>VZDJ01006092.1:9332844-9535034 GCA_008694505.1 Cyanoderma ruficeps
TCCTCCTTGGGTTTGGCTGATCAGGTTCATGGCTTATCAGCATCTTATATACAAATGCAGTTCTGGGGCATTGGATACTTACAGAAGGACTTGAGAAATCCATATTATTAAAAAAGACAGTTTCTCACACTTTATATTATCAGTGTTTTTTTTGTTTCCTTATTTTTTTCTCTATCCCAAAGTATATTTTACTGTTTTCCTATGCAACAAAGATTTCTCTTATATTGGCCTTGTTTAAGTCTATATTTCCTTTGTTCCAGCCTACATTTTTTCTGCTGCTTCATTGGGAACTATAGCCATTTTAGTGCTGTAATTGCGCAATGGTTTTTCTACTATTGTTAACAGCCACAGAAGTGAGGTGAAAATGTTGAGTTAAGGGTGAAAGAGGAAGGAAACAGATCAAAAAATTGTGATGGTTTGCCACGGTGTAACAGAATCCCAATTGCTCTTCAGAGTGTTTTCCTTGGGCTAAGAGGAGCTTTATCTAGTTTTAGCTTAATTTTCATCTTGTATGTTAGTTGACAACTTTGATCCCATCATCAGTCTTGGATAACAAATAGATGGAACTTTCATCAATAGTACCTAATCGTATGGGGGATCCATCCATAAATCAAAAACTTTCCAGTGGAGAAACAGATCTTCTTCAGTAATTTTAAGTTTGTTGAATACCGGCTTGCTCTCTTAGTTCTTGCAGACAATCTGCTGGCTTCTGGGAGCTCATAGTTGGGAGCTAAGAGCTACTTGTCTTTCACCATCTAATGCTGTGGAGTAGTAAACAGCAAATTTCAACACATCTTCAATTTCAGGTGCCTATATTTATAGCTAATCTGGGTATGTTTTGCCCATATTTTCATACATCCAGCATTTGGAGTGCACTATGTGCTCATCTCCTTGAGAGGTCCTGCTGCTCCTGTGGAAATCAATACCAAGGCAGTAAATAGCATCAGGTCTGCTATTTTCAACATCAGTATGCTTGTGAATTGTATGTCTGAAGTAATCATAGCTGTGTGGTCAGAGATACAAAATCTTCAAGTACTGTAGCCTGAAAACTGCATTTTGAATTTTATCTCTGTCCTCTGATAGCAGGACTGTTTGGAGATAGATGTTATAATTTTTCTTGTTTCTTGGGAGCCTTTCTATTGTTTTGAACAGTGCATGAAAGATATCCAGGCAGGTGCTTCATGACCTTGGCCTGTGAATTACCCCTTGATGTTAAGGAAATAATTCAGTCCAAAAAACTGATTGATTTTTGCTTTCTTGAATGAAACCTGAGGTAAAGAGAAGTTTTTCTTGGTAAAAGAGATATTTTTTGTCTTGTTCCATGAGAGTGTCCTAATCTGAGTTCAGAAACACAAATTTTTAAAAATTATCTGCCAGCTGGTTTTTCAACATAATAATAACAACTTCACTGTAGGAATGAATGTGTATGTTCTACTTTTTTGTGGAACAAAATCTATCTGAAGTCTAGTTTTCAACAACACACTGAGAAATCTAAATTTGGGGGTTCTTTTCTTCTGTGGGTTCTCTAACAAAATAAATAGCAGAGAGATTTGGCCAGTCTCGCTGTGTGGGGCAAGCATAGTCCATACCTCTTCCTAAGTTGCTTATACGTGTTGTGCTTTGGTTTTGCTTCCAACCAGGAAGGAATCTGTGGAAGAGTGGAGGGTGTGGAGAGCCCTGTGGGGTGTCAGGGGTTCCTGACACCAGACCTGAGCAGGATGCAACCAGGGTGAGGTGAGAGGGTGGCTGCCTTTGCACCTTGTTGTAGAAAAAGCCTTGCTCTTGGTCTCAGTAAATACCATTAGTTTTCACTCCTGCTTTGTGTAGCCGGTTTATTTGAATAACAATTTATCTGTGTAACCACTTTATACAAAACAGTTTGGGCAGGGAGACTGTTCAGTTTGTGGTGCTAGGATACCTGATTGGGCTTGGCATCTGTTATTAGCCTTAAGCTCCTAAACTAAGCAAAGCACTGAATTTGGGATAGCCTGTTTTTACCAAATCAAATTTGTTTCTCTGAATTTACCAGTTAAATGCAGCAGATCTGAGAATGCAGCTTCTGTGGACATAAGGTTCTTCAGTCCACAGAACACCTCAGGTTCTTCCTAGAGCTCAATACTATGTACAGATTCAGGAATAGGGGTTTTGTCTCTAACAGTTGCAGTGTGCAGGTGGTGAACAGAGATTTTTCTGAACTGTTGTTTGAGAAGTGTTGGAAAATAGGCTTGCATTTTTCCATCTTTTTTTTCTTTTCCTGGAAGCATGTTATACAGGTTTTTACATTTTTTACTAGATGTCAGGAATATTAACATAACTATCCCTCTTTTTTGTGAGTACCAGAAATTCTAGTATTGAATTTTTATTTTTTTTTAAGGATGAGAGTTCTGTACTTTTTACTTGACATTTTCTTGAATTTTTTACTAAGTAAGACTTGCTGGTGCTAAGTAGTTCATTCCCCAACCTTGTGAATCAGGTCTATGAACCTTTGATTTTATGTATGATCAAGAATATCATCCAAAGGTAGATAATATTTATCAAAATACCACTTAGAAACTTTAACCTAAACTAAAATAGAAAGAACAGTACATAAACCCCATGTAACAGTGCAATAAACTCTCTTGCATATCAAGTATATATTGAATTAACTTGAGATGATCATCAAGATGTATTGAACCAAGTGGTAAATATTGATTGAGTCAAGGCTGAGATTAATATTTACCTCAAGGGTCAAAAAAATTTGATGTTGACTGAAATGTGAAGTCAATATATATATTGTTAATACATTCTGAATGCATTCAGCAGAAATATCTCAAAATCTGTTCTATAACGCTGGAGATCCCCAGGGACACCTTCTTTCCTGCTAGCGCTACAAAGGAAAAATAAGAAATGCAAGAAAATGACCCACTTTTAATTAGTAAGTCAAATACATATGTGCACACACCCCCTCCATATCTAGTGATCAGACAGGAGGAGCAAGAACTTTCTAGACCATAAGTGCAAACACATGCAGCATCTCTGCAAACCCCTAGGGAATTACCAACGCCCCTCTCTGCTTTGGTTTCATGGATACAGTATGTTTATTTGACTGTGCTTTATGTATCATAAATATAAATGAATAAAAGTTTAAAAAATCCAGAGATCCCCTGCCTTTCCTGCTGAATACTGTGGTATATAGTGGTGTCTCTGGAGAGAGAAGAATGGGACAGGTTTATGTCAAGAAGATCTGCTTTTGAGCAGGGCCAGAAGAGGACCACTAAGATGCTCGTGGTTCTGGAGCTCCTTTTCTGCAAAGACAGCTTGAGACAACACGGGTCATTCAGAGGAAGAGAAGAGAGGCAAAGCTCTGGGGAGACCTCATTGTGGCCTTTCAGAACCTAAAGGGGATTTCTAAAAGATAAGGAGAGTGACCTTTTGCACAGGCAGATAATGATAGGACAAGAGGTGGAATGTTATTATACTAAAAGAGGAGAGATTTAGATTAGATGTTAGGAAGGCGTTCTTTGCTCAGCAAGTAGTGAGGCACTGGAACAGGTCACCCAGAGAAGTTCTGGACGCCTCATCCTTGGAAATGTTAAAGGCTGGATTGGGTGAGACCTTGAGCAATCTGGTTTAGTAGATGTGTGTTGAAACTCAATGAGTTTTGACGTCCCTTCCAACTCAGGTTGTTCCTATGATTTGTTTTTTCTTGCTCAGTGTATTCTTGGCAGTTGAACAAGCAAAACTACTATGGATGTTATTCTTGCCAAACTCTGATTCGGCCAGTCAAGACAGTTTTAGCCCTTTGTTTCACATAAATAACTGGGGAAAGGCCTTCATGGGTCTGATTTGAATGACACTGAGACATATTCATTTGGAAAGAGAAAATAACTATACCTTCTCTCCCCATCTGTAAAATGAGTCATCAAGTCTGAGTTTTTCTGAGTCTATTTGTGTGTGAGATCCTTTGTGTGCCATTTTTTTTTCTCCATACATCTGTTTGGTTGTTACTAAACTAGAAAAAAAAAAAAACCACCTTTCATAAAACATGCACAATCTTCTGTTGAAAATGGGCATCTGCCTTATGCATGACTTTGGAAAACTCCCAGTCTGTTACACAGAGTGGCTGGGCTTTTTTCTTGGACTTATGGTTTTTATCACTGTGGTGCTAAGAAAATTTTAAAAATTATGTAGAACAACGCTTCTTATTGTGGTTTAAGATAGTGATTGGAAGAAATTGAGGTTAAGTCTTTGCTGACCCATCTGTCTAGTTCTTGCAAATCATTTGTTCTGTCTGTTTACCAATGGGGTGTGACAGTTGCAGTGTGTAGGCACGAATGAAAGGAAAAAACTCAGCTTTGGCTTTGAATTGCCCTCTTTCTAAGGTTAAGTCTCACACAAATGGTATTTTAATGAACAGTTTGTATCTCATACAGTTTCATTTGAATGAGCAATGTAGTGATGTTATTGCAACATTGCTGAACATTCCTGCTATTTCCATCTCTCATTAAAATAATAAAATACAGTAATGAACTGTTGCTAAGGATAAAAGTTGGCTCAGAATGAGATACCCATTCAGCATCTCGTGAGTTATGCTGCACCAGAATGGCATCACATTCCTTGCAAAACCAGAAGAATAGGCAAAGGAAACCTTTGAATCCTGCTTGCGTGGCGTGGAAGGAGTAACATGAGAAATAAGTGCAGTTCAAAGACTCAATGGGAGACAAAGCCCAGCCTTCTTTAGCACAGTGAAGAGCTAGAAAAATTTCAATGACAGTAGTCTTGTTCATTTTTTACTTTGTGTCTGTAAGCCTTCTTGAAATAGATTTAAAGGAGCTGTAACTCCTTTTTATTTTAAGGTCTTTTTGTTTAATTTTTATTTTTTTGTCATTTGTTGTCCTCTTAATGTATGCACTCACATTAACTCTTAAAAGATACTTCAGGCTTTTTGAAGACTATATCCTGAGCTATGCAGCCAAGCCTTCTTCTATTAAAACACCCAAGGAATTCTTTACAGACTTAGCTGAAGATATCAGAATTTAAAAAGTTGTTCTTCCATTTACTATTTTATGCCTATTCAGCTGCTTTACTGGAGGTTCAAGTGTAGGACTGATGAGAAATTTTCCAAAGACTTAGATGTGTAGGAACAAAGTCAAACCCATTTGAGTTATATATGTTAATCTTTTCCTCCTATGGTGAAGTTGTTTGATTAAGAGTTATCATTCCTAAGATAGTAAGTTTACTATCCCAATATCTTCATGGCACAAAGGTGAGTAAATGAAATTGTCAGCTCATTTGCAGGACTTTTGGGTGTTCCTTCTACTTTGTCATCTTGCTGTGTCATTTCCCTTCTCCAAACCATTCCTTTGTTTTATGGAAGAGATGTTACTATTACTACTTCCTACATCTAGAAAGTCATTTTTTTTCCTGCTCTCCCTCATTAATTTTTAGTTGTTTGTTTTTAATTTAATGGGAGTATTGTAGTTTAGCATCAACTCATCATTTTGTACATCCTTTTTAAATGAAGCTTGTTGAGATACCACTGCTCTAAGTCAGAAATATTTTTGGTTGTGGTCAAAAATAACTGGTAACTAGAGAGAGTGAATTTCACCTGTTATGCAGAGAACATTCAGTTGTTTGAACCCAAGTCCTGTGTTGCTGAGCAATCTGTTTAAGGTTGTTCTGGTTATGAGGAGTTGTTAGATATAGATCACACTGTCAGGTTGTCGTTGTTTACTTAGAGTCAGAGCTCATAGAAATGTAAGATAAAGCAATCTATGAACAGAAAGAGCAGCATTTTGCCCTTTTTTTTCTGGATAAAACCCCGCAAGCTTTACTTTCAGGGTTCATTATTCAAAAGGGGGGAAGTGGACCTGCTCTGTTTACATATCATCTGTTCAAATATATGACTCTTAGGACCAATAACCCCTTTCTTTTCATGCAGTTTTTAAGTACTTCTGTCTTATAATTCTTGCTATTTGCCTGCTATTTGACTGATGGCAACAAAACTCAGTCAACAGCCTCTGGACATGTGTTGCCACCCTGTGAGGTTTAGATAAGTTTGAAGAGTTATATGTTAATACAAATTTTGTTTCAACATTGCATCTTTAGTTAGATCAGAATCTGATTTTTGGGGTTTTTTTCATTCTATTTCTTAAGAAGCCAGATTGACAATTCCCAGAGATTATGGAAGTGTGTTTTTAGCTCAGATATAAAGGAAAGATGAAAAGTTTGAATCTTGAAAGCAATTTTCTTCCTAATTCCCAGGGGGTGAATCTGTTGATATAACTAGTCCAGCACCTAACTTTTCCAGCCATGCTGCTAGATCTATGGGACAATTATCCTAACTGACAGACTTTTGCAAGGGAGAAATCAGGGTGGGGGGGAATACTTACAGTATTTCTTATCATAATACTTATGGGGGAAAGATATATTTATGATGATTAGAAGTCTTCTAAAGGCTTCTAATGTAGTACAGATACCATTTTCTATAGGTGAAATTCACTGGTTATTTTCTGCTTTCAGTTGGTCCTCTGTTTTAAATCTAAACAATGACTTTGTGAAAAATAGAATCTACAGAGAAACACCCAGACCATCTGCCAGACATTTTTCATAATGCACTTTTCTTACTGCAAGTGACAAAGTTCAGGAAGAAATTCTAGATGAAAAAAAAAAAAACAAAACCAAAACCACAAAAGCTTTTATTGAAGACCTTGAGGTTCTATCCCTGGCATCAGTTTGACAGAAAGAATAAAATCAGGTCCTATAATAAAATAATAGAGGTAACATTCCATTTCCAAGAGTAAGTTTTAGCAATTTGAATACAACTTTTTTAATATTTGCCTTCAAATAATGAAGAATTACACTGAATTTCTGTTATTTCTGTTACTGGCTGGGCTAGTTTCAGCCTTCTACAAATGTATTGTTGCTGTGGAATATGTCTGTGTGTGTGACCAAATGCATTTTTATTGATTGAGAAGAGGGAGGAGAGGGTGGCGTGGTTTTATGCACACAAAAATCTTCTGCATTTGCACCTGACAGTGTGGATGTGAGCTAGTGGTGCTCAGTCATTCATAACCTAATTTTTCCTTCTATTGAAACAAAAACTCATAAGAAATTACTTGTGCAGAACTTCCCAAGGTGAGCATGGATCCCAACAAAGTTTCCTAGAATACCATTGCTGCTAGTTTCCAAAGACATCACCGCAAAGGCATTATCAATATTGTGGGGTCCGGAGGCACCAGACAGAATTAAATGCCTTTGGGATCCACAGTGAATTTACAGAACATCAACAGTGTTTACATAACAGAAATAAATGTATTAACTACTAATGCAATGTATACCCTGAGGCAATACAGTCAGACTTGGAATGACTTGTAGAAGCAGATTTCATACCATCCAGAGGACGGGGCAGCCAAAAATAATCTCAGTGACAGTGTGAGTCTGTCACTGATCTTCAAATGTATCAAGTTGTCTCTACTGATCAAGCCTGTCTCTAAAATAAGGTCACTGAAGACTTTTGAATGTGTCATTCTGGTTATTGCTTTCCAAGACATGCAGAATCTGCAGTCATGAGAAACGCTGTGGGTTGTACAATATGTCCATAAGTAGTTAGAGCTTGGTATCCAGCAGGAAGAAGGAAGGGGAGCATGAAACAGTTACAGAAACAAGAAGAAATTTGAAATTTGAAAACTAAATTATTATATTGGTGTTGAAAGGCAAAATAAGGTGACCAATGAAACCACTGTGTCGTCTGAGTGTGAGAAAACTCCTGGGCTCTTCCTCAGTTGAGATGAGACAAAAAGTACAATTTAGAGCATGAGGCCCTTTCTGCAAATTTTTAAGAGTCCTTCTTTATTGTACTCGATTCTATATTTTCAAATGTGATGATTCAGGATGGTTAAACATTTTTTGCAGCCCAAACCTAAGGACAAAAACTTAATTGTTTTATAAACTACGTCTCTGATAATAAATCATGTATAGGTATTTCTCTTCTTAACAACTTGCTATGATATAGGGAATTCTATAGGGTTAGCATGCAATGAACATGCAGAGTTACACGTATAGCACTGTGTTCCTAGTCTATTGGGTTATTCAGATTTTCTTTAATATTGTTTTCTCTGACTCAGAACTATGAAAGGGAAGAACTGGTAGAGAACCAGGGAGGTTTTTTTCCTTATTTTTAAAAACTTAGCCTTTAAAGCATAGGTATTGAGATTAATTAAACAGTCCTAAATCCCTTGTGCTACTCCAACCTTTTCAGTTGTTCTGTAGTCACAAGAGCCCTGTACTTTTCCAGATGGTATTTTAAACCCCAAACCCCATCTGGGTTTAAGGGTGGGTGAAAAGGGTTCCCAATGCATCATTGTAGCCATCTCCCAGAAAAAGTCACATTGCACCTTTTAAAGACTGCTGCTGCAATAAGCTAATTGTGATTTTACAAAGGAGAAAATAGTGGTAAAACAAACTCAATTGTAAGGATTTTAGCTTGATTTTTCCCTTCTGAAATCAGTCCAATGCTTAATATTGTGAACGGTAGGAGATATCCAACTGCAGGTGTATGCTATCAGATTTAATTAAGTTTTTCTTTCCACCTGCATTCACTGCTCTACTCAAGGTAACAATATTATTATAGTCAGATAAACAGGTAACAAAAAATTATAGTTTTTATATTTCCAAAAGATATATCTTAGGTCATAATTTTAAAGGATCAAATTAAACTCAAATGGCCAAAGTTGTTTCCCATACAACTGCCCTCAAGAATTGCAAAGTATGAACCTCACATGTTTAGTATCTTTCTGGTTTTGCCCAGATCTCAATTTATACCAGTGAAGAACCAAGTTTAGAAATTTTTCATGGAAAAATAAGTGTTCAGCTGCCATTGGTGTGATTTTATTTTTTTCTGCTTCATCCTGGTATTGGAGACTCTAAAATTTTTCAGGAATGTAATTGTTTCTTTTAATACATTCCATATATAAATTTCAGCTAAATAGCAGCACCAATGTTTTTAATGAGACAGAAGGAGATGAGATTAATCAATGTATTTCATTATGGGTTTTTTTGGCATTGGTGTTCACACCTCAGTTAGTGGAAATGAGTATACTAATCTATTTATTTCCAGTTTCTGTGTGCTGTGCCTAAAGACCTTGAAAAGGAATTAATTTTTTCTTTTAATTCCCAACACCTAAAGCAACCCCCCCCCAAAAAAATTACTCTTGCACTGTTATTGCAGTATTTTGAGCTTTGTAGTTCAAAATAAAGAGTAAACATGTTACTTGCCAAATGCATAAAAAAGTTAAAAATGGTTTCCTTTAATTTTGTTATCTCACGCTACTAAATGTTTGTAATGTGCCATAATAAGGGCACATAAAAAATATATATTTGCTGTTCTAATTCAATGACACAAAATTCGAGATCCCCGAGGTAAGGTTAAGCAGGCGCTCGTGTAGTCAGGGTTGAAATTCAGACACTGCAGATATAATCCATCTCCCTGACACATGCAGTGCCTCATTGTGAGACTGCCAGACACAGTCTGCTGAGATGGGAATGTCACAGAATACCAAAACAGGGGGAGATGCAGTTTTGTTCATCATTGCTTTTATCTGCAAATATCCATCTAGCAGTCTACATGCATAGCTATTGCCAGACAGAGAAATATGAATGCAGCACGGAGATGCAGCAGCTAACAGTCACTGAAGTATATGGAGCATATGCTAGGAGTTCAGAATTACCTGAAGATAATTTGGGCAGTTAATCAGGTTAATTGCTTATTGCTAAGGCAATATTTTTTGGTACAGACGCTGAGTCACCACCTCAGTCGTCTAGCAGAGATCAATGAAAGGCCTGGTTGTCTAAATCTTCTAGTGAATTCTGGACCTAAATGACAAAAGGGACCCTGAAGGCAAAGAAACTGCACTGTCATCACTGGGGATGCAGGCAAGCAGGCAGAAAGAGCTGCAGTGGCAGAAAGAAAAAAAAAGCTTTTTCAAAAATATCAAGCGTTACTGGATTCACAATTACTTCTCAATTATTACCACTCCATTATACTTTTGAAATTTCCATTCTGGGTACAAAAGAGGGAAACCTCTGAACCAGTATAGAGAAATTAAGGTTCCAAAGTGAGAGATAAAGATGTTTGTCTATCGAATGTGTAAGTTGGTTGTATGTAAAAAAGCAAAGAAACTTGTTTGTATTTTTCAGACAAACAGATTTCATTGGATTTTCAAATGCTTATGTCAGACAGCAAAACACTAGAAGTGTTTGAGTGTCTGGTGTGTAGTGGTTTCTACCTGGCATGAGCATAGGCAGTTCTTCTGTAAACTGTTGGGATCCCTGAATAGTTATGGCTCTAATCCGAAAGGAGGAAAGCTTCCAGGGCCCTGAAAAAACACACCCTCGCCACAGACTTGGCAGAAACTGGGTTGACCATATGACCAACAGGGCTGCAGGGACATGACTGTCTGGGTTTATGTCTGGACATATGGCAAGATTTGCATAGTGATTAAATACTGTTGACTCTAGCTTTAAAAGTGTGTTTTTATTTGAAATAGTGCATCCTGTTCTAGGTGTACTGAGCAACGTCTCTGTATAGGCATTTTTCTGCCCAGTTGTAAAAGGCAGCCTTTAGCTAAAAGCACCATCTGTGACATGAATCAGCAGTTCAGTGACGCAGCTGAGGAGCTTGGAGCAGTGGGATGGATGGAAGTAAAGGGCACGTTTCAAAGTTAGAATATAACTATTGTGAGGATGCTAATAGTTCCCAGGCTTGTGGCAGAAGTTTCACGAGAAACCTGCAAGCAATTAAAGGTTTTGGAGAAGTGGCAGCAGGTGGGCTGTCTGTGGGGGAAGAGGGAGCTAAAAGTTAGGTTAGAAATTTTGGCATCGGTTTAATGACACACACATATACATCCCCTCCAGCTCAGTTCCTGTAATCAGTCATTTAACTCTGTTGGCATCAGGGTGGATCTCAGTGCCCCCATGGAATACAAAGCCCTGGCCTTTGCAAAGTGCTCTGCACCACCATGGAGCAAACCCAGGGCAGGAAAACTTGCTATTTCAATTTTTTTTTGTCATTTCTATTTTTACTTGGATATGATTTCTCTTTAGGCTGTCTTGCTCTGAACCCCTTGTTTACCTATTATAACTGCAGGTTTCAGCACTGGAAGGAAACACCATCACTCCACTTGGTTTTCTTCATCACTTCTGAGGAGAATAGTGACAACCACATCAACAGTGTAAAGTTGTGCACTTGTTTGTCTTGTTTTTTCCACCTGCACTAATCTCACACGGGCCTGGGATCTCCAGTGATAACAAGTTCCCAGGAATCTCATTTTGTATCTCTTAAATTTCCTCCTGTTGCACATTTTCCCCAAAACATAGAGATACATTGAGTTACTGGGCATTAAATCAGAGGCTAACCTGCTACTGTCACTTAGAAATGGATTAGACTTATCTCTGGTTTTATAAAACAAAGCTGAATATGTCACTTGGTTTTCACCTCAACATCTGTATATTTTGGGTAAGTCTGAACTTCTTAGGTGTGGAAAAAAATTATATATTTTTGCCTATCTTGGTTTTGTATTTCCACATCTAGTAAAAGTGCAGAAGTCTGCATGATATTTCTAAGAAGCTGACAGTTAGAAATACAGGTATCATAAGAGTTTTATCTGTTTCAGGGAATCAGAGAAAAATGTTTCAATCCAAATTCTATAGATACAAGCATTGTTATCAGTTCATCATCAGTAACATTATCATCAGTTTTTACCTTTTTGATCTGCAAAAGGTTATTTTGTAGTTTTGTCTCTTGGAAGAGAGAGAACATGTGTCAAAGATAATATGTATTTTTTACATATTACATTGGATAAAAGAATTCTTAATTTTGAAAACTTTCAGTAAAAAATGACATACGTTTTTTCACAAATTCACAAATAAATGGGTAAAAAGTCCTGTTCTACCAGTTCTAAGTGATTGATTTTTAACCACCAAAACTCAAATAAAATCCTGATGCAGTTTTTCAAATTTAACCCCAAATTCAGCTTTTTTTTTTTTTTTTTTAATTCTAAAATAGACTAAAAGCTCCTGGAGTTTTGCATTTCTGAACAAGAAATAAATTTATATTAAAGTTACCCTCCAGGGATTGAATATTTTGTATTTCATCTGTTCATTAATAAAGGGTATGACGTAAAGGATATTTTGAACTTTCATTCTTTACCATCCTGTCTACCTGTAACCCTTCTGACAGCAAATAAGTACTTTCTGCCTTGTTTTGCTTTAAAATCTTAAAAAAATAATCTTACTGTAATAGCAATGTCTTTTTCCTGTGTTGGTCGATTGTCTGGTGGAAGGGAACCAGTGTTACCTTCATATTTACACACATAAAATTATCCATATGAACCCAGAGAGTTCAGTTAACATAGATTTCTTCAGAGTGGTTTCTTCATGTATTTGAACATGTATTCCAGAAACCCACAGAGATGAGAAATTCTTAAGGAGAAATCAGGCAGCAGAGATATTGTCCAAGTGATATCTTACACAGGGGCAGAACCAGCAGATCCAGTGTCCATTCAATAACTGATGTGGTCACTCTGTCAAAGATCTATGCTAATTCTTGGTCCACACTGTCTAAAGTGTTTTGAAAGTTTAATCTCAAAATTTCATTGTTTCTGCTCCATGGTCCACATCTCCTAGAAAAGGTTTTTAGGATGTAGAGAGATTTCAAGTGGCTTTGAACTTGAGAGAGTTAAATGCATTTGTGGTGTTTTACTTCACCTTGGTTGTTTTTGATTCACAGTATTGCTTCTAAATGTTGGACAGTATTGCAGTTCAAATGTACATCAAAAATTTCAAAAGTCTCTATTTTGTTATTAAGTTCTGTGATGAGAATATGTATTAAGAAAACCTCTGATGTATCAAAGAGTGTGATGGTGGGTCATTGGTAGGTTTGGAAAGTTGGGGGCTAAAATGTGGTGTGTCAAGTGTGTCACCCTTCTGAAAAAAGCGTATTTGAAGCACTATCTTACTGCTTTTTTAAGACTTCTGTTTAGTTGCCAGAAAACTGTGGAAAAGCCAAGAAATTGAAACTGTGGTGGAGTATGTTTTGCTTTAATTATCACACTTCATGAGATGTTGGCTGTTTCTAATATATCTTTAAAGATAATTTTTATCTATGCCTTTTTGTCTTCTCTGTCGTGCGTAGATTGTTTATTGAAGAATCTTTTACATAAACAGAGAGAGAGACTGAAAAGAACCCCAGTAAAGCAAATATTAGTGCTCTAAAAATGCTCTTTAAAGTAGTCTTGTCAGCAAGTTATACCTGACCTGAGAGAATTGGGAAGGCACACTAGAAACACACTTGTATTTGTCTTGACTAGCAGCTGATGCTGTTATTTTTGGTATGAATATTGACATGGTTTATTGGTAGGGTGTTGTCCAGGTTTTGTCAGCTGCTGTGTTGCTGCCTTACAGGTAACCTGTTTTTTGGGGTGACCCCACATTGTTGGGGTTTTCACTCAGGCAAGAACCTGTATGTAAATAAAAATGTTAACAGGCTTGACCTTTTTCCTCTGATTGTTTTTCTTCTGGTTTCCTCTTGACAATTAATAGCTCCATGAAACTACACTGGACAGCATATTTAAAACTAATAATAAAAAAAGGGAAAATTAAGACTCCCTAATAGAAATAAAGTTTGGAAAAGAGTGGAAAGTCAAAAAAAGTGCATAAGTCTACTTGTTCTGTAGCAAATGCTGTGTCACATGAGTCAGCAGCCTCCAAGGCCTTCTACCTGGAGGAATTCTGCCATAATTATCCTGACTCATTACAAATTTCACCTGGCTTTTATTTACTAACATAACCTACTGAATATTTTTTCCATTGAGATGTCCTGATGGTGAAAGCACAGCAGGGACATCTGGAGACATCCAACTTTTTTTTCCTCCTTTCCTACACTTTTCTCTCTTTTGTTACACTACAGGGCAACAAAGTTCCTGCCTCATGTGAGCGTAACCATCTCATGAATGCCAAAAGAATACAGCACGTTGTTTTAAAAACAAATACTGAGTAAAGCAATAATGATTTGTTGCTTATTGTAAAGCTTTGCCAATTTAGCTATTTGTTATGCTCTGAAGATTTACATGGGCTGCTTACCAAGACTTCAGCAATGTGGCATGCTGATCCCTTCCTCTCTCTGATGTGTCTGTGCATCCCTGATGGTTGCACATGGTTTCCATATGCAGTTGCCTAAAGTACACTGTTTGTGAGGATTTCAGCTGGTCAGAGCAACTGTAGCTGAATTCTAATGCTGAGTTTCGAATGTGATATAAAACTGTGAGAGGTTTTATGCTGCAACATCACTGCTACATTATTTTTTAAAGAAGATGCTAGCCATCTCTAACTCAAACATGTTTATTTCTTATTTCTGTTTTCCATCACATCTGTCAACTTATTTTGATTTCAGACCCATATTTTGGGTTGTTTTGTTTTTCTTGAAGTTTTTCTCTAAAGTTTTATTTATTTCATAGTCCCAGCACAAACAAAAGTTTGAATTGATGTCTTAGATTTAAATTCTCTTGCAGAAGACTTGGGATATAGGTATTTGCCACAACAATTTATGAGAGAGATTTTAAGGCAAGTGTTACTTATATTAATGGATGTTGTTGTTTTAAGAGGTCTGAAGGGTTTTAGTTGTTGAATTTAGTGGGGATTTTTTTTGGTTTAGTTTTGGGTCATGTTTTTTGTCAGCTTAGGTGTTCTGGCTTTTTGTTTGTTTTGTTTCTTTTCCAAAGCCAGCTGAGGACAAATGTATATGGATGCCTAAGGAAACAAGTAATAGCAACAAAAAAATATATTATGTACTACTGACATAGGACATAGTGTACCTCTCAAATTAGAAATATCTGCATTGGTCCTTCCAGCTAACACTAAAAGCCAATAGTAACTCACAGAATGGTAGTGCAGAGGGAGGAACTGTCTTTATTTTTGTACCTCTGCTATTTCTATTTGTGGCTCTTCATTGCATGTATCAGAGCAATTACACATATATTTGCAGAATAACATCAGGTTCTTTTAATTAGCTAATTAGTAGTTTTAAAAACCTAAGTGTTGGGTCTATTTCTTTCATGCATTTGTGGACCTGATCCATAGAATCACGGAATCTTCTAGGTTGGAAAACATCCCTGAGATTATTGAGTCCAACCTTTGACCAAACACCACCTGGTCAACCAGACCATAGCACCAACTGCCACATCCAGGTGTTTCTTGGAGTCTCCATCCATAAAGATGTTCCCTATCTCCCTGGGCAGTCCATTCCAAAGTTTAATATCCCTTGCCATGCAGATGCTCCTCCCAATGTCCAACCTCACCCTCCCCTGGCGCATCTTGAAGCAATTTCCTCAGTGGTTTTCTGGGAGAAGAGGCCAACCCCCAAATCTCCCTGAAGTCAGAGGAAAGACTTCACAGATCTTTCTTTCCTTTGTTGTTTTGGTGCTTAATTTTCTCTTTTCCCCACAGTGAATGGGCTGTGAAGGCAATGAAGTTTTGCTGATAAGCGATGGGATGATTCATGCAGATTTGACAGAAGTAAGAGAGACAGGTCCTTGTACTTTATGCCTGATACATTGAGGCTGTAAAAGCACACAAGTATTGAGGCATAAGCAGAAATGTGCAAGAAAAATCTGATTACGAGCTGCAGAACAGGGCTGAAGAGCTGTACAGGAGTTGCAGGTCCTTAGCTCCTCTCCAGCCAGGTCCCAAAGATGCTCATCCTTTTGTTGGGCTGGCACACTTGGCTGCTTAGGAAAGGTTTGTTAATCTGCTGAGCACCAAACCAAAAGTTTCCCAGTAAGAGAATGCCAAAGGTGATGAGCTTGCCAAAAGGTTTTGGTTTCAAACATGGGTCTCAAGAGGGGTGTGGACTTTATGGGGAGATTTGTACAGCTGAAACACCAGCACCAGGTCTGTATCTGCTTCTTGTTCTTACTCTCTGTTCCCCCTGTTTTATGCTTAGCTGTTGCCATTAAAATCTTCCCTGTTGCTGTCAACCTTGTATTAATTCACTGTGACATTAAAGCTGGGTAATACTGAAATACAACTAATTAGGCCAAAGAAAGAACAGTGAATATTATCACAGTTGCTATTGCAAATGACTGCTGCAGGTAGAAGCAGTCTTTAAGCTGCAAAAATTGTTGGGGCAAATTCTGATCTCTTTCTACTGCCTCTCCTAATGTGAAAATTGCCATTTTTTGTATTCACACTTGACATGGAGCAGTTTGGTTTAGATACAATTATATTTATCTGATAAATATATGTATAAATGTATGTATAAAATGCTCACAATTATTTCAAGTGATATTCTAATAGTAATCTGGTATTAGCTGAAAAATTACGAACATTGTTATTTTGAGTGCTTTTCTTGAAATGTTTTTTGTAATAATTTGCTAAGAGAAGAGAGATATCAAAAAAAGATAAGAAAAATATAGAAGTATTTTAGCACTGATTTTTTTCTAAATTTCTATTTTGAAAGGCAGATAATAGTTCATATAGACTGTTCTGATGGTGATCTCTTGTCAGGAGATAGCTGTGGGGCACAATGGATTTGTATTCAGGTTAACACTTATACTGAAAGTAATTTTGAAAGGTATTTCTACGTAGATTTTAGTGCCTTATTCCTAAAATGTGCTAGATGCTAACACGTCGTATGTATTCTTGTTATTTTCCCAATTAAAAAAAAAAGAAGTATTAATTTAAAAATTCGTGTTGTCTTTGTTTCTACAGGTGACTGTATTTAAGAAAATAATATTTCTTTGTTTATCATGATGCAGCACAAGTACCTCAGAGGTGATGTTCTACTTTACTGAAGAACAGGTAAAGGCAAATTCTGCTCTTGTCTCCAAAATTAACAGAGCTTTGGCTGCTTCTTTCTGATCTGTGGGACAGAGACATGTTGGAAAGGTTGAAGAGGCATCTTGGGGGTGAGCAAGACGAATTAATAAATATTTTCTGGTTCCTCTTCATTCAGAGTTCTTTGTTAGAAGCAGGAGCGTGAAAGACTGTTCAGGGCTGTTTGCACAAGGTGCTGAAAATTAAGTAGAAACTGACACTGCAGAAAATGTAGGAAAGGTGAGGAGGGAATAATGTGAAAAGGCAACCTGCAAAAGTAACGTGCGACTTGAATGCATTTCACTCCATGTCCTACTTATTGCTGGATTGTCTTGGAAAATCATCAGGACACAGAAATAAGTCAACGGTGAGTTACAATTTGCTCCAAGCTCCATCATCAAGAACAAATAAAAATAAATAAAGAGATATATTAAAAATATATTAAAAATATATACTAAAAGAAATATATTAAAAGAAATATATTTTTTAAAAGAAAGTTCAGCTTTTCTAGGCATTTGGTATGTTTTGCTTAGGGAAAGAAGGCAACCAGGAACAAAAGCACTGTAGGTTAGTGACACAAGATTACTTTGTGGAAGTGTACAGCTGTAAAAGTTACAATTGGAAAAGCCACATGAAGAGGTAAAGAAACTGAAACTCCTTGGAAATAAATATATCTATAGCAGGTAGAGACTGTGCTTGTGACATCCCAGCCTTTAGTTACATCCAGCAGCAGAAATGAAAACACATTTTATGGATTAATTAAAAGGTTTGGTAAACAGCACTGGTGTTTTATTTAATCTTGTGTGCACCAGCTAGATCCAGTTCCCAAATAGTCTTAAGGGAATACAAACCATCTTGCAAATTCCCTTCTGATACTTGTGGATTTCAGGAGACTTAAGCAGAGGACACATACCCTGGGGTCTGTCAAGACTCTCTGAAAGTAATTTTGTGTTTTTTCCTGTGTCTGATGACACATGCTCTCAGACATTTCTTTTCCTTTAATCAATGTTACTTTCAGAATAGTGTTTGAATAAGGATAGAAGTAATAAATTTTCCTTTTTTCTTTTGTTTCTAGATGGTTTTTTTCTTCTCATCAGTGATTCTTTTCTTCCTTTTTTATTTGTATCGTTAGCAAGCGGGCAGCACAATAGGCCAAAATGTCTCTTAAGATCATGAATTGAGAAAGTCATCACCAGTTTATATAGTTTGTGCTCATTCTGTTGGCTATTTGTTTTATTTCTGAATTACTTTTCAGTTTCTTAGGACTAACAACATGGACAAATGCTTGCAATTATGCAGGAAGATCCCAAATTTTTTCTATAAGTATTTTTTTTTCCACTGCCCCAATTCATATTTTCCTTTAAGTTAATGAAAGTTACATGTAGAGTATATCCCAAAGGATTTGCTGGAAAAATTGACAATGCTAAAATAAACAGAGGGTTGTGGCAACATGCTCTGGTGAAAATAAACGCTGTCTCTGTTAGCTCAGCTGCTCGGGTGCAGGAAAGCAGCTCTCTTCCAGAGGCTCCTGTCAGATGCCTGTAGGACTTTGGCTCGTTTACCATTTAACCTTTCCACTGTGCTTGGCAGAAAATCCACACAGCTGCCAAAATGTGATCAGATATTGAGGAAGTCTAGGTCCCCTCCAGTGTCCTGCCTTTGCTTGAGGAGTCTGAATGAGGGCAACCTCAACGTGGGTTTTAAGGCACGTGCAGAGAACAGAAGAGTGAGGGGGGGCCTGTGGTTATGTATAGAACACACATTTATCTTATTTTTTCTGATCATTTATAGTGACTTTGCTTTCCTCTAGAGACCAGCAATTGTAAATAGGAGTCTATAAGATCTTGGGGAGGGGAGTAGAGATTGAACCTTCCTGGTTTTCATTCAGATGCATTTGGGTTGCTCAGTGTTCCCAAGGACTAGCTGAATGATATACTGGAAGTAGGTGTTTGCTCTGAGCGTGCTCTGACTTTCTGTACAGATGGCATGTATGTGCTACCTCACAAAGCTTACCTCTTTATCCCAATCCAGTCATTCCAGAGTGAAAGTCTGGGATTGTTTTATATATTTCTGTTATATAAAAAAGATGGGTGTTGGGAGCTGAAACAGTGAAAAGTGAAGAAAGAAAAATAAAATAATGAGGGAAAGTGTTGTTCTGTCATTTTCAATGGTATTATTCTCCTTTATTTCCTTTCTACCTACTACGCTAATGTATAATGAATATACTATTTAGATGAAACAGATTTTCTATACCTACTCAAATATATTGAATAAGTCAGAGTTGAAGTTGATACAGTCAGGATGGGTGGGGTTTTCCTTTTTTTTTTTTTTTTTNGTTTTTTTTTTTTTTTTTTTTAATTTGAGATGCACATCAACGCTGTCCTTGGAATCGTCTAGGCAAATTTTTGGCATTTACAGAAAAAATGGATCCTTTTCTGTTTCAGCAGTGTGGCTGGAGCTTTGCTGTAGCACTGCTGCCACAGTACTCTGTGCTGATATCCAGCTCAGTAGATAGCAGGAGAAAAGCCATTGTGTTCATGGAAACCGTGCTTCCTCAGACAAGTGATAATCAGCCTAATGTCGGTGTCAGGCTGCAATCAGACTCTGACAAGGTTTGCAAATATCTTGAAAGGAGCTGCTCATCTTCAAATGCTGCAGTTCAAAGCCCAAGTGGAACAAACCCCAGGCCTGCTGCATGACAGCTGCAGAATTTTGTTGATGAGCACAGCATGTATAAACAGAGGCCACCGCTATCATCGCCGGCAGGAACAGCCAGATGCACTGGGCTGGTCGACTACTTAAAATCTTGCTACATAACCACAGAACCTAAAAATGGAGCTTAAAAACCCATTACGCATCTCCAGAGCCATGGACTGCCTTTTTAAAGCTTTGAGGCCATTTTTAATCAGTGCCAAAGGCTTTTTTTAGACATGTCTGCTCTCAGGAACTTTTGTCTGGTTTTTGCCATTCATGAGAACAGAATGAGTCCTGGGAGGGATAGGGCGTAGGATGGTGGTTCAAGCAGAGGGATAGTCCATGAACCCTCCCAGCTCTGCCACAGATATGTGTGCTCTACAACTGGGAAAGTCATTTACTCTCTTTGTGCACTTATTTTTCCAACTGTGAAATGGGGGCAACATTAACTGTAACACAAGGGCTTGTTCATTAATAGGTTCCCGGTTTATTTTAAGGTCTCCCGGATGAATAACAAGCACCCTGCAAGTAAGACAAAACAAAAAAAAACAAACAAACAAGCAAAAAACCAAAAAACACCAGGCAGAAGGATAAAATATAATTAGTTTTGCATCGGGTTATCTCTCCAGATACTGTGGTTTTGAGGCAAAGCAATATACTTTTTTTCTGCTGTAGTGTCTCCCATCTTTGGGGATTAAGGGTTTGGGTAGGGCAAAGCAGAATTCTCCATGTGTTGGCAGCTCTGCCACCATTGTGGCTTGGTGAAGCCAGCCTGCAGTGGAAGAACCATGTCATGTGCATTACACCTGCTTTCTGTGGGTCTAAAATGACTTTCATGATGGGCCATACTGGAAATAAAACATGACATAGCCAGAAAGGACCTAATCTGGTGTTCTCTGCATCAAGGGCTACAGAATCTCTCTCAATCTCTCTCTCAGCTTTGCAAAGCTCCAAAAGCCTATGTGTTGGAGTTCAGGGCATCCCTTTGGGTGACCTGGGACCCAAGGAAGGGAGTTTGAACCCTGGACAGGGGGGTGTGGAGCCGGTCCAGGGGGATTGGAGACCTTGGCACAGAGCCCAGGAAGACACTGGGTTTGATTTTAGTCCATGGGAGAGGCTTCCAACACTGAGAGAGGAATTACAAACCTCAAAGGTGTGAAAATAGTAGTTTAGCACAGCACAGGGTGAAAAATTTTGTAGTTTAGGGGTTCTTAGAAGGTAAATGGGGGACAAGATGGAGGATTGAGGGTGTTGCCCTAAGTTCCTCTCCTTCTTCCTCGTCCTCCATTTTCCAGTGTGGTGATGACACAAAGTAGTTGGAGGGGATTGGGTCAAGGTAGAAATGACCCTTCTAGTGTAGGTACTGTACATTGGCACAAAATTGTAAATAGTGGACAAGTATCTGTATAAAAGTAAAGCAACGCCCCATCAGCAATCAGTCACCTCGTGTCCCAGCCGCTGCTCAGATCTCGGCTGGGTGCGGAGAAAACTCTGAGATATCAAATAATAAACAACATGAGAAACCTGAAAACAAGGCCTTGAAGACTCCACTTTTTCTCTTAGGACTCAGCTCAGGGCTTTTAGAGGGCCAAGACCTTTTAACAACTTGAATCTTGGGTGAGAAACCAAACCCAAGACCTTGTGTTAGATGTACATTTACTTCCCTGGCGTGGAAGGAGGCAGTGGCAGCCTGGCTGGCATGCAGGGCAGGGAAGCCTTTGCCTCCATCTCTGAAACCCAATCAGTATTGCGGTTTGAGATGACAGATTGCAATGTCACTATTTGACAATTTTAGGCAATCAGTTCATTCAAGTCAAATATAAAAGACAAAGTAAGAGCCCAGCATCTAAAATTTTACATGAGTTTTGATGTTCTGCTTTTCTTCTTTTTTTTTTTTTTTAAGACAGAGCTTTCTCGTTGCTCTACACTTCCCTTGCAATGTTAAGTATGGAAGCTATGCAGTGAGAACATTTCCTTCTCAGAAAAACATAAATCCCCTAAGAATCACATACAGAGAGAAGCCTTGAAACCAATGGGGTTTTTGTTCTGCAAGATAATTCATAGTTTTTTATCTTATAATGAGCCCTGTGGGGCTGCAGCTGGTGGGTATTTCCATTTGGGCACAATCAGCAGTGGAAGACCTTCCTGGAGCTTGCCAGGTTCCCAGCTGAATCCCCTAGATCCATGCTCTTGTAGAGCAATATGATGAGAAAGTGAGTGCATTTATTACCTCAGTTATAGCTGTGCTCTCACACTCCATCAGCCCTCAGAGTCTGAAAGGACCAGAGGTTCCATGAAGGCTTCCCATTCCCACAGAGAAGGGAAGCACCCTCCAAGAGCAGCGGGGATGTCCAAAGCCCCATCCATGGTCACTCACAGAGACTGCGACAGGTGTAGAATCCATACTCCTGTTCTGTTTTGCAAGTCGAAAAGATCTGTAATTAAAATTTTGCCTGGTATTTTCTGTCAGACGCAGAGCCCATAGCACTCAGTCTCAGGTGAGGAAAGAGGTGAACAGACCATATCCCAGGACTTCATTGCCAGATCCTGGGAAGTCTGAATTTCCATCCCCTTGAAGGACACACTAATTTTTTGATAATTGTGAGGATTTTAGTATTGTTATGAAAACGTTACCTATAGTACGTTTATTTATAGTACGTTTATTTATAGTACGTTTAAAAAATTTATATAAGTAAAAACTGTCATACAGAGTCTGGTTCAAATGAATTTGAAATTTGCTCCTGGACCCCTCTCTGAAATAATTGCATGACATAATATTCCACTTTACAATTTTTCGGCTTTTGTTTATGTTCATGAATTATGGTGAGACTGCAGCTCCAGGTCTTTATGGTGAAGCAGATCAAATTTCATTCTAAATGAGGAATGACATAAAGATCTGGAATAAAATTCATTTAAAGGGAAGAAATAGTACCCTAGAAGAATTAAAAAGCATAGTTAAGACAAAGGAAATTCAAACAATCTTTACCAATGTTTTTCTGTAATTTCTGGTATATTTAGCTTTCATATATTTGTGCTGAAAAATACAATCATTAGTCATATTGACCATGACTAAATTAATCTTTTTCGACTAATTTATCCCTGTTAGGACAGTACCATAACAGGAGACTTCAGCTTTTGTTCATGCTATGAATCTTGTCTGGCTCAGGAGAGCAGGTTAAATATCTTTGTTTTACCTGCGTTATCTTGCTGAAGCCTGAAGGACTACTTAGTTATAAATATACAGGGAAAATCCGTTCCAGTGCATATATACCTTCTCTGCATTATATCTCTAATAGAAAATGATTGGGAACTGACATACACTGACCTCCAGCAGATAATTATCTGATAAAATTGATACTTCACTTCAAAATGCCTAAAAAATTATACTGTCAGATTGATGTTTATTCCTAAAAGCATTCTGGAGAACTTCCCCTTGATCTTAGATCAGTCCATTGTCAAATTCCTTAAAGGCCACGTCATTTATAAATGGTATGAACTGCAGATGTATAATTCATGTACAGCATAAAATAAGGTTTAAAACATTTGTGTTAAAAAGGTAAGGTGATCCTATACTAAATCATATTTATGGCCTAATTTTAAAGTATGGAATCCTTCTGACTGAAATTTAGCACTTCTTACATTTTATTTTTTAGAATTTATTAAAAAAAGAGGAAACTGTGACAATGATGTTGGCAGACAAGTGGTCTCTTTCTAAAGTCCTTGTGTTGATCTGTCATATTATTTTCCATTAGCTCCCCCTACGCTTTCTGCAGATTGCTTTCAGCCATATTTTTACTAAATGTTTTTGGAAGCTCAAACTGCAGATTTCACCAACATTGTTTTGACATTGCAAGCTTAAGGTTAATGGAATTTCTTAGTGGATACAAAGAAAAAATAACCACATTTTAAGTTAAATCATCGTGTGGGTATATCCAAATTGCAGGAATCCTAGGAACCATTGCCATTAAAAAGTATATTTCAAAAAAACCTATTTTGTTAATTTTGCTAATTTTTTCTTCCATCCAATTAAGGTCTAAAAAAATTCCTAAAACTTGTATTTCTTTTCCTACTGCATAAACCAAACTTTGTTGCTATCATCACTTCTCAAACATCTTTTAATAAATTTGGAGAAGTATAATAATGTTATTTGATATGATTATAATATTCTTATTTTTAAGACCTTACCCTTGATCTCATTATTGCACTTTTACCACTAGAAATAAAAAGAAAAAATTGGCATTGTAGAGTCTGGTTGAAATGAATTTGAAGTTTGTTCCTGGAGACATCTGTATAGCAAAATGTAAAGATTTGCCACTGTCTAAGTTCATAAATGACCTTAATTGTTTGAAGGCCATGTCTTTACACATTTGAAGACCTGCAAACATTGACTAATATGATAGTGAGCAGTGTTTTGGCAGTGTTCTCTCCGAGATTTGTTTTCTTTGAAGAGTTAGCTAGAGTTATGTTTGCTTTCCTTTAATAGTGAAGATAAATAGCAACAGTAATTGTTTTCTTGCAATACATGATGGACTTTGCCTCAGTGATGGGAATCCTCCTGGAGTTCATGGGTGCTAGAAGTTAATGATCTTAAGTGAAAACAGGCAAACTTTCGGGTGCTCCAGAAGCATCTTACCTGATAAACTTTTGAAGAAATTATTTCATCCCTCTTTAGGCATTTACTCTCACTGTATATATATATGTACTATATATATATGNATATATGTGTATATATATATATGGATGGATGGATGGAATATGTATTTATGGATGGATGGAATATGGATGCATATATATGTCTGTAGGTATGGTATATATGTACTGGAACAGATTTTCCCTGTATATTTACAATTAAGTAGTCCTTCGGGCTTCAGGAAGATAACACACGTAAAACAAAGATATTTAACCCACTCTCCTGCTGCCAGACAAGGTTCATAGCATAAGCAAAATCTCCTGTTATAGTACTGTCCTAACAGCAGGAGGAATTTTGCCCCTAAAAAAATTTACTTTTCTTCTTTTCCCCCTTACTCGGCTGCAAATCTTGCTTTTCCTTGTTCCCAGAACAAGAAAGCACCTTATTGTTGTGTCTTGTTTTTCCACACCATGCCCAGTGTGGTGTTGTCTCGCTCTCCTCCTCCTTTACTCCTTTGCCACCTGTTGCCTTTCCTGATACATAAGCACTGGCTATGGAGTGCTGTTTTGTCATCAGGGTGCTTCACACAAGTGCTTCCCTGGTGACAATGTCAATAATAACAGTAATTTTAAGGCTGAATGCTTAATATTTTACTCTTTACCTAAGTGTCACTACTGCATTTGTAATTTGACTGTGCTACCCAGTAATAATACCTGGGTTATGGAAAATAGGCAATATGTAGAAGAACCAACAATAGACTTGCTATGACCTAGCTTTTAAAGGTGTGAGATTTATACCATCCCTCTTCAGAAAACTCTTCTCATCTATTGTTCCTAGTTTAGAATAGGAAGCCAAAAACTTTGAAGTTGCTTTGTTCACTCATCAAATTCTTAATCTGCCCCAGTAATTTCCCTCAATACGATTATTTATTGAAACAGTAACTGAAATATGATATCAAATTAAAAAAGAGGATACAGCACTGCACGTGTTTATTAAACTATGATCATGTCAGATAACCTGATATTTTCATTAAATTAGGATTTTAAGTAACTGATTTCATAGGCAAGGAAAATATTGGATTTTAATCTGTGGGGACTTTTGTAATTAATTTGAAATGGTACTATGCAGAAAATTAGCTTTGTTTAAGAAGATGGAGATAATAAGCAGAAATTTGAGATCAATATCAAATTTTCAAGTTTTGGTCTTGGAGCTGAAGAAGCTTACAAATGAAGTTCCCTTAAGATCACTCCTGAGTTTTTTCTTCCACTATTTCATTAATACTTTTCACTTAGGGACCATGACAGTGACAACTGTTCATGATGTTAAGTGGTGTTGGCAGTATACAGGAGAGCAAAGATTCCATTCTGGAAGAACTGGATAATCCTAAGGAATGGCAATATATGGGAAGACTGGACTTTTTTATTGTAACATGAAGGTTGTCTTTTTGGGGCCAATATAAAAACAATTCCCATTTTCACATAGAAGTGAACCATTCGGAAGTGATGAAAAGTATGTGTGCAATTCTGGGGACAATTATGTGCTGCCCTTGTAGTAAACTGAAAAAGAAGGGAAATGGGGCTCCAAGGGTTACAAAGTGGAGGGCTTGCTGTTGTGCCTGGAAAAATTTAGCTCTATTATTCAAAGACCTGTAAGACTTAACTTGAAGTAACATTGAATAGTCTAAAATAATTAGAATTTGAGCTGTGCAATCAACGGAGAGGACACAAGTACCAGCAGTCTTTTTATTTTGTTTATTTTTTGAAAACAGTGGGGGGAAAAAAATTTAAAAAAAGAACTTGATTTCCAAGAAACATAACTGGTAGTTTTCTGTAATGCTTGTGAAAAGCCCCAGATGAGCTGAACAGGTTCCTATGAGATTTTTGTCAGGATGGGCATGAAGTGATACAGGCTGCCTTGGTGCTGCTCACCACCGAGGCCCCACTCACCTCTCTTACCATGGCTCTGTTACCATGCCCTGACCATTCCTGCTCTCAGAGAACAGGAATGCTCTGCTTCAGCCTGCTGAGCCCAGGTCTTGCCACAGGGCTTTATGAACCTCTTTCTAAACTGTTACCTCATGCCTGCAGAACTAAGCTATCTTTTAATAAGGGGTTTAATTACAGAGATGTGGTAATGCTATTTTTCCATGTAAAACAAGCAAATACAGACTTACATTTGGTGCTCCTACTAAGATGTTTGTTTCTGCCTTTATACAGGTGACTACACAGACTGTAGGAATGTGAAAATAATTTAGTTTTCAAGGCCATTCTTCTTCTGATCTCTACTGCAAGAATTGTGATCACTGCTGCTTTTTGTAGTAATTTTCTACTGGGAGAAACGAACAGGTGACCCAGAAGATAGTTTTGTACTAGAGTGCGATTCAACACTACAAATTCATTTATTTTTAGGCTGCCAATCACTATGATCTTACAACTTTCATGTGGATTGAACAAAGATATTGCTCGACACAGCCACAAATCTCTCATAAACACCTCCATGCCATCTAGTGTGTTTTAAGGAAAAAAAAAAAAAAAAGTGTGTATAGAAAGAATAAATAAAGGAGTTTTCCCAGTTCAAATGAAGACAAGTTACATTATGTACTTAAAGCTGTTGTAATTTGTAATTTATTGAATGATTCTTTTTACATTGTAGGAGGTGTTGCATCATGTGCAGCCTTAGGTGTCTTACCCCTCACTGATGTAGTTAAGCAAAATGCAAACCATGAGGGGAAGATGAACAGGTGGTATTTGAGCACCTCTTGCAGGCATCTTTGTGAAACAATTTCAAAGTCAGTTCATGAGGGGGTCACTGGCTGTTCTCTATTGAATGTGCAAGGGTGATGTAAAGGGGAAAATTGAAGGAAAAAGGTGTATTCTCTTCCCCTCTGCCTCTGATCTCTTTCAAATGGTGAGAGAGGAACCATTATTTTCTCTGGAACTAGCTTTATTCCAGTATTAAATCAGACAGAAATTTTGGCTCTTTACCCTGGAGTGGGCAGGGAGGCCTTCTGGTCCTGCCAAGAATAAATCATAGATGGTGATAATAAGATTAATATTAAAGCATGCATTCTAAAGAGCAGCAGCATTAGGGTTTGCATCACCACCAAGAGACAACTTGTCAAGCTGACTTTTATGGAATCTTCCTCCAAAGGAAACTAGCAGGAAATAGTCCATGGGTGTGGGAGAGACCACACGGGATGAAGTGAAGTAAATGAAGTTATTTTGCTGAAGTATTCATGACTTGATTAAGCATGGGTTTGGAAGAGACAAACAGATGGGCACAGGAACAATTGTTTTCAATGCAGGTTCGAATCTGCTTATGGTTTATGCTTCTTGGATTAGCTTTAAATGAGCAAAGACTCTATCTTTATCATCATAATTATTATTCTTTGTCATCATTCTGGACTTCCTCCTCTGTACCTAGCAAGACCTAAGTATAGCTTAAGAGGGAAAGGGACCTTTTCCCTATATGTATGGAGAGGAAAATCTGCCAAATTCTCCTAAGTGTAGCCTAAAGAAAAGGAACTTTGATGGAGAGGGAATGGGTAAGAACATTAACATAAAAATAGCCTTCTTTGCAGCAACCCCTCTAATAATGAAAAAGAAAATGTACAGATAAAATGCTTTGATAGTGCAGGACCTGGGCTAACACAGAACTGACATTATCATCATCATTATCAAGAGGAGTTCAGGCTGCTATTGCTATACAGTACAAAGAAGGTTAGGAATGACAAACACACCCTTGTTTTCCAAACAATTAGTTAAATTAAACTCCTTTGTATCTCTTCACTTTTGTCCTCACCTCTTTTTATTCATCAACCTTTCTTCCATATATGTGTTAGCAGAGGACCGTATATGTTGGGGGGGTTTTTTCCAAGTAAGGCTTGATTTCAGTGGAGAAGTTACCCCCTTCATGGATTCAGCATTCATAGGCTAAATATTCCCACAACTGATAACAGATTAATTGGAGTTATTGTGTTTTCTTCCCCGTTCTCTCAAACACACAAGAAACAGGAATTTTTTAAAATTATTTTAAATTTTGCTTTCATAAATTAAGGTCTGAGTTATCCTAACTTTATCTGTGCTCAGGAAAAAAACACTTCTAGGAACCTCTGGATAAACCAAGAGTGACACTTCCATGTTTGTCCGCCTCCTTTGCTTTCCCCTCCTTCTTCTACTTGTTCTGGGATCCAGAGGCCAGTCAAGGAGGAAGAGGAAGACCAGGAGAAGAGAGGCTTTGAGGAAAAGTTGGCTTGTATCAGGATATACTAGGACTGTTCCTTAATTTAATTGATGAAGAGGGAGCTGAATTCATTAGGACATTTAGCCTCTACCATATGTGGAATCAAAATCCTTTTCCTCACTCTTTGTATGTCTGAACTCTTAAAATTATTATCTTCCACTTCATGTACACATGCAGTAAATACTGTTATAAGGATAGACTCTTTCTTTCTTTATTTATTTTTCACCCTGTTAGATTTGGTTTATATCTTCTCTGCTCAAACATTCCTTTGAAGCTTCTGCAATCAATCTGAAATTGCTTTCTATTAACTGAAACAATATATATATATATATATGAAGTGAGTATAATCTGAGCACAATGCATTGTTCTAAGCAGAAGCAGCAGTGAAAAAACAAAGTATTGTTTACTGCAGCACAATACAAGTGGTTAGTGCCAGTGGTATCCATTCAGCTTGTATCTACCCAAATAGTGTTAAGAACATTTTAGCCAAAAGCAAATTCGGAGGGCCAAACAGGAGAGTAAGAGTCAATAAAAGACATGGAGGGAAGGAGAGAGGGAGGGAAGAGGCGAGGCTGACAAAAGTGAGGTAAGTGAGATGCATAGACTTGTGGAAAGGGGAGGGAGGAAAAAGAAGATGGCTGACAAGGAAAAGGAAGATGAAGGGGAAGCAGGGAGAGAGGTTTTACATGGATGTTTGAAATAATGTTTGATGCCAGGTTTATTTCTGGTACTATTCTCTGTACATACACAGAGACAGGCTTATAGGGCACAGAATTGAAAATGATGGAGTGAATACCTAAAAATATCAGTTAATATAACTTTTGATATAAATGTACAGCATGCTAAATTCTTACATAGAGAAAATGAGGTGACACAGACCCTGTGGGAATTAATTTGAAGGAATTAGTGTGGAGTCTGTATTTTTTGAGAGATTTTTATCTCAAGATGCCAAATCATTCTCATAATGTACAGTTGTCCTCCATGGCTTCACTCACCCAGCCCTAGCATTTTCCTACTGTCTCACAGGCTGCTGTTTCCTCTTTGTTTCTGACTACTAGACCCAGTGATGGGATCCTGTGAACTCCCTTAGAATGCTGGAATGGGAGAATCCACGTTCTCTGCTTTTGTAGTTATGGAAGCTTGGACTTTATGTGAAGATTTAAAGAGCCTTTTGCACATGCTAGTCATTAATTCAATCCATCAGAAAATAAACATGCATGTGAACTCTATCTTATTACATTCTGTGGGGATTTTAGTCTGGTTCTTCCTTACCAAAAAAAATTGAATTAAGGCAAACACAGGACAATTATGTTGGGTTTTTTTTTTTAATCTCTGAAGTTAGAGTGAAAATCGTCTCTCCTGCATAATCGGTAGTACCAGTTATCAATTCTTTAAGGAAATAGGTACTTAAATCATAACAGCTAAGTAATATTGTGACTTTTTTAAGGTCTGTCCTAGTTATGTCCTTTTTGAAGGTAGTAAGTAGTATATCAACCCACAAATCCTGGAAATTAATTTCATGAAAAATCTCCCATAGATGTATTGCATTTTTTCGAACAACATGTTTAGAAACTGCCAGCATTCTAGGAGTTAAATCATATTCTGGACATCAATAAAACTTCCACTTATTATGGTACAAGGTACAAATACTAATAAATAATGGCTGTAGCCATATGTAAGCCTTTGAAAAGACAAACTTGTCCATGTGAACTGGGGGCTTTGTGCAGAATTGTCTCATAACACGTTGTGCCATCTATTGCCATCCTCACTTCTGTAAGCAACATTTAGCCAAGATCTAACTAGGTGGTTTTTGTTCTGTGGTGTGTTTTGATATTTGTGGGTAGTTTTTTTGTCCTGAAAAGTGATGATCCTACGGTGAATGGTCATTGGAATCCTGTTTGTGCAGGATATCACTTTTTGATTTTTGAAACATTCATGGATCAGTTTCTAAGGACTATGGAGAGAAAAAAAACTTGGTTTGGCCCTCCTGGAAAGCTTGACTTTGTTTTATTTTAGTTAGGTTTTTTGGCCATGTGAACCTCAGGCAAAATAATGAAAGAAGGGGAGAAAGACACAGAAATTACCCTTTGGAAAGTAATTTAGTTGAAATAATTGTTATTTCAGTGCCAGAACTGAGGTTCAGAGAGCAAGGCAATTGAGCTCCATGTGTACATGTAAAATTTGGGGGTTTGGGGATATAATTTTCTTTCTTAATGGATCCCCATTCAGTTAAATGCCAGTTTAATGAAGGGAGAATTTTAAATATTTATGTTAGAGCTTCTCAGAGTTTTTTTTTTTTAGATTGAGTCTGTGGGTCAGAACTAATTGTAATGACTAGGAACAGGTTAGATTTCTTTTTTTCTGCCTTGCCAGAATTGCTTCTTGGGCTTACCTAAATATTCCCAGGCTGACTCTTATCCTGTTCTGAACTGAACAAAAACTGCTTGTAAACCAAATATGTCAAGCACATCAGATTTTAACTCTCTTTCTGTATCTATGCTTAATACTCAAGGAAAGGAAAGATATTGTTTCTGAAACAGGATTTCATTTCTTTGTAAAAACTGGTATTTGAAGCTGCTCTGGATTTGTAGAATTTGGGAATCAGTTAGTGGCAAGAGTGAGGTTAAATGGAGCAATAAATTTGAAGTTATGATATTGACATTAAGCATGCAGACTGAGGTTCTTCAGAGCAACTTATGCAACACAAATATACAGCCTCTATAAAATGGAATGAGAACTGCATAGTTGCAACTCCAGCACAGTTTTAAAGGTTTATGGCACTATTTAAAATCAATTTTGCGATCCTTTTGTTTATTTTTGCTACAGTTGATCACAGGATTTTTTTCTTTGCAAGCTGTGATTGGCTTCAACACTTCCAGAGCCTTCTAAATTCTGTATTAAATTTAAGATGTAAAAATACATAATTTTTGAAATCCTGTGGCTTTAAGAACAGTAAGCGACAGAGAGTGGCAATGAAAGATTGTGACCTGGATTACCCATGCTTTTGACACACGAAGTTTACTTTAGCAGTTTGGGCCTCTCTGCAACGGAGACTAGAGAAACACACTGTTTTTTGCTTTGGTTTGTTTTTTTTTCCAAAGGTCCTATTTCCTGTAACTTCATTTTGGTCTGCTTTCTTGCTGTCATCATCTCCTTGGTCTCAAGGAAGACTACCTGACTTGTTTATGTAAACCTGATGACAGAACTTGGACAAACAGGAAAGTAAGGAAATCACTATGTTCTCAATTCTAGGAGCAAGGCAAACATATTCCATATTTCAAGCAACATTTGGATTTAATAATCATTCTACAAAGGGAAGAGATGTTGCCCAGACAGAAAGCAGCATTCATGGGGAAAGAATCAGAAAAGTGAGAAGGTATATTCAACCCTTTGAGATTTGCTTTTGCAAAAGTTAGTTTAAATGAAAAACAGAAACTGCATATTGCTGTATAATTTTTTAGTAGTCATACTTTAGCCAAATCCCTAAGGTTAAAATGTTTAAAGAAAACAAGCAACAAAAGAAATAAAATTAAAACAAAATAGTCTCAAGTGCTCTGTAAAACAATCTTGAAGACTATCCAGAAAGCACATCTGCTGTTGGATGATGGAAAAGTACATGACAAACAACCAAAGAGCAGTGCCAGTGGCAGGGAATGATACATTTTCAAATACTCAAGATAAAGCTGTGAAACACAGTAATAACCCCCTCTCATGTCTGTAGAATTTAGTGCCTTACAGGGTAAAAACAAGGAAAAATAAAATCCTTTTCAAGGTGGAGAAAACCAATACACAGACACAATTTACTTAAGATTGTGTGTTAGAGCCCTGACACAGCTGGAAATTGAACTGGGGTCCCCCTACACCCAGACTGGTGCCTATTTGATAGGTCATATCTCTTCACAACATAGTGGGGCAAAGCTCTGTCAATTTTTTTTTGCAAGTGCATTTACTTTTCTTGACAATTAGAGACCTCCTGGAGGAATACAGGAGTGTTTTTTCTTGCTGCCATCATGTGCAAAATTATTTAGGGTAATAGTTGTACTCAGCTGGTATTATCAGTTTAGTATTTTCTAGGTGTTCACACAGAGTCCAATACCTGTTTCAGTTATTTTTGCATAATGACAGCAAGATTGGCCCAATGTGTATTTCAGATGTTTAACCTGGGAATTCAGCTGGTGGAAGGAGATCATGGGAAGCAAGGAGCTAGAATGGCTGGCTAGTGTGGGTCCCTGTCCCAGCCCATGGTCTCAGGGCATGGGGATGAGGTGGATGGACCCATGGAGGTGGTGTTGACAGCTTTGGAGTGGGCTGTATCCCTAAGGGTGATTCCAATCTGCCCAATCTGTCCCTACAAAGGCTCAGATGAAGTACATCCATATCAACTCTCATACTCCTCAGGACTTTCCTTTCTAAACCACTCATGCAAACCCTTGACTATTTGAGTCTTGAGTCAGGACTAGGGGTGTGGGATGTGGATGAAGGATCAATCACCCTCTTCAAATTTATGATTATTTATGTAGGTCAGGTGAGGTGTTAACATAAATACCTGAAAAGCAGGCACCTAAATAAAGAGGGTATAAATATCTAATGAGCAATTTTGTATCTTTTAGTAATGTTTATATACTTTGTTTCTTTCAAAGGACAAGGGGGAGATATTTTTTAGCTGGAAATATGGGCTCTCCAGGTAGAAAAGTTGCTGCAGAATGACCTCCAGTCCCAGGGAATCTGCACTGTGAGCCTCCCAGTACCTTGATGAGCCCAAGTGGATTCATGATCAGGATGTGCTGGGGTTACTACCACTGAAGAAAACACATTTTAAACAGCTTTACTCTGATTTAGTACTGTCATGGACCTGCACGTGAGATATAAGCCAATCTTAGGCACCCAATTTTCACCAAACTAAGCTGGTGTTTGCTTTTGAACAGGGGGTAGGAGCAAGTTGCATTTGAGTAGCATGTAACTGTTTAATATTCAGACAGGCATAGTTAACTGGCAAGGCCAGAATGTTGCATGTCAAGGTTTAATTCTCTGCTGTACAATAAAATTTCTAGACAGCTTGCCAAAACTCACAGAGGAATAGAGCCATAAATCTCCTCTAGTCAACAGTTTAGATTTGGAGTGACAATGCTGGGAACCTGCTAAGTGTTAAGGTTTCTTGTGACATGCATGGATTCAGCTACCATTGTCTTCAGTTCCCTACTTCAGCCAGGTTTTTGTAACTGTGTGTGTGAAGAAGATACAAGCAGTCTATTCCTGACTCTTAATTTGGATTCAATTTATCGACTACTCAACAGGTAGAGGAGGAAGGATCCAGATTTAAGCACCTTCTTCCCTGGATCCATTTTTATCCCCTGTGAGAGGGCAGCAGTGTCTGCCAGCAGTAACTATTTGATCTCCCACTTTGAAGCTGTTCCTTTGCATGCACTCACTTAAAACAGGACTAGATGCTGGTCTCCTGGGAGAATGCCTTCAGCAGTGGTCAGGCAGAGACTCCTTTTTTCTCTCGCCTTTTTCTTGATATTTCTGTGCTTTAAACAGAGCTGAACAGGAAAGATTAGGAACAAATGTGAAAGTTGTTGAGGTATGTGCACTGAGCATCAGGAGAGAGGTACATCTGTGTGCACATTGCAAAGGAAATTTGAAAACATCAGCCCTGTTGATGGAGGCTTAACTCTGCAGGGACTTTATGTGCCTATGGAAAAGGAAATGTCTGAATCAGAATATAAAGTTTTGTGTACATAAATATGCAGACTTCAAATCGAGACTCTTTTGTTGTTTTTTTCCCCTCCACAGGTGAAATTTTTAGATAAATGCATCTCTAAAATTTGAATTATTTTACTTTGACAAGTCACAATTGTACTGTAACTTTCTTCTGCCTGTGATCGTACTTGTCTGTTCTTTCAGTACCAGTTTGTCTTGGCTTATGTAACCAAAAAAAAGTTTATTCTATTCCATCTGTTGTAACTCGGTTGGGGAGGAGGGTTTTTTTTTCTTTATCTGTTGTAACTCCAGGAGGGAGGGGGCAGCTGCCTTTGTGATAACAAGCCAGCTGTTAAAACTGGGTAGGGCATTGTTTCTTATCTCTGTTCACCATCCCATTACTTCCATGGGGATATCTTCTGTTAATGGACCATCAAACCTCACCAAGGACATCACACATTACATCATCCCATTGTGAGATGCTCTACCCAGGGAAGAGGAGCCAAATCATTTTCACCTGGATAAAAAGGAGCCACAAGTGTCACCAGTCATCCAGTGCTCCCACGGGAATCCTGAAGGAAGCCTGAACCCATCTCTGGACCCTTGGCTCCACAGGATCATCTCTACTTCCAACAGGACCACATCTGCCACTCCAGGAGGGCTTACTTTTGGACCAACAGGGTGTCAGGTTGTATTTCTGACTCTGTCAAGGTTTTCTAAGATTTCTTGTTTGTTTGTTTGTTTCCTTATTCTTTTGTACTACAACATTTGTATTTTTAATATTCTTAGTAAAAAACTGCTATACCTATTCCCAAAATCTTTGCCTGACAGCCTTTTAATTGCAAATTTATAATAATTTGGAAAAAGAGGGGTGGCTTACATTCTCCATTTCAAGGGGCACTCCAATCTTCCCTGGCAGATACCTGTCTATCCAAACAGAGACACAGTTTTAATGTTTTACACACTGTGTAGTACATCTTTCTGATTCAAAGGAGGGAGGTTATATGGCTGGGAATTTATGCAGCTTGTGCCTACAGAGACCTATGTTTCCAAAATTCCTTGGAAAATGTTTACCTTCTGACATTAATGATCTGCTAATACTCAATGGTAATGTATCCTCACATATTAAATGATTCAATGCTGGGGGGGAAAAAAAAAAAGTGCCACAGAAAAAAAAATAAAAAAGGAAACTGCCGGTTAGGATTGGAGGCAGGCAATGATCAAGATGTATTACTATGATTAATGAAAGCTGTGTGACCTGGTTTACTGACAACCTGATCATCCAGAATATTTAACATGTTGGTAGGAATTAGTAGCTTTAGGTATTTGTCTGTATTTAAATTGAGAAGAATAACATCTCCATATTCAGTAAAGTTACTCATTCAGGGGATTATGGTGGAGTAAATTGAGATAGCAAGGAAAATGTTCATAGTCAAATTCTGCTCCTTCATTAGAGACTTGAGATCAGTAAAACAGGCGAATGAGAATTAGTTAAGAGGAAATTCAATGTTAAATTGCAAATACATACCTTGGAATTATTTTTTGTTGCTTTTAAAAATCTGTGAATAAATACCTTATTTCCTGCTGTTCAGCTAGGGTTTTGTTTTATGAAAGACCAATTTCTTCTTCTAAGGGATAAGGGAAAGGACAAGGATCCTGTCATCTCATGAATATTTAAGGCTATGACACAGAAAACTGCATGTATGCATTTACAATTTCACTTAGAAATAGTTAATTTGTGGTATAAAAAGAGATTTGTAAATTATTTGATAGGGGAGATGATGTTATTCAAATAATCGCTTAGCACTTGGAGATAAATAAAGAAGACATAAAAAGTATTTAGCAGAAAGAGCAGGCAACAAAGTAGATGTGATAGTCTTGAGGTGATCACCCCTGTTTCTGCAGGATTGAGTTGAACGGGTAATCTATTGAACACATTTAAAACTGAAAAAGGGAAAAGTTGGTGTGTCTTCAATTTTATTGCGGTCTGTAGGTACCACGATAGGCTCTCTGTTTTGGTAGCATGAAGACTGCTTAATTTTGTTAGGATATTGCTGTGACTGAGACATAAGTGCTGATGGATAATAGCAAAGCAAAAAGGAGCTATATCTGGAACAGCTTTTCATGGTTTCTAGAGCTCTTGCACTTCTCCCCCATTGTCCTGTGTCTCTCTGGAGCCTTCAATAACTGAAGGAAAAAGCTGAAGAGCTGCTTATGAGCTACTTCAAAAAGAGCAGCAGTAGAAATCAACAAGCCTAAACTTCCACCAGATAAATGAACTGTTGATAGGTTAAATAATAATGAGATTGTTTTTTCCTTTGATATTTCCAAACACTGTCAGACACCCTGCCCTTCCAAAAAAAAAAGCCAAAAAAACCCACCACTAGGTTATTGTACTCTGACACCACTTGCATCCATGTGTTCTGTAATTAGCTTACAAGAAGTTTTATACATAAACATGGAAATTGCCATGATTTATTATGAGCTGACACTACTCAGTGCTCTTACAGAGTTACTGCAGCTATTCCAGACTAAGAATTTTGGGAAGGGTGAAAAAGGACTGTTTAGAACAATTTCTGATCCCTCTGAACATCAAAAATGGATGAATAAAAAGGAAACTCAACAGGCAACCAGTATGGAATTCTTGGATTTATGCTTTACTGAGAATGTAGACTGTTCACTCTATGTACAAGTACAAAAGCTGTGTCAGTGTCAAAGCAAGAAAATTCCAGTAGACACATCAGTACAGCTGTGTTTTCAATAAAGTGACAGTTAAAATTGCTTTATTCTATGTTACATTGCATAGGAAATAGGCTTTTAGACAAGGGAAATCCTTACCTAGAACTAGAGCTATTGAGAAATAGGTTTTGGATAAAAAATTCCTTGTAAGGAGAGATACCTGAGGTTGGGATTTGCAATAAATACCTAAGAAAAAGCACAAATAGGTTTTAACAAAACATTGGAGTTTTGTTAGCCTGTGATGTCACAGACCTGCTGAAGTTGAGAGGCCTTGACAGCATCTACAACTTGAGGATAAATAAATCTGAATTTGAATTCAAGACATTAGAAAAAAACAAGTAAAATTGAGACAAAAGAGAAACTTGTATTTGTCCGAAACAGCATCAGTTAGGAATTTTAAATGAGGTAATAATAATTTAAGCCATCTTTTAAAAGTATAAAACAGATCAATCTTTTAGTAGAAAAACAAGTTTGTGGAGTGGAAAAAAAATCGGGAAAAGGGGGAAAACAGTAAGAGAAACATCTCAAAAGGAGAATAAAGATGGAAAAAAGGTGTCAATAGAAGCGTGGTGTAGAGTGTTACGGGTTTGCCAGCAGCAGAGTTAACATGACAGATACAGCTGTGGTCATGCCACATATGACAGTGCCCTCTTCCAGAGAAGGAAGGCTTTAATGCCAACTGTAAACTGGCCTGGCAAGCATGACAATTTCTATAAAAACAAATAATCTTTTAGAAGAAAGTTTGGTTTCTTGGTTGGCTTTTTTGGGGGGGTTGTTTTTGTGGGGTTTGGTTTATTATTATTATTATTGGTGGTGGTGGTTGGTTGGGTTTTTTCATTTTTGTTGCTTTTATTTTTTAAATTTTTATTCATTTTATGTGTCTAGAGCTGGAAATACAGCATATCATTAAAAAGGTATAATTAAACCTGTCTCTGGATAATAATACTGAGAGTGAGGGTGAATCTTTCAACTGCTTGAACCAATTCTTTCTCAAGTAAAAATGTTTATCAAAACAACTGACCCTTTTTGTCTAGAATTTACTAATTACCATTGCTTTAAAGGCCTTTTTTTCTGCAATGATTTTCTTTAAATCCTGACTTCTGTTTCAATCATGAGTGAACATCAAGGTAACATGATATGCTTGTTCTCTGCTTGCACTCATCATTCTTTGGCATATCTTGGCTTCAGTGCATGAGAGAGAGAGATCTTACTTACAGAAAGAACATAAACATTTGATTTCGCAGTCAATGGTGTATGTCAACATTAAGACAAGACACTTAAATTCAGTTCTCAGAAATCCGGATTGTAATCCTAATGCCCTGGTTTTAAGTTCTATGCATATTCTTAAAGTAATTTTCTTGACATTTATTTATGAACAAATTGTTGATGCTTATATAATCCATAACCACAGAAATGCAAATTAGTCAATCAGGAAATATGGTCAGTTTTGGTTTCAGTTATTCAAACATATTATTTCTATTTGGTAGAGGTTTATGCATGCTAGTTATAGCTTGAGTAGAACATCCATATGACAGTCTTACAGCTACACTCTAGTCTCAATATTGTATTAATGTTTGACCAACATTAATAATATTACAAGCATATTATGCTTAAGAGCTGTAATTGTAATAATTGAAATATATGATGTATGGCCATATCTGTGGAGCTCTAATTATAGAAAAAGCAGAAATGAAAATAATGCATTTTTACTGTCAGTCAGATATAGATTCTCCTGAGGAAATTAATCAAAATCCTGTTTCAAATTCCCTAATCACCCACAAGACATTTTTCAGTCCCTCTCAATCCCCAGGTTTCTGTCTTTGTTTGTTTTGGGGAGTGGTGAAGGAGAGAAGTCAGGGAAAGATAAGAAGGGATGCTGTCTTCTTAACTGAAGACAGTTCAGTGGCATTACCTGAGTAGAATGCAAAATTCTGTGAATACAACCTGCAGAGGAGTAATGAGTTCCTGGTGACATCATCAGCATCACACAAAGCATTTCTAGAGAGCGACACCTCTAATATTCGACCTTGATGCAAAAATATATGAAGGAATTTTATCTGCCTTTTGTTGTTTGTATCTTTATGCAGCCTTGTAAATCTGCGGCTCTGGATGTGCTACATTTGCTTTTTTGTCATGACATGAGATGCCAGTGATTTCAAATTAACTGGTCAATACTAGTGCATTAATGCATAAAAATAACCACATACTTCCTGGATTCTAAAGACTGCAGATCAAGGCTCCATGCTATGGGATAATCAGACCTGCAACTCTTCCTTAAACTGCACTAGACAAAAAAAACCTGCCAATTCACAATATTCTTGCCTTAGGGACAGGCTCCTGTGGCAAAAAACTAAACAAAACCCCCAAATCCCAACAACCAAAAAACCCACAAAGCACAAACAAGATAATCAGAGCTAACCAAACATTAAAAAATATTCACATCAGGTTTACAGTCTGAATAAGAGCTCAAAGTCATTACAGGGTAGTCTTTCATGCAAACCTTAAATTTTTGGGCTTGCTTTGGTTTGGGATTTTTTAGATTTCATTAGAGAGTGGATCTTTATATTTATGTATCTTCCTGAAAGATGTACCACCTCACCAACAGATCTGTTATACAGAATTTCTGTGTCTATAGGTTTTAATGCAGCAGACGTGAGACAGACAGAAATGCACAGTCTAGTCATTTTTGAGCAGCAGTAGCAAATACAGAGGGTGGGAGGGAAGCAGGTGGTTGCAACAGCAGAGTTTCTTGCCTTAAAGGTTTTGTGTCATCTCTGCTTTGCACAACAGCTTCAGGGTTGCTGATTTAGGGCTACAGGGCATGTGAGGTTCCAAATGGGGACAGGGTGAAGGGATCAACGTGGTGTGTTGAGATGCTCAGTGAATCCCACTGTACCTGCCCCCCATGGCTAAAATCTCATGTCCTGGGCCACTTTTCCTGCCTAGATCTGGCCTTCACAAGGTGTCTTCAGGAGTTATCACAGCCTGTCTCACCATCCCAACCTCTGCAGGAAACTGCAGCAGTCCAGCCCTGGCAGCAATGCAGAAAACTGCATCGAAACAGCAGTATTTAGACAACTAAGTGACCACTCATTTAAATACCCTCTGTCATTCTGGGGACTGATTCTTTTTACAGACCAGCCACACTCAAGACAATAGCATGGATTACACAATTGTAAAATCAGTATAAATGGGATTAGAAACAGATCCATTAACTCTAATTAGGGGATGTGGTGTGATCTTATTTCACTGCACTGTATACAGCCTTTGTGGCTGTTATTTCAAGTGACAGACGTTTGTTTTCCAGCACTTAATTTGCACATAGAATTAATGGTAATGCATCCAAGAATTGATATTGCTAATATGCAGCATTAGCATAGTTCTCTCTGTCCCAAGCTTCTGCTGAGAAAAGGATTCCAAAAAGAGAGAAGAAGAGCTCAGACCCAGTGGAATAATGACATTTTCTGTCTTCTATAGTGAAGAATTTCAGCCTGATGAGTGTTGAAAATAGAGACCATTATTTGCTTTTCATGGTAGTGGAAACCATTTGCAATGGATTGCACATTTCCATCAGGGCATAACATTTGCTCCTCTTAGAAGCAGAAAAATTCTGCAGACAGATTTTTGCCTGTCTTTAAACCCCTGACCAGCTGACTAAATCCCGAGGTTTAATAGCTGGTAGGCGTCTGTGGGCAAAAGTAAAAGAAACGAGTTCATCAAGGAACTATATCATGCTTCCAACATGTGGCAGCATGAGTGCCTCTTCACCATCTGTTATTTGTGTGAGGATTTTATTATGTAAATGACTGTACACACTGCGCCCTAAACAAAGGAAGATGATTCCCCTTACAGTGTGTTGCGACTGCCAGGCTTCTGTGTCAGCCCCGAAACAAATAATGAAAGGAGCAGAGCCATGGCAGGCAGAATATCTTGGGTTCTTCTACCTCTCCTCTTGAAAGGGGGTAAACGTTTTGATGAATAATTTGAGTTGTGCACATATTGTGACTCAAAAATTCAGGTAGTCAATGAAACATCCAGCAGCAGACAGATGGAACCAAATTGAGGTGAGGTTTGCAGGCTTAAAAGTGAGAATCCTGCAAAACTGTGGAGACTTCTAAACTCTCTGGTGTCACTGAGGGCCAAAAATAGGAAACTGGGCTCCTAAACCATCTGCAGCAGATAAAAGGTCTTATGGGATGAGGTTGGAAGTAAAATCCTGCCCTACATCTTCATTTAAAATTTTCCATTAAATTACCAATTTAAATTGAAATGTAATTATTTTAACTGGCATATTTTTGGCAGCTGTAATGAGAAAAAAAAGAAAAAAAGAAAAGACAAAAATCCCTATGCAACACTGGATCAAGTAAAAGCCCATAGGAGTTCTAGCACTGGCCCTTAATCAAAGTCTGCAAAGACACAAAAGCTTTGAGCTAATCTATGCCAAGCCATGTTGGACAGTATGGCATTGCCAAGAGCATCCTTCTGGTGGCATTTAAAGCACCTGGTGCCCTAGGAAAAGAAATCATATCCAAAGCTGTAAATTCTCTGTTTTCCTTATACCCATCTACCAACCAACAGGGGTTGCTGCGATTGCAACACAATATCACATGGGAAAGAAAACACACCACTATTTTCATTACATTATTTTTTTTAATGTGTGCACACACTCTTCCTAACTGGGCGTTTCATGTGGTTTAATGTAATTAAAACACTGCTGCATTTATTGGTTTAACTCAAATCTTAATTTGATAATTGGAAAAGATGTGCATTAGGGATTAATTTTTATTCCAGACTAATTTAGAGGTAACTGAAAGCAGTGTCAGAATTGACCAGATTGATGATTTTAGGGTGCTTGGTTACTTCTACTGCATTGTTATTGTGTGATTTCTTACGCTTGGATTTATCAGCTTTTCCTGACTTAATTATGATTAAGTGTTGAACTTTACAGATGGCCAACTGCTGGTACTGCTGTATTGATCAGTTGGTTTTATTAATGTGTTAAATTTTGTGGTTGCAACAGGATCATATTTTGTGATAGAACAGCTAATAGCTGGAGAACTCTGCCATGAAAGTCCCAATAGCCTTAGCAGGTATTCATTCTTTTTCACTTTATCTTTTTTTAAAAAAATATTATTTGTTTACTAATTAACAACTTCAATAAAGATACATCTGGAATGTTTTCATGCAAAAGAACAAACCTGTGTTACTTTTTAACAGGTAGTAGTGAAAAAAACAGAATGTGTGCAGAAAGAGCACAGCTACAACTGATGCCTAGAAGCACAAGAAAACTGTCTTTTTTTTTTTCTTTTTTTTTTNTTTTCTTTTTTTCCCCTGAATCTATACTTTCTGTGAGAACCTGTTGTCATGGAATTTTTTTCAGAATTATAAATCAGTGGAAATTGTAATCTAATTCCTCAAGACAAACTATCTGGTTCAAGTTTGCAAATGTGAAATAAGCTTGCTTTCATCATTTCAGGTGTCAGGAACAGATCAAAATAAATTAGGATGTTGATGAATATTTCTGTGTCCTAACCTTTTCCTCTCATAAGGCATGTCTAAAATTCCGGCATCATGTGGAGATAATTTTACATTGATGGTATTCAAAACAGCCTAAAAAGTCTTTGTGATGTGGAACAGTGTTGAAAATTAGGAAGAAATGTGAAATATGTAGATGTTTTTTCATCACACTTTTTAAATCACTACTTACTTCCTACACATTTCTAAGCCTGTTCTCCTCTTATTATATGAAGAGTGATATTTTCGTAAGTGTCATGGATAAAGTTATCAATTTTGTGTCCAATTTATTGTCATTTGAAGTTATGCTTTCCAGTGTCCTGTGCAGACAGACCTTTTCCTTATAGCACAAAAGTGAATTAAACTGTAACTGTAAAATTTCTGTTGTTCATCCAACAAATGTTGTTTTATACATCACATATATATGTATATGAAACTGGTAATTATATTGTGAAACTTAGAAGCAATGTTTCAAACAGGAATGCCAATATTATTTTTCTTGAGATGCAACATGTTGCATGTCACCATAATGGTTCATTCCTATGTAAATGTTTTTTTCCTTACCGGTTTGTATATATATAAACTAATGGGGAACAGTTACATAATAAACATTCTGTGGGGCTGAAGTCTTCGTAACCTTAGAAGCCTGGAAATGACATTATTAATAGCCCATACAATATTTTACCCAGTCATCTGTTTTCTGTTTCCCAGAGCTCTTTGGCATGGGGAAAGCAGCCCAACGTGCTCACAACTCGCTGATTTCAACAGGAGATGAAGAACTAGGGACAAAAATCATCCCACTCTCACCATCGTCACACCAATAGGACTTCTGCCCAAGGCAGCTGTGCCCTGCAGCTGGCCCTGAAGGTCAGCAGAGAGAGGGCACAGCCATCACTCCTGGGAGTGAAGGGTTTGCCACAGCCCCCACCACCGCTGGAATGTCATGAGTGGGATACCAGCAGACGTCTCTGCAGGGTGTTAAGCTCAACCCCAGCCATCAGAAATGCCTTCCAAGCCCTTTGGTCAAACAACAGGGGGTCTTAGGAGGCGCTAAAAGTATTGGCCAGCCTTCTGGCCTAGGGTTGTGGAACAACATCTCAGAGGAAAATATTCCGGTCCTGTTTTTTGGACTCCTGGGAAAGTAGAAAATGAAGTTGTGGCTCAGATTTAGTGGTTGGTTATGCTATTTGCTCATGCAAGACTCCAGAGAAAAAACCACGAGCAAACTGAAAACAGAGAGCTGTAAAAGCGAGACCTTTCCATACAGTTTTCCTCCAGAATGCCAAACAAAGGTATAACAACATGGCAATTACACAACTCGAATAACTTCTCTATCTTTAGTTCCTGTAAATTCAAGCTGGCACTCACACCTCACCTAAATTCTGATACCTGTCGCCTCTTGATTTACATGAGATTAGTTTTGCAAAACCAATTTAATTCCTGATTGCTGCTTGATGGTGCTATCTGTTGGTGCTTCTTCTCTTTACATTCTGGTACTCTTTGTTTTTGTGTTGCTGCCCAGACTCCTCTTTTCCCATGTCCCCAGTCATTTTAATCCTTGTTCTAACACTGTAAAAAATATTATTTCTTTCAAAATGCTTTCTTTTCTTTCTGTTTTATTAGTGTACAACCTCTAAGGTATCTAGCTCTTGGGATACATTGAATAGATAGAGCATGGTGGAACAGATGTCTGAGACATAATATTATTTGTAGCTGTCAGTAGCTTTGAGTAGGTCAGTTTGTCATTCAGTATCTTTCTTTTTTCTCTCCTCATTTCTAGTAATGCAGGTAGAGTTTTCCCCCTTTGGAGCAAAAATGCCATGATGTTCACAAGAGCTATATAGATAGAAAATGGTGCTGGTAACGCTTTCATCATCGGAACAACGTTGACTTAAAGGTGTTGGAAACTAAAGGCCAATTACTCCCTGAGGTGCATGGGGGGGTCACTTCCACTGTAATCAGTCTTGTGATTGTGAAGACAGAAGAGGACCTTGACTGTCTGTATCTGGACTTTGTCAGGCCATTTGTTTGTGACCAGAGTTGTGTCATTACTGTGGTTTTCAATAAAGGGATGTTCACTGAGGCATCACATTGATATTTTTGAAGTATGTTCCACATTTTCAAAGGAGCAAATTTATCAGCATAGAGTTGAAATGTCTAGCTGCTTCAGTATGCAATTGAGATTCCACATCACTGATGTGCAAGGGCATTCATTTTTCATCTGCTGGATGTAATGGGAATGAGACCCTAACCTGGATTGCTGCATCCAGCCCTGGAGTCCCCAGCGCAGGAAGGACAGGGACCTGCTGGAGCCAGACCACCAAGATGATCAGAGGGATGGAGCAGCTCTCATATAAGGAACAGCTGAGAGATTTCAGATTCTTTAGCTTGGAAAAGAGAAGTCTTCTGGGTGACCTAATTGCAGCCTTCCAGTACCTGAAAGAGCCCACAAGGAAGACAGAGACTGTTTACAAGGGCCTGGAGTGACAGGCCAAGGGGGAATGGCTTCAAACTCACAGAGAGTAGGTTTAGATTAGATATTAGGAGGGGTGGTGAGGTCCTGGCACAGGTTGTCCAGACAATCTGTGGATGCCCCTTCCCTGGAAGTCTTTCTGGACAGGCTAGAAGGGGCTCTGAGCAACCTGGTCTAGTGGAAGGTGGCCTTGTCCTCAGCTGGGGGTTTGGAACTAGATGATCTGAGTCCCTTCCAATCCAAATCATTCTGCGATTTTATGTTTTCAACACGTGAAGGCATGTTAAAAAGGAGATGATTTGGCCATAACTTATTCCTTTTTCCAAAGAAATTTTGTGGAAAATCTTGTCAGGCTTTCATCTCTGAGCCCTTTACTAAGCCAACCCCTTGCAAGTATTTTAAATCTTTTGGTCTTTCTGCCAAATATGGCCTTTAGCAATGACCTTTGGACCTTCTATTGAATATGTTCACAAAATCTGAAGAGGGATCCTGTTCTGCCTGAACACATATGGCTTATGAGCCTGAGAGCTGAAGTGGTTCCTGCAGGACCATACAGCCAACCAAGCTGATTTCTTGGGCACTGAATATCTGGCATCCCTTGCAAAAAAAATGCTACAGAAAGCAAAGGCTGAAGCTGTGTAGTTACTCTGCAACATCAGTTCTTCTTCTGGGATCTGTGGAAAATGGGTGAGTGAGCCCAGTCTGCTTCTTTGCTGACAGGCCAATTGGAATAATTGGTGTCCTTTTTTTCAGCATTTCTCAGCAAAAAAAAAAAAGCAAGTCTGGAGCTGAAAGGAGGAAAAATCTCTTCATGGAGTGTTTTATGTCTAGGATCAAGGCTCTTTGAAGGATTTAAGTCCCAAATACAAATGAAATATCCAACCAGCTATAATAGCTATCAGGAGATGGAGGAAAAAAAATGGAGAGGAGAGGGAAAAGGAAACACTTCCAGGGAAGGTGATGCTGTTTGGAAAAAATGTCTCTTACAGTTTGGCATCTAGCTGTTAACGTGCTCTTGCCAACCTGCAAGTTCATTTGAGGTTTATAGCAAGTTACAGGAAGAATGAAAAGTTAATCATGTGCAGAGCCTTGGTGTTGTATTCTTGCCATGAATTTCAATAGCAATAATAACATACAGACTGCAAAGTGATTGAAGAATGGCACAAACTGCTTTCTACTTGAGTTTGCAAACTTATTTCTACTGAAAGTTTAATTTATGTGGTTTTCATCCAAATTTGAAGAGATGATGATGTGAGGTCTAAGAACACTAAATATGGGTTGGGTCTGGGGTCAGACTCTTTTATCAATTTTTACCTGCGATAAACATGGGGTCTTTTCTCCCTCTATCTAAAAACAAAGCAATGTTTTATTGAGGTTCAAACCTGCAAAAAAGAAATAAAAGGAAAAGTGGGAGAACTTGATGATGAAGATGGTTGCTCAACAGAAGACTCAACTACATGTTGTAGCCTGTAACTTTTTAACAAATTCCAAAAGTTCCTATTAAATATTTTGGGGATTTGAAGCTGAGGAAATCTATTGAAATACTGTCTGGGCCTGGATTAGCACTCCAGACTAAAGATTAATTATCTTTTTAAGATTTGTAATTTTTTTCCTTTCTTTTCAATTTGTAACTATGAACTTTACTGTCATCAGCTGAGATAAAAAATCTTAATGCATCAAAAACTATCACTGACACTTACAATGAAGAAATAAGCTTCTCAAAAAGAACCATGTACTAGAAAGTGTTTTCAGTGGATTAAACTTCTTCCTTTCTGTTTCTGAAAAACTTTTGAGTGATAATCACTTCCCTGAAAATCTTCACTTTTTTGTTGCATATGGCTGCAAACTGGACAGAAGTGTTTTTGTTCTTTGCTCTCACAGTACTCAAATGGAGTGGCAAATTTTACTCCTGGCATGTATGTGCCTTTAGCTACATTAATATATACTAATATTCTAATATATACTAATATACTAATATCTCTATTAGTATATTAACATGCATTTGAGTTATCCTGGTACATTGTAAACACACTGGATCTAAGGTATATAAGAGCATATGAAGATTTATTATTTGATTTAAAGGAATTAAAATTCAGCAAAAGTGTGCTGTAGGTGAGTGATCCTACTTATTAGAGATGAATTTTAACAAGAGTAGTCCACAAATTTCTGCTGTCCTTTGGGGAAAACGAAGAAATTGATTGTTGAAAAAAGAAAATTGTCTTTGCATTCTTTTACTTCTTGTCATTTTTTCTTTGTTTGATGTATCAGTTTCTTGTACAATGCTTTCTCCCCTTTTTTATCAAAGTTACTAATTTATGGTCTATTGATGCAGAACAGTTCTTTAAGCTTAGAGTTAGTACTTGGCTGTCAGTAAGAAAGATGAGAAGCAAAAGTGTGAAGGATTTTCCCTGGGTAAATCAAGACTTACAGCCACGTCTGTAAGTGAAAAACCTAGGCAGGTGTAAAAAGTTGGATTGCAGAAAAGTAGGACAAGGCTGTCACTTTTGCTTGGGAGATAATATAATTGGATTTACGTGTTAAAGATAGTAATTGAGATTGGTTTATATTCAACTACGTTGATTTGTTCAACATTTTCACTATGTAAAATAGTGAGGCTTTGCAATTTATTTGGGTTTTGTCTTGCCAATTGTCTTGCCTCCTTCCCTTCCCTCTTGCTCCTCTTGCCTTATTTGCAGAGTTATAATAGATATGGGAGTGAAATTTTGCCACTTATCCTAGTTGGAATGGTCTTCTCAAAATGCTAGTTCTTCAGCTTTTAATCTTGACTCATCTGTTCAGTAATGGTTGAAACCCCTGGTTTTTGTCTTTTTTTTTTTTTAAAGAGAATGTGAAATTTGTTCAACAGTGCTAATGTCTGGTCTAACCTAGGTTTACAGAGATTTCTGGACATGTCTAATATTGTTTGTGTGTATGTATCCTCCTTATCTGCATGGAGAGTAAACTGGCCTTGCTACAGTACTCATTTGCACTAGAACGATGTTGCCCGTAGGTACCAGCATGCTAAGGTTCTTAGAAGAGTTGGTTAATAACTTGAATTTCAACAGGAAAGACAATAGACAGTAGTAGAGGAATGTCTGCATCTTTCTTATAAATTTTTAGGGGGAAAAAAAGCATCTTGTGTATGCTGTCCTCAGTTTGAATTTATACAACTAAAATTGTAAAATTAAATAAATTAAAAAGGAATATTTCTATGTTAGGATGTTGCCATGACAGTATTGCTCCTGATATATACTTGACTATTATAGTCATAATACTGTGCAGTGCCGTATATTTATGTATTATACATATTCATTTTTTTCTACATCCACTAATTCAGCTTTTGTAATTTATTTTGCTAACAGATACACTTGTTTTATATCTATTAATGGATGCACATACAAATTATAAGTTTAAAACACTGAAACTATTCATTTATGATTTTTAACTTCTGCTGAAACCATAGCGCAATGGTGGTGTGCAGAGAGTAATATCCTTGCTCTTCCTGAGGCCTTAGCTGGCAGAGTTGTCAAATTAAACTGGAACGTTTTGTAAGCGTATCTTTAATAAATACATATGTCTGTCATGCTTCCCTACTCAGTCTTATAAATCAGACTGTATCTAGCTGTCAAATACTCTCAACCCCGTTGTCCTAATCTGTCAAGTAAAAATTATAGCATCTAGGCTCCCATCCTTCTCAGAAAATATTTATTTATACCAGTGACATGTCAAGGACACACCATTTTTTGAATTTATTTTTTTCCCCAGCAACAAAACCATTAACAGCTGGCTCAAGTCCCTGCCAGGAGGGCAGTGGTTAATACATAAAGGGAATTTATAATGTAGGAACGTCCCAGCCAAACAAAATAAATGCTGCATAGCATGAAAAAAAAAATTCTTGCTACAGGCCAGATATGGAGCATTCATTGTTTTACTCAGAGTACAATAGTAATTTTATGCCATTTATCATCCTCACCTCCATTCATCTACAGATGAACCTCCACTCCTCTGTTGCAAAGAGGTTGTCTCAAAGTTCTGTGTGTCTGCAGTGCCTGGTAATTAACCATTACAATTCTAATGACATGTCAGACACATCATAAACTATTGCTGTAGCTTGAGAGAAGGATTTAAACACACCACTGGGAGTAACAAAGCTGTTGGTTATTCTGCTTCCATCAGCTCTCCCTGAACATAGAGAACAACACCACAATTTGAGAGCTGGGGGAGATGGACGTGTAGGAAAAGAAGGAAGGAATCCTTGGTATTTTTGAAAGAATAAGTCTTTTTATTCCATATGCATGAACAGATGTTAAAGAACATTACATGTCACTTGTCTTTTTTAGACATTTTAGACTGCACTCAAAATAACTATCGAACCTCACCTGCCTTCAGTCTAAGACAGGAAGAAAATGAACCATAACTCTTTGAAATATCGTGCCCAAATAATTAAAGAACAAAAGTTTATTTCAAATTTTCAACTCATTCTAGTAATCCTAACAATATTTGTTAATTTTTGTTCTATTTTTTTGTCTCTGAGTAAATTCTGAATACATTTTGTTTTGCGTTTTTTTAAAAGTATGGTAGATTCACCTTTATTTTGAGCCTGTGTATTCATGTTATCTAGTTTCTGTGGTGATCTGAATTGTTTTGACTAAGGGATTTTTCTCATGAAATAAGAAAATGTATTTTCTTCCCTTTTTGCTGTACTAAAATAGAGACCCTTGCCAGTTGCTCAAAATAAAGTTATACAAAACTATAGATAAAAAAGCTGGATTCCAGTTTGATATAGTGTGTGAAGTTACTGAAGTTTCAGACTTCTTACTCTGGGTACTCTGGAGGAAGTATTGACAAGAGAGAGTGAGAGTTTTTCCAGAAATTGGGAGCTCTGTTCTTTCATGAGCCAAGGATGAGCAGGACAGGACATGACATGAGGGAATGAGAGACACTATCAACATCAATATTGAGACATTCTCTAGCAATCTGCCATAGCTGGGCTTGATCACTGTGTAAAGCATGGCCACAACTCTGCTTTCTCCAGGACTAATTGCTGAAGGAACTGATTTCAGAAGGGTGATACTTTCTCAAGGATAATGACTGTTGCCTCAGTGCCAGGAATGGAATTTGAGTCAATGTGTTGCACATGGGAAAACAGTGGGAATAGCCTGGGGAGAAAGCACATTGCCTTGCAATCATGAAAAGGAGTTAATCACTTTGGAATTCCCCCAGGTGTATGACAGGGAACTGTACTCATCACAAATGAAATCTTTCATCGCTGGCATTTAACTAGTTATCTCCTCTGACAGGCTGCCTTGTTTAACAGAAAATAGAGTCCTTTTTTTTAAACTCCACTGTAGTGGTTTTAGTAATATTATTTATAATAAGATTTTGGAGAATTGAAATATGATACATGAGGTGAAAAAAAAATCATTCTGAAAGCAAAGTGTTTTTAAAAACCAGAGACCAGAGACTACATATTGAAGGTTGGTTTGGCTTCCCTGGTGTGGGTAACTTTTAAACTGATATAGCTGCTTGTTTGCTTTTCCTAAAAGCCCCAGGCTAGTTCAAGCATAACCATTCAACTTAAGCAGAGTCTGATGAAGAGCAGTCCTATGGACTGTGCTAGACTGTGATGGATGTTCACTGTGATCCTTTCTGCCCTTGAGATCTGTGTGTATCTGAATGAGCCACAGACAGCACAAGAGAGTTTTGAAATCAGATAATTAAATGACTGCAACGCTGGTAGGTACAAAGTAGCAAAAATATGGATGCAAAGCTAAGGGATATGGGAGAAAAACAGTGCTATATCTTCAATCTCGCAAGGCAAAAGTTTGAGAAGTTTAAATAAAAATTATCATTGACTGATAAGGGGAAGAAATCTTGGATTTCAATCTGATGAAATCAGTATGAAAAACAACAGCAACAACAATGATGTTTGGATGACTTTTACATTTAGAAAACGACAGATAAGATAAAAACCCACTTTCTTTCTTGAAATCCGGATAGTAGCAAAGCATTAAAGTACTTTAATTTAAAATGGTATAGGTCAAATGTTACTTGATTTGTCCCTGCGTGTGAACTTTCTTTAAAATTTTACAAGGAAACACATGAAAAGTGGGCTAAAGAAAGGCTTACTGCAGATCCAGACATATAAGGAAGCAAGAAGAGAATGTTCAGCTTGGGGAATTCTACTGTTTTTCTTGCGGTAACAACATTCCTCCTCTGGTTTTGAGAAATCTAATTCCTTTTCGTTATACTCTCGTAAATGCGTGGTAATAGTAACTTTAAAGGGCAGTATATGGATTTACACTCCTGAACCTTTTCCATAATGTTTCATGAAAGTATTTTTTGCCAAATAAGCCACTGATGTTCTTACATAGAATTAACTTGGTGATTAAATTGAAGGTATTAGTTGCAGAAAATTCACCATTAACCTTCTCTAGAGAAGGGTGAAGTTCTTAAACACACATAGTGAATTAATCATGAGCTTGTTTCCCTGAACAAAAGCAGTATTTAAAAGAATTTATTGTGAAAGAAGTTTTATCATCCATAATGAAGTGTTATAAAAGTCCTGAGTGATTTCAAGTGACTAACCTCACATTAGGCCCTGGGAAATGTGTGTTTGGAACAGCTAGAAGTACAGAGGGCCTGATATAAAGCATGTTGAAGTCAATGGCTATTTTCCATTGTCTGAAGTGGACATAAGGTTGTTCAATTTCATGGTACGGAAAAAATTTATTTTATGGAACACACATGCACAAAGAAACAGAACTTGTTCCCTAAATACATGTGCTAGCTTCCTGATGGTTTTCAATGGGAAACATGTGTGCAGTGTGAGGTGAGCACATTGAATTACCCAGCTTTTTGTAGGGAATTAATCACTTTTGCAGCGGAATCAATATTTAATAACAGGAGCTGATCGACAGTGCTTCAGTTGAACATGCCAAAAAGGTGCTGTGAGATATGAACTTTCATCGGTTTTCTGCCTCTTTAAAAACTAGGGACAGAAGGAGTTAGACTGTCTCAGAATAAAGCATTGAATTTATGTCTTATTTTTCTATATTGGGAAATGGGACAGTGAAAAGTATTTCTGTATAATTAATGTATATTCCTTCAGCTGCTGATGGAGCAGAAAAGAAAATTAAAGAATGGTTACAACTTGCATAAAGCTTAAGCAATGAGAAAGGTCTCCAGCAAACTCGTGATTGTATACATTAAAATATTAAAAGTCACTAGTTTTTGTGTCCTGAAGAAACTGTTTATTCCTCCAGACTATAAATTCCACCATGGAGATCAGCCTCAGTAAGAGAAATAATTGCCATTTGATATAAAGGAAGTATTTCAATATTTAATATTCACTTCTTAAGTATAATGATTATTTTAAGCATTTTCTTTTTGATGGACAGAACCCATGCCTTACCATAGTATGTTATCCACAAAGGGAGCATCTTTTAACAGCCAGCTAATTCTCCAGCTCTTTTTAATGAATTATTGAAAAACTGCTGTTGCAATTGTCCTCTTGCACAGATTGCAGTTATCCAAAGAGCTTTTAAAAATATATATCTAGAACAACAACTTCTAAATATAAATATATCTGTGTTAATTATAATCTTGCATATATCTCTAGCTAATGAAAAGTGTTATTTAAAATAGAGACATTTCTATCCATACAATAACTGTCTGCATATATTGGGGTTTTTTTATATGAGAGTCTTTGAAGACCACACTGGATTCTCCCGCTTCGTTTTAGGTGTCTTTGCCATTTTGTTAAGAGGTTTTGGAGTCACTTTGACTGGAGTACTGACTTTGGCTGGCCTAGAGTTAATTATTTTCATAGTAGCTATGTTTTGGATTTGTGCTGAAAGCAGTGTTGATAACACAGGGGTGTTTAAGCCATTTCTGAGCAGGGTTTGCACAGAGCCAAAGCCTTTTCTGCTTCTCACTGAGGAGGTTGGGGGTGTGCAAGAAGCTGGTTGGGGACGCAGGGATGGATCATACTACTTGTTCTTGTGCTCAGCAATAAAAGTTGGGGGAAGAAAAGAAGGGGGGATGTTTGGAGTGATGGCATTTGTATTTCCAAGTCACCATGATATGTTATGAAGCCCTGCTTTCCTGGCGATGGCTGAACACCTGCCCTTTGGAAGCAGTGACTTGTTTCCTTGTTTTGCCTTGCTTACACCTGTGGCTTCTGCTTTACCTGCTGAACTGTGTTTGACTCAGCCTCAAACCAGGACATCTGGCCACAGCACAGCACTTGATATCCATATCTCCGATGTGGATATGTTTTCACATCATCAGCATGACATGCGGACTCTGGGTCTGACACACAGTTCCAAAACTATCTCCTCAGTGGAAGAAAGAAGCAAACTCTGATAAGTTTTGCAGAGAAGTAAGCAGCCAAGGGGCACAACATATTTTCTCTTCACGTAAAATTATTATTAAATTAACAGTGTAACAAGTAATCAACTGCTATTTCAGGCTGTTTATTACTATTACAAAGCAAAATGAGTAAGTTAAAAACAAGGAAGAGACTACAAGTGGAACAAGCAAGAAAAAGCAAGAGAAAGCAAAAAGCAATACTGAATTTGAAATAAGTAAGAAGAAAAAAACACAGGCATTCTTTTTTCTCTTGCATTATTTCTCTTACATCATTTAAACAGTCCCACACTCTAGCCTTCTTTTACAATGCATCTTACAAATTGAGAGTATTTGCTTTTAATTCTTCTAGATGGTGTGGGAGAAGAGTAGCAACTTTAGTGCTTCATTTCCTGACCCTATAAACACTTATGGATTTTGCTTGCTTTCAAGTGCGAAGGCCCACTGACACGCAGAGGGACTACTCAGAGGCTTAAATTTAAGCAGGTATGTAAGTGCTTGTGGAACTAAGGCTTTTTTTATATTTATTGACTGACAGGTTCATTGCCCTACAGGGAGTACTTCACAAGAGTACTGGCAGTGACTTTTTTCCTTTCAGAAAGCTCACTTTTGGTCTAGCCCTCGTTACAGCTCCACAGATTTACGCTGTGGGAAGACCTGGAACAGTGCCACCAAAGGTAGGCTTGGGGCAAGACTGTTGGATCAGCTGTGGCCTGGGTGAGGGCTGTAGGGACAGATTCCTCATGCTGGAAAAATATGTGTTGCATGTATTGCGTGACATCCACAGCCCATCCTGAGAAGGATACTCCTGTCTGTGTTAGGAGAGGAGCTTCTGGGACAGCTTTGAAGACACCAGACAAACGAGAAGTATAAAAGTGGGCTTGAGTAGATGATGCTGATAATTGCATTTTTTATACTTCTTTGGGGAGAGAACTTTAGGGCTACAAGAATTGCCGCAGGTTTAGCTTTGCAGAGAGGCTGACCTGCATGCTGGGTCTGAGGAGACCCTCATCACCACAACCCTTCCTACAGAGCTATATTTTCTGGCTTGAGGCTTATACAAATAAGGAGGGAAACCCATCCAGGTTTTCACATAGGGTTTACTCATATGATCTGTAGAAAAATTCCAGATTTCTTCTTAGGATTACCTTTATCTTTTGAGGGGATTTTCCCTCTTTTTTGTGAAATCAGAATTTTTAATGGCTCCTAGAAGGCCACCTTCATACTCTGCTCCAAGTGAGATGCATTAAAAAATCCTGTCGTTTATTGAATTTGCATGTACATTTTCTCTTATTAATATTATGCTGTTAGTCCACTCCCTACCATTGATGGAATTTATTAATCCATTGAATTCTGTTCCTGAGCCTCTTTGGAGTGAAAATGACTTAATGCACGACATCAGCTATCAAAATTAATGAAGACCTAAACAAGTTTGATTTATGGAAGAAGATATTTTATTTCTCTTTGGTAAAAATCTAAAATCAGATGGTCTGTGAGAAACTGTATGCTAAATAGACTGCCCTTATGATTTACTGTTTGATCTTTTGGCATGAATATTTGTGTTAAATTGTACATTCATCTCATAAAGTTCATTCTTTCCTAACTGCATTAGAGTGATATTAGAAATGCTCCTATTAAAATAACACCTTTTTATTATAGAATGGTCTGCTAATATAGCTACAGCAAAAGATCATCAACCTTTCCATTATAAATATAAATCTCTATTTTCAGGGACTTTAAACTCTGCTATAAATACTCATTCCAGGCTAACATTCAGCTTGTAAAGCTGCATTCAAACCAAAAAAAAAAGCTATTTATTAATTTTATAAAATTGCTTTAGCCATTTGAATACATCTTAAAGCAGACAAAGTAGAAATAGTTTCATGAGGGTTTTTTGTTGCTGTTTTTTCTTTTGCTCTGTTATACTCTTATAGTATGAGAAGCTGGGAAGGAAGGAAGGTGCTGGGGCTGGAGGGCTGGGTGGTGTCTCCTGCTGGTGCCAAGCCACTTCTCTTCACTGTCTGGTTCTGCTCAGGCCAGGCTGAGTTCGAGGGGCATTTTGTCTTTGTTTTTTTGGGGTCTGGGGGCTTTTTCAACCGCTGGATTTCGGGTGTAGTCTTCCCAAGACACATTAATGTCATACTTGAAAAAGTACTTCTTACTCCTTGTCAAACTTTTCTATGTAATGGAAAATTATTAAGTTCCTTCTGCTCCCATGAGTTCCCCAAAGATCCGAACTCTGAACCTAAGTGTGTGTGAGGTCCTTACCAGTAAAGTTTGAGATGGGATAATCTTGACATCAGACTAGGAAGACTGCCCAAGCTAACCATGTCCTTTGGCCATATCCAGCGGGGAAATGTTTCTGAACATTAGTACAGGGGGGTTTTTTGTTGTTTTTTGGGGTTTTTTTCCCCCAAAAAGTGGCTTCAGACATATTTCAGGTTGCGTTTCATGATCATTTTAGACTGCCCTGGGTAGCAGCTCTGGCTGAAAGCAGTTAGTTATGTCACCTGTCCTTCCTGTCCTGAGAGCTTCTGCAGTTCCTGTGCTTGCATAGTGAAGCAGACCCAGAATATGCATGGGTGAGAGTTGGGTTTGGGACAGACAAGATCCTTTCCACCACATCAAGTGGTCCACAGGGATGATGCTCATGCTCAGCAAGGCCCTGGGAAAGTCAGACTGTGCCCTTCTCTCCTGTCCTGGCTTGTTTCACATGAAACAATGAAACTGCAGCAAAGGATGGTTAAAGGGCTCAGTAAAAACCTTCCAGAGAGTGCCTGCCATTCCTTGCAGACTGCTTTAAAGGATTTTCTGCAGTTTTTGTTTCCTTGGAGTGTCCAAAGGAATAAAATGCCTTGAGGTCCAGATGGCTGTAGGAAAATAAAGTCCCGTCACCAGGACAACATTGAGCAAATTGCAAACCTTTAGTCTAGGGGCAACAAAGGCTTGATAGCAACAGGCCCGCCTGTGTTTGACAGCACTGCAGACTGCCTTGGTCAGCCAAAAGTCTGTGCATGTGCATCTGGAGGAGAGGGAATGAGCAGGTGTTCCTGATCACTCATAGCCTGGAAACACAGGAGAGGAGCCCAAGAGCAGACAAACCCCTCAGACTGCAAACCAAGTCACAAGTATGTGGGCTCAGAGTCTTTGTGGCTTTTTAATGATGATTTGCTGGGCCTGGCAGTTGCAAACACTGCAAGAATTTGGTAGCATCAGAAAAGAGTGTGTGTGGGATTGCTGTGGTTGCTAAGAGCAACCTGCTCTAGCAGGAGATATTTTATTATGCTCAAAGATTTATTCTGAAAGCCCCAGGGTTTATAAACTGAAAAGTAAAACAACACAAGAAAAGCCCCTGTGCCATCTCACAATTAGCTGTGAAATTTCTGAGGCCTTGCCTCAGACCTGTGCCTGCCGAGCTGGTCTTGCTGGGCCTTGGCATCACCTCAAGGTGTGCCCATGGCTCAGCTCTGCCAGCACACTTCTCACATCCAGGAGAGTGAAGGCACTGCTGGTATCAGAGGGACACTCCTGCTGGCTGCTATCAGTCCTTACTCCCTCTCAATTATAATACGTTTTTCTCTTCGTGAGATTCTGATACTTGTTTTTTTTCCCTGAAAGCTGTGTGTGTTCTAGCTCCTCTGTCTCCTCCCCACTCACTCCCTGTGTCCGTGTGCCTCCACTATTGTGTTCTCCTAACTTTCTTATCTGGCATCCAACTTTACCAGCACTTCCTCAGTGCAAACTGCAGACTCCTTCCTGAATGCTACCGAGGGGGAAAAGAAAAGGTGATGATGATGGTTAATTCAGAAATGAGTGATATAAAGATTGCAGGGCCTTGAGTACCTGTGGCTGTATTTGAATATGTGTTTACTGGTGAAGCAAAGGTCATGTCAAATAAATCTGAGACATTTAAAATATTTGGGAGTTGTTTTTTTCTTACTTTTTTTTTTTCCCCTATCAGTTATTGGTAAAACCGAGATATAGAGACATAGAACAGCTAAAGAATATTTAGTTTATTTTGAAAAAAATAAATAATGCACACAATAATGCAGTGGTTAACAAAAAAAAATCTTACACCATCTTAGTAATTTTGTTCAAAATTATGTTCTGTTTAATACTTTAAAAAAAGAGAAAGTGAAAATACTGTCATGAAGAGTAAGCATCCTGCGTTTCAGACTTGGCCTGTGCACCTTTATGACCAGCCTAGCTCACATGGACTCGTATTACATATGGGTAAGGCTTATTATGTTATTATTATTTGAGTTTATCATCAAGTAAGTAAGACAGGGAGTTATTCATGGGGCCACCCTGCTTAAGCCATTTCTTGTCTTAAAGAAACCAAACCAACGTATTCCCACAAGTATTGAATGCACGCTGCTGCTTTGACTCCAGTAAAAGACCACCTCTGTTAAACAGTGATTTACTTTTTCCCTTGGTCTCTTGGGTGACCACTGATGGCAGATTTTCCTGTGTTTCCTATGGTAGAAGCAATGTGCTCTGAAATATTTTGATTATGTTTGAAGTATATGTATGAAAATGTGATATATGGTAAAGTGATGTGTGGCAAAAAATAATATTGATATGCGTATTGGATATATCAAGAGGAAATATGGAAGATATTTTCACAAGCATATGTTCTACCTTATTTGGGAGAGGAATATTGGAAGGCATGGAACACTTATGAAAATGTATAGAAGCCTTTTGTAGAGTGTTGAAGCAATTTTTCTGATAAATGTTTGGAAAATATCCAAAAGTGTTATGGTACATAAAAGAAAGCAATATGTAACATTTTTTAAATTATTCTTAATATGGTTAATTTATGTTCATTTATTTTAAAATATATTTGAACCATATTTCATAAATATTAATCTTATTTTGTGCTGCCTATGCACACTATTCATATTCAAGAAATTCATTTGATCTTCATGAAGTGCATAAATATATTTCTCCAAATTTATAAATGTATGTGAAATACGCAGGACATACATTTGAGAGAAAAGAACACATTTATACAGATTTTTACTAATCTATCTTGGTCCCAGGACAGCACTGACAGATTAAATCATGCTTTAATACGGCCACAGAAGCTTTACAAGTTTATGCACATACCTGCATTCCTCTATACAGACCACAGTTATAAGCAGAGTTTTCTCAAATTATATCTATCCTTTTTTGTGAAAGTCTTGGAGAAATTTTACTGAAGAGAAGAATGTCTTCCTGCTAAACAAGGACACAGGAAAATAAAAGTTGCTATCTTCAAAACCATTACTTAAATTTTCTTTTCATTTTTACAAGCACCTCATAAGTAGATCTTCTCTGTTGACAGATCAGTGCCAAATTTCATCTGTGGTACTAAGAGCAGAAGACTCTTTTGATGATGATTTTTTTTTTACACCTCTCTCATTCAAAGAGCCTACTGATGGCATAAGATTAGTACTTGTTCTGCTTTCTCACATTTCTAGAAACCTTCTCCATTCTGCCATTTTGCTTTGCACTGCGTCATGAAATTACATAGGGTTAAATTTACATTGGGTTTCCCTCTGTTAAGCTTGAGAATTGTTTTGGTTTGTTTCCATAAGGGACATTCCTCTAAGACCAATAGAAAATTGCAGTCACAACTTTCCACAGCCTGAGGAAGACATCTCATTTGATACTCATTTGCACGAAGTATTTGTGCCTTTCCATTAGAGTCCCTTAGACTGGAACATTTAAAAGACTAAAATACACTAACAAAAGAAAATTTAGGTTCAGGTCTACTTTCTTCTTCTCATTTTTTCTCATTTTTTCTGTCCAGCCACCTCTTATTTTTCTCTTTCTCTCTCTCATGTTTCTGCTTTCAAATAAGGGCACCCTTTAATCCCTTTCAAATCCAGAAAGAGAAACTTGAAAGTAGTATCAGCAGGACAGAAACTAGCAAAAAAATTAGGGGTTGGCCTTTGCATAATAATGTGATGTTAGCATGTGAACTCATTATTTCGAATATTTCAAAAAGGAAAGGGAAAGGGAAAGGGAAAGGGAANTTATAGTTTCCTGAGTAATTTCCCAGGAAGTTTTCTGTGACTTACTAAAACAACACTCTAATCCAATTGAAGTTTTTTTAAATTTTTTTGCAACCCAGAAATGTTAACCTTTATCGAAATTGAGAGTGCTCCTGGGAAGAGAGAAGTTCCAAGGATGCTCAAGATTCTCAAAGCCCAGCTTCTGCCTAGAAAGGCCAGTTTTCTCCTCTTACCCTCTACTGCTGATGGAGTGACTAAGATTCTCCTCCAGGGATGATGCAGAGATCCTAGGACTGGTATTCTCACTTAGCCCTTGGAGGACACACCTGTCTGTAGTGACTACAGGAGGAAGATTGGCACAACAGCAGCTTCCAAGTCTTTGTGATTCCCTTTATGGTATACATGGAGACAAGGACCTCAAAGAATATGAAAAACAAGTTAAAAAGAGAGGTTTCCAATGTTAAGTGTTTTATTTAACTACTCTTGAGGGACTTTTTTCCTTCATATCTCAACTGAAGCATAATTGCTGGTATAAAGAAGGTGGTTTTCTTGGTTTTTTTTTCCCCTGTTTCATCAAATACTATTGCAAATTACATTTCAGGTTAGTGTTTGAACCTAAGAACTTGCTGAAGACAGTTTAATCATGATAAGTCTTACCCAAATTAAAAGGGAGAGGTTTTCTCTAAATTAGCAAGGTAGAGATCAATATTCTTGAGGGCAGGCCTATCAAAGGATGATGTTTCTAAAAAGGTGTGCTTTGATTATTATCATAATCAAATTCCCTCAGTCTTAGCAGGTACACAGTACCCTTGAAAATCTGGATGGGTTTGAATATATATTTCTTTTAAATTTTATTTGAAGATATTTTCTATGTTCAGAGAAGGGCAAAGGAACTGGGGAAGGTTGTGGAGAAGGCTCAGGAGGGCCTTCTCACTCTCTACAACTCCCTGGATGCTACAAGGGTGTAGCCAGGTGGGGGTTGGTTCCTTCTCCCAGGTAATTAGTGACCTGACAAGAAGTTAATAAAGCCAGGGGAGGTTTAAATTGTAGAGTAAAACTTTCTTCCCAGAAAGGTGTGTCAAGCACAGGAACAGGCTGCCCAGGGAAGTGGTGGGGTCACCACCCCCAGAGGGTTTTGAGAGATGTGTAGATGAGGCACTAAGGGACATGGTTTAATGGTGAGTAGAGCGGTGGTGCTGGGTTGATGGTTGGCCTTGCTGATCTTAGAGGTCTTTTCCAACCTTAACAATTCTATGATTTCACTGATTTTTCTTTTACAGCTTTTTTTTTATATTAAAAATTATGAAGTTCTCCATTTACCAACTGGAGCTATAGCAACACAAATAACAGTGTTGCAGCCTTTTTATCTAGCTCACAGGGAATATAGACTTGGACCTTGTTTTAAATGTGCTGATAAATGTCCAGAGCTAAATCACTGAGCCACTTCATTTCCTGGGGACCGTAAGAAGGGACTGGCCAAACATTTTATGTCACCAGTTCCTCCTGAAAAGATGAAGATGCTATTTAACTACAAAGGCCATTGCAATTTCTCATTGCACCATAAACTCATCCTGGCACAAGTATCTGACCTGCTGTATTTGTTAAAAACAGCATCACTCACTGTGAGAGTCTCGCCCAAGATTTCAGGCCACAAAAGTAAATTCTAAGTTTTTCTTCAGCATGGAGGGGCTTTCTGTTCTAACTGCAGGCCTCAGGATCTTAGGAATTCCTTTGCTCTTCAGCTTCAATAACACACATCTCTATTTTCATACACTCCCCAGACTGTGAATTATGCTGCCCTTTGCTACAAGCCTGAGGCATTGACTGGCCTTGCATTCTGGCTTTTCGACAGTGTGTGAGCCTTTATAAAGATCTTGATAACTATTTTTTTTCCAGAAGAGAATTCATATATATTCTTATTTGAATTATGATTCCCTAAAGAAGAAGTGAACCCAGAGGCAGATAACTAGAAGAGACAGAGAAAAAAAATCTACAGGTAAGACTAGAAAACAAAAAAGAGGTTGTCATACAGCTGGATGAAGAAGTGACAGACAAGGTGCTCTTGGCACATTACATTTCCTATGAATAAAAATATCACCCTTTAGAAACTTTTGAAAGTGTTTTAGGACTTTTGTACCCTTACAGAGCAGTGACACTAGCAGAAATGCTATGAATGATGTACACCAACTTCTCAAACCACTATCATAGCGGCATTATTTGGCAGGCAAATGCTGACTGATCTACTTTGTAGCAGATCAGTGAGCAAACCCCTCTATTTAAGCTGCCTTAACCGTGTTCAATATCTTGATTCTTTGTGTTCTTATTAAAAAAAATAATGGCAATACTTCTATCCATTCAATATTTTATATAAAATAATGAAAAAATAAAAAAGAATTTTTAATTTTGTGATTAATTCATATATTTCATTAAGTCTTTTGGCACTTACAGCTCTGGAAACCTCTGCACAGGAATCTATTATGCTTTTGAAAAGCCAAATTGAAAGCTGTATTTGTTTTTATAACAGGAAAAAGGTCACTCAGACTGTGGATGTTGGAACAAAGTAAGTGTTCAAAAGATTCTGCTTTGTAGGATAGTCAGCACTTTCTAATGAATTTATAAAAGCAGTTGACTTGTATTGGTTTTAATATTTTTAACTGCAGAATAACAATATTCTAGGATTAGTCTTACACAAATTTAATGAAGTCAGGCCACTTTTCTTTAAGAAATTTCCATCACATTAGTAGATTCATGCATTGTTATCACCATAAAATAAAAGTGATATAAATGTAATGTTGATTTCTAGAATGAGGTGCAAAAAGTATGATGTGAAACACAATGAAAATGGTTGGTAAGTGCTCATGTGAAGGTGAGAGCTCAGCAACAAAAGGGCAGGATTAAAAGTTAATTAAGAGGAGTTGTTTTTCTGACATAGGAATATTCTTTTTTTCAAACCAAGGGAATTATAAATGCAGTACATCGCTATATTGCTTGTTAGAATATTTGTGTTAGCAATGGAGGATTGACCTTATATTTTCTAGCTGTTTTCACACAATCATGCAACATCTCCCATGACAGAGCAAGCAGTGTTCATGTGGAAGTTTTAAAGAGCATACTCTCGAGTTTGGTTTTCCTCTTCACCCGAGATGCAGGTGGTGGCTCGGGAGAGTCTTTTTTGCCCTCTGAAAGCTCTGAGCCTGACACGAGAATGAAATGGAGTCTTCAAGATCTTGTTATTTCAAGGTTTTTCGTGTTGTTTATTAATTTTTATCTTGCAAGGTTTTTTGTGCCTGGTTAAGATGTTCACAGCAGCTCGGACACAGGACAACTCCCCCCGTGATGAGAGGTCGCTACCTTCTTATACAAATAATTACGTGTCTATTATTTACAATTCTGTGCCAATGCCTATTACCTATACCAAAAGGGTCGTCTCTACTCTGATCCAATCTGCTTAAACTGCTTTGTGCCATCATCACATCAGAAGATGGAGGCCAAGGGAGATCAAGAGGAACCCAGGGCACCGCCCTAAATCCTCCATCTTGACCCCCATTCACCTCTATTCTAAGAATCCCAAAGCTACAAAATTTTTCACTTGGTGATAAACTGCACTACTGTCTGTCACACATTTATGACTTGTAATTCTTCTCTCAATGTTAGAAGCTTTTTTCCACAGAATAAAATCAAAGACTGTGTCCTTCTGGGTTCTGTGCCAGGGTCTACTACAACCCCCTGGAAAGATGCCCCTGTCCAGGATTCAAACTCCCTTCCTCGGGTCCCAGGGAGTCCCTGCCAAGGTCCCTGACCTTCCAGTGCAACTGAAGGGATGCCCTGGACTCCAACACATACCAAATTAAAAACTTTATATTTAATTTGTTTGGGGGGTTTTTGTTTGGTTTTTTTTGTTTGGTTGGTTTTGGGTTTTTGTTTTTGTTTTTTTTTTTCTGTTCCTCTCTAATTATAACCAGAGAATAAGTGAAAATTGCAACTACTTTAGTCAAAAAAGATTGTGAAACGCTTGTTTTGAATGGTGTGAAGGCTCACTTTTGCTCCTGTTAGGTTTTTAGTCCCTCAGCAGTGAAAAGGAGTTAATCATCAGTTAGTGTGACACCATGATGTTACCTCTTCATGGACTTTTTTCCTAGATGCACATGGATTCGCACATGGAAAAGTTGCCTGTTACTTCCATGGAACAGGACTTTGACTCCCCATAAATGGTTGGAAGTGACTCTAGCTTTATTCCTGCTGTAGCATATACTAACTTCTACTAACTTCTACTGCATGCCTTTGCAAATTCCCACCTAATTAAAATCACCAGGCATGTCCTTCATGGTGCATCAAATCTGTAACATCATCAGATGTGATTGTGCCAGGGTAAGGATTGCACTCGCTTTGGAGGCATGTGAGCAGAGACCACTGATGCACATGATGTCTGTTTGTGGGCATGGGATGGAGTATGTTGGAGACAGACCTTCAGAAACCTATTTTAAGAGCATTAGGTGTAACCAGTTTTGCAGAATGCTTCTTTAGGCTGAGGAGCAATGAGAGAGAGAAGAGTTAAGAAATGGGAAATTGAGTTGCTTGGAGGTTCAATTTAGATGATCTCTAAGGTGACAGAAGGAAGATGAGCAAAGAGAGGAAATAGGCAGCTCTCATCTGTAATCTATGAGGCTTCATCTCTGACTCTATTCCTCGGCTGGTGCAAATCAGAGTAGCTCATTTGCAGCTGTTAAAATTACAGCAATGGGATTTGGCTCTGGACCTTTTTGCAAAAAGGGTTTGATGGGTTTTGTTCACCAGGAAACTTTTCAAGTTCATAGCCAAGGAGAAAAGGTCTCTGCAGTAGAATGTCTGACTGATCAAACCACCCCTGGATGAGGTCATGGACCTACTCAAGGCTCTACTCTTGGTTATCACTATGGAAAAGATTTCCAGCCTCAGGTGAGAGCCCTGGTCAGCCAAGCTGCTAAATTATTTCTGTGTTTTGGGGCATTCTTTCCATGAAATTGATTTCCTTTTATTTCAAAGCATAGTATGAAAAAAGAGAATATTTTGACATGTTTCATAAAGCACAGTAACCTGATCATCATTAGTATCAATAAAATCACTTTCTCTTGTTTTCTTACTTTGTGATGTGCCTTGTAATCTTCTATGCTTCTTTTCGCTTTGTACCTCATATTTTGTTGTTCTGGCAGTCTTTTTGACTCTTTTTTCTGTAACTACTCCTGTGTCTTTAGCATGAGAATGTAAGAACAGATTGATTTGCCACAATCCTCTTTGGCACTGCACTGTATTTTTTTTTTCAAGTCTGTGAAAAAGACCAGGGAATTCCTTTGTGCCTAAATTATTTATATGGAACCGAATAGAATACAGTGGAGGTATAATCTTTTATTAATAAACCTCTTAGATACTGGCCCTGCTGCAGATGAATTCTGCTAGAGAGGAAATGTCTGTGACAGCCTAGGAATGGCAAGTACCAGATCTACTGTTCTGGGGGATGGAGCCTTCAGCATGACTGATGTTTTCTAATGCCACACATGACTGAGGGCAGGACCTTTGGAAACATCGCCTACTAGAATTTCTCCTTTCAAATGTTCTCAAATGAGGCTACTTGAAAAGCAGTGGTACATTTTGTAAATGGTAAAGGAGTAAGAAAAATCGAACTCAGTCTTCTCTCTAAGGCTCCTCAACATTTTTCGTTTCAAAATGCTGTGTGCTTTTTCATTCATCACCTTGTGAAAAATAAGCACATATAGAGTTCACCTCACCCTCAAACATCCACACTGCAGCAGCATGGATCATAGAGTCACAGAATCATAGTATCATGGAATCACTGAATGGGTTGGATTGAAAAGGACATTAAAGATAATCTCATTCCAACCCCCCTGCTGTGGGAAGGACACCTTCCACTAGACCAGCTTGCTCAGAGCCCCATCCAACCTGGCCTCAAACACTTCCAGGGATGGGCCACCCACAATTTCTTTCATATCCATACAATCATACAGCTGTCCAGGGTAGAGGACACCTTGAAAGTTCCCCTGGTCCAACCTTTCATGGGAAAGGGAGCCTACAGGAGAACATCTGGCACCCTGTCCTGTTACATCTTGAACACCACCAGGGACAGGGACTCTGACATATCTCTGGGAGGTTGCCCCAGGAGTTCTTTCTGTAAAAAATTTCCTTTTTATTTCAAGATGAAACATCAAGATGAAGCATCTAGGAAAAAAGCCCATGAAGAGGTAACATCATGGTGTCGAGGCAACTTGTCCTTGTCTTCTCCGTGTGGCACCTTGTGTGGAGAGATCCTCTCCATTTTTTTTTTTGTATTTCCTAAAACATGACCTTTCGGAGTGATTCTTCTCTCGAATAAAATTGGATTGCTGTAGGTACTAATTATATCAGTTGATCTCCTGTTAAGATGTTGATGAAAGGTAAGGCTATGATTCAGATTTGATAAGATTAATTTCCAAAATGAATTATCTTCTTTTTTACCTAGCCACATAGAAATCATCAGTAATTAAATTATATTTTGAAGTGAGTCTGGATGAGAAATCTAGGAACCTCTAATTTAAGCAAAGAGTATTTGCCATTTTTTTAAATGTATTTGGTTATTTGGCCCAGATCACCCACCCAATCATACACTCCTCAATATCAATTTTTGATTTTGAGGTATTTTAGAGAGTAGAGCAAATCTGTTTGTATTTCAACCTCTCCTTTCCTCTGGAAAATAAGTTCAGTTCAAAATATCTGATATTTTTTTCACATCTGGACACTTTAAACCCCAAAGCTAGAATGTTATATATAAAGTAATTTGTGGTTTTAAACTTTGGTTTCCGTTCTCCCATATAAATGCAAATAAAATGTTTTCCATTAAAATATCTCTGCCTCGTGCTTTTTTAATGGAGGCATTGGAGACTACAAAGTAGAGTAGAATCCATTTTGATAATACTGTATCTTCTCTCTGAGTGCCAATCTAAATATTTCCATCTGTCAGGTTTTTCATTTAATATTCTGAATAATGTAAGTTGCAGGAAAAAGGGAACAGTCATTTTTATTTCACTTTCTTTTGCCAGGCTTTGGTGGTCTTACAGTTTCTATTTGGATTGCAGAAATGTGTGTGTGAAGATTTATAGTCCTTTCCTCTGCCAAGATACCTCCTAAAAATCCAAAGATGTCATTTTCAAATGTTCATAAACAAACATATTTTCTAAAATTAAAAAAAAAAAAGAAAAGAAAAAGAAAATCCAGCTTTCCCCAAACAAAAATTCAAATCTCTGCTGAAGTGGAAGGAAATGTATAAAAACAATCAAGACACTCTCATTATGGAATTTGTTGTCTTGACTTCAGTCTGGAATGCTGTTGCCACCTCTGACATTGTCTAAATGAAATTGGTGCGTACAATGGCTCCCAGGTTAGCCAGCAAAAGGCTAAATTCCTGTGGCATTTGCTGGGAAAGAGAGAAAAATTATGAGCAAGCAGTTCCAAGAAACTGAAAGGTCAAAATATCACATGAAAAAGCAAGTTTCAAATTTTAAAACCCTACTTTCTAGTGAACCTAGATAAAGCAGCTCTTGGTGAAGGTCCACCTTTATGAACTGTTTTATACTTTCATGTAGTTCAGCCATAAGCAATTGCTCGAGTTAAAGACTTGATGTGCAAGGTTATAGTTGAGTGGTTTGGACTCGTTGCTTTTATTCAAAAAATCCTTACATCCAGAAGAGGGAAAAAAAAAATCTGAGCTTTTGGTGTTTAATTCTAATGTTCATATCATAAAATATTTTCTACATTTTTTTATTGTTTTGTCTCTCTTCTTTGAGTCAAATGTCCCAAGTGCCAAGTAATACAATATTTAATACACAAAGGAATATCAAATGTCCACAAATCAAAGCCTGTCCTCTCCTTCAAGGTCTGCTTAGGAGTAAAAGTTAGGAAAATACAGAGAAATCTCCCAGCGTGTCCTATATGAGAGTTCAAACCCCATGAACTCTGTAATGAAAAGTAAATAAATGACTCTGTCCTTCACTGCCAAGCTGTTAATCCATAATGTGGAGTTGGCCTCTGTTGTTGTCAACAGTGATATATAAATCATATCAGACAAAACAAGAACCAAGCTGACCCTTTACCCCTTCCTTAAGCCAAATGTAAGCATTTATAATGCCTAAAAACTTTTCCCCCTCTTTTCTTTCCCCCTTTTCACATGTCTCTCACTTGCTGGTTTCTCCTGGGTTGATATGAGTAGAAAAGTGTGTGGGAGTCTGTTTGAAGTGTTCTACGGGGAATTTCAACCCAATTTCCTAAGCCAAAGAGATCGCAGTAACACCAACCCACCCACAGTTTGGTCCTTAATAAAACCATGGCTCCTGCTGCTCAGGACTTCTGGGAAGAGGAATGCATGGAGAAAGCATCTCTGCAAATGACACAGCCAGGGATGACACAGAAGAAAAGCTACTCTAGACGGAGAAAGGGAGAGGGAGAAGTGACCTTTCAGGAAGATCCAGAGAGACCAGACCAAGGAGACTAGGATAGGAAACACTGGCTGAGAGAGTTTAGGAGGAAGAAGACTGATGGAAATACATGAAGTCTGAGCCTTTAACAGGTCTCAGGGTAAAACACTTTAAAGTCAGAGTGCAGCTGGTTTAGGTATCAATGAAAGAGGTTCTTTTATGTCTTACCTAAGTTTAATTTATTTTAGGAGTAAAATATATTCAGTGACTTCCGTGTTAGTTGGACAGGGCCCTAAGTGAAAAAGGGCATGAAATTAACTGAATTTTGACACTTGTAAAGCTCCTGCAGAGCTCATATCAGGATCAAAGCCTAGAACTGTAATTGTGTTGCTCGTTAAAATAATGGAACAAATATTGAGAGAAAAATAACTAAATCCAGGGCAGTTATGCCAAGAGCAATAAATGACATGAGTTTATGAAGAACAGATCTTGCCTGACAAACCATATTTCTTTTATCTAATAGAGTTACAAAGGATGAAATTCTGCTATCCTTGTGAAGGGTTGCTAAAGAAACCCCCAAAGTCTCTTCCTGGTAGAAATTATCCATGTCAATAACAGTCCTAAATGCTGATCTATAATTAGCAGATGAAGATGGAGTAGAAGTTTGACACTGTGCCTCATAACATTTTATTGATCAAGGGTAAATTTCCAGAGAATTTTTGTGGAGTAGGAGCCAGGGTATAACTGGAGATTTTCAGTTTGGTTTGTACATGGTACTGCCATGTGAGCCACGGTGTTGGGTGAAGCACCACAACCACAAAAAGCACTGACCAATGGCAAATACAGCTCCCTGCATGGAGCTTGGAGTGACAACAGCCTGGCTGTGTTCAATCAGGACTGCAAAATATAGAAAGTTACTTAAGGGAAATTCCTGGAAATTCTTAGACTGAGCTATAAGGTATTGGGAATGAGATAACTATGTTGTGAAAGTGAGAGACCTGGAAAGGTATTTCCAGGTGAAGTGGGGAAGCGGTTTGAAGATAGGATTTAAATGTGCAAGAACCAAAACTGTTGCCCTGCACTTACAAGGTGAAAAGGTAGGGGAAATACTGACTCAGGTACTCAAGAGACACATAAAAATTCTTCATGTCACAAACCAGGTTGGTCAATAGACCATCTGGCAATGCAAAACTCCAGTTCTCACTTGGAGAAGCATATAAATCTTTGAAGATATGCATCAAAACAGAGCCAAAAGGATAAAATCATCAAATCCAGGGAGAAATGCATCATGCTTAGCATGGTAGATGAAGGTGAGAATACCGGTAGCAATAGAGTTGTATCCATACCTACCCACAAGTTTTTGAGGAAGGAACAACAAAAAAATCCACCAGACATATGGTGTGAAATGGAGAGAAGGAAAAATGTAAGACAGTGTCTGAAAGTTTGTGAAATGAGGCAGTTTTCTGGACAAGGTTATTTTATGCATGACTGCTGACTTGGCCTGCATAAAGGTAACACATGTGACACCCCCTCTAAGGTAGCAGAGATCCCACAGCAGCATCCAACATCCAGTAATCCCTGACTTAGCCTGGAGATCCTCATAGTGCTTAGTTCTGCTTTATCCCTGTCTGGTACAACAAATGGTTTAGGGATTGAGCTAGGAATGGATTATTCTGATGTTTACTGTTGGCAACTGCCTGAAAGTATTGGGTTTTTTTTTTTCCTTTGATAATTTTTTCTGGCGTTTTAGGGATTAATAAATCCTTATTTAGTCAGGAAGTCCAGTAGGGAATCAAGAGAAATATTTACATATTTTCTGCCCATGTGAGCACATTATAACTCCAGAGTTTTTATTTTTTCCTTGTTTTTCAGCTGGTCTAAATTATCATTGTACTGTTGAAATCAATGGTATTTAAGCACCTGCCACTTCCAGATGTCCAATATTTGCCAGGTTTTTTCCTGTTGCCAGTGCCAAGAAAGAAAAAGGGATCATTTGCTAGTCCCTTTGATGACAATGACTGAGAAAATGGAGAAAACCTCTATATGCTGCCTTATAAGATCTCTAAAACTCAGATGTGAAGAAGAAGTCAACTATTCCTAGTGTGAAAAAGAAGCTTCCATGTGGAGTTCTCTGATAATCCAGAACACATGCTCAACAGAATGAAAGAGAGCAGGAGCCTCCATCCCCTCCATACAGCCATTGTGTTTGGCCTGCAACACTTGGAATCCAGTGGAAAGCCAGCATGGAGTTGAAAAAAGTATCACCTGCCCATATCCTTTTATAAGTGATGCTTTGCAGTTAATTGCTTTCTGTTTAATTTGGCTTATGCAGACAACCCTGCCTTTGGTGAGGCAGCATGACTTCTGCAATCTTCACCATGAGCAGGATCAGCCTGTGCACCTCCTTGCTGCCTGGGTGTATCTGGAGTACTGTCCTTCATGGACAATCCTCATGCATGAATTTAGGTATCCTCACAACCAGTGGAGACTTTACCTTGGTGAAGACTGAGCTTTGTTTCTGAACAGATTACTTGAAACACTAAAATAAAAGTAATTTTGGCTGAATTTTATTGTTGCACCTACAAAGCAAGAAAGTAGCAATTATTGTTAATGTTTCCTAAGTTCCAGCTTTTTCATCATTTTAACTGCATTGAATTTCAGAAATATTATGATCTGTAGAGTATAAGATCATATTTAACAAAAGAATAAAAAAAAACCCTCTTTGTTTGTAGAGTGTATTGTCTTGTGTTAAGATTTGGTGAGTAGGATATAACCAAGATGATTGTCCAATCAAATCTTAGATTAGCTCATTCAGTAATGAGATAAACTGTTTGGCAAAATGGGTTTTGGTTGATGAGGAAATAGGTGAATACAAAAAAATAAAAGGCTTTAATCACATTTATTTCCTGAGTCACAATGAAGGATTAATGCTATATTCTAGACCAGTCAATCACTGTGACTTTGTGGACATAGGTCAATGAACATGTGCAAAAGAACCCAAAAAATTCTTAGCATCAAGCAAGAAAAACTGGTGAGTTCAACGATCTGGAAAAAAAAACAGTAAGAACATTCATTTCTATATTCATATTCTATTTTCATGTTTCTAAATGGTTTGCAACCATATCTTTGGAACAACAAATATGTTAAATTGCTATAAAGTTTCTGGAATATTAAAAACTTCAATTCTATAGCCAGCAGATGCCAGCCCTTACTCTCTGAATAAAAATCACCTCTCAGCAGCAGTTTTTCTTCTATCTCTTATGAGCCTTCCCACCTAACTGTATTCCATGCAGTGACTTTACAGAGAGCAAAGTTCTGGCCTCTGAAGGCAGTGGAAAGGTTCCTGAAAATTTCAGAGCCATCAGAAGTAGTCTTGGAAAGAGCACGTAAAAGAAAATGTTGCTCCAAGAGTTGTGTCAGCTATGCAGAGATGCCATGTCCATTGTCCAATAAACACATACTGCTGGAAGAACTTCAGGGAGCTTAGAAAGGCAAGAGGTTGTGAGCTGCATTCCCAAGAAGTTTTAATTACCTGCACAAGGTGTTTCAGATCTGCTTCAGCCATGCTCTGCCTTTGCTGAATGCATCAAGCCTGGCCCTGCATGCTCCAGGAGGGAGATACCAGGTCACTGGAATATCAAATATATACTCTTTTTTAAAAAAAAACAAACTAAGTGTGTCTCTTTAATGTCTGTCACTGGTCATCAAAATACACATGCAAGTTTATCAGGAAGACTCATCCTAAACCTTACTCTGCTGTCCCATGCTGTGCTAAACCACCAGGAATGTGGCCCTGGGAAGGATGAAGGTGCATATGTCTGCATAATTATACATATCCAAGGGTCAGACTCAAGCTTTGATCTTACTGCTCCCTTACCTCAGCCCTGTAAGGGAAGCAGGAATGTGCAGCAGCAAGAGGATCATCCCCTGGGCACCAGAGTTACAATGTCATTCTCATTACCCTTCTGCATTGACTACACCCAAGGAAGAAGCCAAAACTGTGACCATCACTTTTGAGGTTATACCAAGGTGTCTCAGATACAGACCAGTATTTACTTCCCCTTTTCCCAATATTGTTATGAAACATTTTCCAAGTTCTGCAAAAAAGAGGTCACCTATTCCATAGACAAGGGCCCATTTTTATTGATTTTCACTGAAAAAGAGAAGTTAATTCATTCATCTGCGTGCATGGAGCTAGCACTTGTGCCAGCCTAAGTACCACTCAAGTGTTGTAAGGAATTTGCAATGCTTGGCTGAGCCATTAATTTTTATGCTCAGTTCCAGACCAAAGCAGTCTGAAATAGCTGCATTACAAATGCCTGAGAATCCCTGTTTGTACTGCAGGTATCTCCTTTGCTTTAGTCAAATCATTCCTTATGGCACCAATGTAACACCTTTAGCACCTTTATCAGTGCTCTTGGAGACATAATAAATCTTTTCTGCAAAATATTGCTTCTGAGGCTGTGTTTCTGAAGAGAAACATAAGTACCATTAAAACATCTGTGAGAATTCAAGGGAGATTTTTATGAGATGGGAGACTGTTGCCAAGACCCTTTAACTGAGAATCTGCTGTAGCTGAGCACTGCTAAATACTGCAGAGAGTGGAAGGCAGTAGAGAGTTTTCCTCACATTCAGAAACTGGTCGACGAATTATTTTACTTGGAGACATAGGCAAAGCCCACAGAGCCTAGAAGATCACCACCCCTCCCAGCCATGCATGTGTCCTACTCATTGAGTTTTCATATCTTCAGCTCCAAGAAAGAAAAATGCAAGAGAAAATATTCCTGTTTGTATGAACAGCCTGATCAGGGATTTAAAAATCTATGTACTCTCTGTAGAGCCCTGAAAGCTGCTGGTGGTCTCTTTAACACTCAGTGGTCCCAAACAGCAATGGATTGCTGAGGTGGTGTCCATCACGTGGGAACTGTGCCAGGCCATGACCCATAGCTGCCCAGGATGGCCAAAGATAACCTACTAAAGACTAAGAATATCCAGAATCCTTTGCCATTTTTAAATTTCTGAATTCTAATGATAAGTTCTTTAATGTTTGTCTTATGTTCTTAGATTATTATATACCTCCATGGTAACACATGATAACACCCATGAGATTGTACTCGGCTGTTCTTCACCTTTTATTCTGTGGTAAACTATGTTTTCCTCTGCTGTTGATATCTTCTTGTTGACCTTGAATTGTCTTTCTATGAAAAAATATTCAGAGAAATATCTAAGATTTTTTTTTCCAGTTGGCAATGTTTATTTTGAAGTATGTCTATTGAAGTCTTAATGAGACAAGAGGAATTTTGAACATAAACATAATAAATGCTTAACTGTTTCTTCCTAGTAACAGTAGCAGTTCTAATGCCACAGCACACCAGTGAGCCAACAGAATAATATTCAAATTTCTGCTGCTCCATCGTACATTAAAATTTTGACACAAAGTCAAAATACATGTTATATTGCAGCGACATGATACAAGAAAAAACAGAATTAAAAAAAAAAAAAGTTGTTTTTTTCCTGATCTCAAGTCATACTGAAAGAAAGAATAAGCGAGGAAAGACAAAAAAACACATCTCAATGAAAATTACATCCTAAACAAAATTTTTGTATTTGTTAAAGGAAAACTTTACTGAATGCTTTGGCTTTGACAAAACTGTGGAAAACCCCTCCATTACCAATCCTGGGGCCAGTAGTTTGCAATCGTGATGACCATCCCCAGGGAAGGACTCTGAATTCCCGCTTAAGGCCCGTTTGCTGCTTCAATAAAGCTCCTTAAAACAGCTTGTAGAGGAGCCTTTGCATCCAAGGTCACTGTTTCACTGGTTCCTATGGCTGGGGGAGGCAGAACAACTCCCCTCTTTTACCTGAGAGGGACCCAACAGCAGCTCCTGGGCTCTCACTCCCTGGCAGGGGCAAATTCCTGCTCAGAGCAGAGTCAGAAGTGCCTGGGAGAGGGTTCAGAGGTGTCAGGAAACAAAGCTATCAGAAAGCAAAACTGCAACAGGAACAAAGCTTCTGGAATTCAGTTCTGACTGAAAACGTCTTGAAACTCAAATTGAACATTGCCTTTCCTTGTGTTTCTCTGTGCTTAATAAGTAATTTTTGAGCAAGGTGAGCTGAATGAGTGAAACTCTTGACTCCACTAATACTTTTGCTCCTGACATGAAGCAGCCCCTCATGTTTTGCTGACGTTTCAGATTAAAGAGTATCAATGTCTTTTATGAGTCAATAAAAAAATGTTTCCCTATAGGATCTCTCCTAATTGAGCACCTGTATACAAACAAAAGAAACCTGGATTTTGTTTTAGCCTTGTAAATAAGAAGCCTTGGATGTGATCCAGCCCTTCAGTGAGGGAGCCAAATAATTGACAGTCTGGTCACAGCTGGCAGCCACACCAGTAGGGTTCCAAAATATGAGGGGAGGAAGGAGAACAGGTATAAAATATGTGCCTTTTACAGGATAAATTCTCACTGAAACAGCATTCTAGTTCTTCAGCTGTAAATCTCAAAACTCTGTGGCTAAAAGAAATAAATCTCTGTATACTGCTAATTCCTGCCTAATGCTGCCCTTTCAGTAGGGACATCTTAAAGTAAAACTCTGGCAGAGTTTGCTGATTTTTACCTTCAGCCAGATGGCAGAATCTGATCCTTACCCTCTTAGATTTTAATTCCCTGTAATGTCTATTTTGACCAAATACTTTATAAATAAACTCTAGAATCTCCATGGAAGTTTAAAATTTAGAAATCTACTGACAAACTGAATGTTAAAATGACAATGTCCAGGTCTTTAAAGAATGTGAACAGTGTTTCTCCAACAGGTATTCTGATGAGCCACATCTTTCCTCACATTTCCTTGAATTCATGCAAATCTTTGAGATCCCCACTGTGCTGTCTGCCTAGTCGGAACACTTCCTGAGTTGCATTAATAATATTTGGCTTGGCACCAAACAACCTTGAAAGGGTTATGAGTGGAGTACAAAAGCATTCAGAAGCTTTTATCAGGTGTAGTTGCAGGTTTTATTTTAAAGTAAATGCTTAATATAGTTTCAGTTTCAAAGAGTCTTATTGGGTGCTGCTTTTATTCAGTATGTAATAGTCAAGTCTTGCAACGTCTAAACTTCTTTCAGATGTTCATAAATGGTCTTACAGAATCTTTTTGTGCTTTTTAAACAAATGTATCCATTCAAAAGATAAATGTACTAGATCTGCTGATATTCAGTGGAATGTTTCAGTCTGGCTTTGTTTTGTACATATAAAAGTTTGTGTCTGGCCTTTTTCACGAGTCGTTTTTTCCTCCATCTGCTTGAGCCTAGATTATAACCTCCCCCACATGAATGTACATCAAAAAACTTCAGAGGGACAATCTATAAGTTTTATTATTATAAGAAGACTTTTAGCTTGTAAAAAATTTGGACCAGGGATAGTAAGTAAGAAACAATCATCATTTCAGATACTGCATCTTCCTTTGGATTTCTTCTGACTGTTTTTATAATGATGTGAATACATTTTCCTTTTTTTAAAAAAAATTACCTTGCTTTTGCTCAAGAGTCTCACTACACTTCGCATGTATGTGAATGATAAGGCAAATCCACAAGATGGGATTTGGGGGTTGAAACGAGAAGAGGAAAAAAAAGGTTATGTAGATTTCTTGCTAGCTTTGAGAAAAATTATTAACAGTACCCAGAGGTCTGTCACATTTACCAGCTAATGCAAAAGAAGAGAGAGCTCTGCTTTTTTCTCATCTTTCTAGTCTAATAATTTAATACATGGGCTGTACAGTAATTGGCACAGGTTTTGATAATTAAATATCTTATCTTGTTTCACATTAAATTTTTGGAAGAAATCTGAGAGTGGAGAAAATTTGCTGGATTTCAGCTTAAATGAAAGATTTAACCTAAAATAAAGATCTATCCACAATGAAAAAAAATGGTTTAGTCCTTGCAAATATTGAAGAGACTAGTTATTGTACTGAAACTGTGAAACAGAAAAATAGTGGGTGATGGAAAGGCCAGAATAGGGCTGTCAAATTTTAAATTTTAACATATGGACTGCTCACTCCCTGCTCTGGTTGCTAGTCGTTCCCAGATGGTGTCTTTAGTGAGTGATGGTGAGGGGAAAGGAGCAGGTGGCAATGGCAATTTTTTGGGTTGGTTTGTTGGTTTTCTTGTTGTTTTTGTGGATTTTTTTAACATATATCTACTTAAAATTCTGTGTTCTACATAAAAAAAATAAAATAAAAAAGAGAGAAAAAAATACAGGAAGTATGGGAAGAGGTAATACATAACTTGGAATATAAGACTGGAATATGGAATATGAAATTAAGGAAATCCTATTGTTGTGGGCTGATGATCAGAATTTGGATCCAGATCTGAACTCCCCCCTAAGTGGTGAATAATGGTTTTCATGCAGAGCCTTTTTCAGCCCCTATCATGGTTTGGTCCAGCAAATGCAGGAACAAACATCCCTCCAGAATGGGGTTGGCTTCTCCTGGGGTGCACAGAGCATCACAGCTCTCCAGCACATGCTCAGGGAGAGGTCTGCACACATTTTTAAGTCTGTCTGTCTGTCTGGAAACCGTATGTCAAAGACACGGGGCTTGGGGTTTAGTGTGAACACTGACTTTATGATGCAGGCATGATACTGATCTCTTTAAGCCTAAGCAGGTCTCTTTTTTTTTTTTTTTTTTTTTTTNTTTTTGCAAGAGGTTTCTTCTTGTGAGAAACATCCTTAGCATCTCCTTGTTAACACTTTGTTGGCAACTATAGCTGGAGTGTGACATGTCCTGAGTTAAAGAGGGGTTGTACCTCCAGATGCTGACTCCAGGCTTTTTCTTACAGTGATCCCAGCTGCTCCTTCACATCTGGCAATAAGAGCTCTCACTCACAGTACCTGTCTCCATTTTTCCTTCTCATTGTTCCTTCATGTCCAGTTGTGTCACAGTTTGCTGGGTTTTTCTAGAATATAAGTAACACTTTTTAATATGCTATAATGAACCTAAAACTTGATTAGATTTCCTTAGCATTTCCAGTAATGCCTTGCCACTTCTCTGAGTCTTTCCAGCCTAAATGGTTGAGAATATGATCTTATAACTAAAAAAGAAAAAATAAGCAAATTACTTGTGTGTGTCTGCTACAAACATAGGCTCTTGGTATGTAAACCCTAGTAATTGTATGAACCTGATCTGTACGTCTTTTATTATTGTCACAAATCCTGGATGCCATGGCTGCCTTTAGTCTTCCAGCTTTGAGAGAAAAATCTCTCACCTAAATCAAAGCAGAGGAGAACAGTATGGTGTTAAGAGGCAGCTCATAATGGAGAGAGCTACATTTCTAGTAAAATATCATCGTACTTAAAGGGTTTCTATTTTGCAATTTTAAACTCAAGGCTCAATGGCGCAATTAAAAAAGCCAAAATGCAGTTCAGAGCTTTGTAAAAACCAGCATTGCATGATATACGTCATGATCATTCTAAATCACTACCAGGCAGTGGGTAAAAGCTCCATCTTTTCTGCATCCAAGGCAACTTAGAGGAGTATTGATTTTCCCTTTACTGAGAAATGAGAATCACATATTAGGAGCGAGAGCTGCAGACACAATATAATGACCTTTCTCCTTGGCTTCTCTTTTCTAACACAAACAGCATCATTTTCATGGCTAGAGTAGGTATTAAACAGTATATCTTGTAGCAATGGGTTTGCAACTGTCTGTGCTTGTTTTATCCAATTACCATACTTACCACAAGAGGAAAAAAAAAAAGAGTAGATACAGCTTTTAATTTTTGGAGATATCAGTTCCATCCAGAAAAACATTGAAAAGGCTCCAGCTGGAGGTCTATTCCATCTGTCTCAGTACTGGAGGGAGGAGGGGTGCTTTCTTCCTGCAATTTTAATGCTGATGCATGATTTAGAGTAAACAGGTTATTTCACTGAGAGCAGAGGACCTTGCTGACCTCTGGCTTAAGTTATGTGTGTTTTTCATAGCACAGTCCCACGCATACTTATCTATTAAATGGTGTTTCAGGTCACAGACATGTCAGTATTCTATTTACTGCTTTAATTATATAGAATTTAAACAAACTTATCAATACCTGACATGTTACCTCCAAGGGAGATATCCTCACCATGAAACAGCACAAAGAGCTATAATAAACATACCTCAAACAAAAGCTGGTTTCCAACACAGCCATTAAGGACAGGTTTGTGGTTTTTTTTCCTTTTCTCCTGCTGTGTTTCCATCTAACCATCTTTTGCGAGAGTGTGTGAAACAATGGTTTGAAGCTGAATGGGCTTCCAACTTTTTGATGTTTAATTCCTTTCCCCCTGTTTTAAACCAACTTCAGCCTCCCCTCCACCCCTGATTGTCTCTTCAGTTAAAACTGCTCCTGCGTCAGCAATGTGTGTGTGTGCACACGTGAATGTGTGTGAAATGACATCCTTGACCAGCTGTCTCTGGCTGCTGGGGAAAAACATGGTGGAATTCTCATGGTGGAATATTTGAAATGAATCTCAGTGCAGACGTCCTCTTAGTCCAGCTGGAAGTGAGAGGTGTTGAACAGCACCAAGAGAGGAAAAAATACATGCCTGAAACCTGGAAGCATCACAAGCAGTCGTTTGCCCCTTACTTCTGTGCCATTTATACACTTGTAAGCAATATCGTGGCTTTGAAAATCCAGGAGATGCCTGGCAATGCACACCAGTGGTAAAAACATACAGGGGCTGGCAGTTTGAATTAATTTGAATGATTACGTTCTAAATTCCTTCTTGGTGTCTTCAGTGCATCAGACAGCATCCCTTTTTTGCAAGAAGGATAAATACACAGTGAGAATCAATATCTGGGACCTTTGAACAAGGAATTCCATTAGAATGAAAAAAAGAAATTAATTGTAAGAAATTTTGTTTTTCTATGCTACTCTTCGCTGTGCTGAAGAGCTTTTGACTATGATCTAGGTTTCCTACTATAAACCTAGTCATTGTCCGGAACACACAAGCAGTCAGTTCTGAGCAACTTGTTCTTCTGGATGATCAAAACGCGACCATGCATGTTCCTGCTCAGGCCAGGAAGAGTTTCCACTCTCCAAAGACTCTGGTCCTTAACCAGGTACTCTAGAGTGGTTTAGCAAGTCAGGTGAGCTGAGGAACATCTGGGAAGTGTCTTGGCATCAGCCAAGCTTTGGCACTGTGCAACATGCACTCATGTTTTCTGTTGTTAGAAATTCGTTTTCTTGGTAATTTTGGTCAATACATCCCACTTTCAGATGGGCTAATTTATAAGAAGTCAGAGATCAGAAAACTTCAGAGTTCCTGGACATTCAGGGGTTTATTTGAGGCACAAGTGTGTTCCATCTGCAGGTGGTAGGGCTTTGGAATGCCTAGAGAACATGAATTCACTCAAGACTTACATGTAATGTCAGTGTATCAGGTGAGTTCCACTTCATTGTCTTTTGGGCATGCATATTTCTATTAACCTATGTTACTTTCTAATTTATTATATATAAGTGTATTTTCCCCACTTATTACACATGATATATGTCATATGTTTGATGTGAAATAACCAAAGTATAATAAAGTTTGCAATTTGCACACACTGTCACCCCTAATCTGTCAAAAGTGTTGTGTCAGGAAAGATGGTTTCCTTTCTTCATGATTTTTTGTCTGGATCTAGCAAAAAAGAACATATGAAAATCTAAAAAATATTAGTAAAATATTACTAAATAACTATTGGGGTTTTTTTCTGTATATTTTCTTCAAGAGTCTATATATATATAGTCTATATAGTCTAATATAATAGCCTGGGACGTTCATGATTCTTGTTCAACTTCCCAGTGATGTTATTTGCTTTTATATATTGAAGCAGCTGCATGCTTGTAAAAAACGTAGTAAATTAGAAATGGGAATGTGGCCACTAAACTTTTTAGATTATTCCATCCGTGTTGAGTGACTGTGCTTGGAAACTCTTGCTCCAAAATTGCCTTCCCCTGTTTCCCTTTCCCAAATGAATCTTTTGGTGGTCTTGTTACCCAGCCCACAGATACCTGAGTTGTTTTGGGTTTTTTTTAGAATGAAAGCTGAAAAAAAGTGTCCAGTAGCCCAAAGCAGCCACTCTAGATTCCACCAGGAGGTAGAATCTAAAGTAGCAGTAAAAGCAGATTGCAGAGAAATCTAAGGCTGAGAGATGTCCATGGAAAGAATAACCTGAGAGTACCTAATGGAATCCACACAAAGCAGTGCTTATTCTCTCAACTGGAAGAAGAATTACAAAGGACAGCTTTATCAACAAAATTATTTGGGAAAAGCTTTTGACAAAGCTCCTCATGAAGGGGAGCCTAAGAGAAAAAGGAAAAGAAGTGTGGGGAGAGGAAACACAGGTTCAGAACACAAAGATTTTAACAAAAACTCCCATGGGATGGCAGTAACATGTTGAACATGAGAGGTTATGGGAGAACTTGTGAAAGCAACTCTAGCTGTGGGCTTGGAGTGGGAGCCAAGCTGCAAAAAGGGCTGGCTGGCTGGAGCAGAAGAGCCATGAAAAAACGAGCCCTGGGGCCAGATCAACAGGCAAGGAATGGAGCTGCTGCTGCCTCATCACCTGGGCCTGTGGCATAGACTCTCAAAAGGGAATTCCCCTTAGGCTTCAAGGGGAATATAGCATTACCCTCTGATCCTGGAGGGACTGGGCATGCCCCTTGCCGTGAAAGCCAAGGCAATGAACATACTGCTGATGTGGAATAAATTTAGTTTCATCTTAATTGTAAGTTCAGCCATGGATTTTAAGGGATTTTCTTGGGGTTTCTTTGTCTGCCACCATCTGATGATTATCAGTTCCAAGCCTTAAGAATCGCATTAATTACAAAAGTAATTTGTCCCTAATGATCTATTTGTGTATTTCAGTGCCTTTTAATCCTGTTACCAGGAGATTGTATCGGCTAATACAGACGGGTAGATATAAATGAGGGTTCAAAGTGCTGTTATAGCCATCAAAATTCTTCAAATTTCACAACACAAGCAGAGTAGCCGAGGTCAGGAGAAACCATCTTCTGACCCTGTATAATCCACAATTAGAGTGTGTGTCATTTGGGGCTTGGTTATTCATCCTAAATATCTTGTGTATACCATTGGTAGAAGAACAAAGCTGGTATTATTCCTTGTTCTTTCTCAGCATGGTAGTCCCTGTGCTCCTTTGGTGCCTGATTGTTTGAACAGCTGATGTCAGAAATAGTCTCTGCTTTGTCCTTTCTAGGACAAGAACCCAGGCCTTTATTCAACCTCCATTGCTATTGTTCCATTAGGATATCCATTGCTTGTTAGTCCTTCCAGGAGCAGCTCCACACTGCATCCATCAGCTACATTTATTTCCCTTTTAAGTATTTTCTGTCAACACAACACAACAATACCAAAGTATATTATAGGCAGTTTTACATTGCAGTGCTAAGAAATACAATTCAAGATAAAAAGCTTCCACTAAATATTTGGAAAACCAAGCCTGCTTGAAGCACAGGGCATATTAGGACATCTAAGGCATACGGGTTTTTTTCTGACAAGCTGCAGATAAGAGTAAGATATACATTTTCTAGAAAGCACAGAGTCCTTGGAATGATATAAAAGGTAGTTTTCTGCTATTTTTGGACAAACAATGAAGCAGCCTTTAGTCTGCCATTACTGGATGCTTTTGAAGATTGTACTTACATTGCCATTAACAGCCTAAGATGTGGAGTGATGGATAATTTGTTGTGGTTAAAGCTGAGTGTGGTTATGCTTACAGTAATCAAGTGAGTGTCATCCATTTTGAGGAAAAGCATAACACTTAGAGTTTTTTAATTAAAGTACGAGGATGAGTGTTTGTACTTATCTTACTTTAAATAGCAGAACATGAGATAGCTGCAGATAATTTGTTACTGTTCAAAGTGATAACATTTACCTTAAAGGAATACTATATACCCCTTTAACTCATTTCATAGTGAAAAATTCTTAAATGCGTTTGTTTTTCTCTCAATCTGAGCACTTGTGAGGCCACACAGATGGGTGACACCAGGGATGCAGCGGAAGTCACTACAAGACAACACAAAAGCTCTCTGGGAACTTAGAAGGAAACATCACAACTGCTTCCAGGGGTTGGAATGATGTTGCACAGACAACCCTGGGATTTCTATTTTTTCCTAAATTTTAAGTCTCTGGTATAATAATCCCCCTATGTACTACTAAATGTAATTCCTTATACTTTTCAGACCTGACAAAAAGGAAATAAAATTGTTTAATTTTGAACTGTAGAGATCTCCATACCTGTCTTTAACCAGGCAGAGGTTTTTAGACTTGTTGTTCATGGTGGAACTACTCATGGCACCATCAAAATGTATTTTACACAGAATGTGTTTTTCAACTTAGCTATTCAGTTCCAGAATTGCAGACTCTTCCTGATCTGCTTTGTCTTCCCTTTTGAAGAAGTTTTCCCTCTGTTGCAACTCTTCTTTCTGTCCTGCCTTTCTTTCCCTTGTCTTATCACAGGAATGACCTTTGCTCTTCCTGTCCTGCCCCTTCTCTCACATTTGGGTTTGTTTCCCATCAGGTGCCCAGGGGCTGTCCTCAGTCCCCAGGGAGACAGAAGCTGGCTTAAGGGAGGTAGAATCTGCAAAAAGCAGCAAAGTTGGTGCTTTATCCCAACTTAGATCTCTCATTCAGGCCTGCCTGCTTGGACATGCCCATCAAACACCGGGCAGCAGTTGGGTGCTCTGCCTGCAGTGGGTGCCACTTGTCCCTTGTGCAGAAACATGTCAGTGCTCCCTGTTGCTCCTTCTTTTCATCATATCTGCTCGCTGCCTCTCATCACTAGGTTAATTATGAACTCTCCTGTGCACAAAAAGTCTCTTTGTTGTGTAGGGCCTGGCAGAAGCAGCACAGACTCAACAGGGATGATGATAGTCTTTTAAAATGCATGCCATCAGCACAAACCTGTAATCTTAAAATCCCAGGGATATGAAACACAGGAATGGAGCTTTGGAGCAGGTTGTTACCTGTCACATGGCACCTCATCAATTTCTGAACCCCACCTTCTGCGAGGTATTCATCCAAATCATCTTTCAGTCCAGTCCTTCAATATCTTCAAGATATTTGTAAAAATGAACCAACTCCCTGCTGTCATCCCTGTAGTCCTTAAGCATCCATAGAAACATTGAGTATAAAAAGCTGGACTGTTCAGATGGTTTTGTTTTATTTGCAATTGCAAAACTTAATTGATGAAAACTGGCTTTTCAGAAGTAGTGGGAGTATCTATAGATAAGTCTCAGCCTTTTTTAAATTTGTCTCTTTTTTTTCCACTGATAGCCATGTTTACAATAAATAGATTTGAAATATCATTTTCTATTTTCATGAAAACAAATTAAGAAGAGTTGGCTTCAATAACCTTTATTTTAGATACCATAAAATAATTGCATTTTTAAACTTCCTACTCTCACTTTTCATTCTTCTGTGTATTTTACTCATTTCTTTGTGTTGTACTCCCTGAGGACCAATTATATTCTGGTGAAGCTGGTTAACCAATATTGTGAATAGTAGATTTTTTACTCTTGGGGTTTAGTGTTATTCCTGTATCGAGCATACAGACATGCACACACAGAATCAATCACAGTTCTTCATGTTTTATTTTTGTTGTATTAATTACCTTCAAAAGCATGCTGCCAATCAAACTGCAATTTTTTTTTTATGTCTGTAGGTTTTGGAAACCCTATGTGCAGTGACTCAGATGACTTAAAATACATTTGACACTTAACTTGTGTCAAAGCAGCAAATGCAAACAGTCAGGCTTTTATTTAGTACTGCTCTCAGGGAGCCCAAATTTTTTTATAAATTGCAAAGTCATACAGCATAAACACATTGGGAAAGGTTATATATGTATCTGCAGTTACAAGTATCTGTTGGAGTTACAGAGCACATCTTTCCCAGATTCTTCATGCTTGCATATTCTGTGATTTCTACAGCAGAGGAAGGGCATGAAGCCAGAGGGGAAAGAAAGGTGAGATGCATTTACAAGGCAGAATTTTACCAGTGTAATTATTTATATTTTTTTTATTTAAACAGCTGAATTTTTCTGGAATTATGTTCCATCCCAAAACTTGCATCTACCTTGAACATGGCAGTTTTGCAGCATGGCTCAAGTTTAAGACTATAGACCACCTGTTTCCCCTTTTCTTGGAAGGGGCTGTGTTTGTGTGAGGGGGTTTTTCTTTTTTTTGAAAATTATAGTCAATGACATTTAGATAGACCCTCACCTGTCCAGACATATATAGGTTATGAAAATAATGAAGAAATTTTATCCAACCATCCAGCACAAACAAGTAAGCAGCAAGAATTACAGAGATTTGAGTTCAAGAATTTGAGCTTTGTATATCTACTTTACTTGTGGAGCAGAAACTACTTGGGGAACAGAAATAACAAGGAGTTTTTTTAAAGCTCACCAAGTTGCTCTCCATCACTTTTCATCAGTCTTGGTGCACCAGGGAGGATCCAGATTACTGGAAGCTGGCCAGTGTGATGTTCATCCACAAGAAGGCCTTGAAGGAGGATTTGGGAAACTCCAGACTGTCAACCTGACCTGGATATCTGACAAGGTGCCAAATAGATCATCTTGAGTCCCATCACACAGCACCCACAGGGTGGCCAAGGGATCAGACCCATCCAGTGTGGATTTAGGAGGGGCAGGTCTTACCTGACCAACCTGATCTCCTTTTATGACCAGCTGACCCACCAGGTGGATGTAAGAAAGGCTGTGGATGTGTTTACCTGGACTTCAGCAAAGCCTTTTGCACCATTTCTCTGGCATTCTCCTGGAAAAGCTGGCAGCCCATGGCTTGGACAGGGTCACTCTTCACAGGTTTAAGAACTGGCTGGATGGCTGGTCCTAGAGGGTGGTAGTGAGTGGTGCCACATCCAGTTGGTGGCCAGTCACCAGTGGTGTCCCCCAGGGGTCAGTGCTGGGGTCAGTCCTGTTTAATATCTTTATTGATGATTTGGATGAAGAGATTGAGTCCACCCTTAGTAAATTTGCAGATGACACCAGACACCAAGCTGGGAGTGAGTATGGATCTCATGGAGGGTAGGAGGGCTCTGCAGAGGAACCTAGACAGACTGGATAGATGAGCCCAGTTCAACAGTATGAGGTTTAACAAAACCAAGTGCCGAGACCTGCACTTTGGCCACAATAACCCCCTACAGCATTATGGGCTGGGGACGGTGTGGCTGGACAGTGCCCAGGCAGAAAGGGACCTGGAGGTACTGGTGGCAGCAGCTGAACATGAGCCAGCTGTGCCCTGGTGGCCAAAAAGGCCAATGTCACCCAGCCTGTATCAGGAATGGTGTGGCCAGCAGGAGCAGGGAGGTCATTCTTCCCCTGTACTGGGCACTGGTGAGGTCACACCTTGAGTGCTGTGTCCAGTTCTGGGCCCCTCAGTTTAGGAAGGACGTTGAGATGCTTGAGCAGGTCCAGAGGAGGGCAACAAAGCTTGTGAGGGGCTTGGAACACAAGTCATACGAGGAATCACTGAGGGAGCTGGGGTTGTTTAGCCTGGAGAAAAGGAGGCTCAGGGGAGACCTTATCAGTCTCTACTACCTAAAAGAAGGTGTTTCCAGGTGGGGGTCAGTCTCTTCTCCCAGGTAACCACTGACAGAACAAGAAGACATAGTCTTAAAATGCATCAGGGGAGGTTTAGTTTGGACTCTGTCCCTGAAAGTGCTTAAGAAAAGATTGGATGTGGCACTCAGTGCCATGGTTTAGTTGACAAGGTGGTGTTAGGCCATAGGTTGGACTTGACCTCTTTTTTAGGGTGACTATGATACTTATATTACCAATCGTCTGTTCTGTCTGTGCTGTGTGTGTTTTGTACTTTTAAGACTGATTCTGAGAGGAGCAGGGAAGAAAACGCGCACAGTTTGTTTTGGAAAAACATTTTTTCACTCTTACTCACTTCTTCGTCATTGTCCTTGTGTGTGTTCGTTGGATGTGCGGACAACGGTGAGAGAATTTTTTTTTTCCCTCTTCTCTTTCGTTTAGTTAGTCTAGCTAGCTGAGGCAAAAANTTTTTTTTTTTTGTTTTTTGTTTTTCCTTTTTTCTTAGAACTGTTTAAATCTGCTCTAAACTAAAAACCCAGGAGAGCACCAAAAACTGCACCTGTGGCCCACCCGGGCCTGGATCTGGGCATTTACCAGCGCCGAAGGGGACCCGGACTGATCAGAGACTAAGAGAACTGAACTGACACACGGCAAAGACTTCTCTCAGTTTCGCCATCTCTTTTCGAACCAGCAAAAAAATTTATTGTTTCATATTATTCATTCCTATGCTTGTGGGCAGCTTGTTTATTAAATAAATAGTTTTTTCCACTTTTCTCCGAGGAAGTTCTTTTCCCAGACCGACTGGGAAAAGGGCCATTTAAGTTTTTCTCTCCTGAGGAACCCCCATTCGGAGGTTTCCTCCCAAATTTGCCCTAAACCAGAACAAACTCAAAGGTCTTTTCCAACATAGCTGATTCTGTGATTCTGTGACATCCTGTACCCTTTTCTTGTCCCATCATTGAAGCTGCTGAATCCAACAGAAAAGAAGAGAATAATATATTCTAAGTAAACCCCATAGGCCCACATCCCCCAACCTGGCCAATTCCTCACCGTCCTGCCGCTGTGCTCTTTGTCCAGCACTGCCCTGTGCAGAGGCACCTCTGCCAGCAGCGATCCCAGGATCCACCAGCTTGGCCTCCCAGAGCAAACCCCAGCCAGCACAGGCACTGAATCACTGGCATCTGCCAGCTCAGTGCACTTTCTCTCCCTGTTTTTAATTGCTGTGACATGTTCAGCAGCACCCTGTGCCGAGGCATGTATTGCAAAGAGCAGTTTTTCCCAGTTCCGTGTGCCTCGGCACATCTCCATCAAAAAATGAGTACCTCTGGCACCGCAGCTGGATGGTTCCAGTGCGGACAGGTTTGAACAGCATTTGGAGCTGGAACCACTCATGGAAAGTTCAATGCTTCCAATCCATGCAGAAAGCACTTTCTCCTTTCTCTGATGACCTAGATGTCACTAGTTTGTGTCTTATCAGAGCATCTTATGCCATAGTATTAAGAATACAAATGTGTATTTTTGAAGTATTTTTCAGGTCTAAAGGGCTGCTGGTGTATTGAAACACTGGTTAGATTGAAGCAAATAAAAACTTGGAGGAAAATTACTGCTTTTATTTCAGCAGTCTGTGTTCATCCTGTTTTTTTTCTAAGAAATGAGAAAAGGGATTTGCCCTTGTGCCCAAGTGTGTAGGTTCCAAGGCTTTAAACAGTTTGATTCCATTCTGCTTGGTGACATGCAAAACTCTAACTCTTTATGCCTAAGTAGTCTTTTCTATGCTCTTTGTCACCAGGTGTGCTCATGAACATTTAAATCTCCTTGTGAGCATGTTGAATTTCATAGAAATGTAAATATTTTTCACAGTCCTCGCTGGCTAAAAATGTGGTGTGAGTGGCTAAAAAGAAAACAGAGCAAAAGGACTACCTGCAAAACTCCCATAAAAATGTGGTTTTGAATCTGTGAGGACAGAAAAGTGAACCTGCTGTAGCCAACAGGTTTGCAAATAGACACTGCTTTTATTTACTCAGCTCTGATGTACACTTTGTATTTATTCTTTGTAAACAGTCCCTTGGAAGAGGGTGTCTATTTAGAGCAATATTTGCAGAAATGGCTATTTTTAAGAAAATACTGCTAAATATTTACAGGTGGCAAATTTAAACTTGGAGTTTTGACCACTTATAAGAGCTGGATTCATGAAGGTTTTTTTGTCCAGCCAGGGAGCAGATATTCACTTCTGCTTCAGAGAGCTTTTACACTACTTTGAGGACATGATATCCTAGGATCACTTGCAGTTTTGATAGTCTTCCTTGCCTAGAAACACCCTGCTAGTGGCAAAGGAACTTCAGTGACCCTTACCTTCCTCTTCTATCTTCAAGAAATATATAGTGCCCAAAAGGAAAAATACAACTGGATGTCTGTCTGTCTTTACCTCTTTAATCAAAAATAGCTGCATTGTGAACTCATGTGAAGAATCTGAATAGATGGAATTATCTGCAGATATGGTGGATAAAATATTTAAATAATTAATCAAAAAATCTAACTTAGACTAAAAGAGTGTGCTAAGTTGTTCTAGGTGGGTTTTTTTGGTTTTTTCTTTTTTTTTTTGCTCTTAAAATTAGCATTTATAGTTTCATATTTAAGAATGAAAGAGTTAAATTTATTTTTAAGGCTTCTTTCCTGAGATCTTGTAAGCCATATTTCAGAGACTTTCCACATCTGAGCTACATAATCCCTGTAAATAGGGGATTTAAAAAGGAAAAGCTGTCAGACTTTATCTATATGTAGCACCAACAGTTTCCATGGTAAAAAAAAATGTTTTTCTCTTTTGCTATTTTTTCCACTGTCTTTACCCCTAATCTTATTCTGTTTGTTTGTTTGTAGCCACTATTTTTATTAAGTCTTTCTATATTTTCCAGGCTCAGTCTTTCCCATTGTCTTGGCTCTGCAGGCATCAGATGCCCCAAATGTCCTCAATGATGCCATCAGATTGTCCCCCAAAGCTCCAAAGTCTCTAGAGATGTCCTGTGTAATGTTGCACTCGGCAACACAGCTTTTTCACCACATTTAGGTGTAGAATGTGGTTATGGGGATTTACATGGAGGAGAAATGGAAAATGCTTGGTTGTTAGTACATGGTAAATGTAAATGTAAATGCTTGGTAATTGGTGCAATGGGAGACAATGGGAGAAGCAACTGCAGGAGATTTGTAGGAAAACACTGGAATGAAGATCCAAATTAAAAAAAATAAATTTAAAAAAAAAAAAAAGGCAGCTGAAAGATGAAATGTATTGCTTTTCTTGCTTTTCATCCTTGGGCAAATTGTGAACTTGCCATTGTTGAAATCTCCCATAGCTTTACTATCAGCTCTGAGAAGAAGAGTTGAGCTACAGAGTGACTTAAGATGGCACAGGCTGTTTGTCTGAATTCCCACTTCCCCAGCAGCTTCCTGAAGCCCAGCTCCAAGATGGCTGTGGCTCTTTGTCTCCCAGCCCTTTCATTTCATGAGCACAAGCAGCAGCACAAGATCAGATGTGGCAGCAGGCAGGCAGCTTAAGGTTGGAAAATATCTTTCAATTACTGAGGGCAAGCTGCTTGTTGCTTGCCAAAAATTGTAACAGTATATGACAAGAACAGAGGAAAGGTATATCATAAAAAATAACCACAGAAATATAACCCCCCCCTCTGTTTTCTAGTGGAGCATTTCAAGCTGAATTCTACATTGCAATATTGCTTCGGTATTTATTTTTTTCAGTCCTGAAGTCGAGAAACAACATTTACAGATATGAAACTAAAACCCTGAGACTTAAGTTAGCACAATGTTAGTCAGGATTTATGTTTTTCAAGCCTGTCTGGAGATGGTCTGCATCCAAGATTTCTATTAACCAAATGGCCAAAGTTCACAGGGGTCTCGGTATTCTGAGAATCCATTTTGGTCCTTCCTTGGCACTACTTGATTTTATTTCTATTTTCAGCCAAGCACAATAAGTCTGTACAGCTGATAGAGTCAGGCTACATTTATTATCAGTCTCAGTTATCAGTTCACAGCAGGGACAGCTCTGTGGTTGCTGGCTGAAACATAAGCCTTGTGTATGGGTTTTATTCTCCCTTTTTTTTTTTCCTCTCTAGCCCAAAGGAAAAATCAAACTGTGCCTCTTTCTGGCTCATTCCTCCCTAGGCCAGTCTCAGGTTTTACTGTGCTCCTGATTACTGAAGGTAATGATGGATGTTAAAGGTGGCATCTCTCACAATTCATGTTGGTGCCGTGCCCATTCAGAAACTTTGTACAGGTTCTGCCAGGGTATGGGTAATTGGTCTCCATCTCAATTAGGTACTTGTTCAGGTTTAAACATCAAAATCCCTTTTTCTCTAATCACAGCATTACAAGGAAGTCTGATGCCCTCTTTATTCCCAGACCTAGGCTGCTCTTGGATACTGAGCAGCTGTATATTTTTTTCTGAAATGGGTGAAGTGTTTGCTTCATTTAAAACAAATTTAAAAGCCTGGACTGCTAGGATGAAATAGGATATATAAGTATAGAACATTGCAGAAATAACAAAGAGAGAGCACCTTTTATCTTCTCTTTAAACCCAAGGTTTCCTCATGTGCTCTGAACCTGCAAGTGCTATTGATTGGGAGATCAAGGTGCTGAGTTTGCCTGTGATTAAGCACTTTGTATTTACTGGTATCCCACCAGCTAATCAATTCTCCCTACCCTCCACACTCATTCCTGTTACCCATTAGGGCTATTACACTTCACAGGCTTATGTCATCATTTAAATAACAGCCAGTCCAGTCTGTGGACTGCCCTGAGTGTGTGGTGACTTTGGTAACCAGCAAGCATCACATTGGCACAAAATAAAAATCCAATAGCATTCCCTAATAAGTTTAGATCACAATTCCATTCTTGAAGCATTCTCATAAATTACTGCTGAATAGGCACGTACTGGAGTCAGTCTCTGACTTTGTCCCAGTGCCTGATTTCCCTTATTTATCAATAGCTGTCTTTGCTTCAGGAGAACAAAAAAATGCAACTACACTACACCTCCATTTCAAAACAGATGATACTGAGGGAGTTGCAACTTCCAAAGGACTTGTGGGGTTTAACTCAGTCTGAGACCCAGTGTCTGTGCTTCAGAAAGTAGGGCTCCCTCCTCTTACCAAATCTGGAAGCTAGTTGATTCAGATACTCAGAAGTATCTGAGAAAAACTAATTTCTGAGTTTACTTATTCTTTGTTTACTTAGGGCTTTAACTGACTGCTGGGCATTGATTGCTCCTGTATGAGAGACCTTCTGGTGGCCTAAGATACACAGATAACAAAGTCTACAAAGCTCAAAGGTGTTGCTGAATACACCTCAACACTTTTGCTGAGCCCAGTAACCACGAGTATTGGAACTGCTGAGACATGCAAAAGGAGATGGATCGAAGGAAAGCCTCCGCAGAAGAGCAACCATGAACATGCTGCTTCCTCCATCACTGCTGGAGTCTTGAGAAAAAAGTAAGCATCCTTCTGCTACCATAGGTCAGGGCACGCAGGATCACTTCAGCTAGAGAGGCAGGGATGAGCAGCAGTCCTCATCAAGGCAGCAAGCCCACCTATTCTAGTTTAACTTATTTTATTCTTGGCCTCAGGACAATTTTTGCTACTCAGGAGAAGCAAAATCTGGGTTCAGAGGGTTGGTCCTTTCTATTTAGCAGGCTCTCACTGTTGGAGCCAGCCAGGGATGAGTTGTTCAGCTGAGCTCTAATCAACATTAAAGCTCAAGGCAGCACAGGGGGATGACTTGGCAGGAAAGCAACTCCTAACACAGCCATTCTGGATATGAAATTAATGGCAACTTAGCCATATGACACCTTGTGCTTAGTTGAATGGGCAGAGCAGAGAGATGAGAGGTGGTGAAGCTCTGTGATAGCTTTGTTCTTCTGAGGACAGTAAAAAAAATGCAGTGATTTGGTGGACTGACCTTTACAAACACAGGACATAGGACTGGATACTTACTTTTTCCTGCATTTAGTGCATGGGACAGACACAAACTAAAATTGTTCTGAAATTTTGCAGTGGAGTTCTAGGCTTCAAACTCAGTCTTTGTTACTGACACTACTTGGAAGAAGAATTACAGCCTAAGTTCAGAGGAAAATGAGGGAGTGGATCATTCCATGGCACCCATTTCACCTAAGTATTTCACATACCTTCTTCTGCCACCAGTCTGACATATTATGTGGGACACCTGTTAAGGTAGAAGCTACTGGATATATTTTTCTGTTTATGCAAGCTTTGTGCATAAAGTACTAGTAATGCCCTTCTCAATTATGTTCAAAACAAGTGCTTAACATTTGTTCTAGTCTGTCACACGTGGTTTCTATAATCTGTTCAAAATGAATCTCTTCCTTTTTAGTGCATCCCTTATGTCTGAGTGCTTCCAAATCAAAGTCCAAATATTCTTCAAACATAAGTCAAGTGTCATTCATATAAAGAGCTGCTTGTCGCCTCTGGGATATTTAAGTACTAGTCTGAACTAGATACATTTGTCTTTTAGCATACAGACACAAAATACAAGTAGCATAGGTTTTCTTTTTTTTTTCCTTATGGAACTGAATTTATTAAGCTCTTGACCATGAGCCACACGTATGTGCAGACTGCAGGTGGTTACCCTTGGATATTTAATTTTGATGCAAATCCTAAGAAAACATGTGGCCAGGCAGCTCTCACTAGAAAAGGGTGTGGTGAACAAATTAGTTTCTTCAAGGACCAAAAAAATTATATGTTCCTGAAACCTCAGAAGAGCCAGTAAAAACTGTATGAGCACGTCTCTGCGCAAAAAGTAGTTATTTTAGCCAAGTCATGTTCTCTGTTGAAGTGCAGGTAGCAGATGGCTCTGCAAATGCACATATTGGGCGGCCTGCCACAGGGCATTATTAAGATCTTCAGCCCACAAAAGGACTCACATGAATTATTTTTCCCTACTCAAGCCATATAAAATGCAGTGTACAGGGCAAGACATGAGGAAACTGAGCTGAAAGTCCTGGGGCCATCAGATAAATAGCAATAGCCTCTAGGAAAACAGGTGGTTGGTAGCACTATGCCATCCAATTGATTCAGAGTGTCACACTTCAAAGAAATGTTGAAATGGCTTCTTAAAAAGTTTTATTGTATTTAAATACATTGTAAATAAGAAAAATTATTGAAGCCTTATTTTTAAAACATTTCTGGGTTGTTTTTAGAAAGTTGTCTGTTTTGTGACGAGGAAGAACTTTTAAAGTATAATGGGGCAATAATTTGGATATGTTAATTTGTTAGTTATCTTTAGCTTACCATCATAATGAAACCAGAAAACCTTGGAATCATCTCTGAGTTCATATTCATGGGGTCAGACTTGATCCAGCCCATACACCTGACCACCTTCTTGCTGTGCAGACCAACCTAGAGAGCCTGACTCACTTGGACCACGTCTCCATTTCACTTGGACCATGTAAGACTCCATTGTAGTCCCTCTTTTTAGTGACATCTATTTATTTCACTGGGATTTCATTTTACCTCTTAAAAATTCTGTCATTTTTGTCTTTGTAAAACACTCACTGAGTATCCGACAGATCTTCACAGTTCACTCTCCCGTTAGCAAATAGTTGAAGAAAATGGTGGCGGTTTTCTCTAAATTGTGCCAGGAATAGATCACACTTTTATGCCTCTCAGCCTCCTTGTCATAGATTAGTTCCTCTTCACATCTCCATGTAGTTAAGCTTGTCTGACAGCATTTTGACTTCTTATCTTCCCAATAACTTCTGAGAAATTGCTGCAGGTCTTGCAACCTGTACTACTGCTTAGGCAAAAATCTATTTTATGAACTTCAAAATTCTGTTCTGTTTCAATCAGACCTAATAGTGACCTAACAGTTTCAATCAGACCTAACAGTGACCTAATAGTCACTAGACCACTGGTTGTCTAGTGACATGGACAGCAAGAAAAAGGAGGAAGAAAACAAACAAAAAATCAACAAAAAAAATATATGTATTATTAAGAAGCAAGGCATCAAATTCAGAAAGAAATCATGTGCTCATATGGTAGCAACTGCTTCTCTCAACCCTGGTTGTGACACGCTGTAGTGTGGAAAACTCTGCAATTCTACTGAGAAGCATTTTCTCAGAAAATGTTCTTTCATTCAGCTCTATGCCAACAGATTAAAAGCAGTGTCTAAAATAAAATCTTCAAGGAGATATAGTCTAGATATAGTCTGATTATTTTTTATGATATACAAAACCTGAAAGCTTTTAGCCAAAAACTTGAAGTTCTGCCTAAATTAAAAAAATCTGTTCAGACCTCTTCAAACTATTTAGGGATTGTTTTAAGCCTACATCTTAATTGAGGTATTTATGCCCTGGAAGGAACATATGGTCTTAAAACTAATGTCTGAAACATTGGAACGATGAGACAGAGGAAAATTACGTGAAAATACAATTGAAATTCTCGTGTGTTTGTTGCCTGAAGCCAGCAGGCAGAAAAGGAACAGACAGTCACGTTGCAGAGTAGAGAACTCCAGTGTCTGCAGCTTGGTATAGAAACAGCAAAAGTTTTGCAATTAAAAGCAGGCACTTCCATGAAGTTAGTACCAAACAGGAAAAAATGTTGAGGGTAAAAGCAACCTTATCCTAAATAATAGAATTCCAGGCTACAAGGAAAACTCTGCAACTGTGATCACATTAATTCAAAATAATCTGACTCACATTGAATAAAAAGACAGAAAAGCTGAGAGGAAATGTCGGGGCAAGTCATAACAATGTAAAAGTATAACAAAAAAAAAAAAAAAAAGGCNNNAAAAAAAAAAAAAAGGCAGGGAAAGGCACAACTGATAAATGTGTATGTTTGGATATTCCTGGGATAAACAGCTCCATTCTCTGCCTTAATTCTGCAATCGACTCAGAAGGATACTTGCAAAAATCTTCATAAAAACTGACACAGAAATGTCATCTGTTGTGCAGCAGAGATTCTCAGACCATGGGTATATTTGATCAGTTTGGGTTCATTTCATCAGAAACCATATAGTTTGAAGAAGGTCCCTGTTTAGTGTTTTCCCAGATTAAAAAGACATTTCAAAGAAATAAGCACTTAAAAATGAAGCTGATCCCACTGTTGGAGTCCCCCAAGCACAGAATTATGCCGATTCTATTGGGCACTCTGCAAAAAGAGCTGGTAAACATGCAGAGAAGGAGAAGAGAGGAAGGTCCACCATTTGCACAGGGAAGGCATAGTCAAATTTTATCTCACACACTAGATGCAGCGTCAAAACATCTCAGCAGAATAGCTTGCCTGGAATAAATATTTACCTCCACAAATTCTGTGACCTCTCCCTCAAAAGACAAAGATGGGAAGTGTGTAATTTATATTCTATACCCTTCACTCATCACCCTGCCTGAAGGCACAGTCTGAGTGCTGGGATATTATGGCAATGCTGATTTTGGGTAAGGATTAAATTTACTTCAAATATTTTGTCTGCAACATCTTTTTGCTGGGAATAAACCGAAAGCACTATGCAAATTTGACCAAGACAGATGGAACTGTTGCTGCTTTAAGAACCCTGGAGAACCTGAGCAGCATCAATCACTTGGTCACCCTCCCCCTGACTAGGTCCTCTCCCACCCTGCCATCAGTCCTTGCAATCTGTACTACCCTCCCCACAGTGCAAGATGCAGAATTTCTCGCGGTGCCAGGTTTGAGACTTCTAATGTTTGTAATTCAGATATTTCAGAATTTTGTTTTCTTTCTGCAAACACTACAGAACGTGCCTGTATAACAAGTCTCGCTCTAAGGATTAAGGGAATTTACAATGACAGAGTGCAATTACAGCAGGCCAGTAACAAACCATATACAGCAAAGTCTGACACTCTGGCACTAGTCTAACAGACATGTCCTTGGGAATACAGGCAGTTCTGTCACGTATTTTGTTCTTTTTGGTATGTTACAAAGAATAGGATATTATGTGTGAAAATCCAATTCATAAAGACAACTTCATTCTGGAGAAAAAGGCTAGATCAGAAGTCCCAAATCCAGATAACCATTCATAAATGGAAAACCCAGAAACCTGAGGCTTCCAGAAGAACTAGATGTGGTGACTCTTAGGTGTAGGAGTGAAGTCAAGATGAGAATCTTGTGCTTTCCAATATTTCTCTCCATCTCCTCCATGTTTTGACTGCAGAATAAAGAATGTGGAGAAAACTTTGTGAATGCAGGTGTGGTGCATTAGTATCTGCAGGCATGTTGCCCATTTTCCCTGAAAGAAGGCAGTTCTAAAATTATGTAGGGGATCACTCTGTTACATTTAAAGTTTGGGATCTTGTGTAAGCAGGAAATTTAAAATGAAAAACTGAAAATTAAAGTAATTGGAACTGACTTAATTGCAACTTGGAGAAGTAGTCCACCTAAATCCTCCAAGTGTGGTAGAAATGTTTGCATATACTATCAGATGGATTTCTGCTCTTCCACTGCTCTCTGTTTCCTATTGCCACTATTTTCCACATCTCTTGTGTATTTAATATCCTTTGTGGTTTAAAAGTTGCTTTTACAAATATTTACAGGCTTTGATGTTCTGTACTTGACAGATTAATAACCTCAAACTGTTTAGCTACCCTCTATCCCTTTTAAAGATCTCATTGGATGAAATGTAATACACACTATTGGTTATAGGCTTGGGAATGTTGATAAGTGCTGTGGGAGGAACCAGCTTGCAATAATTCTCTTTGAATCCAAGAACCAGTTTAAATATATATTTTTAACCAATTAAAATATTTTTGTTTGCTTGTTTGTTTCTTGTTTTGTTTGTTGGTTAGTTTGTTAGTTTGTTTGCTTTCTACCCAAAGAAACTATATTGAGCGCAGAAAATTTCATACTTTCACTGGATAATTCAGGACAGACTCTTTACAACCCTCTGTTCCTCCACATGAACATCACCATTGGGTTGGATTTGGAATGTATTTGACCAGCTGAGAATCCCAGAGAAGATATTTCCATTAGTGTGATGCTGTGAGCCTCTCTGGACTCATCTTCATTTGAGGCCACATTCAGCGCTGAAGTTGGAAAAGTCCATGAGAAATCAGAGACTCTGACAAGTGATTTCCCCCTCCAAAGACATGCTGACTTCTGAATGCTGCCTTAGAGTTGAAATACAAGCTCTAAGACAATTTCTGAAGGTATTCCAGTGAGGAGAGTGCTATGTCAGGTGCAGCATGTGATGCAGTGCATCCCTTTGGAGTGACCCCTGTGCTGGTGCTGAGGTCACAGCATGCTGCCTGGGCTATTCACTCTTTGCCATCTAAATTTACACTTTGAGAAGACAAGGAAGACTGAGAGGGCAGAAGTTCTCCTAGCTAAGGACAGACAACAGAAGAGAACTTAATTCAGGCAGCACTTGAACTTTGGAGGCTTTTGGAGGTGAGTAAGCAGTTGCATGTCTGGAAACTCACACACTGTGAATTCCCACACACTAATCCACACAGACACATCCCTTTGCTCTCTGGGGACAGACCAGAGAGCAGTCAGTGTCTCTTGGAGGCACCCTGCTGTGGTGGAAGAGGAATATAGCATACATTAAACCAGAATGGCTGTGGCTCTGCTCCCTCTTCAGCAGTATGACAGAACTAAAAGATTTTTTAATGTATAATGGAGAAGTAGAATTCAACATTTGCAAAGTCAGGCAAATCCTCCACATTTCTTGCAAGAAGGAGAGAGTCCATGAAAGGAATGCTTATGCTGTTGTTTCCAAACATATAAACCCAAAACACAAACAAGGTATTACTGCAAGGACCAGCTCAGGCAAAATATGGGAGCAATCATTGCACTTCAGAGAACTTCATTTTCTGTCATCTACTGCCAGTTTATAGACTTTTCCTTTGAAAAGCAAATAGCACAGGGTGTTTTGTGAAAATAGGAGCAATCCTGGCAAGCCAAATAATCTCTGACTTCACTGGATGCTGCTTGAAGCCTCACCTGGTGCTCAGTGTCAGTTCTGAGACTAGTGCAGCCTGGAAGAAAACAGGCTTAAGAAAGACATGAAGACAGCCCTCAAATATCTAAAAAGGCTGCTGCAAACAGGAAAGAGTAAATTGCTGTCAAGACCTGCCAGGGAGAGGGCAAAGAATAATGGGTTTAAGTTGCAACAGAGAGAGAAACAGAGTGGCTGCTGGGGGGGCTGTGGGATCATCACTGCTGCCAGTGCTTGTATGCAGCATCAGAACACGTTTCCCACCAGCCATGGGACATTCCTTCTCAGAGTGGAAGTGGGAACCTCCCAGAGACCTTTTCCTACTGCTGGCTTCGATTTCATGGGCGAGGTGTGCAGCACAGAGCCTGAATTCAGTCGCAAACCTCTTTTCAAATACATACACATGTAAGAATTTTATTATTCGTAGAGGGTGGTGAAGAGTGAGGATAAAATACGGAGTGTTCTTTGAGATGTCAGTTCTGAACCATAAAGAGGCATAAAGAAGCTTTGTTAAGGACAGCACTTAAGTAATATTTTCTTTTATAACACTAATGGTATTAAATTGTTTTATTTGGGTTTTAGTTTAAAAAAACACTCTGAGAACTCAGAGTTCCTAGATGGTTCCTCCAGGACTGAATATGGCATCCAACTTAATGCATAAAGTCCAGTAACTATATTATGAGAGGAGAGTTAAAGTGCTCCTCAGGATCTCTAACTCTACCCAAACTCATGCATACTGCAGTGTTTGACTTTTAATTAGGATTTTATGATGGCAGTAAATATTAAATAGAATTAAGCTGTTGCTCCAAGCATGAACTGTTTTTCTATATATTCCTCTCTCTCATGGTCTGGCTGTAACACAGCTAGAGTTGTTACATCAGGCTTTTATCAGAGCTGAGGATGTTGTGGAGGTGGAGGAAGCGTGGCAAAGTAGTTGGGAGCATCTCAAAGCTTAGGATCCCAGGCTGCATCCCTGCAGGAGCAGCAATAGCCCAAGCAAGCACTTGCTCAGCCACCAAGTTTCTCCAAGGAGGGGAGCCAGACTCTGCTCTGACAAAAGCCAGTCTGCAGGACATTGAGTGGGCCACTCTCCTGGCCAAGGATATTGACCATGCAAGGATCCTAAACTAGCAGAACAATACATATATAGTCAATGCTCTTCACTTTTTTGGAAGATTTCTGTGCCTGTTAAACATCTGTTGCCATCTATTTTCTGAAACAGTATTATATATAGCTGTAAAATAATTCAGGTTAGACATTAGTCCTAAAGATCAACTTTTAACAAAATGCAGAGGTGTTTATATTCAAAGACGTAGCAAAGACCTTCTAAAGATGGAGATAGAAGTTTGGGATAGCAAAAACAAGTAGTTTTGTGCCAGAAGGTCTGTTTTGGTCTGTTGCTAATTTGGAACAAAAGTTCAGTACAACACGGGATTGAGGAAACACAGATTTATGGCATTAAGTATGGGCTTTCTGTTCTAAAAAGGTTTTGTAACATGTAAAAGAAAGATTCTCTCTAGGAAAAGATCTCATCTGGGAAGAAAGCGGAAAGAAATTCCAGTGTTATCGTGAATTTATACACATGAGTCAAGCTAAGCATATACTTGAGCTTTTTCTCAGTCAGGACTCCTGGCCTTTTGATTTCTGTGAAGTATACAGAATGTAAAGGCAAAGAAAAAGAAAAGGAACTGCAAAAAAGGATCTGTTATCATATATAGCAATTAATGATGTACTCCAATTAGGCTCATTAGGCCCTGATACAACTGAAGTCAAGGTAGTATTGCACTGGAATGAATTTGGTTTAACTGACCTAAAATTTTTTTTTCTGGGTTCGTGATTCAGTATTAACACCTGACTGCATAAATATCTTTCCTTTTCCTAAAGAATAATAAGTATTTTGATCCTATTTATGACTTCTTTTGTAGTCTCTCTCTATTTTATACATTCAATAAGGCATAATACCTATTAATTTTATTTTATGTATTTGTTGTACATTTATGAGATTTTTTTAATGGGTTTCATTGAGTGAAATCTCCCACGTATGTGTTTTTTCATGTTGTACATGAAGTGCACCTTCATTATCCATTATGAAACTGCAGCAAGAGTACTGAGACACTAGGATAGCAGAAGAAAAGAAATTAAGAGCGTAAATGGTTGCATTTTGGGGGACAGTGTGCAGTGTCATGAAACTGCAATACATCATGTTCCCTAGCAATAAGAAAATTTACGTTGCAAGAGCGTTTTCTTTTTTCTTAGTTCACAGACCAAAAGATTCAATTCGGGCTGAGCAATGTTAAACTATGCCCATAGTATTGATAGATTACATAGTACTCACGCCATTCAAGACTTCTGTTCACATCCTATGGTTGCATTCTTTTCTAATTATTTAGTAGACTGCCAATTTATCATGTTTTATTCATTTAGCTGCTTCACCAACCTCGTCTCGATGTGACTTTTGCCAAAATTACATTCTGACTCCCCCAGTCTGGGGATCGACATTCTATAACTTGCCCTGTCAATGCCCAAATTTCCCTCTATATGGCCTCTTCGAGGGTTCTGACTCCTTGCCCAAGATTTGTGGATCTCCAACAGCCTCTGGACAAGCTGAGGAGATGCCACAACTCTGGATGGATCCACGGCTCTTGTGCAGACCACCAGAGGAGCACGTACACGAGGAGCACAGACCCCGCAGCACACATGCTGAAATGGGGCTCTGTGCATGCACTCAAAATCTCCTGGGCTCCACGAGATCTGGGCTTAATGGAACATGTGCAGCAGGCCTGACTTTTCTCACAAACAGGTTATCTGTATTTCATGTGTGCAGTTGCTCTGAGGTATCCCAGATGCATCAATTTTCCTGCGTCCGCGTTATCTGGGCAGAAATCCTGAACAGAAATATGGGAATCCTGCCTTTAATACAAGCAGCACTAGGGGAAGAGGAAATGAGTATGACACTACATTAGCATGCAGTATATTTGCACTAAATTGGCTGTTGTAATCTGAGTTGAAGTCATTATTTCTGTACTGGCTGGGCATCACTTCATGCATTATAACGTTATTTTAATTCTGCAGGTTATATCAGCTTGCTTTTTTCCTCCACTTTCCAGCTGTGAGATGTGTTGCAATTGGATTTTCATGCCATTCCCATCTTTCCACCCCTCTAAAGTGAGAGATTATTGAATGTATGCCCTCTTTCCAATTTCTAGGTGCCTATGCAAGGTGAAAGATAGCATAAACAGAAAATATAATTTGTACTTCCTCATTAATACTGTATCTCTGCTATCATTTGTCACCTCCTTTGTTACTGTAAGTGTTATGCAGAATCTCATTAGTGGTCATGCTTTCTGGTTTCTGTTCTCTGTTTTAAATCTGTTTCTCATTTCCTGGCTGTTAGTTTTTGCTGGAGGGTTGTTTTAATTTATGGTATTGTCATTCTGGCTCCTATTTGTGGTGTGAGATGATGGTCTGTGTGCATTCCTAACAGTTCTTGTAGCCTTTCACGTTCATGTAATTCTTTCTTTCAAGTACTCTCAAGTTCATGTTATTTTACATAATGTCATTGCTGTCTGGGTAAAAATTATTGCACTTTAAGCATCAGTAAAGATGATTATCATCTGATTTAGAGTATTTTGAAGTTTGCACTTTACGTGGAATTTTTTGACACTGGGATTTTTCCATGCTTGCAAATGAGCAATTAAACAGCTGCACAGATGTCGCTGATGATCTTTCATGGACAATTCATTGCAATCTATGGGGCAGTGTTTTTGAAGTGAGAGATCAGAACATTCAGGTTCAGCTCAGACAAAAGAAATAAATGGCTCTTCTCTGTGGCATCAGGAAATAGAATGTTTACCGTGAAATAAGAAAAATTATTTTCATAGATTGGCCCAAACCTTCTTTTTGTCCCTTGTTATTAAAATGTAGTAGCAGCTATCATCCATTTAAAAAAAGATGTGTATGAGGGCTGTCAATCTCTAATATTAACTAACCATAAATTCCTCTCCCCAGCACAAAAGTGTCTTGAAGTCATGTGAAACACTGAGAAGGGAAGAAGTATTTCCTATTTGGCTTCCCCCCTTTCGGGGCTTATATTCACATGATCATATTTTATTCTATAATCACATGGGACGAACATATATTCCAGTTTAATTATGTGAATACACAGATTTAAAAGCTCTGGACATAAAAGCCATGCACTACTTGTAAGACTTCAGTAATGTGGAGATGTTGACAAGTCTGATGGGCTTTTTTCATTTCTTCATGGGTTTAAGAAAATTGTGTTTCTGTCCTGGTTAACAGGGTGAAGTTCATTAATTTAATGTCTTCTAGCACATGTCCACTTACCATGATGGTTTTCTTAGGCAACACAAAAGCTGTCAGAATTTGTATCCCAGATGAATTTCCAAAGAGAAGTGTCTGAAATCAGCAATTTCTGGTAACAATTCTGAGAGCATTACAGGTGAAATCCAAAATTTGTCTCATGAGCAACCTGAAAAGATGCAGATTGGTACAGAATACTCTTTCAAGATTGATGTTTGCAATCATACAATACACATATTTAAGTAAGTTTGACATGATCTTAGCTTTGATGATGTTCAGACAAGGTAATGTTGGGTTTGATCAGCTCTTCTGAATGTTGTGCTACTTTTATTTAGGCCCTTAAGCACTTCTGCTGAGAAATATAAATTAATTTGATTGATCTAGGCAGCAGTTTCTGGTGTTTTTTGGCTCTGTGAGCATTTATAGCATAACCTTGCATTGGTTTTGTATATGATAGAAAAAATTATTTAAGCCTTTATATAGTTATCAAATATTTCTTCCATGTTCATTTCTGCTTTTACTAACTTTTTCTCAGGACCTGTATTTTCCAACTTAAAGAACTAATCCACTGTTTGTCTGCTTTGTCCTGAGCTTCTGTTCCTTTCACTTGAGTCCAAATAAAATATTTTGCTCCTTTACTCTGCCTGAGGCAAACAGGGGGCCAGGGGGAATACAAGAGATATTCCCCCTTGCAGTGGGTTTGGTTTGCCTTCCGTGTCAGGGCACCAATCCCTTCTCTATCAGGGCAGAAACTTGAACCTGGCAGTCAGAACTTACCAATGTGCAATCCACCAAAGGAAAAGATGCCAGAAATTTTAATATGAGCATGATGGAATTATGCAACCACTCATTTTCTCAGAAGAGGAAGTAGTGTGTTGTCATGTCCTTGTTTGGGCTTCTTCCTCCCTGGAGATTGCTCCCCTATCTTTGCCACAAAACAAGCAAATAAAAATCTTACGACAGAATATCACTTTGGGAAGTATCATCCTGATTGTTTAAAAATTGGTAGCTGTAAACAGCTGGCAAACTCACGCAATGAACAAAGTCTGGTTTCTTTGGCAATAGTGGAGGAAACTGTTCAGCATATTACTATGCATATATCTATTTTAGAGGAGCTGATGAAGATGAGCTGAAGAAGAGAAGGAGCTGAAGAAGAGCTGGGAGGAATCCTGGTTTCCCTGATACTGGTGGAAATTGGATATTGAAGCATGGTTCCATTCCCTATTGACATAAGTTACTTCTTCATACATAAATGTTGGGTTTAGAAACTGATGTGACTAATTAAAAACTCCGTGTCAGAAGTATCTAAGGAGACACAGTCACAGATGAACAGTGAACAAGTGTCAATTTGTTAGAATTAAAAACCTAAACATTTTAGATCAAGCAAGCCTAGGCTGTGTTGACAGATCACTGTAGCTACGCAGCTCCTCAAACAAAACCCGATAAGCTCAATTTTGTTAAATTATTTTGCACCAAAATAATCTACAACACACTGACTGATTTCAGTGGTCACTGACTTGGGGCATTTCACATACTCAGGCCAACACAATCCAATTAAGTAATCCTCTTTTTGCATTATTTGATAATTTTGTAAATGAGGAAGAGACAACAATATTATAAATTATGAAACCCATGGGAATATAGGTGCAAAAGCATGAAGTTATTTAATTAAAAAGGAGGAAAAAATGGGATTCTATTGCTGACACCCTCTCTCTTTGGATTTGCACAGCTAAGAAAATTTGCTGCATGAGATGGCAGACCAGAGCGAAAGCTGCTAATGGGAAATCCTAAAAACCTTCAATACTGGAGTAGTCTGCAGAGGTACTTGAATAGCCTGACAGCAGGCACTCAGCACAGAAAGGACAAATTTATTCCAGAAGTCATGAAAGGGTTCTCAGGGAATAACAGAGTTACTGACCAAAGAAAATATTCAGTTCACATGCACTCTTCAGAGGGTTGTTTCTCCTCCTGGCTTGAAATGTTTTATTGCAGGTATCTGGCAATACTGCTGTAATGACAGTGACACAGTGCTGAAGCAAAAAGAAAAAAACAACCCAACATTAAAAGGATGACTGTCTAAAAAACTTGAGTGGGACCATGAGCTACAAAGCAGTTGAAAGGGAAGAAATAATAGTGACATTATTTTCAAAGTCCATTAAAAATTCTGATATTAAACTATTGGCAAGAGAATTCAGATTCATTTCTGCTGTGGATACTCTCAAAGAACAGAGTCTGACCTCTTTTTTTTTTTTTTTTTTTTTTTTTTNACTACTGAGCATTTGCTTCTCCTGCTGGCTTTAAATAGAAGCCTTGGGGACTCCATGCTGTTAAGAATGAGGCCTGTGATCATTAGCTGAAGGACCTGTTCATAAAAGGGATTCTTATCTGAGTCCTAGGGCCTCTTTGCATGGGGCTTTTCTTGGATGAGAAAGGAAATAGATGAGAAAAGAGACAGGCCAGACGCTAAATTTTTACTACTTCATCCGTCTCTGGCTAGACCTGATGGTTTCCATGACCATTGTTCTGATCTCTTCTTTCCAGCCTTTCTCTCATCTCCACCACCTGAGACAAATCCGGTATCTGACTTTTTGTTCTCTTCCTCACTGTCTTGACTTTCTTACCAGTCTTTTCCCATCCATTTCACTTAACATTTCTCTGATAATTATTTTGCTTCTTCCCTATCCATTTCTGCCCCTCTGCCAAGATTAAAAGAGGGGGAAATGCCTAGCAATACCTCACATACCCTGGGAACTACGATTAAATTTGCTGCCATTCATTGTTAGCTGTTCTGGACAAAGGGATGGGCAGAATCCAGCCTTGCATCCATTGGGTTACCATGGACTGGAGTCCTGCTGGAGAGGCACATTTCCAGCCAGTTGTTTGCATCCCGCCTAGCACAAAGACAGTTACACACACGGTTGTTTGTTCATCAGGTCCTACCACAACAACCATAGATAATACCACAATGAATCATTTGACCATAATTTTTTGGCTTCTGTAGCTTGCAAAGATGAGTGCTTTCAAATTTCACAAAATTAATTATTACATTGGTCTGTGATTACTTTGAATTTGTAATTTCTTTCTAGGACATGAAGATTTAAATAATCCATTTAGTCACCGTTGTTCCATATTAATTCAGTGTTTGGTGAGTCTCTGGGCAGGCTACAATGTTAGGGTCATTTTAACTCCTGTTTTCATTAACCATTATTATATCTGCTCCTGAAGTGCATGCAAATGAAGAGGAGTATGGATTTGTCAGAATTATCCTAACTTCATTCCACTTGTCAGGCATAGCGGGATTCTCTCTAGTTCATTGTTTTGGGAAGGCTGTTCTGCATTTGTCCCTTTAATTTCATTTTGCATGCAGGGCTGGTGGTTTCCACGCTGTAGTCTGTGCCTCCTGTGGGGGTTTTGCTTGCTCGTGGAATCACCCCTGATGATAACACCACACCTCAGGCCTGCCTGGGTATTCCTTTGTGTCACCGTGCATGACCCATGTGTGTACCCTACATCGCTACATCCCTTTAAGAAAATAGTATTATTTATTGCCACAATAACTAAAATTCACTGTGCAAGTTGACGGACAGAAAATGTTCTCTCTCTACAGAGAATGCTAGTCTGCATGGAAAGCAGAGTTGATATAGTATGAAGAAAATCTCAGTGGATTATTTTTTTATTCCTTTTTACATAAATACATGATAAAGAGAAACATTAATTAGGGCAACATGGTTTTTTCCCTGTAACTACATAAAAATACTAGACATAACGGAGCAGTATTTTGTGTTTTATTGTACACACAGAAATTTTTATCTGGCTTGCTGATTAATAGGCTACAGAGGCTGATGATAGCACAATGACACTTTGTAATGGTAGTTTATTCCCCCAGCTCTTCCTCACTGCTGAGTTGACTGAGTAGAAGAAACAATGGATTTTACCCTGGTTACAGTGTTGCAGGCCCTTTTCTCCTCCTTCCCTTCCCCATCTCCTGACAAAAAATGGTAAGTCAACACTAAGCAAAGAGGTCATTATGGTGGCAGAAATGTCAATGCACCTGACTTCTTGTTGACAGACCTCAAATGTTCTATTTTTCTGTCAGGTTTTTACAATCATTAATTTCACTGATGTTTCTCGTAATTTCTGTACACAGATATAAGTTAGAGTGATACATTTCTCCACATGCTTACCCCACAATACTGGGAAAGAGAAGTAAAAATCCGTAATTGAAAAGCTTTTGATAGAAAAGGAGAGCGGGGTGTGAGTTTGAAGAAGTCTGTCAAAGCAGCAAGGAAAGCAGGCAACAGCACCTTTGCTGTCTGGGTATTTCCTTCATTTCCTGGTGTGTCCTGTGATGGAGGATTTCTGCTGCCTGGCCAGGCAGGCACTGTACCTAAGTGCAGCAAGAGAAGAGGGGGTCTTCCCTCTATCCACAGTCTCTTCAGGAATCCAGATCCTATCAGGACTCTTCTGGTGCTCTCCAGAAAAAGGTTGGATTTTTTTTTTCCCCCTCAAGGTTATTTAAAAATTCTACTGTGTAGGTTGACAAATTTTAACATAAATTACGTAGCAAGCGACTTAAAGTTATTACTACTAAAATTAAGCGACCCAAACAAGCTTGTTCATTTTGATTTAAGATATCCAAGTTTTAAACAATCAATGTTTCATGAGCCCATAAAGGACCAGGTCAAAAAAGCTTTATGCACTCAACAAAATCGAAGGGCTTCTACTGCAGTCTTCCATTAAGGTAATATTTATCTGCTGTTTCCACCTTCAGTGTCATGCATTAAGAAAACAGTTTTCCATAAGTAGGGCCTATTTCTTTCTGGAGTGCAATATGGCTGAAGGTTTTATAATCGAGTCTGAAAATGTTCATATAAGAAATTCCATTTTTAAGTGAATTTCTTGGTTTTCAGTGTGCTCATTATAAATGTCATAGGTAGTCTAATAGAGATTCACTTTCTGTCTCATAGGGTACCAGACTGAAGCCTGATGGGTTGTTTTTGGGTTTGTTTGATTTCTTTATTTGTTAGTAGAGGATATGGATTTCTTCATCTAAAAATGAAGCAAATAGCAGGTAACACTATTACCTCTTTCTTCAACACTTCACACACACCTCTTAGCTTGACTGATAATGTGTTTAAATAAAGAGTACAAAATACCTGAGGAACAGATATACACCTTTTAGTAAAACTCACTGATATTGGGGTTTCTGCCTTTGAAAATTGTTCCTCTCATACTTTCATTATGATTTGAATGGCATATTTTATTTTTTTTTCTTAGAAGGAAAAGCAACAAAACAAACACAAACACTGTAAAAAGCTTCCCAGCTTGCTACCAGTTAATCTCATTCCAACCACACCATTTCCAACCTTCCTCCAGGCTAAAAAGAAAGAAAAAAAATGTCTTGCAATACAGACAAATGTTGGCAAATGGAGGCTGTTCCAGTGCAAAAGAGCATTAATTTCACCTAACTTCAGGCATGTAGAAATTCCTTGAGTGTGCTCTCCTTATAGCAAAGAAGGAAATCTCCCGGACGATTCATCAGAGCAGTGCAAGAGCAGCTTGTCCTGAGGACTCATGTGATGCATTTTAGGATGGGGAGGAGGTTTAGGACTAGCCTGGGTCTAAACAAGGATCTATTTGCTGTTGGGTGCTCTAGCTGCATACCTGGAAGGCAAGTTCCAGCTCTGCCTCATCAGGTGACTCTGCCCAAGGCTGCTGCACAAGTTCAGGAGCAGGTGACCAAGGTTTCTCAAGGGCCTCACTAACATTGTGCTAATGTGGCCTGAATTCCACCACAGGAACTTTTCTGCTTCCATTTTTAAATATTTCTAGGAATTTATCTTGACATCAAAGTTTTAGATAGTTAAAATTAGGTGTAAAAGGAATCTCTGAGGCATGAAAGCCATTCTCAAATATTGATTCTGGAGAAGTTCATCCTCTGCACAAGCAGGTCTTGAACAAAGAGTTTCAGAGGTATCCATTTGTCTCTCTCTGAATTTCAGATATAAATTGCAGACTGTCAAAAGGCCACATCCAGCAGCCAAAACAGCTGCCCAGAATGTTAACTGAGCCCTGCAATGAGCTCTAAAATTTTTGGTTCTGTCCTAGGGCACAGGGACCTGCACAGAGAGGAAGAGTAGGGCCTCTGATTCTCACTGGGGGCACAATCCCTGAAAGAAGCCTTGGGGAAGTTTTCATCTTCTCTGAGTTTAAAAATGAAGAAACACAATACAATAACTGCTGAACAAGGCTCAGTGTTCAAAGTTCAACCCTCACTGTGTATACCTGCAGTTTTCAGAATAGCAGAGGATCTCATTTTTCTTCTTTTATGCAATAAGTAGTTAGGTCACTTCGATTTTATCATTCTAGCTTTTTGATTTTAGCATATTTCCTCATTAAACCTGAGACATAAAAATTACTTCTTCTAATATTATCAAGATGAATTGTCTGTCTTACCAACTGGTGAGATGAGATATTTATGCTAAAGGTTCTCTTTTTAACCTTTCTCCCCTAAGAAATCCTAGTCTGAAAGGTGAAAAACTCTAAAATGTGTTTTTTACAGCTTTTGCTTCACCTTCTTCACTCTTTTCAGTTTTTTCCTCTCCATTTCTCTTCTTTCCAGTGCTGCAACATTTTTAATGCATCCAAAACAGATCTTCTCAAGCCAAGAAATACATTTAATACAAAAAGCAAAACAAAGGAGTGAAGGAAAGTGTTTCAAAAATTAACCTCTCCTGTGCTGCTCAGTAGACTGAAAATTTAAAGAGTGAAGACATGGTTTAAGTATTTAAAGCAAATTTAAGATCTTAATTACTGAACTATAAAACCATTGCATTTTAAAATACGGTGCATAAAAAGGAGGAGGAGCCAGTGGGACCATATACACAACTAAAGCAAACCATTAATGTATTTTACAGAATCAGGATATAAATTTTTTCTTTCACTTATATCAACACACGAGAGTCTGAGGATCCATTGGCCTGTCTTGCTTTCACAGTCAGATGCATTTAATCTCGTGCTAAAGGTGATGCACTTGGTATTTACAGACTAAAGCAAGAATTTGTCCCCATCCTTTTTCAGCTGAATTTAACTTTCTTAATACTCACTGCACAGACTGACATAATGCATGCAAAGTCTTAGAAAAGCTATTTTGACAGTTTCCCTAATAGGCTCTAATTTGAATACATGGGTTTGTCATGGAAAATAAGCTCCGGAAAGTAAAACAGGGCTTGATGAGCACCTGTAACTGAAACCCAGATGATTCAGTGTTTCAGTTGTGAGGATTGTACTTAAACCTACGTCTTCTGACTTCCCATGTCAAGTTCTGTTAAAGTCAATTCTGTGCCTGTCCTACTTGCTGACTAAACACTTAAAACCTTAAACATGGTGATCATCAGGGCACACAAACCACATTCCCCTCTTTTTTTTTTTAATCTCAAAGTGATATTCATCCAAAGTATTTTAAAATCCATTTTGAGGAACACTGAGTTTTTTCAGATCACATATTAAACACTGCAAGGAACTGGTTGTTCACCTTCAAAGACAAATATGCAGAGATGTTTGCGTGAGAGAAACTGTTCACAGGAAGTCTGAGAGGGAAAAAATGCCTTCTGCTTGTTCTTTTTTAGGAAAAAGGAAGGGTTAAGAGATTGCCAAGGTAGTTTCCTGTGAGAAAGGAAGAAAATCCTTCAAATCTTCTTCCTCTCAGTTTTCCCTTTATAAGGATTTCTTTTACTTTTGTGAGTAAGTCGCTACAAATCAGTTTGTTCTTTTTAACATAAGCAGGGTGTGCAATAGATCCCAGACTTTAACAAAAACTTTATTCACCGTTAAAAGTTCAAACATTTCTCACACATTTTTTCCTCTCTTTTTAGTAAAGGTCTTTTTCCTTGTTCAAACACCCATTGGAACTTTGAGTGTGTCTCTTTTTGGACAATGAATGTACAAAAATCAGCAATAAATTATATTTCTTGAGCTTTGAAATTTTGCATGCTATGCAGTGTTCTTTCTATATGGAAAGAACTAGTGCACTATCCACCATTGCACAAATGTAGATTTGCTTTCTGGGATAACTTTCTGTCACTAATGTTTCTGCCTGTTATCATTCAGATTTATCAAAACTACATTTCTGAAAATCTTTCCTTTCTTGATACTGGGTATTTCTCTGATGTTAAAATCACTGCATCAGCTGCAGATTGTGTGAGCTTTCAAAGTCACCTTCCACTTTTGTGCATTGGCTCTGACAGATTTGGACCTCAAGAATGTGAAATTGTCCATGCTATCAGAAGGCAGTGAGATGAAAACTTGCAAGTTTTATGTGGGCACAAAAAAGTTTTTGTAGAAATAACGGATGTAATTTTTTTAATGAAGAACAAAATTTTGTGATCCCAGAGGTGAGAGAAAGCAAAATTTTAAAGCAAATATGCTGGCAGTTCAATCCCCTTTGACCCATATTACTCAGTAATATCACTAAATGTTAATTTTGAACATGAGCATTAATTGCCTCGCTGCATCCATGCCAGATTTTTTTTGGACTAATGAGAGATGGTTTGAATTAGAGAAACTGGATCTAGAATGGATTTTAATAAGCAAAAATGTTGGTGGGTTTAGCCAGGATTTTGGTTTGGACCATTAGAAACCAAGGAGATTTGCGATCCTGTTATTAAGGTCCTGATGTACTTTCCCAGATGCTGAAGAAGCTGCATTTGGAGCCAAAAAACAGCTCAGTGTCCTGGAGCAGTTGCTGCTGGAGGCCTGGGTCTGCCTTTACTCATTATCCCAGGGGTCTTGTGAGAGCTCAGTGGCACCCAGGACTCCCTAAGCAACTCTTATTTTGCTCCAACATTACTTTGTCTTACTCAGGGAACGGGTCCCTCCTCGGAGGAAGGCAGGGCTATGGAACTCTGCAGTTCTTCATTCCCCAGGTTTCTGTGGTCCAACAAACCCACAGTGACAGCATCCTGGGTCAGTGCAATACCATGATTCAGGGGCAGCAAGCCTTGAGGGGTGAACCAAAGAACCTGAGAAAAAAACAACTTTGAAGGCTTCTCCTCAGTTTTCAGAAACAGAAGATACTTCAGAAGCAATGAAAAAGTACACTGCTGGGAAAAAAATCACAAAAAACCTGAAGCACAAAAGCTAATTTTAAAAAGCTTTTTGTGTTTTACATTTGCATTAAAATATCTCCTAAAAAAAAAAAAAAGATTATTTGGGTATTTTTAACCTACTTTTCAATCTGTTATTTTCAGTCCCTTTAATTCTGGTGATCTCAGCAAACAGGCATTCACTGTGCTCCATCCACATCTTTTTTATTCATTTTTATTTCTTACCCCCTCAGATTAACTAGTGGAATGGACAATATAAACATTCCCTGAATGCTTCAGGACCAGATTAATTCAACACACATACACACGCACGCACACACACTGGCAGGTTGCACTAATTTCTCAACTGCTAGAAAAGTTACTGCAGAACTGTTCAGTTTTTGGGTTGTCACCAATGAAAATGAATTGCCCCTTTGGCCCTTTGTCTCAAAGCATTGCAAGCCAAACCTGTACAATTCAGGGGTTTTTCGCCGGATAAGTTGCTAAGAGATCTCTCCCTTATGAATCAGGTTTTATTTGGACTCTTATAATTGCCAGTGATTTGAATTCTCTCCCCTACAGCTTCTTCTGTGAAGACTAATCAATAGAGTGAAATGATTTATTTGTAGCACATTAGTTACTCTTGAGGTCTATCCTTGCCTAGACATCTACATGCTGGAGACGATTACAAGACAGACACAGTGAAATCTTTAAATGTAATAAAGCACTAGCATTTCATTTAAGCTGGTTGCATAGCAAAAATGCAGGTTTTAAGGGCCTTAATATCTGAGATTGGTTTGTAACATTAAAAATAGCTATATCACATTCTCTTCATTTGGTTCATGATCCGGTCTGTTGCTAAGAAACCCTTCCTCAGGTGACTTTGAACTTCCTCAGCATTTTCATCTGTAGCTGTACTACCTTGTCGAGCCATAGGATCCTGCTGCTGCCTCGCTGGAATTTACATTCCTTGCTGAAAGTGGTGCAGCCATTTGTGCAGATAAGAAGCTAATCCATTGGTGTGCCAAAGCATTATGCTTTGATCCTCAGTATTTCTTGTCTCGTGGTTTTTAAGTGCATCATTTAAGGTTTTATGTAGAGAAAAAACGTGCACAAAACAGAGTCATGAAATGCTCCAATCTGTTCTGGACCCTCCCTTTATTTTTGTGGTTTGGGCTTGTGCCATAAACAAATGAACCTCCTCATGTCCCCGGCCGTGTGCCTTCCATGGAGCTATCAGAGACTCTGACATGGCAGTCTATTTCCTCGCTGTAAATCAAAATGTTTGGAGGGGGTTTTTCCCTTCCTCTTTTTCATGCTTCAAATAAAGCACGTCTCGGGATAGTGGCAGTGACACAAAGAGCAGCCAGACTGTCAGAGGGAATGGTTTCTTTTAAATATCCTTCCACAGAATTTAAGTGCGCTGTGTTCAAACTGGCAGCTGTTGACTGACAGCCTCAGAAATAGGTTATGCTGAACACTGTGTTCCTCACTGCACATGGAATACTATATAAAGTAACCTATCTGCACACCCATATGCATTTAGGTGAATGCACAGTATCTTTATTCATTCAGAAAGCACATTCCCTGTGTGTGTGCAACGCCGTCATTGCTTTAATCATCAGTTTTTTATCAATTTTAACATCTGATAAACATTGCAAAGTTCAGCACATATTGGACTAGAAATAACTCTGAAGGAATATTTATGAATTGTCAAGTTACAGTTTGCTTTTCAAATTAGTGAACTTTAAATCAGTTCCAAAAGAAAGCAGTGATGAAGGAAAAGCTCTCCACTAGGAAAAATTAAGTCAGCCAGCAACTAGAGGATAATTCATAGGAAAAATAAATCTGACCATTATATTATGAAATTGCCTTATTAACTGTGTTTGTGATCTGAGATTTTCCTTTTTCCTTCTCCCTTGTCTCAATAAATGTCTTTTCTTCTGGCATTTTATACTTTAATATGGATGTATGTTTATAGTGCCATTTTTCTGGCCGAATCATATGCTTGTCCAAGCCTATTTGGATCTGAGAATTAACATTTTTATATCTTGTATTTGTTGGTATTGGGTCATACTCTCAACAGGTGGAAAATGTCATGTCTTCTTTGACTTCAAGGCAACTGTGCCAGGTGCTTTTTTCCATTGTTCCGTTTCACTTGAATTTTGAGTCCTTCCAAAATACATACCAATCTGTGAACGTGGTTTTCAAAAGTTCAAAAAAGAAATCAATATTTTTCAAAATGACTGTAGGTTTCTGAATAGGTCAAAAATATCTTAGAACTGTAAACCCAAATATTCTCCACTCCTCCAAACTGTAAGTTATACAACTTTGTTATGCTGCATGACAGTTCTTTGTCTGAAAAGTTAGGGCAGCCTTTAAAATATGCTTAGCTTGCCATATTGTGTTTTTATTTTCAGAGAGCTAATGTGGATAAAGAAAAGAAACCAAAGTACAGAACAAAGTTTGCTTGGATTTCCTGTGACCTTGGGGTGTTTGGTGCAAGTGTCTTTGATTTAAGAATTGAATAACAGACAAATAACTTGGGGTTGATCTAATACCTGCAATTAATATTAGGAAAAGGTCAAAACTTCATGAAATTTAGCTATGAAAGTCTCACTTTCTTCATTTGCAAAAGATCCCTGTTGCCAAAGGTAATTCAACTAGTATCTACAAACGTTCAGATTAAAAGATGGCTGAAGTTTTAAAACTGAGATTTCCTCTTTGCTGAATAGCTAAAGAATATTATTTAAAGGATGGAAAAATCACTTAATCCGAGCAGGGGGTTGAGGTATTGACTTCAGCCAGAAAAATTATATTTGAAACCAAACTTTGCAAGAGATTTCTGGATATTGTGGCTCAGCTAATTATTTAGACTTCCCTCATGAAAGTTAAATCTAAATGAATGTTGTCCTAAAGCTTTTGAGAGCAAGAAAAAGATGGAAGCAGAGCAGAATCTGACTCAGCTTTTTGTATTTTCTCTACCAATCAAGCATTTTGATGGAGTCAACAGTTCCTCTGTCACATTCTGTAGAGGTTTGCTATTAAAAGAAAAACATTAGGCAAATACTTTTCTTCTTGAGCAGGGAGGAAATGTTTTACCGTACTCTCCAGCTATTGCTGAAGTACATGCTGACATTATCCTCTGCTTGATTATCCATTCACCATTTCTCAATAGGATCTATCTAAGACACAAACACAACGAGGCAGGAACACACATCAGGAGATGACCTGGCCCAGCTCCCTGCTCAGAGCAAGGTCAGCCAGACCAGGTTGCTTAAGGGCATGTCCAGTCAAGTTCTGAGTAACTCCAGGGATGGAGACCCCACAGTTCCTCTACCAGTGTTTGACAGCCCTTGAGCTGAATCTGGCTGGGAGGGAGTCTGTTTTCACATAGCAGCCCTCACAGTGCCGGGCTTTGCCCTGGCAGCCAGAAAGGTGTTGAGAACCTGACAGTGTTTGGGTACTGCTGGGCAGTGCTCCCACAGCATCAAGGCCATCAGATGTTGCCTGCTGGTGGGAAGCAGAGAATGAACCTGTTGTTTGCCTTTGCTTCCATGTGTGGCCTTTGTTTTATGCCATTAAACCACCTTTCACTTGACTGACAAGTTCTTTTTCATGTGATTTTTTTCCCCCTATATGGCTGAGGAGGGAAATGATAGAGTGAGTTGGTGGGCACCTGACATCCCCTCAAGGTCAAACCACTACACACCCTCTCTGTAAAAGTGTTTTGTTTAGTTTCCTCTATTTCACTGTGTTCAAATTGCCTCTTCTCTGGGAGCTTAGTGACAGGACACGATTCTGGCTCCATCTTCTTTAGATGTTCCATCAGTTATTTATACACATTGATAAGATTCCCCCTGAGCCTTCTCTGCTCCAGGCTGGAGAGTCCCACTTCTGTCTATACTCATTCTAACTCCTCCCCGTCACCTTCTTGACTTTCATGTTTAGAAATGTTTTCCAGGATTGTTTGCCCCATCACTTTCCCAGGAATCATGAAGAGGCTGACCAGTCTGTAGTGCTCTGGATGCTCCATGTGGCTCTTCTAGAAAATGGGGGTGACATTTGCTTTTCTCCAGTCCTCAGGAACATCCCCCAGTTCCCACAACTTTTCAAAGAGGATTGGCAGAGCAAATTTTACCTGTTGAGACTGAGGTGGGCACATTGACCTTGCCAGTTTATAATTCAACCCTCGTAATGTCCCCTGTCATGCCATCTCCTGCCCCATTCAGAAGTGAGTCCACACTTTCCCTGGTCTTCCTTTGCTGATAAAGGACCTGGGGTAGTCCTTCGTGTTTCCATGCATATTCCTTGTCAAGTTCCAGTCCAGGTGGGTTGTGACTTCACTTAACCCATCCTGGCAAGGTCAGACAGTGTCTCTATATTCCTCCCAGGTCACCTGACCTTGTTTCCACCTTAATCCTTCCTTTTTACATTTGGGTTTTGTCAGCAGCTCCTTGTTCATCCTCCTGGCTTGGCTTCCTTCCGCACATGGAGATGGACCATTCTTGAGCTTGAAAAAGGTAGTACTTGGAAATCAAGAACTTCTTATTCTCCCCTCTTCTCTTCATATCCCACAGCATACTTGGAAGTCAGCCCCAGTGCCTGGCCTCCTGAGGTCTGGGCTTGCAATAATAATTCTTTGCCATTCTCCTTCGTCACAGGATCCAAAACTCGGGCATCTCATGGCCACTGCAGCAGATGTTGTCTCTGGGAGGAACCACCACGCTCTGGCCTATTAAGAAAGAAAGTAGGACACAGATCTGATCTGTCTCTGTGACAGAATATGTTTAAGTTTTTTTGAAAATTATTGTGACAGGGCCTTTGATCTTTTAAAACCACGAGAATTAATCCTTTTGGGCCAATATTATAATGTTTCTGGAATTTGTTTTTTATAAATTATTTGAGGGCAGGAGGTGAGGGTGAATAGGGAGGAAATGGTTTCAGAGGAATCGTAGGGGAGCCATAAGAAGTCTGTGTGTGAAGGCCAAATCACAGACCAGGTCCTGGGTGGGCCAGCTCTCTGCTCTCCATGGTCTTCACAGGGAAGAAATTATTCTATTTACAGGTAGTTCCCACCCATTCTCTGCCTTAGTTCACAAAACCCAGATTCCCAGGGAGTATGACAGGAGAGCACAGGATTAGGATAAGACAGATAGGGAAACAGTGGCCTCTGCAGCTTTGCCTTTTCCCAGACTGAGGCCAAGCAAGATGTAGCCACTGACGGGTCTACTCAACACTTCTTTTATTTCAATTTTTTGGCAGCTTTGAGACAGAACCATCTGAGGAACACACAAACTAATTTTGATGGAGATTTTGTTATAGCAGAACTGCTTTTCTTAAAAGATGTACAGAGATCTGCAGGAAAGGTGCAGTTTACTTCTATTTACATGCTATTAAAAATTTTTGGCATGGAATACCACAATAATTTATTTGTAGATGTAAGAATTTATGTTAAAAGTCTTGGTTTTGGTTTATGTAGCAGGCTCATTGACAAGTAACTTTCCACTTAGAATGAAAGTTTTATTTCAAATCAGAAAGATGGTCTTCAGAACAGAAAGCCAAGTTTTAAGTGGGGCATATAAAAATGATGCTAAAATTGACAGTATAGATGCAGAAAAAAAACATGCTAGGGGATTTTTCAAGGAAATTTTGCAAAGAGATATGTCTATGAATAACTTTTTCTGTTTTGTCTTCATAACACTCTTGCCAAAAACAACATCAAAAAGTGCTGGAAAAGCCTTGTAAAATCATTTAGCCCATTGTTCAAAGCCCTGCCAGTGTAGCATTATTCCTCAGAGTGCATTCTCCACTGTTGTCCAAGCCCAATTGCATATGACTCAAACAATGGGTTTCCACCACTTCTCTTGGAAGATATTTCTACACTATAATGGATCACATTGTTAGGAAATTTTGTCAAATGTCCCTTCAGTCAGTTTTAATCCATTAATTTTACTAACATGCTACTGAGTCACCCCAACCAGCACACCTTTTTTGCTGGTTTTCTAGTCTTCAATCATGTGTAGATGACCAGAGCACACTGTCTTTCCTCCTGGTTTCACTGACCTTGGGTAGCCCACCAAGGTTTAGAACATTTCTTTTTTCATTAGTTTTACAGGATTGTTTCTGCAGTTATTTTCATTGCTTTGTCAGTTCATTGATTTTCTTTGATATTCTGGTTCTTTTCCTTCCCATTTCTGATATTTCACCTGGAAGGGACTAGCATCAGATTTGAATTAAGGCAAGGAGTATTTCTGATTAGTTCAGTCAACTTTTCTCCTTCCTGCTGAAGGAGATTGTTAAGACATTTTTAATATATCCTGAAAGAAAGGTTGGCATTTTGCTTGCAAAATATTCTACGCTGTTGGCAGAAAGAAGGGTTATTATGAAAAATAAAATGCCATTTAGTATTTTGCTTTTCATGATTTCACATTTCAAGTGACTTTAATTTTCTGTTGCAGGAGACATTAACGTTATGAATAAAACCTTCTTTCTACCTGGATCTAAAATGCTCCCCCCTCACTTAATTATTTTTTCATGGTGTGCAGCCAGTCCCACCTGGGGACCCTTCCATGGTTTTTGTTAGGCCATGAGAGGTAAGAAGAAACCATATTAATACAGCAATAATTTGTTTCTCTTCTATTTTACATTGTGCTGCACTCTCAGGTGACACATTCAGAGACCTTGAAGGATGGCTTAGGTTTTGTCAGACATCTGTTTGTCCAGAGGTCTTTTGCATGTTCCAAAAATTAATCTGGCTGGATTCAGGATTTAGTAATCAATTTAACCACTGTTAATTTCATTGAGTTTTTTCATTCATTCCAAATCATATAAATGTGGTAACTATTAATGAATCTGTCCTCTAGCTTTTATTTCAGCAACCATCCACTGCAGCTCTCATATGAAAGGCATTTTATTCCTCTGTAAGAAGCTGTGAAAAGCTACCCCAATTTTAAACTAAAAATATGTTTGATTTTGGAGTTCTTAGATGTAAAAAGTAATAACAAATTTCATGTCTGCAACATTCATATAAAAATGCACAATGGATTGCGTAATTCCATGTGTAGCTAATTCATTACTGAATTATAAAAAGTGAGTTTTTTGCTTTTGATGGAGAGAAATATGGACAGACCCTTATTTTCTGCATGTGGGTTAATCAAGTTGTCTAGTGAAAGATGTCCTCTCCACAGTAGGGGAATTGGAACTAGGTGATTTTTAAAGTCCCTTCTAACCTGTCTGTTATATGATTCTATGAAGTGGACACTTTTTAATGCTTGCAGGGCTTTTTAAAAATTTTATTTAATTTCTTTATTTTTTTTCTTTTTGTTTTCTGATGTAAAAGGCTGCACTGAAAGAGAGGAGCCAAGCAAAAGAGAAGAGATGACATGCCATTCTCAGCAAAATGCAAAGAAATAACACTTGACTGATGGCATTTGGGTGGAGAATGCAATCAGTTCTGTCTCATGTAACACTTGAAAACTTTGCCATGTGGTGATCACCAGCAAAGCTCAAGAGTCATTGAGAAGGAAAACCTCAGCTATCTGATTTATGAACTATGCCTTGCAATCCACAGAGACAATGCTTTCCATGTACTGGGCTTTCCTTTTGTTTCTGACTACTACCTTTCCTTTCATCAGTGTGTCTGTAAGGATAAAGCTGCAGGCTCAGAACCATGACTAAAACATTTTCTGGGCAATGTCCTTGTCTTTTGTTTACTTACAGTATTAAGCGCACATCCATTGTTTTATAAATGGGGAAAAAAGGGTTGAGAATCCTTAATGAGAACTGCTAATCACAGCTTTTTATATGTGTTTATTCAGAAATGCTAGGCCACTTTCCACAGTAATTTTAATCTCTTGCACCCTCACTAGTTTTAACAGAAAAGGCAAGAGTAGGGTAAGAATAAAAGAGGCTGGGATTTGTCTCCAGAGAAAAATATCCAGGTCTGCCATTTGAAGCTGTGCTATAAAACACTTGCTCAGTTAAGACTGACAAACTTCCTGAAGATTTCACTGTAAAATTAACAAAGAGAAAGAGATGCTGGAAACATAAGCAGTTTTTCACAGCTGTCAGTCTTAAGAGCAGTATCACTGACACAGCCATTGGGAGACGTGTCAAAGTGAAGAACAGGTGAAAGAAGAGCATCTGTGGTTTGACAAAGTACTTGACTAATCAAGCCAAAGATGGAAGCAATTTCAATTGCTGCTTGTTATTATGATACAGAAGATTTCCATAGAATATAAAGACCCAGAGCAGGTCCTATTTTTGTTAGGAAATTTACAAAATTTTACAGAGACACTGAAAGGATAAACCTCACTAACTGTATATAATTGCTGGACAGGAAAAAATACATCCCTGGAGTATTTGCAATCATGTTGTGATTACCTGGGCTGCAGTGTATTCACTTTGATAACTTGGACTCAGTGAATCCAGCTAAATCTACCACTCTACTGGAGTAACAATTCCATAAGTTTCCTTAATGTTTGCCACTTCCATCAACCTCAGTGACAACAAGCAAGATGACTTTTTTCTTATGGATTTACATAGGTTGGCATCACTTTTTTCATCTCCTGTAGCTAAATATAGTCAGTGAATTACCATTTCCAATGTCATAACAGTATGTAACCAACTATAATCTTTATATATTCTCCTTATCAGTTATTCTGAGTTATCCTGCACTCTCGTCTCCCCAGATTTTGAAAAAGACTCTCATAAAAGCAGCAAGCTATGGAATATGTAGCTCTTAGCACTTTGAAACAGACGATTGGAGTGTAATTATCTTCTGAAGATATGTAGGTGATGTGGAAGGAAATTATCCTGGGATCTAAATCCTGGTGTACATACTATTTTAAGGGAGTTATGAATGACAAGGAGTCACAGTATTTGCTCTATTCAAAGAAAAACAGTAGTGATTTCACCTGTTTCATTGTCTCTGGTTTCTTATTCAAAGAAGCATAGTTTTACCTAACATTTGAAGTCCTTAAAATGATTTTTCTCATGTAATTGATCACTTTTTTTTCCTTTTTTTTTTCTTTTCTTTTTTTTTTTTCCTTTTGGTTTTGTTTTTGTACCACTGCTAGGTTAGGATTACTTTATCTTACACAAATGTTTATGGCTCAGGTCTGACTTCACCATTCCCAGTGAAGTCAATGGGAGCTGCATTCGGATATTTGAGACAGCATTTGGGGCCTTTTGTCTTAACGCAACCAAATGTGCTATAAATTATTTTAAATTATATTAGCAGAGAACTAGCATTTCCCCTGTGCAGCTGATTCTGTTCATTCTGTATCTATCACTGATTTTTTTTTCAGGAAATGTTTACAAGTGGAGTCACGTATCAAATCTGATTAGCTGAATTGTAACTGTGAAAAATAACTGGCTTAGAATTAGGTAGCAGAGACTGGAATTGCCTTTAGGAATTCAGTCAAATTTATACCCTTGTATGTGGAGAGCAATTTAGCTTTAAAATTTGTGCCACATGTAATAAATCCAATTTAATTTTCAAAGACCCCTTTGTTTAGCATTGGGTTTAAATATAGCATAAGCTATTTCTCCCTCTACCTATAAAAAATATAAATTATTCATATTACCTGCATTCAGTGACCTCTAGATGAACCTTCCTAAACCACAAATGACCTGCTACAGCACAAGTTCATTCCCAGGCTGTGTGCACAGTGTCTAAATTAATCTTTCAAAGCTACAATTACGGGTTATGTTACTTTTAGTTTGACTGCAGCTGATGATTAGTAAGTAAATATGACATTTTGATTGGTCTGAGAAAAATCCTTAAATTAGAGCTTTCTGATATTATAGAACCAAAAGACTTATAAGTCATCTTTGTACGCCTCGGGCCAGATTGTCAGAACAGTTCTGTGGTCCTCACCTCTGGTGTGCAGGATCTATTTTAGTTACTGTCTTAAGATTCTTCTTCTGTTTTCCATAATACACAATACTAGTACATTCCCAGAGGTTCAAATAATATTGTCCTACTGGCCATTTAATTTCTTAAAAGATATTTCTCTTTTGTCACTGAAGTTCTTCAATTTTCACAGCTAGTTCATGAGAAAAGAAAGAATCCCTCCCATGTTTGCTTTCTCTATGGGGCAAAATGAAGCTTGTCTCTTTTCATTTCTTTGACTTGAATGTTTATGCAAAAAACTGCACAGAGAGATGAAATTGGCAAAACTATGGATCTTTGTTGACTGGGTGAAGCTTCTGGAGAACGGAGAATACTCTAAAACATAGAGATTGGTTGTGTTTCAGTTGCATTCAGAAAAAATATAAATTATTTTGATTTAATGACAAAAACCTAAGTTAGACTGTATAAAATTGGAAATCAACTAGTGTAACTTATTGATTTTACTCTTGGAACCATTTCTCTTATTTCTAATTCAACCATTTGACACGGTGTGGGCCCCCTTCGCTCTGCCTCAGTGGTTCGAGGCAATGAGATATGAGTAGGACTGTGATCATAACCATGTCCTCTGTTTCCAGTCTATTGCAGCAACATTTCTTAGCAAATCTGCATCTCTCCTTCTCATTTTCCTCTTTAGCCTCAGATTTAGGCAGCTCATCCTTTGACTCCCCCATACAGAGACTGGACCTCATCCAGGCCCCTGTGGATGGCACCCCAGCCTTCAGGTGTGAAGTAGTATTTCAGTGCTCTAGTATTGATAATTTTTTTGCCATCTGGTTAGGAGACATCCCCTTTCCTTTTGGCCAAGCCTTTTTTAGTCAGTGGGCTGCCTAAATTGACATCAACCATATGGAAAAAGTACAAATGATTAAATTCCTTAAAGAGCAGAAAGTGACAGACACAACTGAAAGGAATCAAACTGATGGATCCATCAGAAGCCAGCAAGAGATAAATTCTTTTTCCTTGTTTGTCTTCCCTTTTCCTTTGAATATTAATATGTTTTTTCAAAAGGCAGGAAAAATGATGTAGAAAGGATAACAATCAATCCATGCATCAAAACAAAACAGCCAGGGTAACTACAGGTTTCTGGGATCTGGCAAAAGATCCAAGAGCTCCTGCAGGCTTCTGGGGTCTGAACGGATGCCTGGAGCATTTTGTACTAATATATTTGGAAAATACTCAAGTCACATAGGTGGCCCAATGAGTGTGAGCTGTATTGAATATATTATAAATCCTTGTGCTCAGTCTGGGTTGTTAGTTTCTTTTCTCCTGTAGGCTTTTGGGGCTATAATAAGTGCTGCTGACTGACTGTGGCTTCAGAATTCTGTATAGGTGTCTAGACTGCCATTAAAACAAGCCAACTGAATGAAGACTGGGCATTTTTGGCAAATGGTAGGATATTTGCTAACTTTTTTATTTGGGCAGTTAATTAGGGTCAAATTAGTACAGCTAATTCAGTACAATTGTCAGTAGTAGGGTGACTGTCCTTATCATAAGCCCATCTGAATGATACATATATCATTTTGTCATAAGGGGTGCCACAAAGGGGTGGCTTGTAGCTGTTATCCTTACTGATGGGGTTTCAAGGTATGTAAAAAAAGAAAAAAACCCTGTTATGGTAGTCTCTGGATCCTTAATATTAGATTTCAAAAACCACAGGCAATTCAAACAGCTCTCTGAAAGCAGGGGATTATTTTTTGTTCCTTAGGATATCTATTACCTTTTGGGTTTGTGTAGCTGTATAGCTGCCCAAGGAACTATAAAATGAAGCCAAAGGACGCAATAAGTAAAAAATTGTGGTTTTTACTTAATAAGTGTTGTCAAAACTCACTTTAATTTGTTGTATAAAGTGCAGGTAGTGACTTATTCCACCACTGGAAACTCTGATTTAAGATCTAGAAATTTAGAGCTATGTCTTTCCAAAGCCATCAGCATTTGTCCCGAGACTTCTCCAGTTAAAAAAAGCCAGAGAGGCAGACCTTAGTTACCTTCCTTGGATGTCAGAAGTTGGGATCCTAAGGTCTGTCTAGACATCCTGGTGGCTCCATTTCCAGAAGTGCCAAACAGCAGATTTGGACCAGGCTCCAGTTGCAGGGCTTTGATTTAAGAGTTTGATTTTGACCCTACAGAAAGAGGTAGAGGGACTTTTTTGAGAGGATGTAGCGACAAGGGGTAATGATTTCAAACTGAAAGCAAATAGAGTTAGATTGGAGATTGGGGAAAATTCTTCCCTGTGAGAATGGTAAGGCCCTGGCATAGGCTGCCCAGAAAAATTGTGGATGTCTCATCCCTTGAAGTGTCCAAGGCCAGGTTGGATGGAGCTCTGAGAAACCTGGTCTGGTGGAAGGTGTCCCTGCCCATTGCAAGGGTGTTGGAATGAGATGGTTTTTAAGGCCCCTTCCAACTCAAATAATTTTGTGATTCTATTCTACCAGCTGAGCACAAGTCAGCACCAGCCACGGACAGTCCCATCTTTCAGCCACTGCTCAGGCAGGGCCACGGGGCCATGAAATTGTTTTGCCAAAACTGCAGCTGCAGAAACACTGTAGATCCTTGACCTTGGGTTGACGGAGCCTCTCTTGAGGAGCTGAGCCTGCTGGGAGGTAAAACTGTAATACAAAGAGACTGGTAGTCACAAAAAAAAAAAAAAAAAAATTGCTACCAGAACACCTATTGATGAAATACTGTTAAATGGATGCTGGCAGCATTTGAAAAGTGTTCCCGGTTGTGTTTTTAATAACATTGGCCCAGAGAATGAGAATGTGCACTCTGAGTTGTAATAACACTGAGGAATGTACTAGACCACAAACTGAGCATTGTAAAACCGTTGTTTTCACGTTTTCCTAATAAAATGCCGTGGCATTGTAAATCTGGTTTTATTCTATTTGTAATGGCAGAAATGTGTTTATCATAAAATCAAACCCTATTTCAAACTGTAGGCCATAGGACAGTGATATAATTCATCCTGTTCAGGATCATGGTTTGCATCATTCCAGTCTGAACAGAAAATTGCAATATGCTACTTAAAATCCCATACTTTTAAAACGCATTATAACATTAAGTGCACACTCAGGTCTGTGCTGACACTGCAGTTTGTGGCAAAGTAAACCAGAAAAGTATAAATCAGTTAAATGACAACATGTGGAGTAAAGTATGACTATCTGGAATGGTTGTAACAAAGGCTTGGTGCGAAATGGCAAACACAGCTGATAAGTCATGGTGTAATTAAATGTGCTCAAATTTCAGTTTATCAAAGATTCCTCTCCTCCAAAGTGCCAAACCCCCTAGTACTTGTTAATTGCATCTAAAATTAGGCCTCAGTCTATAAATCATGAGATTGTAACAACTGACTTCCCTCTAAACTGGACTATTTTATTTTGTGATATAAGTATGTATGAGCACTGCATCTCTACAGCAATATAAATGTGTGTAAATTTGCAAGAAAGAAATTAAAGTGATTAGATGCATAAAAGCAGTCTTCAATGACTCAGTTGTATCAAAATTTCCCACACAGATAGAACATTCAGCAATAGAGCATACCAAATAAAAAAAGCCCTACAAACTCATTGTGAATTGCGACATAAATGTTGTTCTTTAATAAATTATGACAAAGAAAGCTTTTTAAAAGATAATGGGATTCACTGTCACATCCAAATAGAAGGTACCGTACAAAAAACTATTCTTTTCTCATTTTCTGGTCCTCTTGGTATGATGCCTGAGGTAAAAAGTGTAGGGTTTTGTGGATATAACGTAAATTATGAATGGGGCATTCTGTAATTGTAAAAAATAGAGCCACAAATGTCTGTATTAATAGACCATTTTGATCTGTACACTTGATTTTTCACTTGAGAGGGCAACATCTTCATCTTATTCCACTTGAGAGGCCGTATCCCTTCATAGTAAGTACCCACTCCACTGTGAGGCAGTGAATACCAAGATCAAGCACTCACTCTCTGTGGCTCTGCTGTTCCCCTCTGGGAACCACCTAAAGCAATTTGAACAGAGAGGTGGAAGTGGCAGAATCCTCCCAAAGACAAGAGGAAAAGACCAAACACACTTGAGACTAAGAGAGGAGCAAGCTTAACCAGGCTCTGAGCTGAGGCAGACTCTCATATTTTCATTACCTTCTGTCCATCTCCTACAGCTCTGCCAGAAAGATGAGGCTGCAGGATTTATTTAGAATAAGAGGGGCTGTGATGAGATTGCTTCAACCCATTTAAGAAGCCAAACATACAAAATATGATTTAGAATACAAACTGAAACATGCTATGTATACAAAATTTATGATAAAATTACATTACAGTGGCTCAATCTATGTTTCTCCTTTGTATAAAACATACTGTACCAGACTCTCAGTGGGGATACATTTTCAGAGCTCATTCACTTTCACAGAGCTACATCAGGTGAAGATCTTGCCTAATATTGATTTTCTTGATAACATTTCAGCAAGGGATTTAATTCAGGATTAAATGTGTATTTCCTCTCTTCCTGCTTATGTTGCATTCTGTGTGTTCTTAAGATATCTATAGACAATTGAAACAGAAGTTATGCATTGATCAATACTAGAAAAGGAAAAAGGTGGACAGATCTAGTCAAACAAGGTCAATCAAGGTAGTAGATGCAGCTCTGGGTAATAAGACATGCTTCAAGGGAGTACAAACTAGTGATAAAGAATTGTGGATATCTATGGCTTCTAAAAATCTGGGAATGTTTATCCCAAACTATCTTTAAAATGAGGCATTTCATTGTTGAATGTCTCTAAGCAGAAAATGCAATCAAAGAGGCAGATAGCCCTAAGATGAAGAAGATTGCTAATGAATAAATTCAGAATTTGTTGTAAAAGAAGCTGAAAAATGTATCCTTCTTAGTATGAGGGTTTTTTTTTTAAATTTTTCATTCTTCATGTTATAAAAATTTCCTGAGGATGTTTCAAAGTGGGACTTGGAAGCCAAGAAGCTACAGGAGAAGGCCCTGCAGAGGCTGGAAAAGTGATGAGGGGTCTGGAACATCTCTTTTATGAGGAGAGGCTGCAGGAGCTGGGCCTGGTTAGACTGGAGAAGGCTGAGAGAGGAGCTCATTATTGCACACAAATATACTCAAGGTGGGTGCCAAGAGGACGGTGCCAGACTCTTTTCAGTGGGGCCCAGTGACAGGGCAAGGAGCAGTGGCCATCAACTAAAACACAAAAAGCTTCATCTCAACATGAAGAACTTTACACTGAGGGAGGCAGAGCACTGCAACAGCTGCCCAGGGAGGGTGTGGAGTCTCCCTCTCTGGAGACACTCCAAACCCACTTGGATACATTCCTGTGTCACCTGCTCCAGGTGACCCTGCCTTGGAATGGATTTTTTCCAGAGGGCCCTCCCAAACCAAACTATTCTGTGAAATCTACTTTTCTAACTCAAGCATCATGTAGAAGTTATTCATTATTCTGTGAAATCACTGGGAATCTGCCATAGGTAAATTTAGAAAACTGCTTGGGAATAGAGTACCCATATGGGTGCTTGAAATATCAATTTTAGAAAATTATCTACATCAAATGTCTCACAAATATCTATAACTATTTGCAAAATCAACAAGGTTGCTTAAATTCCCAATAAACTTTCAACGTCTCCCTGGATATGCTGCAGATTTGGACTAGAGTAGCTTAGAAAGAGTTTTAAAGGAAGATGTACCATAGGGGATACAATTCAGCTAGGGAATTTATCCCATAGAGGAAAAAGAGTCATATCTCAGAACTGGAGTTACCAGGAGACATAGTGAGACACTTTCAGGTCTATTTTCTTTATTCAGCTTTCAACTATTTTTTTTCTTTTTTTTTTTTAATAAATAAATAAAATTTAAAAAACCAAAACCAAAAAAACCCAACAAAACACATATTAAAGCAGAAAGCAAAAAGCTTTTAGATAAACCATTTTCATTCAGTGAAAACTGCCAGAGTCATAAAGTCTACATTCTAGTCTACTGTAGTAAGTAGTGAACCTGATGTAGTCAGAGTATTTATCTGTTGAGTGTTACAGAATTACAATGGAAGCAAGTGATAAACTTCCACAAATAAAAGAATGGAGATCAAGAGAAGACCCCCTCATTTTCCCTCTGCAGGACTTGAAAGGAGAAATGGGCTCCTATTTATCACATACTTAATGGCAGAAGCTGGATGAGAAAGACAAAGACCTGTTCAACAATTAAAAACATGGAGATTATCATCCCAATAGGGTTGACAAAGTTTGGTAATATTTGACATCTAGCATAGCGTGGTGTTGTTAGTGACAGAAAAAACAAAGATAGTTAACAAATAAAAGTAATGGTTCAATTTTAGCAACTGTTAGTGGAACAGACTGCAAGGAATACAGAAATTAAAGATTGAAGAAAGGAGTTGACTACAAAAACATGGGGCAAGGACACACATTAGTCCACGTGTCAAAGATAGCTGCAGGTCATCTAAGCAATAACAACTAGAATGAGTAGATATATATGATTCTTTAAAAATTCAACCAGTCTACCTAAATCTACTGGGAATTATGTTGGGCAGACATCCTCTGCACTGGATATCTGAAGGGCTTAGAGTGTTCTCCTCTCTCCAGCGACCAGCAATAGGACAAAAAGAAACGATATGAAGCTGTGGCAGGGGAACTTCAGATTGGACACGGGGAAAAAATTCTTTGCTGAGGGCAGTTGGTCGCTGGAACAGGCCCTCCAGGGAAGTGATAACAGCATCAAGCCTGGCAGAGTTCAAGAAGCATCTGTATGACACTCTGTTTAGTGACAGGCAGCCCTGCAAGGAGCAGGGAGTTGGACCTGATGATTCTTACAGGTCTATTTCAATCAAGACAGTCTATGATTCTACAGTGTTGTATCTCACGTGCATTTGAACATGTAGATGGCATCTCTTTCCTCCACTCTTTTTTAATCTGGGCATTCAAATCTAATTTTTTATTCCTTCCTGAAAAATTAATTACCGTGCTTGACAACTGTGGCTATACAGGAATTTGCCAGCTCTTAAAGGTCTCTCTTTGATTTATTATTTAAGGGTTTTTATGTGCGCGACACAAAAAGGGCACATCTTTCCCATCTCATCTGTTGAACTGAATGGGAAAGCCCCTTCTTCTGGAAAGTCTATCAGAAATTTCTCAGTGAAACTAATGCAACCTGTAAAGCTCCCAACAGTGACTATGCATTCTATCCATTGCCAGATTCCCTTTTGAAGACAGTGGCTGCAGCTGCTGTGGAGAATTCTCAGTATGGAAAGCTACCCAGGTCACCTTTCAGTCTGTTCTTCAGCAGAATGAACACCATTACCTTGAAAACTTTGCCTTGGCTTCTCCTCATCTCTCAGTCATGGCATTGAATATTTTGGCTGTGTTTATTCGTTGTTGTCCCTTGGGAAAGCATGTAACAGGATCTCTGCTTTGCTTACAGTTTGGGTGAAAAGGCTCACTGTTCTGTTGTTCCATGGGATGACTGCACATTGTCCTCTCCTTCTGGAAGCAACCAGTGCCCCATCCATTACTAAATCTCCAGGGACTACTGCAGTATAAATAATATATAAATTCTATGAAGAAATGCTTCTCTTCTGAGAAAAATCTGCCAATAAAGTGTTTCCCTGTCACACTTGGTAAATCTAGATGAATACACTTCAAACTACTAGAGTTTCATTTAGCTAAAACCAATACTACACAGAAGGGTACCAGCCTCAAAGTTTCTATTTTAAATTTATCTCTATGGTTTGAGAAACAAACTCTTGTCAAGTTTCATCAGTTGTCTCCTGGTATTTGCAATAAAATGCGGTCGAGGTGTGTGATTGTGCTTGATGTACACTGCCCTTAATGTATGGCCAATGTAGGTAATGGAAGGGTGTTAGGAACCTTGCACTTAAACACTTTCTTTAACATGAATTATACAGTGCTATGGTAGTCTAAACTGTAAAAAATATAATTCATATGAATCTCAATTGCTGTGTTTTATTTTGGGCTAAAAAAGAGAATTATTAAAGGAGATGTTTCTGTGATTCAACATTCCTCAAACTGAAAAGAGAGAGAGAGACAGAAAGAAAGAGAATGAGAGGGAGAAAGCAGGAAATCAATAAAGCAAGGAAGAACAAGAAAGCAAGCAAGAACCTCCTGATAACCCAGAAATCAAAACTTTCTGCATGACAGAATCATAAATTCTATGATTTAGAACTTATGGTTGTTAAGGAAAAATATTTACAGTTAAAGAAAATATCTGATAATTTTTAAATATGAGTGAGCATGAACTAAACAGTGATTAAAATATTAAGAGCTCTGATGTAGAAAGAAAGCTGATAGTAATCAATTTTTTTGTTGGAAAAATAATAGAGTAGCTAAAAGATAAGGAAAGCTGGGGTCTTTCTGCCTTCCTAGGGCTAGTCTAAAGTTCAATATTTTGAAAGCATTCAATAAAGAAATATAAACTCTAGAAGCAGCTGTAAATCAAAAGATTTTGAAAAGGGAGGAAATTTCAATTTGTAGGTGGATCCACATCACCAATATTCTCCCTTATCTTACAGGAATGAACTGCTTCATTCAAGAATATACACAGAAGAGTGTGTTTTCAGATTTTAAAAATGTAGATCATATCTTAGGAGACCCCTTGCACCTCATATTTTATTTTGACGTGGAATGCTGACTTTCCATCATCTCTGTGAACTGTGTACTCCTCCCATTGGCTGACTTCCCACCTCATCATATGATTATCATTTTTTCCTACCCTTCATTTAGACATGATTTAAGGTACACTTTGATACCTGTAGGTAAATACTCATGTTCACAAAGGTCATGGGGCACATTCAATTGAACTAGTGTGGGGAATTAAGCATTTAAGTGCAGTATTTTTAAATGGGAAGGACTCTGCCTAAAAGCCAGCCCTTACTGCTCTGTAAAGGGCAACAGTTTCCATACACCAGGGAGAATTCAAGTCCAAAAGCTCCTGAACTGAGACTCCAGCCTCAGTTTTGTGATGGTACCCCCTTGTCCCTTGGGTTCAATAGGATCAGAACCACTGGACCCCACATCTTCCCCATCTGTTCAGAGTGGAAGACTCACACTATGGTTCTGTTATTCCATGCTTTTGACCCAGCTTGTCTAGATAGATTTTAATTTCATTAGGTTACAGTCTGTTTGAAGGAGGAGAAATCTGGGTTGTATTTCAAATTTTGTTGGCTGACACTTCATTGCTATAATGGAACATGACTCATGGCAGGTTTGAGCCAACAGCTTTAACTATATACATGAGAGCTGTATTTAACACATATTGTGCCCACTATGTCTTCCAAGGCCTTATCTTTTCTGATCTGAATAACATTTTTCTTTATACTTAACAAGCAGAGGAGATAAAAGAAGATAGCTGCATGGCAAACAGATTATGCAAGATGCTATATAAGCTTCTACTTATTCCTACCCAATGCCCACCTTTTCCTGTGCACAGACCACTCTATAACCTAAATCACAATGCAAGTACAAGGGAAAAGTCTGGAGGAATAATGGGTTTCTATTAGTAGAGCTTGACTTTATATTGCAAACAAGTGCTGAGAGAACCATTCACCCGTTTCACTGAGACGACTTTAAATTAGTAGACACAAGACAAACTGTTCAAAAGCTGCAAAATCTGAACCTCTTCCAACAAAGTTTATTGTTTTGAACATAACTTTCCATAAATCAGCAAAATGTGTAAATAATGAGGCTAAATAATTTGACATTTACAGAAATGCAGAAATCTTTTCAAGAAAAACAGAAAAATTTGGCTCTGTGATATTAGGATTTTTTCATTTATTTACATGCTGTGTCATATAAGCTGGTTGCTGGTGATTTATCTATTTGGGGTTGGGGGTTTTTCTTTGGTTTTTGTTTGTTTGGCTGGTTGTTTTTGGTGTTTTTCTCTGTCTTGTTATTGTTTCTTATAATTTCCCACCAGTAATTTCATTGCCTGTGTAGGTCAGTGAGAAAACATATTTTGAAAAATTCTTTGCTGATGCTGTGATTGTGAGAAGCTTACACAATTTGCTAAGCCATTTTGATTTAAAATGAGTCATGTGAGATGAATCTCCATAGTTATTAGATAAAAATAATTAATAAAAAATTATTTTAATAGGATCATAAAACATTCTTGTTTGGAGGAAAGCTCTGTAGGTCACTTGGTCCCAACCCTTACTCAAAAATTTTTATGCACAAGCACTACTGATCACCGATTTAAAATGTGGCTTTCATGACTATGCATTTTAAACTCTCCTATAAGCATACCTGCAATACATTCCTGGTGATGGCATAGGTGCTGATGGGATGTACATATTGGCAGTATCAAAGTTCAAAAAATGCAACTTATACAACCAGATAAATGTAAATGTTTGGGTAAAATATATCTTTCTATCTGTTTAGTTCTAGTTACAGCCTTGCGGTTTTTTTTCTCTAAAATGTGTAACCTTTTGTTTTTTTTAAAAAAAAAAACCTCAGGAGGGTGAGATTTGTGTCAGAAGAGCAAAAGTATTTTTGCTTGAAAAGTGAGATTAAAAATGTATCAAAATATGAAAAGGTTATGCTGACCTGAGCAGTAATGTGTACAAAACAACTGATTAGTTCATTTCTGGTTATGCTCCATTTAACTGTTTTCTGCTTGAACCAGCTTTGAAAAGCTGCATGAACATGAAAATTCCTAAGACGAGATGGTCACTCACTTAACTCTCTGTCTTCTCCATTTTGAGCGTGCCCTTGTGCCCCTCTGCCCTCATTTTACTTCACTGCTCCCTGACTTCTGCTTTTCATGCCATTTTGCAAGGACTGCCAGGAACACGAGAGGGAATGAGAGACAGGAATGATTATCTTCAGAGCAGAATCTTTATTTGTATCTTAAGAACAGAATTCCCTGTTCAGTGTTGCTTTTTGACTTCAGGGTTTTTTTCTGTGAATTTATTTACAGTGGAAGACGTTGAGTGGCAGGTTGACTGAAGAAACTCAAATTTGCAATGCACAGCAGGTAATCAAACATCATTTTCAACCCACCAAGAATTTTAACCTTCAGGAAAGCACATTTGTAGAAAGCTAGTATTACATACTGGTATAAAAAATCCAAGCAATTTCTACAAAAAAGAAATAAAAATACCTGCTTTACTGTAGCAAGGCTCAAAATCCATATTTATTGCTTTTTTATTTTCACATTTGAGGTATTTTGGATATTTATTTTACCTTTTCATCTCATTCTAATATTGATTGATGCATCTCTTTATTCATCCAGTAATTAGTTCAGGTTTGAAAATTTAAAGCTCTTATTTAGATTAATATAAGTGATTTTTTAAGAATGAGATGCTTGATGCTACAAGCAATATGGGAAAATACTCTTGCTTTAGAAGACAATAATTTGAAAAATTATTTCAAGTTCCAATTGCTTAGACTCAACATCAGCATCAGTTTTTTTGAATTTGTTTCTAGAAGTTACCTAAGCTTGAGGTTTTTCAAAATAAACAAGCTATCTGAGCCAAAAGCTCTTTTCACACCTAATAAAATACATGCACTAGTTTTAGTTTTGGTTATTTCATCTGAGTTCACTGAGCTCTTGTGAAGGATGATTGTCTGTCAAACTGTTTTTTCCCAGCAACAACCATTCACAGGACTCATGGAACTCCTGGTAGTTTCATGAAAAAAAAAAAATTCCCAAGCCATTAATTAAAACTCATATTACCAACTTTTCTTTCTGTCAGCTCTAGTGCATCTGATACAACTCCCTGAGCATGTAGTACATCAGCCTCATCTCTGATTACTTTTCCTCTTTTTTTTTGTACAATAGCGCCCAAAGGACCTGAGTTCAGAACCACTTAGTCAGGAGACCTCTGTGTCCCCACACAAGTCAAGACTTCCACCAAAAACTTTCATTGCGAGTGATAAAGGCAACCCATTTTTATCCCCCATTTTACTCACACAGAATGGGGTAGAGGGAGATTAAGTGATTTGGCCAAGACTTCCCAGGAAATCTGAGTCCAGAAGTCCTCAGCTTTAACCCACAAGACTGTCTTTCCTCTGTTAGGAAACAGATGTTAAATTGGAAGTTAATTTTGCCATGAAACTTTTTTTAAGAATTGTGAAAGGCAAATAGTCTCCAAGAATGATTACTTAGCAGGCTACCAGCTCTGCAGTCTTGCATCTTACAAGTAATTCATTCCATCTTTGCTGGCACGCTTTAAAAGGCCTTTTGTTTTCACTTACTGGTTAGTATAACAATCTATTTTGAAAGATATGCAGGCTGATAGAGGGTATCATTTATTTGCTTCAATGGTAGATTTTTGCAACAAAATATATGAAGCTTTTAAGTGTCGCAGATTGAAGCCTCCAATGTCAAAGACAAACGTTGGGATTATAAATACAGATCTTCTAAAGTACTGTAAGTACTGTAATCAGTAACAGAAACTTGCATAATTCACTTGCCTCCTTTAAAGTGCTGAAGGCTTTTCCTTTTAAAAACCACAGGCACATATATTATCAGTCAAACATGAGGCAAACATGTAACCTGAGTTAATTCTATAATTTCTGTTGCTTTATGTAAAATTCCCATTTCATGCTGGACTGCAGCGCATTGTGGGTTAACTTAGAATTCCACTTGGCCTTCCTCTCCTCCTCTTTTCTGCTGTTCAAATCAGTCTTCTGGAAAATTGGCCTCGGTACCAGTGACGTGCTGCTGAACTTACAAGATCTCAAGAATATCCTACCAGATTTCATTCTTTTGTTGTAGAATTGTTTCCATCTGGGGCCTAGATATAAACTCGGAAAATGTAAAGACTTTTCCCTCTCACCCTGCCTGCCTTCAAAACATTGGCAAATAACCCTCCTTGTCAATGCAGTTCATAGTGGATTAAAACACTGGAGCAAATTATATTTCTGTGGGTGTAGGAATTAGTAGCATTTATTGGAAGTTTAATGTACTGCCTAACAATCCAAGATTTAAAATCAAGTGAAAATTAACACTGAACATAACAGAATAGAAGACAATGGTAGTAGATTCTGGAAAGAAATATTGGTCACACGAGACCAGATCTGCTAAAGAGCACAGTTACACACATTTGCAAGTGCTTCATTTGTGTAGAGTCCCAGGGTGTGAGCATAACTCCCTGGCTTGAGTCCACATGGCTGTTTTACTAAGCTGGAGTAGCTAAACTGGGAACAGAACCACTGTTAGCTCCTCTACACTCAGCAAGGGCAATGGTGACTATATAGCTAAAGCTGTGCCTCATGCAAAATTAAATTCATGTTCTTTTATTTGCTCTGTGCTACCATGTCTAGTGAAAATGCTTTTGATACAAATGTCATCTTTAAAAATATTGGTACTAATTTTATGCTGGGGAACTAAGCAAATAAACGGCACAGTTTGCTAGAGGGGAGCAAGTTACTTCAGACTTTTCAAAGTGTCTGCTTGGCTTGTGCTTCCTGATGTATACAGCAAGCTTTAAGTGTTCATTATTTGACAACACTGTCACTGCCTCCAGCCTTTGTGCTAGACATTTGTGCATAAACTTTTGTGTGGGCATGTGCCTCTGTGCCTCCACTACTGTTAGTGCACCAAGAAACATTCCTATGGCTTCTACAATAGAAACTCATTTAATACTGAGAGGACTTTTACAATGATAACTGGAATTTGAAACATGCTGTCCTAGGCACTGTAAACTAACAGTCTTTCTTTTTTTCTCTGCATCTCCACAGAGCAGCAGGAAATCTGCAAGTTATGACCAGTTTTTCTGCTTCTGCTTTATATCTATCTATCTATCTNTCTATCTATCTAATCTGTCTGTATAGTGACCCTAATATCCACACCATTTTTAAAGGAAAATGTAATCTCTGCATTCCTGACTGGCAGATACTCGTTATACTCCTTTTGTCAGCAACACTGGTAGGTTCACGACCAAAAAAAGTCTGCTAAGAATGAGCACAAAGACTCTTTCTGTACTCGAGCACGCTGACATCTAGCTTCATTAGTGTCCACAGCATACAAGTAAGAGCTCTGAGGGTGAAGAGCAGCTGTGCTGGGACCCTTTTCGGAGACACCAGGGATGCTGTCTGCATTTTTGAGCAGTGCAGAGCAACAAGGGTGCGTCTGCTTGTCAGTGCTGAGGACATGACATCCGCACACAATTGCTCTCCCTGTGTGGGAAATGGGCTTCCAGGGTAGTCTGCTCCCACAGGCTGACAGCCACTTGCAGCTGCAGTGCACTGGGTTCATACCTAGTTCACCATTTTCAAGAATTTGGGTTCACTGGTGTGAGCATATTGTTGATGGTCTGAATCATGCTATTAAGGTATCATTCATATTTTCCAAGGTGTAGGCCTAGGCCAGCTATGGCCCTCAAAAAAATGTTGGTGGTCTCTAATACTACTCATCTATACTTTTTCCTCTTGGATGTAACAGCTCTTCCATCTTTTATCTTCCCAAATATTGTTTACTTTGCCTTTCTGTACCTTGAGTGTGAAGTGAGAGATATGTCTTTGTTTTTCCACAGTATGCCTTCCAGAATCATCATAATTTTTAAAAAAGAAAGACGTATCAGTCTTCTTCTTAAATATTGCTTTTCTGATTTACTGATGCAGCAAATCTCATATTCCCCCAATATGGATAACCCTATAGCCCTGAGTCTTATTCATGTACTTCTTCCTTTCACGTTAACTTTGTTAATTTTGGAACTGGTGCAGCCAGTCCTACTTACACATTTACTTACTTGTCTCATTTGCTTTTATAATTATAAAATGGATTCTTATTCATCTCCTGCCAGGGGATTCTCCACTGGCCTTACAGAGAGTACCTCTGGTTTGTGATGCTGCTGTTTTCCCCTGTGCCAGTGGTGTGTGCTCACAGCTGGGCCTGGCATCACCCACCAGCTAACACAGCTCATCCCATGTGACTTTGGCAAGGCAGGGACTGACCAGGGTGGTCTGTGACTTCTGAGTGCTGAGTGAATCACAGCGTAATTTTGGTTGGAAGGGACTTCTGGAGATCGCCTGTCCAGATTTCCACTAGCACCACAGTTTATTCTTTGTGAGAAGGTGGCTTCTTTTGCCCAACAATTTGTTTTCCATTGTTTAGGCTGCGCTTCTGGAGGTGTGATTCCAGATATTACCCTACTCCTAGGAATTTGGGGGTATTAGTACCTAAAACTTTAAGACTGAGACTTCATTTTTAAATAATTTAGAAGCTTTTTTGTCCTTCTCTGTTTTCTAAGAAAAGGAATTTCTCTTTTTTTTAGTGGAGTTTTAATACCAAATTCTGTAACATTTTCATAATTAATGGTGCAAATTTAGGAGGGAGAATGAAAGCTATTACATTAATCTTCAAATAAAACACCGATATTAGTCATAGAACCTAAGCTAACTTATTTCTGTCTTCCATTTTTTGAAATTTCTGGGGTAAAAATGTGGATCATTAAGGTAATTAAACTTTCTCTGCTAATTTTATGCATTTTGATAACAATGCTGAGTTTTAGGTGCTCAATTTTTTTCACTGAGGGCATATCTTTAATTCATCTTGCTTGCTTGTTCAGAGTTCAGTCCTGGACAAAAATTCTGACAGAGATGAGCTTTATTCACTGTATAAATACAATGAACCTGCACAGTAAAATATGAGGCTTTTTGATAATACCGGATTTCTGTGAGCGCATTGGGGCTTTTTGAAGGTATAGTTACTCACAAGCCTTGTTCTTGGTTGTTAAATTCTTGAGGTGACGGGCAGTATTGCAGAAGGGAAACTGGAGAAACCCATCCATCTGAGAGCTGAACGACCATAGGAAACAAAGGTAATCGATTGCCTTATATGGAATCATAAAATATAGAATGGGCTAGGTTGGAAGGGACCTTAAAGATCATCTGGTCCCTACTCCTGTGCCATGGGCTGAGACACCTTCCACTCAACCAGGTTTCTCAGAGCCCCATCCAACCTGACCTTGAACACTTCCAGGGATGGGACAGCCACAGATTCTGGACAACCTCAGGATTCCAGTGACTCACCACCTTGACAGTCAAGAATTTTTTCCTAATCACTAGTCTAACCATACTGTCTGTCAGCTGGAATCCATTCCCACTTGGCCTGTCACTCCAGGAACTTGTAAATAGTCTCTCTTCATCTTTCCTTTAGGCTCCCTTCAGGTACTGGAAGACCACAATTAGCTCACCTCAGAGCCTTCTCTGTTCCAGGCTGAGCAGTCCCAGTTCTCTCAGCCTTTCCTCCCAGCAGATGCTGCTCCATCCCTCTGATCACCTTGGTGCCTCCTGTGGCCTGGCTGCAGCAGGTCCCTGTCCTTGCTGTGCTGGGAGCCCAGAGCTGGATGCAGCCCTGCAGGTGGGGTCTCAGCAGAGCGGGGCAGAGGGGCAGAATCCCCTCCCTGCCCTGCTGCCCACGGCCTTTGGATGCAGCCCAGCACATGGGGGTTTATCTACACTGTGCTTTGCTGTGGGAAGTGAGGGAAGTCCTGGAAAGACGACAGCTGTCAGTAGCAAGCTGAGGATCTGGAGCAGAAGAGGAGACCACATCTGTTTGCAAGTGAAAGTTTGTTTGTAGGTATCTGCTTAGCAGGAAACACCAGGTGGCAAGAAAAGATTAGTTGTTTAGGTCTAATATTAACTAGAAAGGAGAAATCGTTCTGTTACTTTGGACAGATCTAGACAGTAAAGTGGAACCAGTGGAGAATTCTGCTGTGGCTTCTGAGTTAGCACAAAGTGACTTGTGGTAGCTCAAGAATGACAAAATTGCAGAAAATTCATATTGGAGTCACTCCATGCCCAAAGCAGGGCCAGCATCCAAGTGAGCTCCAGTCTTCGTCCTTCTGGTTTCCGTAAAGGAATCTCTGAGGATGGAGACATCACTCTGGGAACATTTGAAAAATTTTCCACCCTTATAGCAATATGTTTTCCTTACTTCCAGCTGCAGCTTTCTTCACTGTAATCTATGAGCATTGCCTCATCTGTACTGCGCACCTCTGATAAAGAGTTTACTCTATTTTCAGTCATCTGAAGAAAAAGCAGGCTGCGATTTTTCCATTGTGCAGAACTCCTGCTGGTACAGAGACCTAGGCAAATTCCACAAAACAAACAGCAAAAACTGGAGCACTTCCTGTTTCCCTGCTCAAACTGAACTTGGAAGAGGGGTATGGCGTTGTCATCATAACTGTATAAACCCATGCTGCAGTTTGGGATTCAAACAGCAAGAATCTTTCAGGAAGGAGGTTGGGGGATTGTGGAAAGAGTGTCCCATCCTCACTGTCTTTGGTGAAGCTGGAATTTCACCCACAGAAGCGATTACCCAGGCTTACATCATTTAGGATCCAATGAAAGACTGTGTTTCAAACAGTGATTGGCAGTTCCTGTACAATGGTCCGCAAGTAATTGTAGGTGACACTAGACCATACTGGGGAAAGTCATAAAGCAAAGCAGTTTTCTGCTGACAAGACAGCTTCTCTGGAGCTGAAATTAGACATCTGGGGTTTACTGTCTTAGCAGCAGCAACACTGTAGGGAATAGTAAGGAATTCCTCCTTATGAACACTTTATTGTTCCTCTTGTGTCTCTCAAGAGTGCATCAAAAGGGTACAAAGTCTCCTTATTTGAAGAAAGGCTCTTCCCCATCTAGATGAAAGTTTGAAGCTTTGGCAGAACACAGAAAACTACTCTGTAGTATGTACATTACCTTGCATATTGTCAAAACCAGACAAGCTCAAGAAGTGACCCATGGGAATCTCATGTGGTTTAACAAGACCTAGTGCTGGTGCTGCACTTGGGATGGGGCAACCCCCAGTACCAATCCAGGCTGGGGATGAACAGACCCAGAGCGGCCCTGGGGGAAGGACTCGGGGGTGCTGGTGGGTGAGAGGCTGGCCATGGCCCGGCCGTGTGTGCTGGGAGCCCAGAAACCCCCGTGTGCTGGGCTGCATCCAAAGGCCGTGGGCAGCAGGGCAGGGAGGGGATTCTGCCCCTCTGCCCCGCTCTGCTGAGACCCCACCTGCAGGGCTGCATCCAGCTCTGGGCTCCCAGCACAGCAAGGACAGGGACCTGCTGCAGCCAGGCCACAGGAGGCACCAAGGTGATCAGAGGGATGGAGCAGCTCTGCTGGGAGGAAAGGCTGAGAGAACTGGGACTGCTCAGCCTGGAACAGAGAAGGCTCTGAGGTGAGCTAATTGTGGTCTTCTAGTACGTGAAGGCAGCCTAAAGGAAAGATGGAGAGAGACTATTTACAAGTTCCTGGAGTGACAGGCCAAGTGGGAATGGATTCCGGCTGACAGACAATATGGTTAGATTAGTGATTAGGAAAAAATCCTTGACTGTCAGGGTGGTAAGGCCCTGTTACAGGGTGCCCAGAGAATCTGTGGCTGTCCCATCCCTGGAAGCGTTCAAGGTCAGGTTGGATGGGGCTCTGAGCAACCTGGTTGAGTGGAAGGCATGCCTGAACAAGATGATCTTCACGGTCCCTTCTAACCCAGGCAATCCTATGATTCTTTGAAAACTAGAATGGAAGAAAAGTAGATGTAGTTAATGTAGTTAATATAATTTTTAAAAGGTGGCATCTCTAGAAATATTTTTACTTTTAAACTCCAATCTAATCACATCTCAAAAATAGCCAACAATTTGGAGATCTTCTTATAATAATTACAAAGGCTATTTTGGTCTCATTATTATGAGCCTTTAAAGAAGTATTTCCCTCTAAGACCACTTTGCCATTATATGAATGTCAAAATCTTTGTTTCTGTTGCAAAAGAGGAGAAAAATAGTTCCAGGTATTACTGATCAAACCTGCCTCCATTTATCTTGACCACAACAGTGGAACAAACACAGAGGGAAGGAGTCTGTAAAGAAGCCAACAAGCATTTGCTGTGACATCCCTGTTTTACTTTTTCTTTTAATATGGGATTTTAAATGCATGTTATTTTAACTGCTTGGAATGCTGAAACTCTACAGTCTCAGTTGTGCTGTGGATTTAACACATATTAAAAAATAGAATCACAAGTAGTTCTTTTATCCCCTTATGTAACACTTAAAAAGGTTTACAATATTACCTACATAGGCACCTGCAGAGTTACTTGGGATTCTTCACACTTCAGAGCATTATCTGGAAAATGTATTTATTTCAATGTGAAACACAAGGTAAGAGAAATTATATTCAGTTCTCAAGTCGCTGTCTAATTTGCATAACTTTTTTCACTCTTTCTCCAGGTTTAAGTTATTAATGAAATATCAACTGCTGGACTGAAGGATATACAAGTGCAAAACCAGATGAATGGCACTATTTTTTAAAATCATTTTCGGATGGGATGCAGGACTTGTTGCTTTAGAGTCTATAACATTTCCACAAATCAAAACCATTCCACTCAGTTGATCTCAAAACTTTTGGAAAAGTTCTTTTCAGAACTAAAATGTAAGAATCAAATAAGCATTCCCCTAACTATTGAGTCAGCAATTAGTTCTACAAAATCCATACCCTGAAATCGGTATAATGCAGATGTCAATACATCAAAGCTACTGCCCACGCTTATAGACAAGTGTGTATTTCATGTGATGAATCATTGAGTTGTTGGAAATATTTTCTTCTGGTGAAAAGAAGACACTATTTTTCCACTCAGAATTTAAAGCATTTTGAAAATGACAATTAAATTCTAAACCTACATTTAGGGTTGAGTTGTTTGGGAATTTTTTTTTGGAAACTTACTTGCTGACATTTTTTAAATTAGATTTTAAAATAAGAAATAATTTATAACTCTGTAAATCTTAGTCAAATTAAACTTGGAGAGAAATAGTAATAGGTTCCAGAAACTCACACTATTTCTAATCATCCGTTGGAAATTTCCCAGGTCTAACTCGAATGAAAACTGAATCAACACAAACATTAATCTGATCTGAAATGAATGCACTGAAAATCTTCAGGATGTATTCTCAGACACCTACTAGATCAGTTTCTGAGACCAAACAGCTTCTGAAGATAGAAAAAGACATTCATTAATGTGAACACTTCCCTGAAGCAAAGCCCTGAATATATCAAAAGTTGTCTATTCTGCAATTCTATTTATGGGACGCTCGCACCATTAAGCATTTCAAATCTCAAGCAGGAGGTTCTCTCAGCAGAAGGTGAAGATATTTCCCATTACTTGTGCTACAGACCTTGCATAATTTATTGCTGCTTTGTGTAATTATTAGGAGCACATGCCTGGGAAGAACTGTGTGGAATATTTAATGCAGTTCCTTTAGTCATATACAATAAGCCTCAGAAAACTTCTTTGGAAGGTTCTAGCTAGGAGCAGTGAGTTCATTGCTCATCACTATTCTATTTGAAAGGTCATCTGAAATCCTTCTTCTTTTTTGGTTAGGAATCTTCTAATTTCCAGACTAACTTGATTTAGGAAGACTCCTTTATCCTGATGTTCTGCTTTGGCTTGAATAGTTCAGTCTCTTTGTGATCATTCTGACATACTTCAAACATCCTGAGACTTGCCTAAAGAATAATCAGCGCTCATTAACCTTCCAAACCTCTCCAGAATGGCAGCTGAGTATGGACAGGGTTTGCTGTGAAGGCTCTGACATGGAGCTGCACTCCAGTGGTCTTTGGATAAGATTTGGTGTGCACCCAGTCAGCTTGGTGAGGGCAGAGGTGGCTTGGGGCTGTCTGTGAAAGACAGGTAAAGGTGTGGTACACATGTGTATGTTCAGACATATTTCTAGCTCAGAAACATACCTCTCCTAAGGAAAGATCTCCATCCCCCAACTTTTCTACCATCCCTTTCACTCTCCCTGTTCCACTTTGCTTTATTCTCTTGCAAATTCATGTCATACATAACATTAATGGTTCTGTAATAAATTGCATTTCAGCATTACAGGGTTGTTACTTTTAGCCACGGTGTCTCATTGCGATGCCGCTGCATCATAAAAAATTCATATCACTAGTTTGAGAAGAGGGAGTGATTGGATCAGCTCCACATATTACTGCTAAACATGAAATTAAAAAATGCTGGTGGATTAAGGAACTAGTAGAGATTCTAAAAGCAATTTCCTGTCTAAGCTCTAGGATAAATGGCAAACACACCCCTTGGGCAGCCACTAGACAAAAGCTATGGAAGTTCTACATTTTGTTCAGAATATCACTGGTAATCTTAACTCCAGACTGGAAAGATACAAATGTTATGAAATAGTGTATTAAGGAGTATACAGTACTAAAAGAAAGTGAGTGACCAATCTGCAGGTTCTACAGCATCTCTCATGTCAGTGTATCGATGTTAACTCTTAGAACAGTCCCCTTTGATTTAGTAGACTTTTACCTGTGTTGGAAATGGGAAGGGCAAAGAATCTTTTCATTAGTGAGAAATAATCCTTAAAGATAAAATACCATGAGTTCCAAGATACCCATAACTCCTTCCTATTGGATACTATTTCGCTTTCTTTTTAAGTTGATGGGAATTTTGTTCAGTAGAAACAGAACTGAACCTGTGGTCAAGCATTCATATGTGTGTAGAAAATACAAATATTCTCTGGGGAAACACAAGGGCTATGATTCTTTGGTATATCCTCATATGACTACAAAAGGAACCTAGGAAAAAATCCCAATATACTTGATCTGTTAAGTCTGATTTATCTGTGACTAATGACTCTTCAAATTTGCCTTTAATATGTTATGCTTTGAAACTTAATTTACTGTATATTTTAGACTTTGTTTCTCTAGTTTATATTTTAGGCCTTTAAAATAAAGTAGAAAAACAAATCATACAATAGTTGATCATGATGAAGTTACATTGCAGTTCATGATATAGAAAGCTGTAAATAGTGAAATTTTGATTCATATTAAATAGTGATTTGAAAACTGCCCTTTGGTGTTGAAACACAGAAGAAAGTCTTCATATTTCAGAACACATACAAACACTACTAAAAACAATGAAAATCAGACAATTTTTCTTATTCCCCAAGTAAGTGGCAAATTACCTGAATCAAACATGTATAATAAACTACAAAATTGTTTATTCAAAAATTTTTAGGACCAACTGGGAAAAATATTTTCACAAGTGACTCACATTCCAGTCTTATTGGCAAGGTTCCTTTAAAAGTGGAAATCAACACGAGTCACTAGAAATAGATTGGATCTCTATTTTGATTTATGAAGATGGAAAGCAAGTTTTGTTTGGGCAAGCACACCCTGTTAAATTTAATTAAGATATATGTTCTTAAATCTTCATTGCAATCACTATCCTGGGTAACGGGCCATAGAAACTGACACATTTCCAATTAAACCAGTCATAGGTAGAAGCCAAACCATAGCCTGTACTTAGCAGGATCAGCACATGCAGGAGTGGCAGACAGGTATTTAAGCAGCAGGCCATGCCTTTATTAAGCCATCCATTCACCCTTTCTCACACACCAGATGTTTATCAGGGTCTGCTGTGTGTTTGCTTGGTTCTCATTCTTGATCCCCTAGCTTGGGGTAGGCTCTCTCCATGCTTACCTACAGGAATCAGGTGATGGAGACCCCTCCAGCTGCAACTGGAGGGAGGAGGAATACCAAGCCAAGGGGAATATCTGTTCTGGAAAAGCTACAGGCTTCCCTTCCCTCCTTAAGCAGAAGATCTCATTTGGCATTTCAGCTGCCCTTTTCAGTCTTTGTCTCCTCTGAACTCAGTCAAAAAACTGTGAAAAAGCATTTTTACTTTTCTTCAGTTTTTTCTTTGAATTCTTACTTTTGTCTGACTTGCACTTTCACCAAAAAAAAAAAAAAAAAGGTGAAAGAACTCTGACACTTTGACTCACTTGGACTCAGATCTTACCTTATTTATAGCAGGAAACTGATCAGAAAAATACGAAGTGTGAAGTAAAATGTTCCCGAACACCAGATCAGATATTAGAGTTTGAGTGATACAAAGATCTCTAACCCCTGTGAATAGAGAAAACTATTTTCTACATTTATATGTATGCTTCTCCCAACACTTCATTATAAAATAAGCCTATTTTAGTTTGCCAGCTGCCCTCCATTTAAAGGTCTGTTCCACATTTCTCAGTTCACCCTAGGAAGACACAAGAGACAGGTTAAATTGTACTTAGTTTTCCATCAGGGATGATACTTTAACTTGCTTTGTTTCCGTGGTCACGGGACAATACGATGGGATAATCCGGTATTATAACCTGCTGTAGCTTTCATGTGTCTCTCACCTACACCTAAAGATCAGTCTAAATTAGGTTTTGAGCAATACAGTTTATGTGGGAATTCAAAAGCTGTTTTACTTCACCAACTGAATCTCTGTAGCTGAAAACTTAGCAGGAGCTCTGGATACTTTACATAATTTTACATATCTTTACATTTTCTCTTGACTACTGCAATACATTTGAATCTGGCAAGTTTGCAATTGGACGTGTTGGGTGGGGTTATAACAGGTGTATATTTACAGTCCATCACAATAAATATAGCACTTGGTTTGGAATCTATTTACCATTTGATGTTCTCTTAGCCTTTGTCTATTTCAGGCCATAAATTAGTCACATTACAGCACATCAGCTTTGCCTGTTCAGTAGAGATTTTCTCCTGAACCTGAAATGTGCATAAAGGTACTCCCTGTTTCTGCACCCCAAATGTAAGCAGGGTCAGTTGTTTAATGCTGTGCCTGGCAGATTATTTCCTCATAATTTTCTATCCCCTACAGCATGAAATGTGACTGTGGGTGATATAGCTACACATGAAATCATTGAGCATGTCTCAAAATTCAAACTAAAGCATTTAACTTTCCTTAGCAAGGATCACTGCAAGTCTACATTGAACTTTACCTTTTGATTTTTGAAAAGGTCTGGAGATGAGGATTGGGGCCATCTGGAAAGAAGATCAGCTCAGAAATATTTTCCTCCTGTAAACTTTTGGGCATGATTCATAGACCATTTAGGGTAAAAAAAAAATAAGAGGCTGGAACACATGGTACTGGAATACCCTGCCAACCACACATTCTGGTTATTTTCTGCAAGAAAGAAAAAGCTGGATGGAGCAGTAAATTTAGGTGGCCTTACTTTTGTGATGGGACACTATTTCAGAACTTGAAAAAAAAATCTTGTTTCAGGGCTCCCCATGGAGCAAAGCTACTCTTTGGGAGAGTTTTTTCCCTTCAGAATTCACCTAAGTTGTCAGGTATGTGGACATAGAAGTGTCATCTTTTTATATGTGTTTGTGAACTTCAGAAAAATAAAAGTAATAAGAATCCAACTCTGGGTAAGGAGAGTATCATGGAAGATTCTGTACCTGAAAATAAATTAGAAAGATGTAATTATGAAAAATATCACTGTGATACACCTTGCCACAGGTTCCAGCATGTGTTTAGCAGAGGCCCAGCTGTGTTCTTGGTGAGGACTTCCTGTGCCCTTCACCCCTTGCTTTTTACCACACTGCTGATGCTGATGTTTTCAGGTCCCAGGAATATGTGGTGTGTGAAACAAAAATTCACAACCACATTGCCAGCTGCTGGGTTATCCATGTTGGGTATTGATCAGTGTGAACAACAGGGATGATGTGAGGTGAATTCCTGTGCTTTTCTTTCCTGGGTTGGGTGGGGAAACGTGTGTAAGTACCTCTTTTGTGATATTGCCCAAAAGTTGTGCCCATAGAGGGTGCTGCTCAGAAAAGCAGTGATCATGTTCATATCATATTTATAACAAGGCTCGTTCCCTGGGGTTTAGTGACAATAGTTTTTGATTAACATCTTCAATTTGCTTAAATTTATTTGCTGTAAATTTTAAGAATGACCATTTAAGAATGACCATTGCTGTCAAACTAGTACAGATCTTGTCTGGGCATGTGTGAAGAATGAATGGCTGAGAAAATTTTAATAGGAACAAAAAATTGCTGGTAGAAACTTATGTTTCCTTTACAAACACATTACATTTTCAGATTAGCATATCTCTTTTCACCTGTGGCAAATCCCTCAAATCTGTAAAACTTCAGAGGTGTGTATTATAGATGTTTTCAGTTGAGTCTGTTCTAATTGTTACTATTATTCATGCAAAAATTATGAACTGGGCTACTTTGCCACCCATAAAACACTGGTAATCTAAATTACATTTTGCAATGACCTGCTGGGTTTTGAGGTTAAACATATACTGACTGTAATAGGAGGTCAGGCCTGTGTTAAGCACATTTGGAAGTTATGGCACTAAAATGTAGCATTCTAATCTTAAATAGCTCTTTTGAAGCAAAACATATTTTTCACACCCAGACCGGGTATAAATTTAAAGCAGAGCTGTATGAAAAGGGACTTTTTTTCTCATTGTTTACATAGAAAGCCTGGGGAGAAAAGATAATACCATGTTAATCAACTGTGTTCTAATAATGTCTATATGTATATGTCTGTATATATATATGCATGTATAGTATATATAAACCTATATTGGGATTGATGTAAATGTTGATCAGGAGCTTTGGGAACAAGAATGATCTTTCCATCATATCTCTTTCTAATACCTAGGAATTTAATGAAGACTCAATACTCCAGATCAACAAAACCAAAGGTATATTGGAGTTTTTAATTAGCAGAATGATAACACCTATGAGAACTTGCTATGGGATTATGGACAGGATTTTCTCCTGGGGTATTCTCTTGTCTTTACCTATAAACAGAAGAAATTACTGGTAAAGAGGCTTTTGTCATCTTAGTGAGTAACTTATGCCACCTGAAACCATTGGGATTTCTCCATCTAATAAGAGTAAGTTGCTAAGTCAGGTAGCAGAAAGTACCTGGAGTGCCTTGTGATTTCCTCCCTCCACACATGCACCACTAGAAAAAGGTTTCAGGCTTATAGCATTTAACACTTTTTCATTGTTTAGTTTGTGATTAAAATAACTTTACTGACAGAATTTACTTTTGGTGTTCAGGTCAAGCGAGCCAAATATTTAGCCAGATTCCTAGACAGTGATTCCTATTTTCAAGTGATTAGATAAAGGAAATGTGGCAAGGAAAAACTACTCAGCAAGTTTTTAGTGGCCTGGGTAGCGATGTGTTAAATAATTATATTGATACATTTAGGAAGTGTTAGAGTGTCTTTCCCTTTCTCTTTTCCTTTCCTTTCTCTCTGGTATACAACAGCAGTTTGTCAGTCTGGTGCACTCTCTGTATAAACTGTTCCAGACCTCTTGCTATGACAGGGATTAAATACCTACCTAGAAACCAAGGAGGGCACATCAGGAGAGAATTTCTTGGGTTCAGAATGACTCAGAAGTATGTGGTGGCCCAGTGACACATCTCACAGGGCAGCTGAAGTTTGGCAAAGCTGGCACCAGGGAAGGCAACATTTGTTTGGTTTGCAAATTTGTTTTGCTGGTCCTTTAAGTTTCTGTGTGCATGAGGAGTAGTCAAAAAGGAAGAGTCATCAATTGTCTCTGATAGAAGAGCACTTCTGTAGTGTTCTGGTGTCATATCTTCCTGCAGAAATTGGGACAGCACTAATTTGTCAGAGAGGCAAGCAGGCAGCCAAGGGGGTGGCACCAAGTCACACCTGGCTAAAGCTCAGGCTGCAACCCTGCATCTAAAGCTAATGGGCAGAAATCCGCAGGTAGATAACACCTGGCCTTCAGTGTGATTTGCAAAAGAAGGTTTCCCAGCATTTTTATGTCATAAGGGTACTCAGGGAGATTAGGATCTCAGAAATCTCTGTGCTAAATGTGCCTGTAATGAGATGTTATCGCCTCCTCAAGCAGTTAGCTGCTAAATAGAGGAGGCTTTTAGGAAAGACGAAAAGACAGTCTTTTATCCTTGCTTAACAGATTAGGAAATGAGGTGATCAAATAATTTTCATCATAGTCTTTAAGAGGTTTCAGGGAAAGGAAAGAACTGAATGAAACTCATCTCAAACATCTAAATTCAGTTCCTTGACTCTAAGGTCATCCTTCCTTTGTTCTTCCCTCCTAGATTTTTATTACAAAGACTACAATCACAAAATGTATCAGCCTTTACCTTTTGGTGTAAATATTCCTAAAACTGAAAGCAGAGCAATTGCTTGATAAGCACAGTCCATTTTTGCAAGGAGGCTCCAAACTTGGTCTCCCCTGCAGGCAGTTTTGTTGTGGTGTGTGAAGCTGCAGCATTCACAAGATTATACTGGCAGGAAGGGGAGCCTCCCTGCTGCAGCTGGAACTGAAATAATTTACTCATGGTACTGTTTTTAGAGCTGATAAAACACACAGTCATGCAGACATTGGAAAAGAGAGGGTTTCAAAGTCAGGAAATACTCAGAAAGCATGATTGCTAAAAGCTGTAAAACCCCAAGGTTTTGAGACAGATTCTCAACTTTGGGGATTGGTAATACACAGCGACACTATCTTTCACTCATTTGAATGATGAAATTCTATAGCTTTTTTCCTTTATTTCCCCCTTATTTTAATAGTTAGAGTTGGCTGATGTATTAACTTTTAACAGTTTGCAGGGTCCCTTCTTTAGTAAAGTATTTTAAAATCCCTTAATTACTGAACTGCTCATATTTACATTTGCAGATCCAATTATTACAGGATTGAGGGATTCATTTTTAAATTAGATGGTCCCAAGTTTACTGCAAATGCATGTGCAATTAACTTTGCCTAATGAGATACAGCCACCAAATTTAGAACGAATCTAAATAAGATGCTTTTTTATCTGATCCAGCAAAGGTGTTCTTCATGAAGCTGTTATAGTACTTATTTGTATGAAATCTATTTTGTTCTACACATAGCATAAAGCGGTTTCATTCTTCTACAGAGCAGAAAAATAAGTTTTACAGATTCCAGCAATAACAAAAGTATCTAGGTTTGAGTGGGCATTACCTCTTCATTCTGAAATGGCTTCCTTTGCCCATATGTAACAAATCATATCCATTCAGTGTGTGTGTTACAAATGCATCAAATGTACAGCAGTAGCTTTATGTGTGTGAGTGAGCCAGGGAATGTGTGATCAGCAAACCATTGTGAAGTGCTGGGAGTATGCACTTCATGAAATGGATACCTCAACATAGTTGCCAAAAGCCCCAGATGATAATTTTAAAAGTGTTTTCAAATATTTATGGGTCTTTGGGGGAACCTATAAAGACCACTTACTTTCCAGAAAAAAGACCAATGTAATCTGAAGAAAAAATTGTTTTTCTGGCCACCCAGCTGCACCAACTAGGTGAGATATATTGATATTACTTACATGTAGATATGTCAAAGAATGGTTTTCTTAGTACATTAGGTTTGCAAATCTGTAGTGGAATATATCAAAATCCAAATTCAGTACTGGAAAGTTACATTTGTTTAGGAGTACTGTAGTCACCGAGGAGACACAAACTATTTCACAGCCTTCTTTGAAGCAGGGATAAACAGTTTCAGACTTTAAGTCTCTTGAGCCCCCTTCCCCTTCTCCAAATGAAAAAGTCAAACACCTATATATCTCAAGTATGAGCAAAACCTACTATGAATCAACAGTGTCTGTTTCATAGAGAATACTTGTGTTTCAATATAGTAAATTACATGCTACACATAATGATCTCCAGAATTGTTAACGTGGGAATACACATTGGTACTAGTTATGAAAATAACTAGAACGACTGTTTTGGTTTAGAAAGACAGGTATCTGCCAGGGAAACTGGGCTTCCTCTTAGAATAGAGGATGTAAACTCTTTACCCCTCGCCAAGTTCTAATTTCGCAATTAACGGCTCTCAGGCAAAGATTTGGGAGTAGGAATAACAACTTTTTACTAAGAATATAAGAATACAAATGTGGTAGAAAAGAAAAAAAACAAAACCACCCCACCAAACCAACAAACAAACAAACAACAATTTTGGAAAGCCCTGACAGGGTCAAAGCTGCAACCTTGTTAGTCAGGGTGTGGAAAGCAGTCCAAAAGTGAGTCCTCCTGGAATGGCAGGTATGGCTCCGCTGAGGCAGAAATGATCCAGTAGCAGAAAAGAAAGGGTCCTGAGGTGGTGAGAAGGGTCCAGCCTTCTTCCGGTAATCAGATGAAACAAGACCCTGTGCTGGTTTAAAGTTCCAGCTTTATCCAGGTAAGAATGGCTGGCTCCTCCCACTGGGTGGAGCATCTCACAATAGGTATGATAGAATGTGGGTATGTGTTGGGAAAGGGAGACGGCTTGAGAAGACTGTTAATGGGCCATTATGAAGAAAGATAAGAACAATGCTCTACCTGATACTGACCGTTGGGCCATTATCAAAAGGCACCCACCCCCAACTGTTTTTTCAGCAGATGAAATTGAATAGACATTATAACCCAGGACAACGACCCATTTTCTTTGGTTTCAACAGCTGCAAGTAAAAACCACTTTCTGAGGCAGCATGAAAGGAGAATACAGGTATTTTAGTGTTTGAAACTAAATTTAAAGATGTTTTAATGTGCTCAGAGCTGCAAATCTGGTAAAGAGCTTTCTTGTCCATCATGTGATAAAAAATATATTCAATTGTAGATACAGATGGAGAAACCTCAACATCAAAGTACTTTATTGGCCATCTACCATTATTTTGTCTGCTACTGCCATAATGAATGATGTCACTACAGTTTACTGTCCGAAACTGATTTTCTCCATAGACTACCAAAGGTATTAAATTTCCACTTCTAGGATTTTTTTTTCCTCCTTCATTCCAATAAGTTGTTGCAATTATTTATACACAGATTTAACTCTTCAGTGGAATAGTATCAATTAAATTGGGGTTTGTTTTGCAGACAAAGCATAAAAGAGTGTCTTCCTCTCTCCTGGAAACTGTTCTGCTACCTGATCCCTGTGGCCTTATCTTTCCCTTCCTTTTCTGTTGGGCTTAAACATCCCCTTTCCTTTAGCACTTTTTATTTCTACACTGAGATAAATATATTCTATCTAAATCACTGAAAATGTGTGTCATCAGATTTGCTCTCTGATCTCATTTCTGTTGACCTCTCTCCATCAAAGGTCTACCTACGTTCATTTCTCTGAAAGCTCTTCTGGCTGTTTAAGCAAATTTATTGCTTTTTCCTTTTAGAAAAATTGGAGCACCACGAATGAAAAGTATTCCTTTTCTGAACTAAAAGAAGAAGTGTACTGGATATATTTCTTCTTTCTTATTCAATCAGCCACAAATCTAGAAATATACTTGCTTTCTGTAAAAGGCAAGTTTTCTATTCACTATAGCAACAGAAATTATCAAATTATGAATTTCTGCATACTATATAGGAGTATAGTATAGGACTAGTTTTTTTTGAGGACAAGGGAAAGCATTGGACAAAACTTACAATAATCATCAGAAAATATGAGATAACTGGTTAAAAAGAACAAAATAAAGATGCAGTCTGATCATTTTCAAACTAATCGCTATTAAGTTTTGCTATATTTTTACTCAGGCACTGCTAAAGTATCCGTTTTCATTAAAGGGAAGAAAAGAACAGGAAAAAAAAGGAAAAAAGTTTTTACTTTTAAATGATCTCAGTTTGAGAAAATGGGAATCCATTACTGTCTACATGCTGCCAATTTATGTGGATCATTTCTATTATTTTCATGTTGATAAGCTGTTATTTTAGCCCATCATATTTAGGTTATATTGAGGATAATTTGACCTGGAATTTATGCTGTAAAGAAAGAATTTATTTTTTTTTCTATTTATTTATTTATTTATTGATTGATTAGAGCTGACTTTATTTCAAAAATGCAATAATTATATCCTTCTGGGGTTTTTTTCAGCCTAACATTTTTACATGAGGTTTCAAATCTGCATGGAATGGTCTGAGTTGGAAGGGATACTAAAGATCATCCAGTTTTAACTCCCTGCCAGGGGCAGGGACACCTTCCACTAGACCAGGCTGCTCAGAGCCTTGGACACTTCCAGGGATGAGGCAGCCACAGCTGCTCTGGGCAACATTTGGGCCAGAGGCCTCACCACCCTCACATGGAAGAATTTCTTCCTCATCTAAATACCTCATCTAAACCTACTTTGAGTTTGAAGCCATTCCCCCTTCCCTCCATACATGAAGGAAAAGCTAAAGTCCATCAGCTCCTAGGAATTTCCTCAGTATCAGCCTTTCAAAAGAAAGCAACAACACGGGGACAATTTCTTTCATTACTCCACCAGTGTCAGATCCGAATCAAGTTTGCAGGTCTTTGGAGGGACATGAAGAGGAACATCACAAAACCTCCTCTGCACTTCTCTGGATTAATCCACACAGAGCTATTCCTCTTGCTGTCCTGCAAAAATCCCTTGCACAGGCATTGTTCTTTCCTTCAGGAGAGCAGTGAGACAGTCTCTGCACAAGCCATGCCCACAAGCAAATACATCTCACACGTGTGGTGCAGCTCACAGGAGTGCACACCCTGCAGCTCTCCACCCCCTCAGCCTAACAGCAACTTCCCCTTGGATTTGTGATCCAGACACTGAGCACCTGCAGAAGGTGCTAACCCCAAATAAGTTCCCAAACAGAAGTCCCAGCCTCTGATAATGTGCAAAAAGCCAGTGTGTGCACAGAGCTGGGTGAGGTTTAGTTAAATTCACTGAGCTGTTCACAGAAATTGGAGCAAGGTGAGGACAAGAAATTTGTGTTGGGGAGGGTGGGTGCCAAGGGGATTGTGTGATATGGTTGCCAGTTATAGCAGGGAGCAGAATTGAATGACCAAGGAGCCTCTTTTATCCTTCTATTCTCACGTAAGTGTCAAATAGATTTAAGCCAGTGTTAGAAATTACTATATTTGATCTTACCCTGCCTGTCATGTCAGGAGTAGCGAGAGGTAAGTAGATCCTACTCTTTATATTGCATGGTGCTTCATAGGTCACATATCACAATGTATTACTTGTCCTACAGATTTATAGAGACACTCCAAAACCCAGAAATTAGAATTTACCCTTCTTGCCATTTGAATCTCACCATAGGCTTGCTCACAGTGAACACTTAGAATTTGTGCAGCAAAGAAAGAAGTATCTCACTAACAGAAAACAGAAACACATATCTAACTGTACTTATAATTTCAGGAACACATTGTAACTCAAGACTGATTAAAAAGGGAAGCGACTTTGAAATTCTGCCAGATATTTTCCAGCATGAATGACTCCCTTTCTGTCTCGCACACAGAACACACCAAGAAGCTGTGTTGCATGCTGCAACAACCTCCTATTTCAGCACCAAGAAACTGTCACAGATAAGGCAAGAGATATGCAATATTATTACCATTATTTATTCTAGGTTAATGAAAGGGGGAAATAGCCCTTTTAGTTGCAGCTTGCATGCAGAAAAACATTAATCTTACAGAGCTCAGTCTGTCTATTGTATGCACAATATATTAGCAGTTAGCTGATCTATCAGCTGAGATGAATTATTGCATTGGCTTACAGTGATATCAGTTTTCATAATAGGGCAGTCATCCAAGTCTTCTCCTACTCTGCTTGCACATCCTTATTTCTTCGCTTTTCCTTTACCCTTTGGATCCTCTCTGGCCAGGAGGTTTGTAGGCTGAATATGTTGGGGATTTTTTAATGCCTGAAATGCATGAAGAATTAGAAGGTCAAGCAATCAAATAAAAGGTTTTCCAGAGAATTTGTCAAGCTTGTACCACACCTTCTTTTCAATGACCAAACCTCCTTCTCCTTGGACTAAAACATGTAACAGCTTGGGTAGCCAGGGCAGAAAGGAAGGTTCGGGGTGTTGGTTTGGTTGGCTGATCTCTGTTTGTTGTTATTGTTGTTTGGAGTTAGCTTTGTTATTTTGTTTAATTGTTTGATTTTATTTTTTCCCCCCTCACTCCATGTTACACAATATTGACTCTACCAGCTAAATAAAGGAAGATGTTCCAGAGAGAAATTTGCAGCCCTGGATTTATACAGCACATGATTTCAGTCCAAAAGGACAAAAAAGGTGGAGGAAGGATGGAATGGCAGGCCACCATCTAATTGATATGGCTCAGAAAATGTCCTCAAGGACAGATTTTCTAACCTTTCACACTGTAAATCTGCAAGCATGGCCTTGGACACAGTCTGAACAAACCCATGGACCCTACAGGACCCTCATGACAAAGTTCATTCCAGCATCTCAGCAGCTGTCCTCCAGCTTGTTCTTGGGGCTTCTCTTTCTGCCTCCAAAGCTTCAGGTTTTGGGACAGGAAGGCATGGGATATGTGTGGGAGAGTTTCATATATTTACTTGACAATATTTTCACGTTAAATTAGCAATAGCACTTGACTGGCAGCAATAGCAGCCCCTCCCTGATGTAGCTTAGTCTCAACCCATGGGCAGCATTGGGACCCATGTTAGACAGTGCTGCCTTTCCAGCAAGGCTCTTGTAGGTCAGGAGCCCTGAGACTGCAATGGTCACTGCATGGCACCTCCCTGCAGGTTTCCTCAGCTGCCCTGGGGGTTCTGAGTACGCTCCAAGTACAACTGGGGGGCCACTGAATGATCAGGCTGCTTTTCCATATGACACAGAGGCTGAGTCTTTAATATATGTCTGTGTGCATTTATACATAGACATACATGTACGAGCACATGTATTTTGCAAAAGGAGCTCTGGCAGGTTTTTTCCTTACTTAAAGCATTTATTTCCCTCCTCCACCCTCCGCTTGCTCCCCTTAGAAATCACTGACTGTCTCTGATGGCTTGTCTCCTTCAAGCTGCATTATATGATTTTTGGGGCAGGGTTTCTTGTACCTTGCCCGTGTTTGAAGAGGAAGCAGCAAGCACCACTTCAAGTCTAAATAATGACAGTAATCATTTCCAGCAGACAGACAATCTCTTCCTGGCTGGCTGTAGTCTTCAGCCAGACTCTTCAGCCAATGTAACTGGCAGTCCTGATATTTCCTCTGAGCCTGGCACAGAGTTAGGATGCTTAGCAGTGTTCTAGATGCCAATTTATCAATTTATTCCCTAAAGCAGTTTGATTTTGTTGCATACGAAAATATATACTTATCTATTAAAGGAAATACAAGTGGAATAAACCAGGAAATATTAAAACACAGCAGGGCACAGTGAGATATGGTGTTTCTTAAACAGTAGCAGTAATCCTAATAAAATGCAGATGCAATCATGTTGAGGGAGCAGTGTGGTAATAAAAAGTGAAGAAAGGAGCAAGGTGCATGAAAAAAGGGGCAGCCCTCGGGTGGCAGAATGACTCTGAATTTAGCAAAGGCATAATGTGGTGCCTGTTACAATTGAACAGATTTGCTTTCTAAATGTAAAATCAGTGGGTGGACTGCTTTAATGCCTGGTGTAACTCCAGAGAATTCAATGTAACTATACCCATTCTGAATGTAGCTCTGCACAAGCAATACAATATACTGTAGCTGTGAATAAAGTCAGATGGGCAGAATTGGGGAAAAAAAAGCATTCATGTGCATTTCCTTAAATGTATTTTAAATCCATGGCCCTTTTTGTTCATTTCCCAAGAATATTCACAGTGATCATATTTTGGTCACAGAAAGCAAATATCTAAGAAATGCTGATTCTTTCAAGTTTTGTAGCTCTCCAGGAAATTTATTTGGTTTCTGTCTTATGTCAGTTTTCCTAGTGGGGATTTGAAACTACACCACATGACACAAGAAACCAGTTCCCAAACTCCACCAGCCTTTTCTTCTCTCTTTGTACAGTATCTAACACAATGAGAAATCTGCTACATGACATAGGGTTGTCTCTGTTACAGATAATAATAATTATTATAATTATAACTACAATAGCCAAATAGGAAGGTATATTCTTTAAAAGTAAATAATTTAAAGAATAATACAATCATCAGGAACAGTCAACATGGCTTCTCAAAGGGAAAGCCCTATTTTAACTAATTTGATGTCCATCTGTGATAAGGTCACCTGTCTAGTGGATGAAGGGAAGGCAGTAAATTAAGCTTTTCTGGATTTTAGTTAGGGTTTTGACACTCTCCCTCACAGCACCCTTTTGGACAAGTTGTCCAGCTGTGGGATGAGGGGGCTGGGTGAGGAACTGTCTGAACAGCAGTTCTGTGAACAGGGAGGCAGGGAATCTGGATACACTTGATTCCCACAGGGCTCAATTTTAGGACCAGTTCTGCTCAATGTCTTTATCAATGATCTTGGTGCAGGAGTTGAATGCAGCATTAGCAGGTTTGCTGTTGAAACTGAGCTGGAAGGTGCTCTTGGCTCTCCTGAGGGACAGGATATTTTGCAGAGGGATCTTGATAAACTGGATCATTGGGCTGTGATTAATGGGATGAAATTTAACAAGTCAAAATACTGGATTACACACCTAAGATCAAAGAATGACAGACAGTGTAGATTGGGAGAGGAATGTCTGGAGGGCAACCCTGCAGAAAGGGATCTGGGGTGTTGTTCAGCAGCCTCAGTCTGAGTCAGCAGAGCAAACCCCATTCCAGGGGGCATCAAACCAACTGGTGAAAAGAGGGTCACATATCCCACTGTATTCAGTGTTGGTGCAGCCTCATCTCATGCTTGGTTTAGTTCTGGTTCCAATTCAAGAAGAATGTTAAAGTCATTTTCTTCCTTATGAGGGAAGGCTGGGAGAACTGGTTCTGTTCAGCCTTGAGAAAAGAAGGCTTAGGGGAGACCTTATCATCACATTCCTGTATTTAAAAGGTGGCTACAAAAAAGGAGGATATTCCCTTTTTACAAGGAATCTCATGGAAACTATTTGGGGTAATGGTACAAATTACCCTTGAAGAGATTCTGATTGGACAAAAGAGGAAATTTTTTCACAATGAGAGCAATCAACCATTGAAATAGTCTTCCCAGGATGGATTCCCCAACATAAGAGAATTTTAGCATTTGACTGGAAAGGGGACTTGGTTTTTGCCAAGAAAGGCTGGATCAGGTGATCTTTAAGGTGCTTTCCAATCTGGGATGCCATGACTCTGAAAATGCATCCAGAAGACAAGAAAGCTGGTGAAGGAGTTGCACAGGATGTCCCATGAAGAGCAGCTAAGGACTTTGGGCTTGTGTAGTTGAGATAAAAGGGGACAACTTCATTGTTTTCTGGGGAGAAGAAGTGGAGAGGGAAGTGCTCAGCTCTTCTCCAAAGGGACCAGGGATAAGAATAGTTCAAAAGTACACATGAAGAGTTTTAGACTGGGCATTAGGAAACTTGTTTAGTGAGAGGGTGGTCAAACCCTGTAATGGGTTTCTAGAGAGGTCGATGCCCCTAGTCTGTTGGTGTTTAAGGGGCATTTGTACAATGCCCTTGATAAGATGCTTGAACTTTTGGCAAGCCCTGAATCTGTCAGGAACTTGGACTAGATCATCGTTGTAGGTCCTCTCCAACCGAAATCACCTAGACATGAGCCTAAACATTTCCTACTTGTGTTCAGGAACAGTGTTTATCAATAACCAAAACAAGAGTGCAAAGTAGAATAATCTGAAAAAAAATCATAAGAATCTTTTGATAGTGGTGAAAACTTGGGGGGAAATATTTTGCATAGCATTTTACATGTGAAAACATGTCTGTATTGCAAGAAAAAAAGGAAGGGATGCATTTCTTTATGTATTGCAGCACATGGGAATTTCATGATCAGTACATTGTCCAAACATATATGTGAATTTCCCTTCCTGGTCTAGTGGAGTTTTAGTAGGTCACTGTCTAAGTTTAATACCTGTTGTTAGTGTTAGAGGGTTGCCTGAAGTTAGACCTTGATTGTTCTGCTCAGATCCTTGGCAACTTATTTTGGTTTCCAAACAGATCAGTATTGCTGGAAAACTCTTACTTGGGTGTGTATCTTCTTCACCTGCCAGTGGAGACAAGGATCCAGGGTTAGTGAGTTAGCTTTGCTATCACAGGAACACCTGACCTACAGATGGAGGATGACAGAACCACACTTTTTCAGGGTGGCAAAAAAAGAAAGCTTAGCACTGGTTGATGGCAGTCACTGGCATCTTTAAAGGCCATTGCAAAAATGAAAAAGTCAAACTCTTTTTGGTAGTGGCAGAATACAAAACAGGAAGCAGAAAAATAAAAAAATTCCAGTTTGAAAGGTTCAAAATGGGCATTGGGAAAATCCTCGTTACTGGAAGGGTTGTGCTGACATGGAGCAGGTTACACTGGGACCCTGTGAAACCTCCATCCTCAGAACCAGACAAAGCCATGGTTGACCTGATCTAGTGCTGGCAATAATCCTGCTTGGAGCAGGGATTGGGACTAAACCTCTACAGGTCCCTCCCAACTAACACTATGATTCTATCATTCTACTGTCTTTTGGTTTGGTTTAGGGTTTTCTGTTTTTCATTTCTCTGGGTGCCTTTGGCTGACTTTGGGCCCTAAGGAGTCTTCCACACTCGCTCTTAAATTGCCAGGGTTTCGCATTTCTGCAAATTTTAACTCTCTGGAAAACTGACCGCGAAATGAAACAAAAAGTTTCCCTGCTCATTGACTCATCCTGTGTCTGTAAGAGTTCCTCACAAATATCAACTGGACACAAATACAAACCAGAAGGTCTAAATGGCAAGCCTGAGGAGGCACTGTCTTCAGTTGTGCAGTGGTTTACATGTTATGTATAAACAACCAAAAATCTCAAGCAATGTTTTGGTTTTTTGTCCTGGAAGAGGGACAGAAAAAGAGAGAAAGGGTAATAATGCAAACCATGCTCTCAAATGTCTTCCAAAGCAATTAAATTTAACACAGGGGTATAATAAAGAAATAGTCAGATGATTTACATAAGGATGATCATTTATAAGAGATCTCAATCAGATTTTGGATAAGGCATGTGGATTTGACTATCTAGGGGTACAAGAAATAGGTATTTTTGTGTAATCTTGTAGTTGTCTCTTTTTTACATAAACAAGTCACGATATATTACAGTTTTAAAAGAAACTATTGCACTTGTACTCGTCTTTATTTTGCTGTGTCAAAGATGTAAAGTCAAGGCTTCCTCAAGCACATCCATATGTGCAATTGATGTTTTACAGGATGTGTATCACTGTTACTCTCTTGAAATATTCCTAGGAGGAAATTTAACACTCTGAATAACACCGCTGTTCCCATTTAGCACGAAGAAAGAGGTTTTTCTTGAAAAGAAATTTCCTTTTAAAAAGAGATTCCTAATTGTCTGAGATGGTTCTAATAGAACTCACTTTTAATTAGCATTCCTCGTCCTCCTCTTTGAAGACAGCACTACAATTACCTAGCTCAAATCTATGAAAAGGTGAATGACCCAAGAGATGCTCCTCAGGAAACCAAAAGCCTCTGTGGTCTTCCTTGATGCTCCTCCTTATCCAACTGTAGCTTGTTTTACTGAGGCTCTGTTGAATCTCCTTTGTCCTCTTTCGATATTAAATGTCTTTCCTTTGGTTTTGTACCCTTTCAAAATGAATAATGTGTTCAGGTGTCTTTATCATGCACTCATCATTCTTTTTTCTCTGGGAATGGTTCAGCTTTTGCATATTTCTCTGTCCAGTGAGCAACCTTTTGGAACTGCTTCTTCCAATGTAGGTCAGCCAGGCTTCAGCTTCTCTCATGTTGTTCAGACTGGATGTTACTGATAAATTCTACAGACTAGAAGGCTTAAAAATAGGCTCCCCGTGCCTTCAGGCTTCAATTCCATAAAGGTGATGCCTTTTCCTGCACTGTTATGAAAACCGAGGTGTTGCAATGGAATTCTATACAAATATAAATAGTCAAATCCCTTAAAAATACCATTAACACACAGATTTAAGATGAGGTTTTCTATAATTAGAGGAAAGGATGCATACTTTCAATACATTCATTTCAGTTTCCCATCCCAAACGTCTCTTTGTCATTCAGCACAGGGTGCAGCACAAAACAGGCTTGAATCAGGGTCATATTTTAATACTCTGATTTTCTCCATAGCCTCAGATGAGCAGCTGTGTTCCCCTAAGCTATTCTTCTGATTTATAACTTCTCACCAATCAGACCCTTGCTCAAGTAAAAGCTAGGAAAATCTGCAGTGACTTTAGCATTAGGGATAGACACAACTCCTTTCTTGTTCTAGGCATGAGCTCATCATCGATGGATATCAAAAACTTTCTTTTTTCTATTTATGAATCTGTTTTTACTCAGTTGTCTCATAACAATGACATTTCCAATTACCCTCACATTTAAGTTTTGATACTGTAGTAAATTCTCTTAAAATAAAGACACTAGACCAGGGAAAATCTGGTCTGTGACTACTTAGCCTGCTGAGATTATTAGTGATGTGAAGTAATGATCTCAAATTCCCCTTGGCTTTTTGGATGCTACTGAGCACCGCTGTAGGAATGCACATTGGTCTGCAAAATGAGAATGGGAATAATGCAAAAGAATGAAAATTTTGGTGATGTAAAAAATCTCCTCTGATTGGCCTGGCAACAGAAAACCAGATTATTTGCATGTTATCATGAAGAACATATACCTATATCTCCAGGAATCAATTCTCCAGCAGGTTTTCTTTGTTGTTGGAAGTGAGAGGAGTTTAAAGACCAGGGAGAGAAAGTGGAAGGTGAAAAGGAATTTGTAGTTCACTGACAAAAGTAACCCTTTGTCTATAATTCCTCTGAAAACAGGGAAATATGTTTAGGGTTTTTTTTCCTTATGCACTCACACCCAGAAATGGATAGAAGAGCACAATTTTCATAGCATCAAACAAAACCAAGGGACATCTGATAACAGTCAACAGTGACTGAGATGCAATAAAATGAATTCAGTGTATGGCAAATGTTATTTGTGTTATCTGTCACCCACAAAAATATATTAAAAAAACCACACACACCAAAATCTAATATTGACCTTATGGTTACACATGGATCTGTATCAAAATCATCAGTCTGAATGCTCCATCTTTGGGAAAGTTCAGTGTGGATTTAAAGTTTGTGGTTTCCTGCTGTCTCCATAAAGAGATTCAGCCAAAGTTTTGGTTCCAGGCACCCTTGCACACTGTCTTTAAAAAGTATTTTAGGCATTTATTATATGGCATAAAGAAACAAACAATAAAAAAGCCATATTTTAGACTTCATTTAATTTTTAACTCTACTGGGTATTCTGAAAGGCTCCAAGCACATATAGGTAGACTTACTGGAGCCTCTTTTACAAGTGCAGAAGTGGTATTTTGGTTCTCACATTTGTTTGATAATCGAGAATCCTTTTAGTGCCAATCTTTGCAAAGAGGACAGAAAATTGGGTCAAGCATTTGGTTTCTTGAGGTGTGAGTGAATGGTGAGTGGCCAGAATTCCAATTCCCCCTGTCATAATATCAGCAGATTTTACCCCCTTTTAAAAATATTTCTATTTTGACCCTGCCTCCACCCACCTCATTGCTTTTGAAAGTTTCAGTAAGATTGTCTGACTGCTTTTGCAAAGGATGAACGTGACTTCCTCAGAGCTCAGTAAATGCTGAGTTTTGCATATGGGGAGCTCAGGATAGGCTGGGGCAGGGTTGTTTTACTGAAGGGAAAGGAATGCAGGGAAAGCGAGTGGTGGAGCTGCATGCTGAGGAGAGCCCTGGAGAGTCAGATTTTCTGCCCCTTTAATACTTTTTGAGATGAGCAAGTTTGTGAAATCACTACTGCTCATAGGAGGGAGTGTTGACATCCCACTTTATGGCTGCTGCTACTTCAGCTTAGCAGCAGGTCTGTGACAATAAAGGCTGGTCATTCTGCCACTCCTGGAGCCTGGTATCCTAGAAATTGTTCTACTTCACTGTGCCTAAAGCCTGACCTTGCTGGTAAGCCAAGAGCCTGTTAGCACTGGATTTGTAGAGATTGGTCCAAAGGCACAGGGAAATATGTGCTCACACACCCCGTGCAGTGCCCAACACAAGCATTTCCTCACTTGTCTGGCTGGAGCTGGACAAGTCTGGTGTCACCAGAGAAAGACTCCAAATATTTCGGAAGGCAAAGAGCAAAGAAAAAGAAGGCTTTATTTTCTAATTCTTACTACCTTTTATAAGGTGTTCCAATACAGACTTAACATGAGTGGTGAATAGGAACGACACCTCTCTAATCGCATGGGTTAACTAGAGAAACAGAAAAACACCACCTGGAGAAGATTGTTTTGAGAAAGGAGAGTTGTTTGCCAAGACTGTTTTGAGAAGAAGCTTTCTTGAGAAATTTTTCCTTGGGAAAAAGTTAGCAGCTGCTAGCAGGCTAAAAATCTTTCAGACTCAGCAATATCAGGCCCACAGTCTGGCAACCTGATGTTTTCCATCCTCAGCAGCTTTGCCTTTCTGGTAGCAACAGCCCTTTGAGCAAACCATTCTGTTCTCACACTGAAAGAGAGTGGTCCAACCTCCCGGTTTTTTTGGAGCGGTAGCCGGGAAATGATGTCCCACAGGATGCCCTGCAAGACCACTGTTGTGCTGAAACACTGAATACAAAATCTGCATACAAATCTGTAAAAAATTATGAACCCGCCAGTGGCTGTTTTCCCTCTAAAATTACTTCAAGAGCTCACATTTCTCCTCTTTAGGCTTTTCTCACATTTACTGTAACATTATATAATTTCATCTAATAACTGTTATCAAAACCTCACTTTTCTGCTTGTCCTTTGGTTTGAGATGCCCCTGTTTGACTTGCTGTCCGTCCTTCAAATGCATCCTTCACAGGTTTTATTGAGTTTTATTTGAAGATGGGGATGTTTAAAAGATCTGAGATCCAAGTCTTCTTTGTGTCTCCTAGATCTGTCATTTCCAAAGGTTCTTGGAGAGCACCTAGAGTGTGTCACTTCAGTTTCCAGCTTTGAGGCTAGAAAGCTGAAGGTTTTTACTGAACAGATCTCAGTTAAAGCACCAGCAGACCTCAGCTAAAAGCAAAAAGAAATTATTGACAAGCTCTGTTGTAGAGTCATCAAAATGCAATGCAAATGCACAAGTGTCTGAATCTGCTTGTTTTGGCACCTCAACCTACAAATCAAAATTGTCATGCGAAAGTGATCTTTTTGGATCTCCTGCCTTCCAGATGGCACTTTTCCCATGTGCTCCTGACATGCACTAGCTCTGTCATACCTGAGCAGTCCTCTGAATGGAGTTCTCTAAACTGGCAAAGTTAATTGGAGGCTTATTTCCTGCTAGAGTAATGTCCTGACTGGCTATATCCTAGGGGGTTGTTGATTTGCCATTTAGTGAGGAAGGGTTGTTGTTTTTTGTTTTTCCAGTTGTCCCCAGACAACTGTGCTTCTTACAGATTTTTAGACTGCTAGGGTTGATATGATCTGAGAAGCTTCTCAGCACAAGTTCCAGAATGCAGCACCCCGCCACCATGGACAATGACTGATTATTTGAAAGGGTACTTGGACCATGCTGCCTTTTTCCTAAACTGAGCTCTTGTGCTGCAACAGAGCAGAGGAAGGAAAAAACATAAATTTCCAGAACCCTTCCTAAGCTTCTTGACGGTCTCTTGAAACCAACTAAGTCTGTTTCGCAGCTTCTGCTTGACTTAATGGAAGGGAATGATCCAGCTGTCACCCTTTGCATTTGATTTTTCTGTGTCTAGGAAAACATAATCTGAAAGGCCATTGTTTCATAAAATGCAAGATCCCTATATGTGAGCAGTTCCTCCAGGCTTCTTTTGATAGTCACAGGAGAGCAAGAGACTTCCTATCATTCTAGGCACATTCCTGTGGAAGGGTAGTGGGAATGTGCTGGTTTCTTTGCATTCAGTACACAGTGGATTTCAGATATCTGTGCTGATATGTGACACCAGGTGAGGTGAATCCTCCCCGCATGTCTGTGTAATGCTTTGAGACAAAATTCATGTAAATACTTATTTTACTACAAGGCTCAATTACTTCCAGCTACATTAATAAACCCTCTTCTCTACCCTTTTTTATATTTCATATTGAACCCACTTTTAAAGATAAGAGATTCTCTCAGGAAAACATGTATCTCGTTGATGATGGACTAAAAAATGTATATTACATGTTAGCAACACTAGGAGCTCTTAAGCTTTGTGCTGAGAAGGAAAGCTACCACAGCATTCACCTCGTGGCCATTTAAAGTGATTACCTGTAGGCCGAAAATTATTGTGTCATTATTCTCTTCAACTAGAATGAACTGTTCTTAAAATCACAAGTAATCTGCTTTTGAGCATCTGCAAATAACAAGAAGCTGACAAAGTGAAATCCCCTCCCCTCTTCCCCAGACTCACCTTTGTTAAACCTCTGAATCTCTGCTACTTTCCTGATTATGTGGCTTATTTAAAAATGCCCTACTGTGTTATCTGTTTTTTTCAGACATCAGTAGGTGTGCTTGGTGTTTAAATAGGTCTAAATATGGAGAAATCAGTCTGATGTAAAAGCAGAAGAAGCTTACATTTATGATGGTAGCAATAATGATGGTGCAACATCACAGAACGGCTCCTGGAAGCAGACAAATGTCAAAACAGCATGAAAAACCCCTCTTGCACACGGTTAAGACTGCCCAGAATTCTCCCAGAATAACATACACAATCATTTTGATGAATTCAAAGCTAATATCCATGTCAGTCCCTCACAAAGACAGCTAGTTTCAGACAGAAACTAATTGTACTGTCTTGTTTAAAAATAAAGAAATCATCTCTTGCTTTAGCAAATTTTCTCTCTGGCATTTTGCTGTTCTTGCCTGAAAGCATGCTGTGTGTAAAATGGTGGCGTGAAAGGGTTAGCAAGCTGAGGCACTGTAGTGGACATTGTTGGGGATATAACAGCACTTTTAGTTGCCCAGGAGAAGGGTGGGGGAGAAGGGATGATCTTTGGAGAGCTAGCACACCTCAGTGGAAACTGCATGTACTGCAGTGAACAGCGTTTTTTAACTAAATAAATCCGTGTTGCCTTAACACAGTCGTGCATATTACCTAGCTACTAAGGTCTTGATCTATTTGTTCTGCTTTGCCTTTGTTGTTGTTGGTTTTAAGCTCTCACGGTTTTCATAATGCTCCATTCTCATGATAAGGGGAATTTGTCAGCACATTTCTTTTTAATTCACTGGGAAGAGCCTCTTTAGAAGGATAATATCTCAGGCAATAACACTGGGCTTTCTGCACAGCCTGCACTTTACTCAGTAAACTTTCAAAAGCAATCGCTGACCCTGGAATGCTGACAGTAGTTACAGATTTAATTTTTCAGATCTGTCCAGTGCCTAACACTCCAGATGAATCCAGTGGGAACTGTGGATGGATACCCCTTCCATGACTCAGTTTACCGGAAATAGAAGTGAGCCCTCACAGTCTGCTTATGCTGCCACCACAGATCCTGTGCCTTGCAAGGCTGCAACCTCCACATTCTTCATTGCTGGTTCAAGCAAAGATGGAATGGAATGGAATGGAGATGCACACCCCAAATAACCACGTGAATTAGCAGAAAACCCCATTCCTGACCAAAACCATGGTTCCTAGAGAAGCTCATGGAGTAGAGTACTGTTTTTGTGATTCATCACCCCACACTGCACATCTGCACTATAGTGAGGATAGATGCTATAAAAATAATAATGATTATGATGTGATGAAGATGACAATAATAATGGTCTTCAGTGTAAATAGAGAGTCATTTCTTCCTTCCAGCTTTCACAATAAGTAGGATAAGGAACCAATATGTGAACTTTTCTTTCTTACAGATTCATACATATAATAATTATATGGGTAGGAGCTTTGCTAGCAAATATTTATCCTTTATTTTTTCATCTGACCACATTACTCTTCTGTGTGTCTGGTTTTCAGTTCAACTTCAGCCTTGATTAAGAATTCTGTGCTATTGTCTTTTCACAGTAATATGTTCTGTGAAATCCTGAATGACCGTGGGCTTAGTTCACTTGCCATTGAACTCCCACAAAAGCCTCCAGAAAGAAGCTTTTCCTTTCCCAATAATCTTAGGAATATGACTTATCCCAGTGTATACAGAAAATTATTTTGACTAGTAGATGAATTCTTTAATTGTCTCACCTTTGAAGTTCTAATTGGCCAGTTAAGGTACAGGGATCAATTGTGAGGGCATTTGAGGGACTCTTTTACTGCTGCTCCTGGACCTGCAGGGAAACACGAGGCTGTGTGGCAGTGAAGTTGGAGCACACATCTCAAGGAGGTTCAGAAAAACATTTTTTCCTTAGGTACCTAAATATTTTCGAAAATTCAAACTGCAATTAGGCAACAGGACACAATTCCCGGTGTGGGTGCTTTTATTGCTCCTTTTTTAATTGGTTGTAAAGAAACTGGCTCATTACATAAGCTCTTTTCCTGACACACACTCCACAATGAAACCACGAATGGCAGAGAATCCAGAAAGACAATGAGACCCATAACAATGCAGAAAGATGTGGAGATACTGATAATTTGTAGCACGATACACAGGAACATCAGGTTGAAACTCTATAAAGTTTCAAAATCTACTACTGAAAAACAGAACCAGCATCTTTCTCTTTTATTTTCAATAATACAGAATTATTATATTCTTCCTTACAATTTAATCATCTTTAAGCAAATTTCAGCTTTGAAATCATCAATACGCTGAAGCAGATTTTGTACACTTGGTCCCAAAAATGGCCACAATAAAACCAAGGTCTGTAGTTTCTTGTGCTCCTTAATTGAGACTCAAAAATGAAGTTCAGATACCTCTTCCTTCTTATTTTTTGAGACACCCATAAATGTCCTTTTAGAAAATACTAAAGAATGTGAAAGGTGTCCGTTTGCTACACATAGTATGTAGATTTCATTACTGATTCCCAAAACTTGGAATAAAATATGGTCAATTTCTTCCTTACAATTGTTCTCTCTGGCACAATGACTCCTTGACTGTTTCTTGTAGTAATAATTATTGACAAAGGGACAAAGCATGGAGCAGTCAGATTTTGCCCCACTGTTAGTTCCCATAATTTGGAGCTCTGATGTCTTTGAAATAGTAAAAGATATCCATAATAGATGTGATTTCTAAGATCTTCTGTAGGAGTTCTTTTCAAAAGCTGCATTGTTTCCATGGATGCTGCCGTATAATCTAATTATTCCTGATGGGTTGCCTATTGTACCACAGGATTCTTCAAAGGAAAGAAAAACAGCAAGGTAGATCATTTGAGCAAAAATCTTTTATTTGTTTAGGACAATGTTTCACAAAAGCTCTATCTGAGAAGGAAAAGAAATCTCTTCTGAGCCTCCTTTCTTTCAGAATTCGAGTTGCTATAATCATATAAAGCGGCTCTGTGTACTGTATGTTTTATCCTTTCCTTTCATTGGATGATAGAAGACTTTTCAGCCCCATGTTGGGATGGGGCTTTTTTCCCACTGAAAAATTAAATCATTTATATTGTAGGATCTACTGTAGACAACTAGGGTAAAACAACCCCAAGCAGTCAGAGAATACAAGCCAGGCCCAACACCTGCAGCTTGTCAAAGGAATTATTCCACTCAACTCAGTTGGAATCTTTTCCTGGTAAAACACACAGTGGTGCAAAGGAGTTGATATTTACATCCACCTCATTAAAGTGAATCAGTTTCTTATTATCACTGAGTCACAAGTTCCTAGACCACATGATGAATCTCACTTGGTCTGTGGTGTGTGCAACTGAACTGGTTTTGACCTTGGGCATTGTGCTAACAAGTCCCATTGCATGTGCTGTTTCTCAGGACACCTTTGCACCTGCATAACTAGGCTCCAGCCAGCTTTTCCCAGGGAAAGGCCTGGAAAGGTACTTTATCATGTCAAATAACAATATCCTGAGCACATGAACATGATCTTGTCTTGCTGTGCATGAGTAAATAAATGAATGCTTCCCTTACAAGCTACCACCCTGTAACAATATGGCTGTGTGGGAAACTAATGAGTGCTGGAGTGGGAAAGGATGGAAGCTCAAAACTGTTTCCCCCCATCATCCACTCCTGTCTTAGAGCTATTACCATGGTACTATTATTTTGCAAAGCTAGATTCTGTGTTTTGGAGTTTTGCCATCTTTTTATATATATGTGAAATGATTTACCACTATTTAAATGCTGTCTTCATTTCTACAGTCTACAAACAAGAAAAATCTTTATGTATTTCCATTTGCATGGCCTTTCAGGATCACTTATATTTCCGAAAATGACCTGTATTGCTCCTATATTTTCATTATTCTTATAAGACACAAAGGTTCTGCCAAAGCCCTGCTCAGGGCTTATTTTTTCCTTATGTGGGATTTATCAATAACATTTGGTGACATTCTGCATTGGTAAATGGAATGCTAGTAAACTTCTGCTTTTGGGTAGAGGCAACTCAGCTTTGTTTCCTGCAGTGTTTACTAACAGAGAATTCAGAGCTCTAGTTTTAAAATCTGTTCAGAATCCAGGAGCAACAACAAATCTCCAGCCTATGGTGCTCCTTAGAAAAGAATTCTCAGAGCAACATGGACCTGAACTCCTGGAGGAGGGAGAGGGAAAAGTGAGGAGTGGAATCAAAGCTAAGTATATCTTGGGAAAATTAATGGAAAATTTTGAAGTCTCTTGTCAGTGGAGCTGAAGGGAAGGCCAACATTCTTGTTCTACACAGCCCCAAGAGAAGCTGATATTCTGTATATTTTCCCCTCCTTCCTGTTTTTCTACAATTTATTCATCTGCAATACAAGATAACAGTATTATATCATTTAAACATGTCTATTTTGAGTCCAGTTCCTCACAAACAAACATTCTTCAATATTCTTCAATATTCTTACCTTTAATTACAGATAAACTGTTTGCTTTAAATTGTTTGGATTTTCCTTTGGCTAGGGCTTCAGTAACTGCAGGGATGGAAAAGTGATGCAGTGAAAAATGTGATGTGTATTCAGCCCCTGACAGAAGTGCAATCTGTAGGGCTGAGTCCAAGAGCCCATCTCCTTTGAAGGTTCTCTCTCTCTTGTGGAAAGAAACTACACTCTTTCCTCTAGTTCAGCCAGTTTCCTCTCATGTGAAGCCACATGAAAAGGAGGTGATGATGCCTCTCCAGATAGCAGCTGTTGTCATGGAGGGATTCCATTCAGACCCTGCAGAACCAGGACAACAGAACACCATATCCAAGGTGAATTTGTTTCCAAGCAGGGGAGCTACATTCTACACCTAAATCTTCTTCCAACATGTGGATCTCTTACGTGTACATTTAACCAATGGAGGCAGAAAGTAACAAACATCTGGAACAACATCACTGTAGAATCTACTACAATGAAAAACTCCAGCTCTAAATCTATTGTATCTAAACTTTATTTATCTATGTTGGAGGACCAATTTGGGGTAGTAAAGCTGAGGAGATTACAAAATAAGTAGTAGTATGAAAAACATTGCAATATTAAACACTGTTTTCTAAGTACTAGGAACTTACAAGAAGGGACAAAATTATGGCTTGATATCAAAGTCCAGAGAAATCTGAAATAATTCATTTTAAGAAGCAGACATCCTCTTAAGGCATAGTTCACTTCTAATAATCCAAAACAGTAGGAGATACAGAAAAAAAATATGTTCTCAGATGATGACATTGGATGACTTGCTGTAGTCAGAAATCATGGAATACCTTCATGGTATGTATACATATTTTGGTATGATACTAGATTTCAGGTTTTCCAAAGGAACAATCTTCCTACAACAGTATTTTCTTTAGCTTTTAGTTTTACTTTTTTCCCCAGACAAGCACAGTCATACATGGCTGTATTGAAGAAGCACATAATAATTCAGGAAAGATGCTTGGAAATGCTTTGGGAAGGTTGTTTAAAATTTTGGAATAGATTTCCCACAGCATGAGCTGTAAACAAAGAATAATCCTACTAATCTGTGGTATAAGCATTATAAAGAGGCAGAAATGCAGAATCCTATAGAAGATACTTGTGGCTACTTGGGCTCAGAGCAATTAAGACATTGTAAAACTTCTTATTTTATTATATTTTTATATATTTATATATATATTACAATTTAGTGATTTTTAGTTGCTCATTTCTGTGTAAGCAGAAATATTTTCATTTGATACATATTCTCTTATTCACAATACCCTTGACTTCTCATAAATACTAAATCTGAAAAGAGTAAGATATGGTCACAAACTCCCTACAGATCTCCCTACAATCTCTCTTGATAGTTGTCATGGAAAACGGGATGCCTTGGATAAAGGTGCTTTTTATCACACACTGTTAATGTGGCCTCTGACAATAAATGATATTTTAATTACCTGGAATCATGCAGTTCTTTAGGTTGGAAGGAACCTCTGTAGGACTTGAGGTCACCGGGCGTGTTCAAAGGAGGGGCAAAGCCAAGTCAGGTTACTCTCATGTTTTTTTGTCCAGCTGGGTTTTTTGTACTTCCATAACTGGTGATTCCAGAGCCTTCCTGAGCACTTGTACCAGTGTCTGGCCCATTGTCATTGTGAATAATTTTTTTCATTATATGTAACCTCAGTTTCCCATGTTCCAGCTAGTCTGAGCTACCCTTTCTCTGGGCACCTTTGACAATATTTTAGTCCAATCTTTACCCATTAGGTATCTACAGGGAACAGTTAGATCTAAGTTGAAAAAATACAGTTGTGTCAGCCTTCCCTCATACTTCATGTACAACTAAATATTTTTATGGAAATAAAGGAAGAAAACAGTGACAACTTGAAAACCACAGTAAGAGGAAAGACAGAGAGGGAGGGGGAGAAATACTTAGAGGAAAGAAAGTGACAGGAAAAATGGCTTGATGTTGGCAGAACATGAGAAAAGGTGCTGAGGGAATCCTGAAGCAGGAAAAAAAAAGAGAGAGAGAAAAAAAAGAGAAAAAGGAGAACATGAAGCTAAAAATGCAATATGCAGAAGAGGCCTTAGAAATTGAAGCGTTATAGAGGTGAGAAATGGGTAGGAAATGGAGTGGCCACTCCTCTACCATTGTAGGAGAAGGTAAGGGACGTGCCTTCTGAAAAAAATGCTTTTATAAGTGGACCTATATCTTCATTTAAAGCTAATTTCTGCCTTAGAAAAAGGAGGAATAAGAAAAGTTTTCTGGGTAGAGATGTTTTATGAAGATGACATGACTGGTGCAAAAAATGAATGAGCACTGGAGACTGCAAAGCAGACAGCTCCTTCCTAGTTCCTGTTCCACTTGCAAAGTCTACAGAAGATTTTCTCTTCTTTTCGTTTCACTTGCAAAATCGACAGAAGGCTTTCTTTGCCTCCAAAGTCTACAGAAAGTTTTCTTTGCGTCTTTCATGTCTTTGTCCGAATCTAGATAGAATCACGACTGTAGGACAGCAGCCTTAAGTGACAAACTCAGCATCTTTGTTTCAGGGTAATAGCAAGTTCTGAAGAACATCATCTTCCCCTCACTCTAGGTAAAGGTTTATTAAATTTGTAGGTAAAAAGGGGCTACAAATGTACTGGAACAAGGTTAGAATTCAAAGTGCTCTTGACATAATGGTAGAGTCAGAAAATAGCAGGCTCCTAACTTTTCTAACCTTAAGACTATTCTTCTAATCTCTAGCCCTTCACAAATTTTATGATGGTTTAACCTTATTCATTAATGAAGTTGCTCTGGATGGATACTAAAGTGAAAATAGCCCTACAGGTTCTGAATTTTACAGCTTCTATTTTTCATTCTTTATCCTGGTGAATATTCATGTTTCTTACAAAAAATAATAGAATGTAAAGCTGAATAATATAGAAGTTAAACTACAAAAGATGCTCTTGCAATATAATATAGATGCTTTTGTATCTTTTTAGAGGGAACATTATTCACATACATTTGAAAGGAATTGAAATATAGCTATTCTCAGTATTTGACCTTGAAGAGTAGATTCAAGCCCATTAATAGTTTTCAAGTTACGGTGCTCCATGCTGGTGCTTTTATTCCTCAACTCTACATGTAAGCATATCAAATACACTCAAATATTAGACAAATGCCATTGGAAAAGTTGGGCTATTTTTCAGCAGCAAATCTTTCTTCTGGAAGAACTCCCCACCTTTCCCTTCGGCTGCTCTAATAACTATTTGGAACAATTTAGTAAGTATATTATCTTGTTATTTTATTTTTAACTTTCATTATTAACTCTGAATGATTTAATGTTGAAAGTGCATACAGCCATGTGAAAAAATCAGTGTAGTTTTTCCAAAGATTTTCCTGTGATACTTGAGTGCTTGTCCCAATTGGTGTGGAGGAACAACAGTGCCAACCATGTGCATTCGACCATGAAGAGTCCAAAATAATTCTTGGTTAAATTCTTGATTGTTTCCATTAGCTTAGTATGTTCAGCACTGACGTAAGCAGGAGGGCAAAAAAATGGTTGAAGTGAACCACTGAAAAGAAAATTGTGTCAGTCCCCAAGTAACTATTTGACCAAAATATTGTTATAGTCATCTCTGAAATTATTGCCAGATGAGGACTGAGAATGGGATTTCTGTGCTGGATATTGTGCAAATCTTTGCCAGGGCTGACATAGTTTGTAAATTCTTGGTTATTCTACAGTTGCTTTGATAGTGTGCATCAAAGTGCAACACAATGCTCTGGGTTAAACCAAGTATATAAAAATCATTAACAAACAATACAGTGTGCTGTGCTAAACCACTGATCACACCTTTGATGATGCAAATATATTTCCTTTGCTCATTCCTGGTCTTCCATTAGAAGAACAACCATTTAAAGGAATGGAGCCTGATAGCAATCCTGGACAAACACAATTTTAGAAGGTGGAATCCTATTTTCAGCCATGGACACCCGGCTATGAAAGAGGGCTCTTTTCCACAGGAAGGAAAGCCTGACAACCCAATGTCTTGGGGGCAGGTGAGAGGCAGCCCCCAGGAGGCCAAGGCCAGCCAGGGCCATCAGTCCTGGCAGCTTTTATCTGGGAGAAATCCTCTGGTATTCACAGTTTCAGAAGGCATGTACCAAATTTCAGCAAGGGGAAGCTGATGGAAAAGGAGGACTCTTTTCCCTAGGAAAGAAAGCTTTATAACTTAGTGTCTCATAGGCAACGAAAGGCTACCAGGAGTCCTAGGCCAGCCAGAGCTGTCGTTCCTGGTTGCTTTCATAGGGAGCAATCCAAGAATGTTCACAATTTCAGGAGTCAGAATCCCACTTTCAGCCCTGGGTGCCTGGGCAGACATGATGGATCTGTTCCACAGGAAGGAAAGCCCAGCACCACAGTGTCCCTTGGGCAGGTGAGAAGCATCCCTCAAGAAACCAAGGCCAACCCAAGCTGTTGGTACAGGCAGCTTTCGCCTGGGAGAAATCCTCAGAGATTCCCAATTTTAGGAGGCAGAATCCCACTTTTGGCCATAGGCACCTGGCTGTGAATAATGACTGTTTTCCACAGGAAGGAAAGCCCAGCAACACAGTGTCTCATGGGCAGCTGGGAGGTGGCTTCCTGGAGTCCAAGGCTGGCCAGAGTCACCAGTCCCTTGTACAGATGGCTGGGATAAATAAAATCAGCCCTGATGTGCAGCACTCAGTCCCCTTGATGGATGAGAAATGTTGTATTTCTTTGGGTTTTTTCCCATTTGGGTTTCTTTGTATTCTGGATTTTGTAACATAGGGTATTTAACATGCTGTTGTGAGCTGGTGCCAACCAACAGGTGAAGCCAGCCACCTACTCCCTCCCAACTGGGACATGGGAGAAGAGAGGAAGAACAAGAGGAAGAAAGCTGATGGGTAAAGATGAAGACAGGATGATCATTCACCCTTTTTTGCCATGGGACAGACAGACTGCTCTTGGGTAAATTCCCAATTAAATACCAATTAGCTGACAATTAAAAGGGTTGCCCAGAGAAGTTGTGGATGGGAAGATGGGAAGAGCAGCATGAACAGTCCCAGGGCACACCCTTCATGTGCTTCGGCATCAGGGCACCCTCTTACTCCTGCTCTCCTCTTTCCTGGATGATTGTAAAGAAGACAAAGAACCAGTTTAGGCCAAGAAGTCCTTGATATTGAAATTCATATCCCATAATCAGGTGCAGGCAACCACCAGAGGCAGCTCCTTGAGGCACTGGACACTGGGAACAGTGGAAGGGGAAAGAGGACCCAGGAGATGAGGTACCTAGGAGTGTTTTACTGCCTTTTCTCTGCAGTTTTTCTCAGATAGGTACCTGGATTTTAGGATGAATTTCAACAAATTGTAAGTGGGAAAAAAATGCAGGTTTAAAGAAGGTAAGAGCAGGTTGAAAACAATTTTTTTTAATTAAACCTATTTAAGTTGGCAGAACTTAATGAAACATATTCAAGTGCTTTGGAAACTAGCTCTAACATTTCTGAATCATCTTTAGGGATTTCCTAGTGGACTGGGGAAGCATAACCATGGCACAAGAATTGGAAAATGGGTGGACCTGGAGAGTTACTGAACATGCATCCTTGTTAGAACAGTTGAGGGAAGAAATGCAGCTAGCTCTCAGATTGAAAGGATCTCTCAGACCATGGCCTCTGTTCAATCTTCCATTAAATTGCAGATGACAAGGGGAAAATGCATGAAATCAGCAAGGGAGTGGCTGAAATTTTAGAGAAAATTATCAGAATCCAAAACTTAACTCAGAGTGATTCTCAGAAGGATTAGGATGGAGTCACCAGGTACACATGTTCAAACTGAAAACAGACAAAAAGCAGAAGAGCACAAAGGTTTAGAAAGCATAATATCAGTGCAAGCTGGTCACGTGAGTCATTCCCCAAACACCTTATCCTAAGGATCCCTGTCAGTAGATCCTACCTCAGTTAAAAAGGTGGTGATGATCAGCATCTGTTTGCTACAGCTCCACACAGAGCACTGACCTCAGTGTGGCATATTAGATGCAATGTGGGCAAACCAGAGAAGATAACCATGGCACAGCAAGAATGAATTATTTTATCATCATACCCCAGGGGAAGGGATGCAAAACTGCACTTTGTATTCATAGAAAAAGGACATGGGCAGTGGCTGTGAAAGCAACAATGTGCTGGTGTGTGTAGATTGTGGGACCATAAGGTTCTGTTACAGAAAATTTTGATGGAAACAATGACAACTCGTTCCATTGGAGAAGACACATGTATCTTGCCTCCAATTATTGAGATTCTGTGTGAAAATAAAAATCCAAATTATCAAAACAGCTATGGAGATAAAAGTTCCAGAAACTTCCTTCTTTTTCTTTTTTAATTAAAAAATACAATCCAGATTGTAAGAGCTGCTCAGTGGCATTACAGGATTAACTCAAGGCAGGAGAAAGATTCATATGGCCATGCTGCACAAAACCCTTGTAAACTGTGTGCCATTACAAGCGATTCACTCCAGCTCGTGGAGCTCATTTGAAGTAGCTGTAGCTGCCTGTGTGTCAGATGAGATGCAGGATTCCTGCCACCTCAGCTTGCAACTACTGTGTCCATGGTTTCCTGTCCTTTAGCTTCCAGAATTGTACAGCCTAGAACTCAGATCACAGCTTCAGAAACAATAATTCACAGCTTTTCCTTCAATAGGTTTATTCAGCCGTGTATATTTAAAAGGTTGTGGGTTAGACAGTCCAACAGTCTGAATTACTTCAATAGGAGTAATTCCAGAGAGTAAAAATATTGCTATTGTCTTCCTTGAAAAACAGGGATGTTAATTTATTGAAAATTAATATATTGTTAAACTGTGGGACATTCTCTAGAAGAATGGCATGAAAATGACAAAAAAATCCAGCAGAGGAAAAAAAATCAACCAGAGGCAATTTTTGTTTTTATACTTTTATTTTCTCTAATTATTAAATTAATATTTTATGGATTTTTTAACATGGTGCTTGAATTATCATTTTATCTAGACAAATTACCAAATCTCACTAGATCTCTAAAAAATAAAGCAGCTCAAAAAACTCAGCATTGCTCTGCTCCAAAATCAAGAGCTGTCTCACAGCCAACTTGAGCCTCACTCCCAAGCCAACCAACTGGTTCACCTTGCCTGGCTGGCCACACAGAGCACCTTGTCTTAGCCAGACTCTGTTTCTCCACCACTCAGCCCCAGCCAAGAGACTCAAACCAAGCATCTAGCCGGAGCCATGTTCCCCAGCTGCTCTGTGAGTTCCTCTTGCCATCCAGAGTCACTCAGCCCTGTCTGGCTCACCAGCCTCTCTTCCCTGGACAGCTCAGAGCTTTTCCCCAGCCAGCCAGAGCCTGTTTCTTCAGCTGGGCAGCCAGAGCCACTCAGGCCCAGCCTACCAGCAAAAGATCCACCCTGCCTGGCCAGTCAGTCACCCTTGTCCCAGCCAGATTATCCTGCCTGGCCAGCCAGGCACAGAGCTCACCCTGGGCAGCCAGCTGGAACACCCAGCCTGTCCTGCCAGCCAGAGCTCCCTTCCCTGGGCAGCCAGCCAGAGCAGTGCTATTCACAACACAGGATTAGTGTGGGAAACCAGACACAAGCCCTACTAAAGTCTATACAGACAACATTGTCTTACCTTCTGCAATGATTCATCTGTTTTAGCACTGAGGCCAATCAGATTGGTCAAGCATCATTTAACCTTAATGAATCCATATTGACCATTCTTGCTCGTCTTGTTTTCACTCATTTTGCCCAGAGACAGCTTCAAAGGAGACGTGTTTCATCATTTTCCCATCAACTGAAGTGAAGCTGACATGTTTGTAGGCCCCCAAATTGTCCTTCTTCCATTTCTTTCTGTAGATGTAATATGTATTATTCTCCAGGAATGTGTTCTTCCCTCACCTCTAGTATGGGGAAGTTTTCTCTCCTGAGCCCCCAGGTCTGTACTGCACTGCTGCCTCCTCCATGCCCTCGGGATCTCCCTCTATGCTGCGGTCTGTGCAGCCATGGTTTCCATTAATCCCCTCACCAGAACCTTGAGAAATGTTGTCACTCCCTATCTCCCCAACACAAACCTCTGGCATTTGTGCTGCACAGGTCTCTCAGCTCAGCAAGTGGCATTGCTACAACTCAGCTGCACTTTGCATTGTTGCAGCTTGCTCTGAAGCTGCTGAGCCAGTATTTCCCACAGCCTCTGCAATATTTCCCCTTCACTTTTCTTGTACCATTATTTTCATCCTGTTTTTCTCAGGGCTTTGTGCCTGTAAACCTCAACTGTGTTGTTCTGGGAAGTTTTCATGGGAATGAACAATTGGTTTTGGAGTGTGGGGACAACAAGGACAAAGCCTCCCCTTCATTATCTTGTTTTGTACATCTCAGTTTATGCTGGTAAAAGCCAAATACACTGCATGACAGACTAGATAAGCTATTTAATTTTTTTTAATTTTTCATATTTGTTTAGCACAATTTAACATTATTTTATCGCTATTTAATTCCTTGTTTAATTCATTACAGATAATTACTTTTTAAATTTTAATTTTTATTACGAGTATTATAATTTTATCATTGGATTATCTTTTTCCAATAATATGCACAGTTGGAGATCAACTGATGTATGGTATTTGCACCTGATCACCACATTCCAGTCAGCAGTAAAAGCATAATGAACAGCCAAAAGAGAGATTAAATGAATACTTATGAATGCAGCATAACTGTGTCATCCTGCTGGACCCCCCATGGAGGGAGTCGGCAGCTCACTGAGGACTAAACCTCCTAGTGTCTCAGTAGTTCTACATACTCATAGAACCATAAAATCACAAAAGTTTGGAAATACCTCCAAGATCATCGAGTCCAACCTTTGATTGAGCACCACTGTATCAAATAAACCATAGCACTAAGTGCCACACTGCGTCATTTCTTGAACGATTCCAGGGATGGTGACTCCACCCGGGCACCCCAATTCCAATGCTCAAAAAAAGAAGACCAGAGCTCTGAGGCCACTTCACATGCCCTGCTTCCTCAGTGGCCTTTCCAGGCATGCCATGGCTCCTATTACACCCTGCTCCTCTACCATGGCTGCACTGATCCTGGGACACTGCAGGAGGCCCCTAAACAGGCAGCAAAGCATATTCATTTAAAAAAAAAAACCCAAAACCAAAAAAAACCACCCCCCCCCACACACACAGAAGATTCTGCCCAGAAAAGCAAAATGACCCTGGCAGGGTGCAGCTGCAGTCACAGAGTGTTTGGGTATGAAAGGAAGGGCAGGAGGAACATCAGCTACCCCTCTCCTGCAGATTTTTCTTGCTCTTCATTTTCCATTATGGTGAAATAACTTTAGATGATTAAAAACTGCACGCAAAAGCTCTTTCCCCCAGCAAATGAAGACACTATTAAATGACTACTTGATGGACAATGCTGGTGAAGACATTCCATGGCTAGGAATGTATCAGCCCACAGAAGCATAGCCATGGTTGCGTGGTGCTCCTAAACAGACCAACTGTGTCCTTCTCACAGCAGGACTGGCCAGCGAGAGTGCCATGCCATATTCACAGCCACATCCCTGCTGGAGCTGATTGGGCTTGGTCAGCTCAGGGTGCATTGTCTTCCTCTACCCAACCATCCCTTCTGACAGATGCTTCCACCTCCAAACCACGGGATTTTGTTGCCTTATGGCTGAGTGGGCCTTTCCTTACTTACTCTTATCCCAAGAGGGTTTCCTCTTGGGACTGCTGACTGCAGACTTCACCCTCTTACAGGGATGGAGATGTGCTGGGAACAAGTACACACATGCCCTTCTTCACCTCTGCTCAGGTAAACTCGTGTCACCCAGTGCTCTATGTTCCTTTATGTTCTTAGGTAGGGATAAGTCTCTTGGATAGTGTAAATCTGTGCTGCTGGAGGAAATAGCTCAGGTGGAAAGTGTTCACACCAGCTGGCAATTCAAACGAGTTTCCTTGGTGACCTTCAGTACTGACACCCTGTTAACTGCAACTGCCTGTAATCCCTTGTTCACTGTTAAATTCACTCCTTAATCTTCTATATTTCACATCTGTCATGGATAATTACTTCTTCAGTTTATTTACTCGTTTTGAATTCCCATGCAGATGAAACTCTGAATTAATTTGTGGTGCCCCTGATTTCTGTACCACTCCTCTGCTCTTTGAACTATCGTGTCATACACATTAATGTGTATAGATTGATAAACAGAATCTTTGTTGTCAAATAGAGATAAACCAGTCTAGTAACTTACATCTTTGGGGTTTTTTTTCCAAAGTAAATAACTATTCAGAGTATCTTGCTTTTCCAGTATACTCTAGACATTCCTATTTATATCTCCCCTTGACAAATCCAAGTATTTACTTTATCTTACCGTCCACAAGAAGTAGAAATGTCATTTTTGCAGCATTCTCACCCTGCAATAGGTTTGCAGCTGGCCGGTGACAATCAGGCCCTGAAAAGTGCAACCAGCAATGACACACTTGTGAGGTTTTGATGTGTTTCTCAGCTAGCTGGAGCAGCCCAAAGAGCTTCTCTGCTCTGCTTGGAGTGACCTCTTCTGTACTGTGCTTCTCTGTTGCCAGCCCTCAATTTCCAACATTTCTCCTAGTCCTGTCTCCTCATCACTCAGCCCCAGCCATGTGTTTCTTACTCTGTCACCATCCTCAGGCTCTTCCTCCCAGCTCCTGCCTCCTGCAGTCCCTGCACAGCTCCTGCTCCCAGCCATCCAGCCTCACATGGGGCAAAAGTAGTGTCTTACCCTTCAATAATTGCCTGATTTCTTCAGGATCCTTTATCCCAGATCCTTAGCTCTGTACAACTGGCCCTCTCTGACGCATGATCATGACTCGCCATTTCACCACCTGATTCTTCCCTCCCCAGTCAGTTGTGACTGCTGGACTCAGCAGCCAGTGGGTCTGCCAGACACAACCCACCTTGTAGGTCTGCTCCCAAATCCCTTTTCAGTTTTTAACATCTAAGTCTGTAGGTCTTCCTTATTTAGAATTGCTGTGCATTAACTTAGCAATTCAGAGATGTCACTATTATATCAACCCTATCTATAACATGGCTCACAAAGGCAAGCTCTGGTATGCTGGGTTATTATATTTTTCTCAATCAATATATTGATTTTTTTTTAACAGAGGGCTGTGGCAAGATCAAACAGGAAAACAACACAAGCTTTCTATTTAGGATTTGTGCTTAAATGACAAGGCCCATATCTCTCACTATCCAAGATCTTTCCCTCTTAGCAATTATTCTAAATTATGTTCTTCCTTTCACAAAGGGCATTTGAGATGCTTAATACCTCTGTACCTAGAGAATCAAAACTGCAAGACCTTAACAAAGGATAAGGGTGTGATATGTAACCAGGAGAAAGCAATTCAGGGCGCAGCCCCTTGATCAGATTTTAGAATGGAGCTGCAGCCTCTACATTAAATCACAGGCAGGACATCCCACAGTTCTTAAGGTATATTGGTAAAGATATGGCCACAGGACATAACTGCAGCCTTGTGAAATGCATAAACCAGGTCTTGTCCACAGGTAACACACTCAGCACTTCTACAGGGGTACAATAATCCAGCTACCATCAAGACAGGATGAAGGAAAATACCTCAGATGAGGGTGTTACAGGACTCAGAGCATTTGGAGGTTGAAGGGAAACTGTTAAAAGAGTTTTACCTGGAGAAATGTTATTTGATCAATGCTACCATCTTGAAAGGAGAGATGTGATAAGGAAAATGGAAATACATCTTGGAAAGTATACCTGCTTTCCTCCTATTTCAGATAAGCATTCCTTGTTCTGGGTTTCTGGATTTTTGGGAGGTTTGCTTTTTGGGGGGGGTTGTTTTGGTTTTTGGGGTTTTTTTTTAGTTTGGGGTTTTTTGGTGTGTTTTTTGTTGTTGTTGTTGTTTGGACGTTTTGTGTTTTGGGGGTTTTTTGTTTGTTTTGGGGGTTTGGGGGGGCTTTTTTTTGGTTGGTTGGTTGGTGTGGTTTGGTGTGGTTTGGTTTGTTTGCTTGTTTTAGGGGGGTTGTTGTTGTTTTAATATTAATCTAGCACCATACTGAAGGGTCAAAAATTTCTTCATATATGTTGTTTAAGCATTGAATTATAGCTACCTTGAAAACACTTTGTCCAGGCTTCAAACGTGACCAGGGAAATCATTTGGAGATAGAACCTAACACACAGAACACAAAGCAGAGCTAGTTTATTTGAAGACAGATGGAAGTAATTCCTAAAAAAACACAAGAGTTCAGGAAGTGTTCCATTTGAAGACTGTATTTGCCCTGAAAAGCAGAGAGCATGCTGGATTAGACAGCAATAAAATGATTACTCTTTGACATTTTTTTAGCAGACAGAAGGTGGCAATTTCTTAGATATTTTTTGCGTCAGTTTTCTGAGATTTTCCAAAAGCTTTCCCGATATGCTTTTGGTAAAATTTTTGCTTAAGAACATAAGGAGTTACCATATTGGATCAGATTTGTGATCCATCTGCTCTGGTAGTCTGTCTACAATAGCAAATAGTACCAGACATGTCAGAAGAAGGTGCAAAAACCACACAGTTGACAGAGGTCATTTCATGCCTTCCCTATTAGTCAGGGCATAGTAAAAGGATTTTTAAACCCTTAAAATAATTTGTCTGCATTAAATAACTCTGAATATCTTTATTGTTGCTGAAAATGGTCAGTCCTTTCACGTCCTTCTAAATGGCGTCCAGAATTGGCTTCCACTGTCAGTATGTTTAACAGCCAAACAACACTGGGAAAATTACTTTCTTTCTTCATTTTACATTTATGTCTTCTATTTTCATTAACTGATAGTTTTATCAGTCAGTGTCTCACTGCATCACTGAATGTCTTAAAACAGATGGACTCTCTCTCACCCTTTCTACTCCAGGCATTGCTTTATGTTAATTTCTCTCACTCATCCTCTTTTTACCTTTCCAGAGCAGAAAAGCCCAGACCTTTCTGCTCCTTTCAGCATGAGATTCTTTTCCCCATGTCTGATAATTGTCTCCATGCTTTGAGGGAGCAGAGTGCAGCAGGAGGCTCACTTGACACAAAGCGCAGCTCCAGGAAAAGACAGGACAGGAGCAGAGGGGTGACATAAGAGTACCGGGCTTTATTTTGCAGGAGGTTGAGTAAGAGGAAGAGGACATGAACTCAATTCTGTTCTGCAGAAAGTAGAAAAAAAGAAACAAAAAGAAGCCAAGGTGAGATGGAGAACAGTCTCCCAGAGGGGCTACGTGAGGTATCCTAAACTCTACTGCCTTGAAATCTGCCTTGGCTGGAAACACTGTGAAACCAGCCCAAATTTCAGGAATGCAGAACTTTTCCAGCAGTACTCACCATGGACTGAATGGAAAATATCATCTCAATAGTGAGACAGCCTAAAAACCAAAAGCTTGTGTTAGAGACCGATTGGAATGAGCTAGTTCTGAATCTTATTCTTGACTGTGATTACTGCTGTGTGTTTCTTGAGCTACTTTCTGACCAGAAGAATGAATTATTGGATTCAGAACTCTTAAACAATTCCTGTCATTGAGAGTGAAGAACCAAATCTCCCGATTTTACCCACTTCACTGTATTTCTGCCAGCTCAGATAAATTCTTCCAAGCTGGTGCCAGTACCACTGCTCAGCACCCACTGAAAGTAACTTTAAATAATGTCCCGAGGTTGTGCACAGTAGAGATGCCATTGCGTATTGCAAAATAATTTCTGGAGGCAAATTTGAATCTCTCCCTCCCTTTCTTCTTAAACTGAAGAATGAGACCAAATTTTTGAAAGAAGACTTAAACATTCCCAATGGGACTGATTGCTTCTTTGGCAGGCAGATGTTGGAAACGTTGCCACTTTTGTTTGTATAGAATTTTCACAAGTGTAACCAAAGGATTTTGGTAACTTGAACTGAGCAAATAAATTACAAAGCACAGAAGAGAAAGAATTGAACTCTTATGTATTTACTTGTTCAAAAGTAAAATGACACAAGCAAATGAAGATCCACAAAATATTAATTCATTCATTCGGAGGAAGGACTTTAGAATGAGTAATGGATATTGGATAGCAGAAACTCTGAGAATATCTGTAAAATATCATCTTTTGACTGTACAATTCTGAATTGTCATCATTTTTAATTATTGGATTTAATGCATATGAGTTAATTCCAATACAACACAGGGAAAGATATGAAACTCCTTCAATTAGTATATATTAGCAGTACAGTTTATATGTCTACATTCAGGATTTTGCATTAAACTCTATTAAAAATTCCAGCTTAAATGCCTTAGTTGGTGGGATGCTACTGAGAGGTAGTTTAGCAGGATCCTGAAGGTTATTAACATGATATAGATAAAATCCATCACATGATCTTATAGTATGGCTAGATAGTTGGATTATAAAAAGCATCAAACTCAAGGATTTCAAAAGTTTTTCAAAAAGACAACTGCTCTAAAACAAAATTACAAGTTAAATAAAAATGTAGGGGTTTTTATTCTGTTGCATAAAGGCTTCAATTTAATAACACCAAAAATTTCCTTTATTGATCTCTTATTTTCCTTCTACTTATTTCTATACTGCTCTTATATGTGAGTTGGAACTTTTTTTGTAATTATTACATTAAGTTTAATAAGCGGTGTGTTTGTAGTTGATCATTTACTGGTAAAGAATCATAAATCACGCTCAGTATTATTATTGTTTCAATAACTGATAGGACTTGTTTTGCCGTTGTTCAGTGACGGGTTTAACCAGTTACCTGCCATTTAGTCAGCACTTTGGTACAAAGCTCTTTAAAACAAAGGTGTGGAGAAAATACACTGACATAATGTAAAATGTAATGTGGTGGAGAACTATCACCAACAGTAGATGTTTATATCTATAGGTACTAGAGAGTAAGAAAAGAAGAGTGGTAACTTCTGTGTGTGTAAAGGAAAAACACCCCGGAACACTGCATGCACAAAATGTGTGACATTTCACATTTCACAATGTCATCACCTGTGACACGGGAGACTTAATTTGAAAAATTATCTACAGGATTTTGATACCAGCAAAGCTGTGTGATGTCCATTTCTGCAATCGCTGGGGAGTTGTTTGTTTTAGTACTTGGCCTTCCTTGTTCAGTCCGCAGGCTACCTGGAACTGGCCAAATTCATTACTCTTGGAGGTTTTGTGTTTTCTTACTAAGTTTACAAGATGAGATCTTCATTATGCCCTCTTTCCAAACCCTCTCCTAAAACACAAAACAATGTTTGGTTTTATTAATTTATTAATTTATTAATTAACCTAGGGTCTTGTTTCAATTCACTAGCTCTTCCACCTGTTAATGTTCACAACAATTTTAGTTCCATTTTTACAAGATCTCTCTGAGCAGACAGACAGAGGGGGCATATGTCCACTTTACAGACAGTCAGCTGAGTCACTGAGAGTTGAAAGCTTCCACCCATTTTTGATGCCCACAAGGCTTTATTTTGTGGAATATTTAACATTATGTTAAACATTATACCTAGATGTTTAAGCTAGATGCCTAACATTATAGTTCCACCTAGACACCTAACATTATAGATAACACTATACTTAAAGTTCAGGTTTCATCAACTTTATTTTACTGCTATGTGCTCTTTGTTTCTGCAGGTTGGATTTCAAGATGTCAGACAAGAAACAGGTAAAACACAACTGGTGTGAAAACCTGAAAATACTAGGCAAAAAAAAAAAAATCTTGTTTAAAATAATTTTCCACTCTCTGAACTTCCCCAAATGAAAACCTTTCCACACAAGTGCCTGGGTGCAAACTCATATAACAGGTCATGCTGGAGAACCTGAATAATACAGAGTTCTCTGCCCTTGCCATAACACACATTCATTAATATCAGCATTCATGACAGGTTTCTGCAGTCAGGGGATGTTGCTGCAGTGTCAGGGATTTTGTTAGGTGGAAGGTACTGAATACAAAAGGTTAATTCTAGTAATTAGTTGATGATAGATTAGGACCATGAAAAGCTGCAGAGAACATCAATATGAACATTGAAGAATGTCCCCAGAGCCATTTAATCTAATTCAGGAGTCAGAGTAATAGCTGAAGTAAAGGAAAGCCTGGCACCAAAAGTCAACGAAGTAGAGACAGCAGAGCCAAAGTCTGATGGGCTGTTTTAGTCCAGAGGTTGAGTGACTGAACCAAAGACAGCAACAGATAATGCACTAGTGGATTGTAAACTATTAAACCAAAATATCCTACAGGACAAATCTATGAGGAAATGCCACTAGATTTTGATGAAAAGCTCTTGCATAATTAGGTTATGTGGCACAGTGTATAGATTGCCTCTGGAGCAGCATCCTGCCTGCCTTCCATCTGTGTTCTGTTCAATACTGATGGAGTCGAGTCGGATTTTGATTTCATCAATCTAATCAGTACAGTGCCTTAGTTTTGGCTTTCCTGCCATTGATCTTATTGCCTTTGCATCACACACAACATCTTTTTTTAAGCTGAAGCCCAATGGTATAACAGTGAATGTGCCACTGCAGAGACTTGTATGACTGGTAGAACCTCAAATATGTCACTCCAGGAACAAAAATAGCTTTGGTTCAGCTGTTATTGGGGGAGTTTGCTCTACTTGAATGAACTCACATTAATTTAAATATCTTAAAGTACCAATTCAAATAATCTAGTGTAAGAAGAGGGAAATTAAACATTTTTGTTTACCAAAAAACATTTTGTTTACCATTGGTTTTTATGCATTTTATTTTATTTTTTTATTTGATTGCATTTGATGCCATTTTATGTAAATGACATTTTTGTTCAGAAATGGTTATTTTTCTGTCTATTTCAAAAAATTGATTTTTTAAAAAATATTGACTATGTTTTATAGGATTCAGATGTAACGCTATGCCTTTTAATCAGCCTTTTTTTTTCCCTGTCCTTTTCTGCCTCAGTTTTATTTTAATGACCTTTCCTCGGCCTTATTAATTCCCCTCTTTTTGTATGTTCTCTGTACATGGGGCTCTTTGGGCACAGAAATTATGCAGGAACATAGCTGAATTTGGGGGCAAAATTTTGTGTTCTTTCAGTGTGCCGGATAGAATTTGCTCCCTTAGAAACTGATAAAAATGTCTAACATTGGTGAGAGCAATGAGTGAACTGGGGGAAACAACCAAGAGTTGCCTATTTGCCAGTCAGTAATTCCTTATCTTTCTTTTTTGGTTGTAGTAAGGTGGGGCCAGCCTAAGCCCCCAGGAGGTAGTGACAGGACAAGAGGACATGGCCTTCAGGATGCACCAGGGAAGGCTGGATATCATGAAGAATTTCTTCACAAAAAGTTGTTAAACATGGGAACGGACTGCCCAGGGAGGCGGTGGAGTCACCATCCCTTGGATGCGATCCTGAAATGACAGGGTGTGCCACTCGGTGCCATGATCTGTTTGACAGGGGGTGGTCGGTCAAAGGTTGGATTCGGTGACCCCAGAGGTGTTTTCCAACCTAAATGATTCTATGAAATATCCTCTAAGGATGTGGAAGAGTGATGCCGAGGGGTGCCGTGTCGCTGTGTTGCTCCCCAAGGGGCCTGAGGCCAGTCAACACACGGAGGCGAGGGGATGCTCTGGCAGTGTCGCCTCTCTCGCCCCGGCCCGGTCGGACCCGAACCGCCTGACCGGCCTCGCCGCATTCCCGGGTGGTTCTCCGGGCGCTGCATCCAGCGCCGAACAGCGGGCAGGGCCCGCCAGCACTGCAGTTCATTCCCGGCACTCCACGGCGGCTCCTCCCCTTGTCCCCTGCGGGTCGTTCCCCGGCACCCGCCTCCATCCCCTCTGGCACACCATCCCTATCACCCTGTCCCGCCACGCCTCCGCACACCGGCACCGCGCCGCCCCACAGCGCGACACCTCTCGGCACACCGAGCCCCGCCACACACCATCCATCCCCCGGCACACCGACCCCCGGCNACCCCGGCACTCCACCCCTACCAACGCCATCCCAGCACTCCATCGCTACCCACACCATCCTCCGGCACGCCATCCCGGCACTCCATCCCTACCCACGCCATCCCGACGCTCCACCCCCACCCGGCCATGCCCCCGCACGCCGCCCCTCCGCTCGGCACCGAGGCTCCCATTGCGTTCCTCCGCCGCCGGGGAGCGCTGCGAGCTCGCCCGGGAGCTGCGGGAGCGCCGGGGCGCGGTGGGCGGCAGCTCCTGTGGCTCCGCTCCTCCCCGTTCCTCGCTGGTGCTGCTGAAGGCAGTAGCGACTTGGTGCTGTGTTAGGCGGCGTGGAGCCGCTCGCTCATGTTCCGGGGGAATTGCCCTTCCTGCTGGCTCTAATTACGCTCGATCTAACTTGAATTAATCTAACCTCTAGCTCTGAGGCTTTGGTGCGGCTTTCTGTTCAAAGCTGGAAAGGCATTTGCCTGCAGAAAGTTTTGGCTTTTCTTGAGGCCGCTAACTGCTCTAATCACACCTCTGCCTGCAGACTTGGTTCTGCTTTTCCCAGAGAGACAGACCTTAGCCCAGCTGGTTCCTGGGGTAAAGAGCACGTAAGGACAGATATTGGTGGTGAGATTGTAGCCACCCTGCCTTCAAGAGAGAGCAGGTTGCCTGACCACCTTGGGAACAGCAGCCGTTGCATCCTTGGGCAGTGTCTCAGAGTTCATATCTCCATAAAGCTGCCTCAATTTAAATTAAAAGTGACTTTATCTTCAGTGGATAATTTCAGCTTGGGATCTGCAGCATTCGAGCTAGATCATTGAGCCAGGCAAGTGTAAACTCCTCACACAGGCAAGATCACAAAAAATAATGTGCATGCAACTGACTTTGATAATCACAGCCAAATGGTTTGTGCCTTTGGTGTAACTCAGCCCTTGGAGCTTTTGGCTTGATTGTCTAAGCAAATTAAGATTAAGTGATAGGACTGTGTGCTTATGTGTATATATATATATAAACACCTGTCTGTCTCTTCCATCCTCTGTCTAATTCTGACCAATTCAGGTAATCAGTCACAGATGTCAACGTTAATCATTTTAGGCATGTTTGGTGGAGATAATAGTCTAATATAGAAAGAGGCTGCACTGGTCTACAGCTTAGGAAAAGCCTGCAGCTGGCATCCCTGTTACTGCCTTATTACACAGCAGAGAACCCACACCTTGCAACATTAATCCACAGAAAACCAGCATGCATTGGTCCTACTGCTCTCATCATTATTATTTGGTTGTTCGTCCTACTTCTCATCTATGAGAGAACTTAGAAACTTAGAACTCAAATACTTGAGAGAAGAAGCACATCAGAAGCAAGAGCACTATGTCTCTTCTGGTTACCTGCAGGTTAGGAGGTGGTATCTGACTTCAGACACAAACCTGAACTCATCAAGGAAGGAGAGAGGTTAGCTCAGAAACACAGCAGGAACTAACAAGAGGAAAATATATCATATCTTGCCAGTTGTCAAAGAATGCTATGTCCGAGCTTGGAAAAATGGCAGAGCTCAGAGAGCTGGTCGTTGAAAAAGTCCCTCACTGAAATGGGTCCTATGGTAAAAATGCTTAGTTCTCTCTGTGGCTGTAAAATAAAGCTAGATTAACTCTGGTTACACATTTCTATGTAGAGGCATTATGTACAGCTGCAGCAATCTTCCTTCTTGCATCCTAAGTGATAACAATTTGGAAGATATAGAAATTTAAACATGTAAGATTAAAGATATTAAAGACCAAATATTTTACTATTAAATAAAATTGATTGTAAAGAATATATTAAAATACAGGAGAAAAAATAGAAGCTCTCTACACAACCAAATTGTTTTTCAAGACTAGCTGCATTTAGGCAAGACAGAGCTAGGCATAAAGATAATTTTCTCAAGAGTTCTTAAATGACCTGGAATTTCTTTTTAAAACACAACTTTGGTCTTTCTGAGCCCATGGTTAAGTGTATGTCAGCAATGCTTATCCTTTGAGAATTCAGGCTCTCACATCATATGGATTCTCAAGAGAAAGAAATCAGCTCTACCCTGCTGCAAGGCAGAGGGAAAATTCCTTTCCCCAGGTCTCAGGGAAAAGGCAGATCCCATTCTCCAGGTTGGGGAATGATCTGTCATGCGTGGGTTATCCATGCTGGGAAGGGGCACACCAAGTTTTTCTGAGGCTCTTCAGGCATTGCAGACTAATTCCTAGTGACTTTTTTTAAAGTTGAGGTTCCCACTCTGTTATTGGTAGGGTTTGCAAGGTAGAATTTCCCAGTAGCCTCGTAATTTCAGGCTTTGCTGCAATAGACTATCCATACCTAGAGAGCAGCAGCTGCCAGCAGCAATGACAGCTACAGAGCCTGCCTTAAACCAGCTGTGATTTGATGCACCCATTATCACTGCTGTCTGCTGCTAGAGAGCAGCCTTTGGTTTCCAGTCAGATTCCACACGGAGACAAGGCTTGTGCAGCCTCGCTGTCATCACCACCTCTTTAAGCCCTAACAGAGAAATGTCAGACATAGAGTTACATCTAAAAAATCTTGTGTCCCACAGGTTTCCTGGAAAGTGGTGAGCAGATATTGCTTTATTGCTCAGCGACGCAGAGCTGTTCCTCTTTCTGGGACATGTCAGGCTGCTGAGTGAGTAGCATGTCTAGACTTTGAATCAGACACAGTGTATGAGGTATCTTGCCTAGCTTTCATGTAAAACACTCAGAATAGGAACATTACAAGAGAGATACAGAAGGTATGAAAGCTGAGATGAGTGTAGCAGGAGGCCTCAGGCAATATGGGAGGGAGCTAGGTGTCTTAGGTGGCTTAGGAGAACACAGGAGAAAATGGAGTACAGAGATGGTTAGAGGGAGGAAAAGAAGAAAATGCTTTCTATGTCTTGCTACTCACAGAACTATCTTGTGCAGATTTCCCATAACAGAGGATCAGTGGGGCACTTACATAAAATGTGAGAATACCGATCAAGCATCAAAGGGCAGACAGTTAATTCCTGTAAAAAAAAGCAATCAAGTACATCTCAAGAGAATGGAATAGACAGTGCTCGCTTGTGTAAATGAAGTCATAATAGATGTCTGGTTGCTATGGATTTTATGCAGGTGATCTACTTCCTTTTCCTTTTTTGCTCATATTGCCAGCCTTACTGTAACAGTCACTGCAGAAAGAAATGCTGTTCTGCTTGAGGAACATCAGAATGCAAGGACAGAGTACAATGATTCAGTGTCCCACAGAAGCCTTCTGGTAGGAACCTTGTTTTGGCTTGCACATCATCAGATGGCTCAGTTCCCCTTTTCTCTGGCCACCAAATGCTGCCAAAGGGAAGCACAGGAGGAGAAGCAGTTTTGCTTGGCTTGTTCTGTTGATGATGTGGCAGTAAATCCCACATACTTCAGGAGTTCATGTGACGGTAATAGGGCAAGCTGGTACCTGAGGGCTTCCCCTTTCACACTAGTCAGAGTCTTGGCAGCCTGTGGCTTCTCCTGTGTAAGTGGTAGCCGTGAAAGCACAAACACATTTTTTTGCCCATCTTGCACACGGGTGCTGATAAAGAGGCTCACCTGAGCAAGATTGTGGGGAAGGTAGAAGAGGGCTTTGCATAATGGTTCTATATGATCATACAGTGCTCTGAAATCCACAGGGGATAAAGCATTGCACTCCTTAGCCTGAATCACTATAGTGCAGAAAGTCGTATTATATGCAACTATTAAGAAATACAGATTTCTTATGAAATACAAATATGTTTTCTGCCTAATAAGTAAGGCACAAGATCATATAATTATAGAATATGCTGAGCTGGAAGGGGCCCACAAGGATCATCAGCCCAGCTCCTCACCCTGCACAGGACAGCCCCAAGAGTCACACCACATACCTGAGAGCACTGTGCAAACACTTGTTTGATGTGGCCATGATTTTTTTACTATTAACATAATGGATTTTTTTTTACTATTAATGTAATGATTAAAGGCAAAGGAGCTGTTTATTAAAGGCAAAGGTGGTTTTGGGTTTGGGCTTGTAATAGTTTGTGATTAGCATTATTTTTCCAAGGCTGCTTTGGTGAAAGCAAGCCAAGTATGCTGTGGCAAACCTAAGACTGTCTAAGGATACGTCAATCACTGCTCTGTCGAATCCCAAATTCTCCCGGCGTTTCAAGACAAACTTCGGGAGAGAATTAGGAATCCCAGCCCTGATGAAATGGTTGATGCAAGCCTAGGCAGGAGTGTGGCAATTCCGGCTGTAATTGGGAAAGGCACCGGTGGAGGTCAGTGTCTCCCAGGGACAGGCTCGGGAGCGCCTGCCCATCGCTGCCCTTCCCTGCTCCGCTCAAACACGTGTCTTAACTTCGTTTCGCTTCTCCCCATCGTTTCAGGGATGTGAGCATGACCTGTTCAGCCTTGATATTCAGCCTTGTCACAACAGAAGTGCTGCTGGATCTGACCAAGAACAAAACCTTCCAGAGCCTTTGGGATGGAATGCAGGTTTGAGGTGCCTCCAAAATCAGGCAGCGTATGCATCTAGCTGTTTCAGGTTAACTATATTCCTCTCATCCTGTGTGAATGAAATGGAGATCAGCCCTTGTGCATGGTATTCTTTAGGCAAAGACTGTATGTTTTAAGATCCCACCAAAAACCAGACTAATTTTACAAAGGACATAAGCAAGGCCACGTTGTAACACTGAAACCAAGCCAGAAACCCAGATCTTTAAATAGGAGGGGAAATCATGTGGTTAAAACCTAATCGTTGTTTTATCCTGTTTGCTAAATGCCTGTCAGTATTTGCATGTGCTTGTGCCTGCAATATCGGAAGTACCAGGAGAGCTGGACTTTCAGTTTCACGTGGACTTTGAGTGAAAGGGAGAAAAGTTCCCTGCTTTTGTACACAATAAAAGTGCAAACTGTCCCTTCAAAAGTACACAGTAGGGTCCTAAAATATGTAAAGGTAGTTGCCAGCAGAGTCTGGCTGCCTGGCTGGGTGTAGCTGCATTGGAGACACACAAACTCTCACAAGCACACTTCTCCCAAAGGAGAAGGAAATGGGTGACAGCGGCTGGATGAAACATGGCCAAGAAGAGAAAGGCTGGAAGATTCAGGCTGTTTAGCCCAGAGAGGAGGCATGTGAGGAGAAACACTGCTGCAAAGGAGGAAATGAACCTTTTCTTCTGCATGGACTCAGTAACAGGCTTAAACTGCAAGTTCAGAACTAGAAAAAGTTCTCCATGGAAAGGAAGGAGATGTGTTGGGATGTACTAAAGGGCGACAAAAAAATCCAGTGCTCAGCCGGGAAAGAACATGTTATGCCACGTGACTGAGAGATAGGACTTCAAAGGAGGGGTGCAAAAAGTAATCCAAGCAAGAAGTCAAAGTAAAAAGAAGTCAAAGTCCCAGTTGAAGTTGTAAGTCGGAGTTGGAGTCATTGAAGTTGTTTATTTTCCTCTCAGTTCAGTTTTATATGCTGTTGCAGCTTAAGGAGTCACATCCTTAAGCAAGAATTTTCCCCTAGTTAGAGAATTAGCCTATTTTTTGCATTACTTGGCAGCCTTACAAAACTACATAGTTTTAAAAACCTTGATATCTGCATATGCTGTACTTTGCCAGTTCTTCTCTTATCTGTGGTTGCTTATCCCATGGCTGATTTCCCACCAAGGCCAGGATATAATTAAGCTCCATTGCGCTCTCTCTCTTCATTGTGTGCAGCTGATGTGTGTGTTTACACATTTATTTTGAAAGATTGTCTGAAAGGTAAGAATAAACCCAAAATCTTCCTTTCTGCCTTCACAACTTACACACACATATAATCCAAAGGAGACAAAGAGATTGGGACATAAAATATTATGAAGTAAAGCCTATGCCATTCCTTTTTCTTCTATAAGGGATGCTCACTGCTGTAAATCATTTTCCTTGGCTACCTCTTGAGCAGGGTTGGATGATGGGAAAGCTGTAGAGCACAGATCTGTTGCATGCAACTGAGTTGAAATCCAGCACAGCTGCAGCAGGAGAGGTTTAGGGTCACAATTGCTCATTTTTTGACCATTTTTCTTTTCCTGTTCTGTACAGAAGTTGGTTAGGCAGGGGACAGGTAGAATAATCCTTGTTTGTATGGTTCAAAATTTTGTCTGTCTCAGACACAAGATCCTGGCACTGCTGTAATGAGAAGAGAGGCTCTTCTTCTCTATTCCTGTGCTTACCTGCAGATCAGAAATAAGGCATCTTCCTCTAGGTGACCAAGATTTAATTTTGCAGTTTTCCATTGCAAAATTCTTACACTTATTTTACTACTCTAGAAATTCATACTATTAAAAGATTTACAAAGTGTTCTTTATATACTCTTCGCAGACAAGTTAGAACCCTTAAATTTAAAAAAAAACACACAAAAAACCCGCCAAACAAAAACAAAAACAAAACAAACNAACCACCCACATTAATTTTGGGGAAAAAAAAAAAAAACAAACAGTGAGACTGAGTGTTTAATTGTACCAGGCCAACTGACACTCATCCCAGGACAAATACAGTAAACTGCCACGCACAGGTATGGGGAAATTAGGAGATTAGGGGGATCCTAGATGGGAATGAGAGGCAGAATCATTTCCCTTGTAAGTGAAAGTCAGAGTTGTCTTTGACCTCTTGAAACTGGTGATATGAGAATTCCTTCATCCCTCCCTCTCTAATCAAGGAATGTGTAATAAGTAAGTATTTAATCAATTGGATTAATTGTTCTGGCGTTCTTGCAAAGTACTGTGAGCGCCATTACTGCAAAATCCTGGATAAAAATTTATGGGGAATAGCTACATTACAAAAAAAATGTCTGTTCACTTAGTGTAAGGCAAAAGACAGGCAGAAGGGTTTCTGATTTGTGTCTGGGCTCCTGATTAGGGGTTACTAAGCAACACTAGGCCTGATCTTAGCCCTGCATTCCTCCTTGGAATGCAGTGTCTGTTAACACTCAGGTAAAACCGGGCTTATTGTATACATTCTTCTGACATCAAAGGCCTGCACGGGTGCAAGTGAAACAGTGATTCCTTGATTTTCAGAGAGAGGTTAACCCAAACACACACTTTACTGAGCATGGGTTGGTGGGTCAGTTATCACCCTGCCCAGTCATGCCATGCATTTCGGTTCACAACTGCATTTCCCTCCGTTTGTTCTTCTTCCCTTCCTGCTCCCTCCCATCCCATGCCCCACAGCCTCTGTGCTCCTATTGGGAATGTTCATTCCTGTTCATTCCTTAGTGACAGGGCCTACTAGGATATGTCCTCATACAAATACTAATGCAAGAATTACTTGGATGAATTACATTGAAATAACGTGAGACTTTCTCAGGTGTTTTCCCTAAACACTTTTCCCAGGCAGTATTCCATCACCTGAATGATGCTGCTCTCAGCCACAGCTCACTAACCTGCCCTAAGGCCTAGGCAAAAAAAAAAAAAAAACCAAACCAAAAAACAAAAACAAATCAGCAGAACAAGGTGCCCCTTTGGGATCTGGAAGAGCACAAAACAACTTCAGTGCAGACAGTCTTCTAGAGTTCTTCAGAAGGAAACCCCTTCCCACAGTTCATCGGGATCCCAGTGTAATTCACCTTAATGGAGTGACATAGCCATGGGATCTGTCCCCAGAAATCCCAGCAAGTGCTGACACAGTAATTCCTGTGGTGCTTTTGAAGTGGCTGCCCTCACCAGTTACATAAATTAACTCGGCAAAGACTGTTCATACATAGAGAAAATCCTTCCTGACAGGATTCTTATGTCTTATGTCCATTAGGATCATTCCTCAGAACCTACCTTTCCTAATATACCTCTGTAAAATGAACTGCTGGGAAGAGAAGGTATACTTTCTCCGTTTGTGACAACTTCCAAAAAAAAGGTCAGTGTGTTCAATATGGCAGACGTGGCTGTTGGTGACTTTTCTTTCCTGTGCCCAGTGACCTGTATAAAACACACTGAATTCAACGTCATGTATAAACATTCTACAAAGTTCTATTGCCATTGGTAAAACAGCTCTTTGCAATTCAACAAAGAGAAAGTCCACGGGCTAGAAAAGTGCCCCCTCACTGCTAATAAACTTGGATTAAATGCATATGATTTAATTAACTCAATTTCATAAAGATGCATTCTGGTTTTGCTTGTGCAGCTTGTATGCCAGAGAAACACACTGGCAGGCTCCCAAATAATAAGTAAATACAGAATATTCCAAAGTTGGGCTTGTGCCACCACCAGAGCAGGGACAGCCAAATCTGCAATAGAAATGTCTGCAAACTGCTGGAGGAGAAAAGCAGTGCTAAGGTAAAACGCTTTAAATCAAATCCCAGACTCACAAGTCCTACTGCAGAGCTGTGAGTTGAGAGGTGGAGAGATGAAGAGAGCTTTCAGCTCTCTGGGCAAAAAACCCAAAAAAAACAGGACTTCTCAACAAATCTGTTATGTTCTTACATAAAGAAGATAATGTTTATTTTTTTCTAATATTGTTCTCAGAACAGCTGTATTTGTCAGTATATTTGTAATGTCTTTATCAATTAGTTTTTATTAATTTGCTTGTAATTCAATTTGAAGTATATATCCAACATGGAAAAAATAGAAATGGAAAAAATCAGAGCTTTGATAACTTACATTCAATAAAGTGAGAAAAAAAAACAATAATCAGGAATTTAGAGGGTAATTGTGAATAACCTCAGCTAAACTTAACCATGACTGCTTTTGCCTATGACAGCATTCTTCTCCCCTAGTTTTTTAGTAAATTGATTTTCATTTACAAATTTTAAACACTGGAATAATTACCAAGGAAAAGCTTTTAGACTGACTGCACTTTCAAGTGAAAGTACAATGAGGTAGTATTCAGTCTTTGCCCTGAAAACAGCTATTCTGGTATAAACATTTTTATACTAATTGTGAATTCAGAATGGAAATACATGCTGGTTTAATTATGCTATAATTAATTGTGCTAAATATATATTATAGTAAATACACTATAACGGGGATGATATCACTCCTTTAATTATATTGATACTTGAATTTTTCTAGCACAAAAAGAGTACCACACACACATTCCATTGTTAGATAAGTGACTCTGGTCTGATTGCAGCAAATGCAATGTTTTGTGTTTAAAGTTACAAGTCGTATCACTTCAGCCTTACCATGGACTGAAAGCATTCATGTGGGCTGTTTTCATGGCTCACTTGGTCCATAGTAACTTGCTAAGCCATGATGATTCACTTATGAATTTGAGCTGGAAGGGAAATGTTTCAGAGTATTCTAACAATGGTGCTGCAGCTGTGAGAATACAAGGATAGGTTTTACATTAACACAAGCCTTAACAAAATAGCACCAGCATCTAAACCAGGCCGGCAGGAGAATTAAACAATGAGTTCTAACTGCTCAAATAAATGAGGACTGTAAAGAGAATCAGTGCTGGTTGAGGTACAGCTGATGATCAGCCTGGAACACAGCACTGCTCCTTAGGGCTCACGTGAATGTTCCACTTTAACTCCAAGAAAGATGAGTTTTGGTTGAGGAAAGTGCCCTCACTCAGAAATGCACTTCAACATCTACTTGAATTTCACTAAAAGCACTAGGATTCAAGTTTGAGCTTAAAACTAAATGTAGGCCTACATGTTTTCCTGCATGGGGGACACTGATTTAAAGGCTGCAAACCATGCAAGTTAACCTCTTTTGAAAGCCAGCAAAGCAATGCTGAAGAAGGGAATAAAATTGAAACTTCAAAACCAAGGAAGTATTTGGGTCATTATGTTTCTAGTTGAGAATTGTGGATCTCAAAGTGGAAAATCCCAGTGAGATAACACAGGAATGACAGAAACTCGCTAATGTCAACAAAGATGAATCACCTCTGGACCAGGAGGTAGGGGAGAAGGGAGTAGAATTGCCCTAAGGTAACCTAATACTGATTAGCATGGCAGAAATCACACCCCTGCCAGGGGACCACGTGGTGTCAGACTGCTTTTGTGTGATGAACCAGTCACTAATCAGAGCACATGCAGAAATTTGTTGGTTATTGATTATTTAACTGAAAGTTGAGTAATGAACAAATTATTGTGCAGCTGCAAGCTCTCCAAAGGCATGGGAGCTTTAGGAACTATGGCCTAGCACCCCTCTGTGCAGAGCAGCATTAAAGGCCGGGAGGTGGGGCCCAGCTCCATGTTCTCCTTGGCTCCTGCACTCTAAGGACAGACCTTACCCTGCTTTGAGAGTCACAAAGTGATACCACAGAGATCTGCTGCATCCCAATGACATTATATAAATTGTACTAATTAATCCCAAGGTGTTTTGGATGATACAGTTTGTTTACTGTTGTGGTTTTTTAAGCCAAGAACTGGGTACCTCTGATAAATTGTTTCATTTGGAAGAGCTGATGGAAGCGGGGTCTTGCCAGTGCTCTGAGAAGTTTACTTTCCTCATTGAACCTCACATGTAAACTGTCCTGGCTACTCTAGATGTGCAAATAAATAAACCTGGGAAGAGCAGCATCAGCTCCAGCAGGCTGCTCAGTCTCCCTTGTTGCAGGGAGGCCCTAAGATAAAGAGAGGTTGAGCTAGAGCAACATAGGTCTGACCAATATGATTACCACTATGTTCTTTTTTATTTCATCTAAAATGGCTGCTTGTATACATTTCTAGATAGTTTACAAATTCAGTAGCTTTTCTATTTGCACACAGCGTACCAATGAATGTAAACACACACTGTTTAATTTACTTTTAAGGTGGCTAAACGTGCCCACTAATAATTGCTCTCAGTGACTTCTAGAAAATCCACTATCTAACATTACTACCTAAACTTCTAATTTCTTCTATGCCACAAGTAATTTTACCTGTGCAGCACCTTCAAGGCCTCAAGGCCTTCAAGGCCAAGGCTCAGCCAGACAGGCCTCAGCTGGGTAGTTCACTGTTTTATTCAATGTCTCATTCTAAGTACAGAATGAGACTCTTTCTCTCAGAAAATCTGCTACACTCCCTGTTAAAGCTGTAACATACTGGGATGTGTTCACATGTAGGGTGAACACTTACAGTCAATTACACTCAATTTATTAGATTAGGTATGCAGAGGAATGGAATAATAGCGGAGTCATATGGCAGAGGAGGTTTACCATCTGCTATCTGCCTTTAGCAATGGGCCAGTTCTTACTGTGGAAAACAAAAAATAGGAGAAGTGAAAAAAAAAAAAAATGGAGTATATGCTTTTAAATTCCCAGATGGGGCTTTGACTCCAAATTCTCAATTTACAATCATGCCCTTTTGTAACTGAACTGAATTATTTTCCAGCATTTTACAGCTGAATAGATTTGCTAGCAGGCTCTTATTAATTACATTTAATAGTCTTCTGTTAGAAGCCTGAGTGTGCCAAAGGGTACAGGCTAAGGGAAAAGATCCAGATAATGCAATTGACAGCAGCAGAATTGTGCCGAGTTCATTTTGGCAACCATTCATGTGTACACGCTGAGATTTTTGTATTTTAAAAAATGTATCTGTGGATAAGTACTAACCACTAAAACAGAGCTGAGGAGAGACACATGTGACAAACACTCTCAGGCACCATCATCAGTCACCTAAACCTGAAATCTGAGGACTAAAACTTCTATTCATGGATTTTATTCAGCTATTAATCGACAGTGCCACCCTGGGTGAGGTGAGGATCCTCAAGAACCAAAATGCCATTTCTATGCAACCACAGCACCTCATTCTTCAAAAAAGATACAGTTTAGCCTGATGTCAAACCTACCACAAAGCCTCATCTGCTTTTAGAAACCAGAATTATCACCACATGCTTCCCTAATGGCCATCTGCACTTATGCTTTATATCCACATTGTGGCTTTTTTTTCCCTTTTTTTTAACTTGTATAAATGAAATTTGCCTTCTCAAATCTCAGACCTTTCTGCCTCTGTGCTGCAACTAGCAAAGTTTGATTTATTCATGGAAACAGCCAGTTCTAAGTAATTTTGTGATAGCTTCTGAGAGCTATGACATAACAAAATAAATATAGCCTTAGTACTGCTGCAGCTGGTTTGGGAGACTGACTTTCTAGGATCAGTTGATATTCCTTATTCCTCCTTTTCCTCCCTCAGCTCACTGGGGATTCCTATGGGGTGGGGAGAACTTGTTTGCAAAACAGACCTTGACCTTGTCAGCAGCAAATATTTTCTGCTAAACAAGCAAAGGCCATTTCTGGAAATCTTTTCAAGAATTTTGGATTGGGACTGCATTTGCCATCTGCATTTGCCATCTCTTTTACTGTGACTATTCCAAGAGCATATAAATTAGATTCCCAAACTCAATCTACCTACTGATAGTTCAAGTTTGCCAGTTCCTGTTTCTGACCTCCATTAAAACCCTCACATGTTTAGAAATATAGACTCTAAAATTTTAATATTAACAGCTGAACTGACACCATTCTTACCCTTTAAAATTCTATTATTGTTAAAAAAAAACTAGAAAAGGAAACACACTGTCTTAATCAAGAGATAGAATCATCTATAAGAATGGTTTTGAAGTGAAATATTTTGTATATCTATTTGATAAACTGAATTATACTAAAAGATTTTGCATTTTCCTTGCTTTTAACTTGAGAATCTCCATCCCATCTTTACGTAAAGATAGATTAACTCCTCCAAACTAATCACAAGGGAATGAAACTCCTAGTAATACATCCATGTGTAGGTGTATGTGCATAAAATATAAAGTTATATTATTTCACATGTGTTTGTGCAGGGTTTTTCAAATTTCTGTGTCTGTTTTTGACCATGTTATTCTAGTGTAATTTCAGAATGAAAATTTATTTCCTGTTGCATCAATATCATGTGAAATTCTCAAATTGCCAGAAACATCCTTCCCTCTATTTGACCTCACCAACGTGTACTTTGGGACAGCTTGGTGATTTTGGCATCTTTTTACCATAAAAAGAGACTTGAATTCAGGGACTTACTGATCTACCTTGCCCATTTTTGGCTGTTTTTTCTACAGAAACAAGCCTTTTATTATATACCTAAAATTTCTGTATATCTCTACCCATGAGTCCTCCCTGTTCCTCTCAGACATGCCAGCCAGTTTAATTCCACAGATACATATAAAGGTCTCCAAGACAAAGCATGTAGTTTAAGTGTCATTACAACATATAGAGACTCTAACAATTAACCTCTGGGACTGCTGTGTGAGCTCAGACCTTACTGTGCACTTGAGTTTACCTGGGAAAGAAGAGAGATAAAGGGCAGGACTCTCCAGCAGCAGGAAAAGCACCCACATCAGTCATGCATAGGACAAATATGCAGGAATACGAGTTGCCCTAGTTCTGGTGCTCCCTGGGTGGCCTGTAGGTGTACATGATGCTCTTTCTGGTCTCAGCACGCTGCCTAGAAACCAGTGCCTATCAAGCAGGATTAGAGACTGGTCTGACTTTGCTTGGTTGTTGTTTGGTGGCTCTGGGCAGTGCTCAGGTAGCTCTGTCATGGCACTTTCTATGTGACTCTACCCTGGACTTCTCCAGGTGACTCTTTGGTCTTGCACAAAGTTAAGTAGAACAAACTTTACTAGTGGCTCTAGTTCAAATTCACCAGTGTAACCTAGCTGGTAAAATCTGGGATTTATGTCCTTGAACTTGCTGTGATGGTGGGCTGGGAACAACAGAATGTATTATATTGTGTGTGTTTATAGGCTGCTAAATCAATACACTGCTGAAGGGGAATCTTCCACATCATTTATAAATAAGGGTGAGGGATGTGCTTTTGGCAGCACAGCTGTACATGCAAAGTGCCTCCATTGACTCCTGCACTGTTACATACTTTGCAAAATGATTAATTTAACCTGTCCCCTCTCATGAACTGCCCACACCAACATTTACTGCTCTAACCAGAGACAGAGCTGTTGCAAAGACCTGCCTTCCCAAATCAGCCTTTCTAATAACAGGGAAACAAAAGAAACTATGAAAATCAGAAGATACTAACATCAGAACTTCTGGTCCACACCAGACCTACACCTACATCCAGGACCTACATCTACATCCAGGACCTACACCTACATCCAGGACCTACACCTGCATCCAGGAATGGATGCTCTCTGCTGATCAAAAAAGTTCATTTGCACTCCTGCTCGTTCACAATATGTCAGGTTTCAGATCCATCCCAGGTCTCCTCCCCTAGCTTTGTACTTTGATGTCAAGCACTCAAAACGTTGAGTCCTGTACTCCACACTCATCTTTCTGACTCTGAAATTATTAATATTAATATTATTGCAAACTATGGCCTACAGCTGAACTCTGTTGGAAAGTCATCATGGAGCTGATGCAAGAAATGAAAGGAGTCAAAAGCACGAGTGTGGTCACATATACTGCAATATTACTTCAGTACTCAATGAAAGGAGGAAGTATAGGTGATCACAGATAACCAAGAAATCCTGGTCAGAATAATGAAGAAATTAATGACAGAATAATACCAGATTGGCCAAATCCAAAAAGAAGTCGGAAACAATGAAAATATAATCATTAATTACTCAGATGTTTTGATGGATGGAGTAAAACTATGTTTCAACAGATGAATGATAAAAGCATTTAACTGAAGTTATAATAGTAGTTAAGTTTCATGGAGCAGTTTTTCCAATTAAGAGGTTTTCCATTCACAGCCTCACCACCCTCACAGTAAAGAATTTCTCCTCTCTAATCCAATCCTACTCTCTGTCATTGTGAAACCATTGCCCCTTGCCCTGTCACTCCAGGCCCTTGTAGTCTCTCTCCATCTTTCTGGTGGGCTCCCTTCAGGCACTGGAAGTCACAATCAGGTCACCCCGAAGCCCTTCTCTTTTCCAGGCTGAACAATCCAAATTTTCTCAGCCTTTCCTCACAGGAGAGGTGCTCCATCCATTTCCTACCCACTGACGATATTGAATAAACAAAACAAGTTGTACTATCAACTCAGTGAGACACGTTCCTTTTCTTTGCACCCGAAGTTCACTTGTACCTTTCTCCCATTTTTCTGACATCGTATAGAAGCTACACTGGGCAAGTCTAAATGTCAGTCAGTAAGTTTGTATATTTTCCTAATATAAGCTGAATCAGAACATCCTTCTGATGAGTGGGAATTACCCAGGTCCTGGAACTCGTGAAAACTAGGTGGTTTTGAGCAAAGATGAGTTTACCTGGTCATTTCAGCAATATCTGCCCAAACATTAGCGCTCATTTCCTCATACCAAGTCCTTTTGTAATTGAAGTTAGTTTGACAATAGAGAGAAAAGTTCCTTGTTGATCTAGTGACCCAATAAACCACAACAAACAAGGAGCTGCGAAACACCACCAGCAGCCATCTCTCCTCCAGCATTTTTTTCCCAACATTAAAAGACTGTTTCATGAGAAGCAAGCAAGCCTGTAAGATTCTGTGCTTAATAGGATATATTTATGCAAAACTGCTATGAATAGATAACCCAATAAAAATCCACCTTCCTCTTCAGTTGCTTTGTGTTTTCTTTGTCCCGATCAGAACCTTTGGCGGGCAGGGCTAGCACCAGTAGCTCAGCAGAACTGCACTTGGCAGGGTTTCCTACCTGGTCCTGACTCATAAAGATTGTCTGGGAAAGTTTGTCAACATGAGAAATAGCCATTAGACACAAGGATCACATCACCAGTCTGACAAAACAAGGAAGTTCTTGCTGGTTAGGGTGAATAACAAAGGGCATAGAGGTATATTAGAAAGTAAATGTGTATGTATGATGAGTTACATACATTTCACAAGCAGCAAAACTGAAGTCGGTGAAAGAACCAGTTCTCACAGACTCCACCCAGAATAAGGCAGCAAATAAGCAGCAATGCATGATGAAGCAAGCAAATGAAATCAAGGCATACACACCCAGCCTGTGTTACTTCCAGCACTTAAATGATCATACATAGCCTAAATGGATCAAATCGGTTTGTTGCACTGTGAAGTATGAATCTAACCAGTAAGACTGCTTCATAATTATTTTTTGAGACAGGAGTATGTTTGAGTGCAGCAGTTTTCCACTGCGAGACAGGGGTACATGTAGGCAGCATACTATATCTTTCTAGAGAAACCCTCATCCAGTCGGAAAGAAGTGCAATTTTTAAAATATAATTTTAATTCATTATGGCACCTCGTCCTCTCTTTCTTCTTTTGTTTTCTTCCTGTAAGCTTTTATCGCCGATCTTTCTTTACTTTTTCACCTTTTTTATTCTCCCTTCTCCTGATGTTCTGGGCGGTACCACCAGAATAGGAAAAA
>VZDJ01006092.1:9535143-9547295 GCA_008694505.1 Cyanoderma ruficeps
AAAAAAAAAAAAAAAAAAAAAAAAAAACAAAAAAAAAAAACACCCCAACCCTGGCTCTGCTCCTGTTATCTGGTGTTAATGATGCTGTAAAGAGCGAATGCCAGGAGTTCCTGTTATTGCGAACAGCCCAGCTGCGTGGAAGAGCCTGATAGGAGCAGCCCCTCCTCTGATGATGCTTATTTTAGCTTATTTAGCAGCGCTTATTTTAGCACTGGTAACCAATATAGCTGCTACCAATGACGGCGAGGGGCTCAGGGGTGTGTTACTAGAGACAGATCTTGAATCTGCAAGCACGGTGATCCCCGTTAATAGATGGAAAACGATGCGCGGCAGGTACCGCCGTGTTTTCCTAGATCGCATACCGAGGCCGCTCCTTTACCCCTCCAGCCACGGCGCTGACCTCCTTTTCCTCGGTGTGGGGAGGAGGGACAGAGCTGGGGATGGTAATGAGGTGCTGGGTTACCCCTCACGTCCTTATCCTGGTCCGGTTTTACCGTGACGCGTGGTGAGGGAACCACTCCGCGCGTTTTTAGCAGGTTATTTTTAGCCCATGTAGCTTTTATAAAAGCGCAGCAGAGCCGGTCGTATTCTTTTAGATCAGGCAGCTCGTTAATGAATCGCTGAGGTGGGAATGCCATTGTTCGCCCTGGTCGGAAATCAGAATTCCCAGAAAGGCTCACATCTCATTATCAGCGCCAGAGGCCAATAGCGGCATTGTTATTCCATGGATTGCACCTTTTCAATGGCTGAATTGCCAGCCCCAGGCTGTGTCTGGGCGTGCAGGGGCGGGGGAGAGGGTGCGGGGAAAGGATTTGCCTCCATCCTTTGGTTCCAGTCTGTTCCATTTGTTTTCCTAGAGGATGAGAGTGCTTTGGCAGGCTGTTGAAGTTTTTTGGTCTCTCTCTGTGTATTGAACCCCGTGTGGCACATCGAGCTCTCAACGAGCCGGTTTTGTGTACGTGGAAAGGAAAAAAAAAATTGTGGAAAGAATGTGGAAACTTGCTTAATTAATTCGTATAGTCAACATGGGTATTTTATCTTCATTCTGTTCTTCCTCTCCACCTAGCTGCTAGTTACCAGCCCTTGTGGTGGAGTTTTCCTTCTCTCTCTCTCTTTTTTTTTCTTTCTTTTTTTTTTTTTTTTCCTTTTTACCCCTGAACCCTGCACAATGAAATGTGATTCAGAGTTCATTTTGCTAATCAGTCCTCCTTTGACCAAAAAGTGCCTTACGGAGGCTTCACCCAGCTTGATGATATCAGATTTTAGTGTGAAAGTGTTACATTCCTGACTGCCCTGCACTGTCTTTGTGTTTGATGTTGCCTGGTAAGATAGATGGAATACTTAGAAAGAACAATCCCATTCAGAAAAGAAGAGAAACAAAAGGAAAAGAAAAAGAAAAAAGAAAAGGAAAGAAAAAGGAAAAAAAAAAGAAGGAAAAATATGACATAAGAATTTCAGCTTTTTTGTTTGTTTGTTTTGCATGCTTGATTTCACCTTTATANGACAGAAATAGCGCATGCTGGAAAAGCTGTTTGAATCATTTGAGAACCATAAAAGCACTCTGGTTTGTTATATGTATTTATTTATTTATCTTTTGTAGCATATAGATAAAGCCTGCATTTTTACACACGTCTTTTATTTTAAATGCTGCTTTTTCCCTGCCTTCGGTCTTGTCTATAATTGTCTTTTCTGAAGGCACTTGAGGGGGAGGACGACCATTTGCATCACTATAGCTTTTTGTCTGAATGCAGTTACACTGGCACAAGATAGTACAATTAGACTGTCACTATACAGTGACAAAAATGTTGACTAATTCTTGGAAGAAAAAGGACTTTAAAACAGTATTTGCTCTGAACTCCTGACATACATTTGAAAATCTGAAGGAGTCTTTTTTGTAGACAGTCAATTCTTAATGTAAAAAAACCAGAAACATTTTTAATTAAAAAAATCCCTCTGCCCATGTCAGTAGTGATAATAACAACAACCTCCCCCAAATATTAGAGCATTCTTCTGTTTTGAAAGTTACATTTATAAAATAAGTAGAACCACATTTTGATTCTTGTATCAGAGAATCTCTTTGTTTTGCATGCAATATAACATTTGTGTTATCTGTTTTGTTGGTTTGTTTGGGTTTTTTTGGAAGAATGGGCTTCTTTTAGATTTTTAAAGGCTGCATTTTTTTTAAATCTTCTTTTTCTCTGCTTTTGCCTCTTAATTTTTCCTTAAACTGCCTCACTTGCTTTAGAGACACAATTAAGAACCCGAAGATCTTCAGAAAAGGAGCTTTTTAAATGAATTATTCTGAATATTATAATGTATATTAAAAAAAAAAAAAGGTTTGCATTTCCAAGCATCCCTCCTAGTCTTTCAAAACTGAAGCTGGCATCTGTGTTGGCTTGAATTTAAATGGTCCCTGCAGGCTCTTTAACTCAAAGGGTTATTTTATTCATTTGGTTGTTTCCTATTTCTTCCCGGAGGGTAACTACAAACCTAGCTCTTGTATTTGTTTACTTGCCTCACTTCGTTAAAAGATTATGTCTTCACCAGCGCTTACGAATTTATTAGTGCTTAAAATGCAGTCAAATTGTCAAACAGTTCGCCTTTATCACAGTATTTTACCTGGAGCATTTTGTGCTGTGATTGTTCCCGGTGTATCCCTAACAATAAGCTCTCTGAAGGAGGAAATGCACCGAGTGAGCTGAGCAGAGGATGCAGGGAAGTGTCAAACGTTATTTGTCTGGCTTTATTTGCTCCTATTAATACAGCCTTCATTTGTACTGCCTGCGGTCAGCATTTCCAAATCCAAGGGATCCTAACTGGGCACCTGACCTCCACATCTACTAAACTATGCTACTGACACTGTTTAACGGAGACAAACCCATCTCCCAGGCTGTGTTTCGTTCCCTAGCTCCCCCCATGGCCAATCCAGCATAATCCTCCCCAATGGAAGGACATGCGACATTCCCAGCCAAATCCCAAGAAGCTCCTTGTTCCATCTGCCTCTTTCCCTCTGGCTGATGGCTACTCCCAATGTCCAGCACTGGCCCCACGGCGGTGCCAGCAGGTTTTTGAGGGGTTGTGTGGGAACAGAATTCCCTGAGAAGACCTGAGCTGAGGAAGAGGGAGATGTGGTACGGAGTATGACCAGGGGGACCCCGAGTGTTTGTTCATCATCGCTGAACTGCACCTCCCCTTGAAACACCCAAAGGGAACAACCTCCAGACAGCAAAGTCTGCCTCTTCTACAACATCTTCCTGAATTCTACACCTGCAGTTACAGTGGTCAGAGAGGGCGAATGGGTGAGAAAACCATCACTGGAGATGTTGGAAATCCCAGGACAAGCTTTGCTCTGGTCCTTCAGCCTGCCCTCTCCCAGGGCTGTTCTCAGCTGGTGGCACAACAGCCCCACAGCCAGCCTTCTCCACCCAGGAAGGTCCACAGGGTCCTAGTGCATTTCTAAAGGACATAAAACAAGTGTCATAATCTCCTAGTGTGTGTTTCCAGCCTGACCAGCCTTTGATGTTTATAAATTGCATTCTGTTCAGCATTAAAGTATTTGATGGTTTTATGCTGTGTTCTACTCAGCATTAATCATTGATTATTTGATTGTTTTATAACCATTAACAAATATAAGAGATAGCAAATATAAGAGACAAGCAATGGAAACTTAAGAGTCAGCATCTGGCTCAACTTTTCCCTCTCTGGCAAGAAAGAATAGCACATGAGAGTTTTTCTTTGTTTTGTTTTTTTTTAGTATATGCTTATCTCACCTGTGATCTTGAAGAAACAATTAGGAAAAAAAAAAGAGGGTTATATTTGTGCCAGTGAGGGCAGGTTTGAAGTATTTCTGGGATGAGTCTTGAACTAGATGCTGAGAAAAAAACTTTCTTTTCATAAAGGTAACAACACTCCCTGACTTACTGGTGTAACAACAGACTGCTACTGGTGTCAGAGGAGAAACTGAAGGGTGGTGAGAGGAACTGCTGTGCTTGGGGCGTACATAAATAATATTCAAAATAGGCCACCCAGTTCCCATCTGTATGTGAGCAGAGACAGTGGAATGTGACAGGAGCAGAGATACCATAGCAGAATATGAGTTGGTGAGGGGAAGATTTTGTGGTCTTTACTTTAAATCCATGAGGCAAAACATAAGTCCATCAAAACACTAAGGCTGTTTTGACTGTCTGAAAAGACACTAACCATTTCTAAACTGCTCTGAGACTTACACCTACAGAGTAAGGCATTATTAGATTCATTTTATTAGATTAGATTTTATTAGATATTATTAGATTATTAGATTCATTTTATTATTATATTTTATTTTAAATAATTGTTGTGGAGCTTCATGGTAAGGTTTTAAATTGTGAAGTGTTTGTTTCTTATGTTATAAGAAAATCTTGCAGATAAGCTCCTGCCATCATTTTTTCCCCAGTTCAGCAGGTACAATCTTGTTCTCTTAATCCGTGTATTAATACATCTTACTTCCAGCTTGATCAATTTGATCACAGCATCTGATCCTTTAGTGTCTTTCCATTACTTCCTTTCCCCAGGATGTCATAAATACTTCTTGTGTCAGTTCTGCATTGGTCAAGACTTTATCTATGTTTTCTTACATCCTTTCAATTTGTTCACCTTCTTGGTCTCTGCCTTTTCAGATGTCATCACCTTTTATTGCACATGACACCTTTTTGCTTTCTCCTTTGATTATCAAAGGACATTATTTGGTTATCTAAGCAGCATCAAAGGACACCTAACACTACCCCCCCAAAAAAAAAAAATAGTTAAGGCCACTAAGTGAATTTATTTTTCTCCTTGCTTAAAGGCTATCTCTCCCAGGAAACATATCAGTTTGCTAGTAAGTAGACAGTTATGTGTTATTACTTGTATAATAATAATCTCCTTCCATCTGCTTCATACCCACTTTGGAGGGACTTAGTATTTTCCCTTCCTGGACATTGTTTAATTCTTTGCATGCACTATCTAAATGACAAATCTGTGCTATACCTTTCATTGTTTTGGTTGGTTGGTTTTTTTTCCCAAAAAATGGTATTCTCTATTTGCAGGGAGAAGCAGGGTCTCTATATTTCTGGTCAGGACTTTTAAATGCTTTGGTTTAGTTCTGATTTGTCTGCGCTGTTAAAGGATAATATAAATAAAATTCTTAGCTTCAGGTCAGCTAAAGAAAATTATAAATATTTGCTTACCAAAAAAAGGGATCATTTATAGAGCACTCTGCCCTGGTCACCCCATTAAGATACCTCTGCCCCAGTCTTTAGCCACCAAAAGTTACAACACACAGAAAAGCAGGAATAAAAATAAGGGTTGTTCTCCTTCCTTCCCTTTTTTGGTCATTTCTGTTCACCCTGAAGCTGATGAGCGCACTTTGGGATTGCAGATTTCAAGGTGTAAACTAGAGAAGCTGAGCTGTGGGTACACTTCCTGTTTTGCTTTTTCTGCTACTGGAGTAGTAATCTCCAACAAAGGTGAAAGAAGCATTCAGAATAGTACCATCTTAAATGACAGACAAAAAACATACCAGCAGGCTACACCCTTAAGAAGGGCCTATTATAAAATAAAGTCACACTTAAAATGAATTGTGTTTGACCTGCTATGAGGTTGCAGTGCCAGGTCAATTATCACTGGAGTAATGTTACTTTGTGGTAAAATGAAAATGCTATATGTCTACCAAGACTTATCAGCAAACTTACCAAACTTATCTTGAATACTTTTCTTTTATCTAGTTGGGTTCATGATGACAGATTAATTGCACACCTTTTAGATAGAGTGCTAAAAGGAAACACTTGCTTCAGAGAACAGAGTAGATGTTACTTAGGTCATAGATCAATATTTTGTTATGCATATGTACTGGATGAAACAGGGCCATGACTCATAACTGGAACATTTTTGACTGCACTGTAGCCACAGACAATAGCATTCATAATCTTGACAGTCTTTTAATAACAGGCTTAGCTAAAAAAATAGAATTGTTAAGGCTGGAAAAGACCTCTAAGATCAAGTGCAGCTGTCAGCCTAGTACCAGCATCACTAAACCATCAAGTGTCCTCAAGGGTCATAACCACATTTTTTGAATACTTTCAGGGGTGGTGACTCCACTGCTTCCCTGGGCAGCCTGTTCCAGTGTTTTGTGAAGAAATTTTTCCTGATGTCCAATCTAAACTTGCCCTGGTGCAACTTGAGGCCAGTTCCTGTTGTCCTGTCACTTGTTTACCCTGGGAGAAGAGGCTGATGCCCACCTGGCTACACCCTCCTGTCAGAGAGTTGTAGGGAGTGAAAAGGCCTCCCCTGGGCCTCCTTTTCTCAAGGCTGAGTCCCCCCAGCTCCCTCAACTGCTCCTCACAGCCTTGTGCTACAGACCCTTCCCCAGCTCTGTTGCCTTCTCTGGACATGCTCCAGCACCTCAATGCTCTTCCTGTGATGAGAGGCCCAAAACTGAACACAAGATTTGAGGTGTGGCTTCAGCACTGCCCAGAACAGAGAAATAATGACATTCATTTTACCTGATATAATATTCACAAACTCACTTCCTGTCTGATCTTTTTTTTTTTTTTTTTTTTTTNTTTTTTTTTTTTGAGGGCTGTGTCACAGCTTCCTGAGCCACCACAAGTTGCTGCCTGGGAGATGACAGGAAGCTAAACCTTGCAAGGGGACCCTCTGACCTATCTGAGCCCTGTGGGAGCGCAGCCTGTCATTCCAGAGGTGCCAGGATTTTTCCTGCAGCCTGTGCTTAGGTGAAGTATTGCTCAGGTGAAATATCAAGAGCCATCATTGAAACTGATGATATAAAAGTTTGCCTGAGAGGGGAAGGTCTCAACCCTCATCTGTCCTGATGGTTCTTTTTCTCTTGCTAAATTGTGGGATTTGCCCAATCCCACCTCCCCAGTGGCTGTAAGGCACTGAACACTGCCCAAGAGCAAAGGAGTAGCAGGGAGCAGTGAGTGCACATGGGAAGGGAAGGGCCAGGATTGCTGCTTTTCATGTCCTTGCAGACACAGCATTAGCCTTTGCTACCCCGTACTGTAAACACATCTCTGAACTTCCAGGGAGAGCTCATAAAGTGCATTAAACTGTCCTACGAAATGCACCTTACAAGCTCCTATTACTTTCTCTGCACTTCACTGTTTCCTGTATGATGGGGGTAAAACAAAAGGGGTTTGCAACTATAAGCTATTGATTTTAGTTTTTCATACTGCCCCTTTCAGACAAGCAAATATTTAATCATACGATTATTCAGATGGAGCAAATTGAGAACAGAGAGATGAAGCAAATTGTCCAGAGGTTTCAACAAACAGCAAAACTAAGACTCTGGCTGTCCTACCTCTCCACTCTCCTCTCCATGTCAGGCCATTTAGCTTTGAATTTCTGAATACATTTTGCTCATCCTTCTGGAGCATTTCACTAATTGATGAAACATTAAAATATAATTCAGGGTGACATTCATCACTGAAATCTGACTTAACAAGAGGCAATAAGATGAAAGCATGAAAAAAAGGGGAAAAATGCTTTCAGAAAAAACCCTAAAGTACATAATTTGAAAAGCAGTTTTATTTTTTTGGTAGAGGACTACTCACAGAATGTCCCCAGATACACCAGAATTCTGCAATAAGTGCCACACACAAAAAGCAGTGACATTGTTCCAGTTTGCCATTAGGTTAGCAGTGCTGGACTTCCAGCTAGGTGCTACTTCCCCTGGGCAAACACTTTCCACAGGCTCTCAGGAGAGCAGTTCTAAACAGGTTTCACTGTAAACAGTTACGCAAGACTTTACAATGGTTATTGGCTGTAAAAATATGTGTACACTACACTGTCAGCATTTTTTTTTTCCTGGGCTAATGTAATTACAAAGCACTATTGAAACCAACCCAACCTGTTTATACAGTAGGCAGGGAAATTACATAAGCCTACTTAAAAAGCTGAAAGAAACCACAAAAACCAGCAAAAAAAAAAAAAAAATAGACCCAAACCAAAAAAACCCAAGTGAGATTTTCACAATGATGTGATGCTGAAAGATCCAGCAACTAAAAATGTGTCCAAGTAGACCTGAAATACAAACTAGAACTCACCCTTACAACAGGAAACTGTTTAAATGCACTGGACAGGGAAAGAAAATCTCCAGAGAGGATGGACACCTGCATGTATGAGAGGGGAGGGCTTCTCTTTGTGTCAGCGAGCAACACCCACTGCTGTCTCAGGCAGCCACATCATACACTCCCTTCCAGAAACTGGTGAAGTTCTTGCACTGCAAGGTTGTTCCACCTTGACTTGTACCTCCATGGGGAAAGACTCCTTCAGAACATCCAACCAGAAACATTACCCTGAATAAACCCTGTGGGTTCCCCGTGCCAAGGTCTGTGCCGTACCCAGCCGGGTGTGGCTGCAATGAGGGAAGCAATGAAGGGCAAAGGGTGGTTTCTGTCACGCTTGTCAGTGCAGCAGGAAAGGGGACCTGCTCCGAGGGTACATGACCCAGGGTACAGGATATGGGGAAGGAAGTGGCATCCACCTCAGAATGGGCTAGGAAAATTATGTAGCACAGCCAACCAAAAACTTATGAGTAAAACACTTTACCACATATCCCCAAATACTTAGGCTGAATTAAACAAAAAAATCTTCTCAACACAAATGAATTTAAGAGTATTTTTATTTGGGTCATTTTTGTGATTTCTGCAGATCTTCTTCCCGGTCTATCAGCTGCAAACACATTCTGATATTCTTTTAATTTTTAATAAAAGATCTGCTTTTCGTGACAGTAGAAGCTGACACTTAAGAAGACTGAGCAGCACAAAGCTTCAATCAAATTGGAGGAAATTATCATTCTGCAACAACCTCACGTGTAGTGACAACAGGTATTCAGCTGAAGCCTTGTCAGAATCTCTGTAGCTGTGGGCCCCAACACAGATCCTCTGTTATTTAACTGTTTTGTTGGCAACAACAGCAGACAGCACTGAGCTACCTTTAAGGAGCTTGGCTGTAAGAACTGTTGCAGTTACCCTAAAACACCTAAGCTCCTGTGGGAGCAGATTTTACAGCCCTGAGCTATCCATCTAGGCTTTCCCAGGAAAGGGGAGTGCCAGACACCTACGCAAGAAACATGTCAGAAAGCAGCCAGCTGAGCAGAAAGTGTTTCACACTGGTCAAGAGTGAGAGGTGAAGTGTGAGACAAGGAGAGAAGGCATCTCAGCGACTGATTCCACACAAGAGCTGAGAGGCCTGAAATGGCACCTTCCTGCCTCTTCTTGAGCTCTCTTCACCAGCTTGCCTCAGGCTTCCTAAGAAAGGGTAGTTTCCACAGATGACAGAGAATCCTGCCTCAGGGGTTCTGGGATTTATCCCAGGAAAGGGCTTTCAGTAGTTTGCTACTGACCAGGCAATGTCAGCAGTACCAGCCAGGAGAAATTTGGCTGCCTATTAGGACAGTGGCAGCTGAGTAGCAGTTCAGGAAATGTCACGGGAGTCCTAAGTGGTAGGTACAAACGCCAAAGAGACGGGTGAGTGCTAAAGCACCATTTATGAATGCCTTGCACAAATAAAATAACCTGGCAGTCCAAGGCACAATCAGCTACTAGTTCTGCACTATTAAAACTGACCTGAGTAGGATTAAGTATGAAAGCCCATTGCTCCTGGCATACCTGTGATTAACTTCCCATTCAATTGTAGTCTCCAAAGAGCTCCTTCCAGTACCTGAAGGGGCCTACAGGGAAGATGGAGAGGGACTTTTCATCAGGAAATATAATAGTAGGACAAAGAGTAATAGATTCAAACTGAAAATCTTCAGCTCAGCTCCTAATGATGCATTTCCTCATCATTTCTGCAAATCACATCTTTTTTTTTCCCTGTTAAGGAAAGTGTCCTTCAATCATCCCTGTGGGGAATATAAGATTAGAAAAATAGTCTACAGGAGTACAGGTCTGTATTGTCTATTGCATTAATGTTCCAGCCAACAGACATTGCACTTTTGCTGCCATCTGCATGGACAATGAAAATTGGAAAACAAATAAATTTGAATACAAATATATAACAAAAGACAACACTCATATTTCTATAAAGATGAATCACACGATGTACTCCTCTTCTGGACTTCAAACAAAGCAAATCTATTTCATATTACATGGATTTTGCTTCCTTTTCACAGCAAAAATATGAAGCTTTAAGCCTGGGTTAACTCTAACCACCATTGGTAGGGGACTGCTCTTCTTTCTCCTTTCTCTGTTTCAAAGTGATGCAAACGTCCAAGTAACCGCTGAGAGAAAATTATTCGAGGCAAATTACTTTTCTAAGCTTTAATATTACATAGAGACAAAGGTGTAAATTGCTGCCCTCTTAAAACATCTTCGCTAAAAATTGTCTCTCCAAAAAGAGGAGCACGGCAAGGTGTGAATTTTACCCCGGGTGCAACTGTCACTTGACAGAGGTGCTAAATGGGAAAGCTGTTATTTTAACTAGAAACGAGACTGGCTCTCAAAAACATTAACTTGAATTAGAGATAATTAAACCTCAGCTATCGCTGGATAATTTTTCCTTCACTCCTTATTTCCCCCAGTAATGGATTGTGTTTATTTATCACTATAAAAGGGCCATAAGTGCATGAAAGCTTAGCTGGAAACAGCCCAAGGTTGTAGGAGAAAAGGCAAACTCGGTCACAGGGTGCACTCCCTGGGGGAGCTGAGGTGAGGACGGGGGGTGGTGATCCCTCACTGGACCTGTCCCCGTGGGGAGGTTGGAAAGCTGCTCTCAGGACACTGCTCCGGGCTCTGCTGCCTGGGACGGAACAAGCGAGCTGCACTCTAAGCTTTATTATCAAACACTCAGGGCTCTGTAACTTTGCCTTCCCAAATCCTTTGCTGTAACTCTCCCGAGTTGATGAGAACTTAATGTAGACTATCTCTTGACTCTGGCAGCTATTTTCAGCACATCAGCCTGGGTTGCCCCAGGCTGGTTTAACTAATGCTGATTAGGCCAGTTAGTGCCAAAAAACTTAGCAGGACAAGCGCCCGCGAATGGGGCACAAATGCCAGTATAAGCAATGACAAAATTTATTTTGGAAAAAATGTCTGCACAAGTTAGACCTCCCCGTTCACACAGCTCTAGATATGGTGCCAACTTAAACTGATCCCATTTGACTCTCAGTCCTTTCCTTTCCCTGCCTGCCACCCAGCCACTCTCTTTTTTTTTATGCTATCTGGCACACAGGCAAATAACCAGGAAAACACTTTAGGGAGCTCAGCTGGCTGAAAACAAAAGGTCTTCATCTTTGGGCAGCCTGGCTTCCCAAACTATCTTATTCACTGGTGTCCTGAGCTCCAGTGCCAGCACAAGTGCACACATGGGAGTTTGGGGCTTGGGGGAGAGCAGGACTGTGGCACCTCCAGTTTAAATGGCCAACCTCCAGGTGGGTTCATGCTGAACATCGACAGTCTGCAACAGAAATGGTCCTGTCCTCCTACCTCAATTCCCCAGTCCTGGCCAAACACTCCCTCATGCTGACTCTGGCCTGGATTACACAGTAAAGCGATGGAGTTTGCTGATCCGTCCCTTCTCCAGAAGAACATGTGTCCCAGAAATAATTGCAATTACTCCCTCCTATAACTAGAAATCCAGACCCAAAGTCCCAAGGATATTGTTTTCTCCTTCTCTTTATTTTTCTTCCCTATTTTTTTTTCCTCTTGCCCTTCTTGAGAGATGTTGCTATCCACTTTAGGAACTATATGGTCCTTTGAGGAATTCTGTCTCAGGTGCTGCAATGGCTGATGACAGCAGCTCCTCCTGTACAGGACAGAAACTGAAACAGAAAACAAGCCTGTTTTCATTGTATGGCAGGGACATGTCCTGTGTGACCTGTGTAACACAAGCATGGATGATTTCCATTTCACTGCTTCTGTACGTCAAGCCTGGGAGTAACTTCATTTGGTGCCCTTTCACCCATCCCCTCAAGAAAGTAAACCCATAGTAATTTCACTTCATGGAAGGTCAGGCAGATAAGGAAATATATAAAATTTAGAGAAGATGATATTGACTTTACATTTTATTTCCAGTTATTTGTAAGTTCAGGCTGAGACTGATGTAGGGGTAGTACTGAAGGGTTTTTTAACATTAGACACATGAGATAGATTTATATATATATATATATATATTAT
>VZDJ01006092.1:9547323-9654931 GCA_008694505.1 Cyanoderma ruficeps
ATAACATAGAACATAAGATTCTTGAGCACGGGACAGCATTCACCATAAGAGAGATGAGAAATAATTTTCCATTTGCAAATTGTGTGTGGGTCTGGACTGCAGACCTCTGCTCTAGTGGATATGTTTTCCTTTTTGACTGGATTCTGCCTTCATCCTGAAGCCTTATTTGGGCTTGATCCAAAATGCTGGCACTAGCAGAAATCCGTTCAAAAAGTTTTGAACATGACCTTTTCTTTTGTGAGTGGTCATTTTCACAGTTATCTCTTTCTCCCATTGTGTTCAGTGTTCCAGGAAGTATAGGTCACTAAAAATCTACAGAATGGCACATCCTCTAATAAACCTGCTAGTTTTTCAGTCTTTTCAGCTGGACCAATGTTTGCAGTGGGGAAGCAGGGATTTTTTTTTTTTTTTAATAATTATTAAACCCTGTACTGCAGGAGTGTGAACTTGACTGCCTCAGTGTTGCTTTTGATTTAAATAAGACCAGGAATAAGTCTGTCTAGGTTAGTCAAAATGTGGAGCTCCTGTTTTCTAGATGCAATACAGTATTAATTTTAATTACTACCTAGGATTTACTTCACAGGAGGGTGAGCATCTCCATTCTAATGACAAATCATTTTCTCTTTCTGTAATGACTGCGATTGCCTCATTATACTTTCCATGGTATATAATTTCTGTGTTGACACAAGTGGATGTACAGCAAAAAACCTCACTCATCTAGTCAGCCTGGGACACTCGACTGACATTACCCTTTAAAGTCTTCAGCACATATAAAAAACCAGAAGAGTGCAAAATCTTAATACCCCTACTTCGAGGTTCAGGCTCCTTTAGCTTCAGATTACATGAATAATTTCTTTCCCTCACAGAAAGAAAAGACCGTTCTGTTCTGTCATTAAATAAAATGCTCGAAACCTCCAGAATTGAAATTCTATGCTTTATGTATAGTATCCAGCATCTTATTGGGTAGATTTGTTTTTAAAAGGAGATCTAACAGACACTGTGAGTTGTCATGTCCTTACAAGATGTAAGCACTACTTATCTGAACCTTCCTGGAAAATGACAATGCATTTGGCCTACTTATCAGAAAACTAATTCTGAGCTGGCAGGTAAAAGCTGCTGCTTTACTCAGAGTAACCAACCATTTTGAAAGACTTCAATGCATGTTCACATGTTCATAATTCCAGCAGAAATGGAGACACTGCTGATTTCAGCACTAGAAACCCTTTACTGAATGAAAGGTGTAGCACCTCCTTTTTAGCTAAGTGCATCTGAAACAAACCCTGTATGATACCCACTTAATCAGTGCTTTTGACCAGGGCAGAAAAATTCGGTTTTTAAACTTTCACCTCATACATACAGGACGTAATCATATAAAAATGAATTGGAACTTTATTTATTATGGGCATCACAGAAAAATAAGGAACGGTGACACTTTCCAAATTTGTTTGGAATGCAAATCTGGATTGCACAGCTTTTATGTAAATATTTGGTCATGGGGACATTTTCCCAGTAGAGACAGAGCTGTGGACATAACAAAGGGCATGGCACGAACACTACTTAACCCCTTACAAGTGTCAGAAGCACATTTATGTCAAACAGCTTTGCTATTGCAGTCTGTTGTAACACACGCATGGCAATAAATTAATGGAAAGTAAACCTCATCAAGTGCACTTTGTCTTCTGATAAACGTTTCTGATGATTTAGCTGCACGTGAAGCACAAACCGGGTTTTTCTGGAACCGGCGAGGGCTGCTATTTTGGACACCATGCTACACAACCAAAGTCTGATCCGTGCCCATTCGCACACGCTCTCGTCTCCCTTTTGTCTCCTGAGCTAGTTTTCCGCAATTCCAGATCTTTCACTGGCAAGACGTGTGCGCTGCACAAGGAGCGCACAAGGCACCACAGCCGCGTTGCTATGGGGACCAAGACAAGTCCGCTCGGCGCTCGCAGTAATCGCAAGGGACAGGCGCTCCCGACGGGAGCCGAGCCTTGCCCGCCGCATCCCGGGCATCCCTCCGGTTACCGCGGGCAGCCTCCCGCCGCTCGCACGGCGCGTTTCGGGCCCCCGCGCCGCCCCGTCCAGGCTGCCGGCCGGGCGGGCGGTCGGGGCAGCGCCGGGCGGTGCGCGGGGAGCCGGGGCCGGTCCCGGCGGCGCGGCGGGCACGCGTTGCGGGCGGCCCCGGGCCGGCGGCGGCGGGTGCAGGTGCCGCAGGCGGGGCGGGCGCTGCGGAGCCGCGGCCGGGGGCGCGGCGGGGCGGGAGCGGCCGGAAGTGACGGGGCCGGGCCGGGCTGATTCACCTGCTGGGCGGTGCGCGGGGCGCAGCCCGGGCACGGAGCCGGAGCCGCCGCCGGGTGCCCGCCGCGCCATGGAGCCGCCGCTGCTGCTGCTCGGGGTGTCCCTCGTGCTGCTCTGCTCCGCAGGTGGGCGCAGGTGGAAGGGACGGGACGGCACCGACGGGGAGGGAAAGGGAGAGGGAAGGAAAGGAGGGAGAGAGGGGAAGGCGGGGGGCGGCGGATTTGTGGGGTTGGGGGTGAGGGGGCTGCTGCTCTCCCAGTGTCCGCCCCGGGGCTGGGGGGCGCCGCGCCTCCGCCCGTGCGTGTGTGGGGTCTCCGCCGTGTGTGTGGGCGTGGGGGGTCTCCGCCCTGTGTGTGTGGGGGGGAATGTGTGTGCGCGTCCCGGCCGTGTGCGGGTCTCTATCGCCCGTGTATTTCCTCGTCCCCGCCAGCCCCTCTGCCCTGCCCGCCCTCAGCCCGGGGCGCGGTGCTCGGGCGGGCGCTGGCGGCGCCGCGGAGCCGACCTGGGCTTTGTTCGCCCGCAGCGCGGCTGCCGAGCTTTATCTGTCGGCTCCCCCTCCCCTTCCCCCGCCGCCCTCCCGGGCAGCCCCCGCCGCGGCCGCTGTGCCGCGGTGCCCGCCCGGTGTCTCCCGGCCGGAGCGGCTCCCGCGGCGGAGTCAGGGAAAACCGACGTGGAAAAAAGAAAAAAAAAAAAATTCAAACCCCTGCCGTGTGTGTGTAGCACCTCCAGCATCCAGGCTGGCTCTGCTTTAAGGGGGTGGAAGAGGCCGGGTGGCTCCCGGAGAGCCCTCGGAACGCGGCTGTCCGGACCCGATGGCCACGATTGAGCCCTGCGGAGGAAACGTGAGAGAATCTGAGGGTGGGAGGAAAGGAGTTGAATTAGATGGACCTAAACGCATTTGTTTTTCGTGATGAAAGACAACAAAGGAGTAGATAGTCTCAAACAAAAAAAGCAATCAACCATACCCAGAACCCACACATACCAAATCAAACGTGCCTGGGCTGCTAAAGAGTAGGCAGATGTTTTTCATCTCAAATACTAGATGTTATTAGGTTCCTGTAATGAACTTGGCTGCCATATCAGTGTTTCCTAAACATATCTCTAAAATAAAAGTAAGTTTTCGCTGAAGTTGACCCAAACTTATGTGAAACTGTAAAAGGTGACAAAACACCAGTGGAGGTCCAGGTTCACAGTAAAATGTGTATCAGTTGTGTCAGGAGGTCAGGTTTTATTTCCTATTGAAATGTTAATGCCTGTGTTGAAGTCACTGCTGTTTTGGGAAATTACTCATGGGATCAAAATTCTGTGTCTGTAATGGAATTGTGAACTCTGATCTCTTGAATGAAAGGGACTAGGTAGTTCTGCATTAAATGTGTTTCCTGAAGCAGAGTTAGAAACAAGGTAGGATGCTGTGTAAGAACTGTGAGTTACTAGTTTTTAGTTGACAAGGCTAGCCATCACGATTTATATTGAAACGCTTCATGTAACAAAAACTGTGAAAAGAACTTGTGATTGGTAGAGTTATATGTACTGCATTTGTACTGCTAGATTATTAATGACTATGATTATAAAAAAAATTAGGAATAATTAATATATGAGGAAATCTGATATAAAGCGTAAAATTCTGTTCAATGCAGAAGAGAATTTTACACTTTAGTCCTGCTGGAGGATACAGGTGTCTTCAGACCTCAGTGTGAAATTGGGTGACTTTGTATATAAAGAAATATTCCTAACAAAAACACACGTAACTCTTTTGTACAGTTATTTGAGTGACTGTACCTTATTTGAGTGACTGTGTATTTCACAGTCCTCTGAAGGAAATAATTGAATAATCTGTGTATCGTAGGAGTTGATATGTCCTCTGAGCTAGCTTGTGTTTTTTCCCATCAGACCGAGTTACTCTTTCTGGGTCTGTGCTACAGATAGATATTACTTCCTTCACTGAAGGAGCAGATGTCAGTAAGTTGCCGTTCTCCATATGGACCAAACTTAGAGGATGCTATTTTTTGTGCAGTTAAATGAAAGCTGTTGTCAGTGAAGCACTGCCTAGGTGCTGAAGTTACTCGAATTTGTGGTGGTAGTGGTTTAACCCTAGTAAGAAACTAAGGGCCACCTACACGGTCACTTGTTCGCCTTGTGCTGAGATGGGGGAGAGAATTGGAAGGGTAAAACGTGAGAAAACGTGTGGGTGGAGATGAAGACAGTTCAATGGGGAAAGCAAAATCCCTGCATGCAAGCAAAGCAAAAGAAAGAATTCATTTGCTACTTCCCATGGGCAGGGAGATGCTCAACAGTCCCCAGGAAGGCTGGGCTCTGTCACACAGAAGGGTGAGGTGGCAGGAGAAACACTGTCACTCTGAACATCCCCACTTCCTTCTTCACTCAGCTGTGTTCTGTGATCGTGACATGATGTGGTGCGGCACTGTCTCCCTGCTTAAAAACTGTTGGGGAAATGATCTCATTCCATTTGGTGCAAATTCAAATTTGTGTAGGGTTTTAGGTGACTGAGAATAACGATTGGTGATGGGTGCTGAACTTGTGATCCTGATTAAACAAATATGATAACAATTTACAGCTTTTAAACTTCTGAAAATGTGCAACTTCAAAGCACAAATTTTCAATAATTGAAATGTTAACATAGCCAGATTATACCTATACAAAGATAGATGCTAAAAAGAGATACTACATACATAGTGATGTATTTAACCTTTGGAGGAAAGTTTTACAAAACAGTAATGCTGTGCATATAAATGCCCCAACTGAGGATGAGTTTGAGTAGAGTATTAAGGTAAATAATTGGGCAGGAATTTCTTTAATCTGTAGTGATATCTTTTCTTGCTGCTCTCATAGTGGGTTTTATATGCATTTTGTTTTTTTGTTTGCAATGGTAATAGTTGGTAATTTTATACTCTGTTGAAATTCTGCAGTGTGTCATGCTTTATTAATAGAAGTGTAAGCTTTTCAATAAAATCAAAGTTTTGGTAAACTCTTAGGAAAAGCTGGGGTTATTGCCCTGCTATTAAACTTGGAAAAGTAATTCCAATATTGTGCTTGCAGGAGTAGGGAAGTCATGCATGGCATGGTAAGTCGGCATTTGGTGGTTAATACACTTTGCCAAATAAGTATAATAAGGAACTTAATCCTGTTCATGTTTTTATGCATGCAATAGGATCTTGCAGAAGCTTAAATTATAAAGTGTGATTACCACAGAAGTTTAATGATCATTCCTATCCCAGTCTTTTAATTGCTAAACCTGGTACACTTCATCTGTTGGCAGTAATTGTAACAAGATGCAGGGTTCAAGTTCTTCTAAAGTGTCCATTGACGTGAGAAGTTACCTGAATTTTGGGACTCGTTTCCTGCATCTTAGAGTTTTAAGAAGCATGAAAGTCTTTAACCAGAAATTACTTAATCAACTGTTAGTCAACTGCTGTGACATGGACCATGACGTTTGAATTAGTGATTTTGCCTTGGCTAATCTGTGTTTCCCAGAAGGTATTTTATGTGTTGAGAATGCTGCTGCAGAGATTATTTTAGCTCGTCACTTTGGGCTCCTCTGGCTGCCCCCCTGTGTTGCATCAAACTTCAGCTGCCTCTGTCTTCACTTCCAGTTCTCACCTCTTCCACAGCCAAGCCCACTTAGTAGAACTGATGAAACCACCCCTCCTGAATGGCTGGTTTAGCTTCTACTGCTGCTTTACAAAAAATACATGTGCTCATGTTTTTTTGTGAGCAAATGTATGCTTTGCTACTGATTCCATTCACACTTCAAGAAAGTGATCTTGAATATCTTTAAATCTGCCTCAGTACTGGAGCATATTAAAACTCCTTTGCCACATTGCCTGCAGAGATTTGTACAGACTAGGATTCTTGTTTTTGGGGCCAGTATTGTTTCGACATACTTCCACTTCCAATTTAATCAATTGCATGTTTTCGTAACCTTGTGATGATGGGGATCATTTTTGGTCTTGTTACAACTTCTGGTTGATTTCTTGAAACTTTTAGACACTGTGTGAAACATTATAAATCTGGAGAAATTTTAACATCTGTGTAGCTCATGGACATGGAAGGGTGCATGTGTCCCCACCTCCTCTACTACAACAATTTAGTCACTTTCTTTTTTTCTGTTTATTTCTTTTTCCCCCCTCCCTTTTTAGGGAATTCCTCTTTCACTTCTTTGCACATTTCAGGGGATGGCTCAGAGAAAAGTCTCTTCAGCCACTTGCCTGGGGAGTAAGTAGCAGGGAAGTCACAGTTCTGTGTAAAGCTGTTTCAGTAGCAGCTGCAATTTAAGCAGCCCCTGCATCCTCAATGGTCCTTTCCTTTACAGTTATAAATGGGTCTCAGTTGCTGAAAACTTTAATTTTTTAACTGGTTAGATGACATGATTTGAAACAAAAAAGTGTTTTTCCACCAATTTGTCCTGGTACAGGGCAGGAATGAATGACAGGAAGGATGGCAGAAGAGCATTAGGAGGAAAACTTGTTCAGTTTGATCAGTGTTTTCCCAAAGTAGGGAAATACCTGCAAAACCTTGGCCTGGAGAGAGCTTTGCTGAGGAGTAAGACTGCATGGCTAAATCAGGCAATCAGTCAAATGTCTAGATGTCACCTCAAAGATTATTTTTGCATCCCATTTGGAGTTGTACCTGGCATTCATCTGGCCCCATGGTGACCTAGTTCAGGGAGTTTAAAAGTTATAAAAAGAATAAATTTTTATGACTGTGAGGTCAGTTTGCTGCCTGTTCCTTTTCCTGATCTGAATCAATGAGTTCAAGTCTGAATTACGACAAGGAGGTATCAGCTGGAACCTCAAATGCACATGGGTGGAATATATTATTGCTGTTGTTTATTTATTAATTTATTTCGATGGCCCCTACTTACTGTGTTACGTGTTCAAAATGTGATAAAGAAGCAATATTTGGAGCTTTTTTGGTTTTACACTGGAGCCATTCACTGTGATGTCCTTTAGCTGCTGTCAAGAAGCATTGGAGGTACTTGATAGTTGCAAGTTTTGTAATTGCACTTGCTGCTACATTTTTTAACAGATTTGTTTTTCATGCCCTCCAGCTAAAGCCTATGCGCTTAGTATGCTGAAAAATGATTATTCAACAAGAACTATTGGATGTATTGGAGGGAAGGATGAGGATTTGATGTATTCTCAACGGTTTGAACTTGTGCAGAATTAGTTTGTGTAAGGAAGTTTCCTGTATTCACTTATCCTGCATCTTCAGTTCTTTGTTTTTGATGTATTAACAGTATAAGCTACAAGGAATATTTAATCTCTCTTGTTTTAAGACATGTAAAAATTAACCTGTATATATAAAGATATATATATTTAAAGTCTCCCTAAATTTTTAAATTGGTTAACTTTGTGGCTAATTAGGGTGGATATTCTAATTCTTTGAGCTTACTCCTTTCTGTTTGTTGCATGGTGGGAGTGGGGCAGGGAGGGAAACAAGAGCAGGCAGATAAGATGTTTTTCTCTGCCATTGTGATGCTTCGCCTCTATATTTTTAAAAAACCCAAGAAAACAGGAACAAGAAAAGAGCCCAAAATCAACTCTGTGCTATTGAATCAAACAGTTGTCAATCTTAATGCAAAACTTGCATGTAATGGTAAAAAAGCATTGCTTGTTCAGTAGCTCGGAAGAGCCCAAGCCTCTTTACTCGAGTGCAAATAATATGGCTGCTCAGTTAAGTGTTGGATTGTAGTGAACTCCCTGATGCATTGACTGACAGATGTGCCCAATGCGTGCACACTGCCAGCGAGCTGCTGCGTTCTGCTCCCTTTTAAATGCCATCAAATTGGCAGGAAAAAGATCGAATCATGTGGCTTGATTGCTTAGTGACTGTGTAAGCCTCCAATATCCATCTGTAATGGGGAAGTGGCTTGCAGAGCTAAAGGCAAAACAACCTGTGCAGTTGGTGTCGACTTGGTAGAGGAGGGGCAGGATTTTGTGTGAATAAGTCATGCCAGGATTTCAGTTCTGATCTTTTTCTGTGTTCACTGAACACAGTGGTTGTAGTGGTTGGCCTTCACTTCGTTTTACACTTCTCAGTGGTGTTTCTGGATGGTTCCTTGAAGGCTCGGAAATGCAGTCTGAAGGTACAGTGTCCCATTACACCTGCCCCCATTACAGATGTGGTGTGGTCACATCTGGTGTGTAGCTTCGTGTCCGCTGTGCTTGTTGTCTCTTCCAGCGGTGCCATGGGACCCTCTCCCCTGGCTTGTGTCAGAGCAGCCTCGTGCAGCTGCTGCCAGAGTCCATCCAGCTGATAACACAGAAAACTTGGAGCTCATTGTGATCTGCTGTGTCTGCTTCTGTGATCTTCTGTAGATACTGGGCTAAACTACTGCTCTGCCTAAAACCAATCTTAATCCCAGTTTGTGTTACACTCTCCCCTCCCCCTTTCGGTTGCCTCCCGAAAGCTTATCCTTCCCCTCAGTAAGGAGATCTGAATGCCCCCTCTCTCCTCTTGATAAGCACGTCCCTCTCAGGAAGGTCATCAGCCAGCAGTTGCTAGGATACAGGCTGGAGGCTTTGGGTTTAGCAACCCAAAAGCTCCAAGAATGTGCTGAACAAGGAGCACAAGGACAGTTCTAAAAGGAAAGGGATGTTGGAGAGAATGTGAAGGCAAAGGGTGTGTTGAGGATAAAACGAAGTTGTGGGTAGATAAAAAAGAAAAGGTAGTTTTAAGTTTTAGCCTGTGATTTTTACGTTTTCATAGCGGCATAACTGTTTGAGCTGACCTCAGTGAATTGTGGTGGGGAGTGAAATCAAGTTCATGCTATGTATTTACAGAGTTGGGGTTATTGCCAGTTTAGTTTATATGAGCCTTAAAGTTAAGAATTTTTTTATTGGATTGGGAGGGTCTGCAGCTTAATTGTGCACTGCCTTTTAAACAGGGACAGGGGTATTCTACACTACATGAATTGGAGCTATTTATTAATTTAATGCTCTCAGACATCCAGACTGAAAGAGATTTTTTTAAATGTCTTTGAAGAAGTGTGTGTAGTCAGTTTCCTGTCTTCTTTTTTTCTTTTTTTTTTTTTTTTACTCANTTTTTTACTCATGTGGTGTGACAGAGGATTTGTGGATGCAAGTAAATGTGCCTCAGAAAAGTGGTGCTTCTCCCCCACCCTGCTCAGAAGAAGTAAAATTTGGAAATGCAAGCTCGCTGTTTTGAGACCCAGCGGCACAGTTGACTGTCCGGGTGGTAGAAGCTTCCCAAGCTTATTCTTATATGTAAGGGGACTTTTTAAACAGTCCTGCTGTTAAATCAGCCTTCTTGTTGTAGTTTATGGCAAAAACTTTACTTCATGCATATAAGTCTTTTATCTATATCGTCTGTGGAAAAGTGTTCTGAAAACTGGGAGTTTGGTCACTCAGCATCTTTGAGCTATTGGTGAGGTAACTGAGATGAAATGTGCAAGAGGGGGTTTTTAAATCTTGTCCCTACTAACATTAAGTATATAAAACTCTTAACTCTTTTCTACAAAAATTGCTGTGTGGATTTAGTTTCCTGAACTGTTTTTATATTTAGTCTGGGACTAAATGAACTAGGAAGGAGGAGACACTGTGGAGCCAAGTCTCTCCTAGGTGAGTGCTTTTATTCCTGGGCTGTGTTTACTTTCTCTGGCTCCATAATCTGTATCTTTTCTGCACAGTAGGAGAGTTTCACTAAGATCTGTGACTCCAGTTTAGAGAGCACTGACCTGGGAGGTCTGAAATGGAGGCGTGAACATCTTTTGTCTTAATTTTACTGTCTTTGAGGGTTAACCAGGGTTCTGCCTAGTGGACTTAGACTAGTGTAGAAAGGCAAGTTTTTATCTTCTTTCTAACGTTTTTGTATTGGGCCTTTTTGAGGTTTAAGTAGAAGTGTACTTGGTACATTAATGTCACTAGCCCTGCAAATGTTAGGTTTAAGTAGGCTTGTCCCTTTTGCTAAAATATTTTTTGGGTGTTTTTGCCGCCACAGTGAGCTGTGCTTATCTCTGAAGTTTGTATCACTGCATTGTATGATAACAACGCTTAGGGTGTGAAGCATGGAAAAAATGTGGTCTGTGGAGCACGTTAAACAGTAACTGTTTAACACTCGATATTAGCAGGACAGTACTTTCTTTGTCAGGAAAGGCTTTGTGATTTGCCTTTATCAGCATGGGATTATCCTTAAAACTGAATTCTTTGTGGAGTTCTAAAATTAGAATGTACTAAACCCAAACCTCTTTAGATGCATGGATTCAGGTGCAGGAATGCTGTGTGACTTTTTCTTCTCTTGTTTTATTTACTACTGCATTATTACCTAGCTTTTGTTAGTTCCTGACCAATTGCTTGCTTGTTTTACTTTCATTGAAGTTACTGTGAATCCTGAGTATTCTTTGATACCTAGATACCTGGCTAAATTAATAGGATGTGTATTGAGCTAATGTGTGTTTTGGAATCTGTCATGAAACATTTTTGAGTCTCATTCTCACATCAAAAATCCCCAAGTCTATTGAATTTGCTTTCTAAAGGGAAGACTAATAATTTATTTTATTCTTCTATTAAAATTCCTTTTTGTTGACATTGTTCCGTTAATGTTTACTAAAGAATAGTGTTTAGGGACTGTTCTTTGTGTTGCAGAGATTGACATGTGAACAGTTAGATTCAGCAAAGCTTCATAGTGTTCAGAAGCCCAAGCTTCTGAAAGCTGTAATTGTGCTGGGTAGATGTAGAAACTGAGTATCCAAATCTGAATCTGGACCTTTTTTTTAAGGCTTTTTTTTTTTTTTAACCATTTGGGGAGGGGTCCCACTGATAAATTTAGGATGTGGTTTTGTTTTTCACTTGTGATGAACTGTAGCAAAACAGCATAACTGCAGCTTTGTGGCCATCTCAGCTGTGCTGATGGGTCTCAGCTTCTGGGTGCTGCAAAAACCACTAAAGTAAGTAGTGCCAAATATTTGTTTCCCTTTATTCCTCTGTGAAGGCAGCTTTTAATCCAGTTACTCGATCTGCAGGACCTTGCCTTGCAGGCAGTGTCTTTGGCTGCTGAGGATGCTGATGTTTGGTATTGTGAGGAAGCAGGGCATGATTGTGGGATGGTGGCTGCTTGTGGGAGACTTTGTTTGTGTTAGATTGTGCCAGTAAACAGCGGGAAATCTCCTCAGCCAGGCGCTCCTCTGTGTGTACCTTCCTCCCTGCATACTCCCTGCTTGCTAAGGGTGTAAACTTGGCTCACTCCTACAGGGCCTGACTTCAGAAGTGCAGATGTGAACGAAATAAGGTGTTGTAGAACTTCTGTCCTGGGAAAGGGGAGAGTCGGGCAGCTTTGTTCTGGAAAGTCATTACAGCTAGCTGAGAAAAGCAGGAGATGAACTGTTGAGAAGAGGCAGATACAGAAGTGAAATGGGGATGTTGGGGAGGTGATTTTTGAGACAAATCTGCCCGTTGAAAAGACTTGATCACAGGTATGTCTCTAATCTGCATTTGAAAGAAAAGTCTAAGCTGAAGTGTCTCTAAGTGAACTTTATAGCTTGTCGTTCTCAAAGCACTGATGTGCATTTCTGGTCGTGGTCATTACTTGCTACTTAAGGACACATTCTGTGGAAAAGACCACTTATCTCTTTAGAGCCTCTGCCTGTTTGCAGTCAGGTGTTGGCAAACAAGACTGGTTTTGGAAAGCCTGGTAGTAAAATACTCTGAAGATGCAGTTGCAGATGGATCACCCTGAGTACAGCAGCATCTCAGAACTCTTACTCTATGTGGAAACTGTCCTGCTCCTCATGTCGGGAGGGACTGTGTCTGCTGGGTTACATAACGCTTCTGTGGCACTCCCCTATCTGATGCCAAAAACATTTATGCCAAATTTAGATGCACACTTGCATTTGTGTAAGCCAGCAGTGCAGAATTTCAATGTGTCCCGATTAAATAAGAAAATATTAAATGCCTAAGTAATTTAATACTTTGCTTTAATCTAATACTTTGCTTTCTGTTCTTTATTAGTATATATCACAGCTCTGCTTATGTCTGTGTTGGAATGAAGAAAGCTTTGCTTTTATTTTAATTTTAACTTTTTGTCCGCTTTCTGTTTTGAAGATTCTTTTTTACTAGAAAACAGCTTCTATCAGATTCCATAAAGCATTTAATTTTCCCTAGATTATTCTTAATAATAATGTAGTTTGCTGAACACTATTCTACTTGGGTGATACTTAAAGGCAAGATCACATATTCAGAAGGAAAGAGTTTTCTAAAGATTGTCTGCAGATTTGCACTCCTTCAGAAATCATATGAAAAACTTGTTCAATCATACAGATATAGTTTGCAATGTTCTTTAGGGTCAGTTCCCCAGAAAAAGAGTATTTTATTCCACCTTAAGAAACTTAAATCTAAATGTTCAGAATCCAAATAGTGTATTTAGCTCTTACTTCTTCTAATACAAACTTTTGTAAGGGATAATACTTAGAACTTCATCAAGGGAAGGGTGCTTATCTCTTCTCATCCAGTCACAAATATTAATTCTTTTGTTTGCCACAGCTGAATATGGCACATGTTCTCCTTGCAAAATAGTTTTAAAACAATGTACAGTCATTTGGATCAGGTGCATTTCAAAGTTGACTTTTAGGGGTTTTCTTGAGAGCTTCTTGTGTGCTTCTGACTCTACACTTTGCAGTGAGTTATTTGCTGCAGTTAGAAATTAGATATTTTACTGTTAAGCATATTTGAATAAGTGGGATAAATGATTTGAGTCACTTATCTGTGTCTAAAACAGAAAAGATGTCTGAAAAGGGTCTGAAATTTTATCCATTAAACCATGCTAACCAAAACAAATAAAACCCTTCCTTCAGCTTGTGATAAAATGTCTGCCTATCATGTACTAGCAGTTGGATACCACAGTGGATCCACTCATGTTTTTGGGGTCACACTAGGGGAATGAAATAAATAGAATCTCCCTGATTTGAGTGGAAACTGAATGGGGGAAATATTAGGAAAAATGGAGAAAATGTCATCTTGTCACTGTGTGTAGATCTTTAATGCAGTTGCAAAATTGTTTGTGTTGGATGTGACTGAGGTCACGTCCAACCTTCTGCTCCAAACAACACCAACGCTGAGTACTTTGGTCTTCCCTGTATCAGCTATCACCTGTCCTATTTTTCTCTCTGATTCTTTACTGCTCATGTAATAGTAGAAGGTTTTCATGTGGCACTGGAGTCCCATGCTGCTTTCAGCTTTGGTTGTGTTTTGACTTCCTGGGCAGGGGTGCTGCATGCCTGGGCAATGTTTGTGTGTTCTTCCCCGATAGGCTGTTCTTGCTTCTTCCTCTTTAGGCCAAGCTGCTGATTGATCTGTTTATTTTGCTGGGTTTTGGGATGTACTCCTCCTGTGGTTAACAATTGTCCTTAAATACACCCTCCCCTCCCCCCCCCCCCCCNCCCCCAGCCAGGTTTCTTGAGCTTTTTTGCTTTTTAGAACTGGATCCCACAGAACTCCAGCTACTGGTTAAGTCAGTCTGCCCTTATGAAGTGCAGGGCCTATGCTGGATTTGCCTTCCTCCTCAGAGTTTTAAACTTCACTATTTAAACTTGACTATTTCATGGTCGAGGCTGCTGTTGACCCCATCCCTAGCAAGTTCTTAGGGTTTTTCCTTGAAAGCAATTTCAGTAAAGTATCAAATGGGGATTGACTCTTTTGTGCTGTTTTTCCCTGAAATCCTTCAGAAACCTCTTAGATTTTGTCTCCTGCTGTGTTGCCCTTCTAGTAGATGTCACAGAGGTGAAATAGTAACTAGTCTCTGTCACTTTTAGAGACTTTCTGGAACTCCTGAAATAGTCTTCATCAGTTTTATTGCCCAATCAGGTGATTTGTAATGAACTTTGACTGTGATGTTGTCCATACCATCCTTTCCTTTAATCCTGCCCCACACCACAAGCTCCTAGCCAGCCTGTTGTCTGTCCTGTAGAACGGCTTTTTGTGTTCCAGCTGCTCCTGCAGGTAGAGGGCAGGTCACCTGCTGTTCTTCACTTCCTGGCTTTGTTAAAAGCTTGTGTCCATTCATGACAAAGTTCCAGTCATGCCGCCTGTCCCACACGCCTCACTCTGGTGTCAGTTCTGTGTGCAGGTGCTGTAGGTGGCTTCCCTTTTAACATGCTTTATCCTCACCAGGGTCTTTCTTCCTTCAGCCAGCCTGGCCCCGGTAGTTCTCATGGCTCAGTCTCTATTCCCTCCCTGACTGCAAAGTTCAATTAACATTCCCTGGGAGGTCTCTCATTTACAGTGCTCATTTACAGCTCTGGTGAGGTTGTTCTTAACCCGCTTCCTCGAGTGGATCCCATCTCTAACTTGGCAGCTCTTGTTTCTCAGGGGTACTTGTGGCCCTGAAAGTTAAAGTGCTGCTTGCACTGTAGTGAGTTCTTGACTTGAAGGATGTGTCTCTACAAGCCTTTTCCCCCTCACAGGAAAAGAGCAAGGAGAATAAGTGTCACTTGGGATCCCATGTCCTCCTTTGCCCCTGGAGTTTTCTGGTCACTCTTGATTTGCTCCATGTCTCTGTTAATAGCAGGTAATAAATAATAAAGTGGGAAAAGAACCAAAAAGAAAAGAAAAAGGCACCAGTGGTGATGTTAATAAGAATTGGAGGACCCTTGACAATCTCTGACATGTTGAATCTGGCCAAGCCTCCTTCTGCAGCATATCTGGCAGCAGGTGTGTGTCTTCCCTGCAGAAGGGATCTCCAGCTACTATTACCTGCCCCTCCCTTGTGTTGCTAATGCTCAGTCCAAGCCTAGCTAGCTCTGACATGTACCTTAATTGAGAAGCTTGCTGCTTCTGCATGCTGATGTTGACCCAAAAAAAAAAAAAAAGATGGAAAAAAGCTTTGTGTTTGCAGCCTTAGTGTAAGAAAAAGACCATGGAACACTAGTATAATGAAAAAGAGGTGTTGGGAGATGTGCAGTAAGAAAGGAATTGAGATTTATGGAAAAGCTGATAATTAGAAGGCTCAGACTAATGTTTGAGTACCTCTCTTAGCAGCTAGTGTGTGATGGAAGCTTCATGTGCAGCGATGATTGTTGGGTGTTACCCTGAGGATTGTGTGCTTAAGCTTTCTTTGATACGTTTGCATGCAGTCATTGTGCATGAAAATACTACTTGGACTTCAAAAATATTAAAAATCAAAACTTTTAAAAGATTTTTTATGACAATCTTCTATTTTGGGCAAGGCTCTTCAGGCTGTTGGGTTCTACTTTTATTTGGCACATGGTTACTATGTTGATTTATATGTTTGGATCAGAGAAATGAGTGCTGGAGTAGAAACAGAAATGTTTGCTATTTCTGGCTTTTAAAGCACTTGGACCAAGCTGCCAGGCAGTGAGTGATAGGTGGGATGACTGGAGTCTAGTTTCCTAGGAATTATGTCTTTGAAATGTAGTACTTCCAGCTTTTAACAGACTTTTTCTTCCCAGTTGCCACTTTCTCAGTGTTCTGCTGTGAGACTGTGTATTGTCCACTTTGTAATTATACTTACATGACTTGTCTGGCAATGAAGAGGCAAGAGATAGTTGAAGAATCTGATGCTTCTTAGCTATGTCAGTACAAATAAGTATTTGTGGGACTTCTGGTTCTGTTATTTCTGCTTTTGTATTTGTTTGAAATTGTCAAAGAAATGAACAAGTAACAAATGAAGAGGGAGAGAGATAAAACATTGATCGTACAAGTCCCACTTGTTTCGAAAAGTAGTCCAAAAAATCAACATATGGATACTCATCTGTCCAGTTTGTTTTGGCCATGTTGTGTTTCAGCAGGTATCAACTGAAAATAGAGGGGCTGATACTTTTTAGTAGTAGGGACGTGTCATAGCATCCTTAGAGTATAATTCTATTACCCACTATCTGCTGTGAAAAAGCAGAGTGTTGCTTTACGTGAATTATTGTCCCGTTTGTGAAATTCTCAGCAGGTTCTCTTGTGAGGAGGGGGAAGCAAATGTGTGTGCTCTGGTCCTTTGTCGTGGAACTTGAGATGGCAAAGTGACTGTGACTGGAGATGCTGCCACAGAGCAGCAGCTCTGCTTCAGTGATTTAGTTCAGCATGAAAGCTTCTAATTTCCCAGGTTACAGATTTGAGGCTTTTAAGGAAGTTACATCATAATGTATTTCATTATCAGTCACTTAAAGTGTACTTGAGTTCACATCCCTTTCCTTTAGTATAGTAACGCTGAAGATGGAGAAATGCAATTTGGAGATGAACTTGGGAATGTTGTATTACAGTTCCCTAATCTGTAAGGCCATGGGGGAAAGGGAAACAGAAGAGTATGGAAGTTACTGAAAAAACTGTTCAGGAATTTACATTAATAAGGTAAATGCTATGTGTGTTATGAAAACATGAATGTTAAATCTACCCATAAACAGAAGCAGTAGTAGTGTTGTCTTTGCTTATTCAGAGGTTTAGAATGGCTAGTTTAGAAATCTGAAAAGTTCTTTAGGAGGGGATAGGATTGTGACAACTCAACTGGTATTCATGGAGATCACTATTATTTAGGAAACAGTATTAATTCAACCTAGTAGCAGAGAATTAATTGTTCAGATCTGTTTACTGTGGTCAAAAAAGAGGTGGTACAAGCCTGTTAGAGTTGTCTTTGAAAAGGTGTGCATTGTTGGTAAGAGACATTGCATGTAAATCTCTTTCCTACCTCAAGTTGATGTAGGTTTTTTTGGTCAGTGGTTTGTTTTTTTTTTTTCTTCCCCCTTCTCCCAGACTGAAGGTAATGTCATGAAAAGTAATACCATGAATGGTAGGAAACATAATAATCCTTCCTATTTGGTTAGTAATCAACTATTGTGAAGGCCTTTTCTTGCAGGCTGTAGTCTGGAATTTAGTACGTCAAGTGATTCCTCTTTTTAAAGGATTTTTTAAAATAGCTGGTAAATATCCCATTATTTTGTCATCAGGAAGAGAATGCAAAGACTTGCTAGAGAGCAAAATTTTAATAAAGCAGAAGAATATTGTTGGGTCCCTTCCAACTCACCAAGTTCAATGATCTACTCCAGGAAGCTCCTCTACTGCACTGTAGCTCCTCTACTATATGGAGGAGTGCAAGTTAGAACACAAAAGCACTGTGTAAAATGATTTTAAACTTTTTCATCCGAGGCTGTTACTTTATAGCTGTAAAAGACACAAAGCCATCTATCTTCCTCACACTGTCCACTGTCCTGGTGGCCTTGCAGCTCTTGTGGCTGTGGTCCCATCTGTGTGTCCATCTAGCAACCTGCAACACATAAAATGGCTGAAAATCTGAGCTTGGTTTCCAGCAAGGTGGGCAAAACAGTGGATATAACAGTGCCAAACCTGTTTCCATCATGAGCAAAGGGTGTGCTTTCCACGTCCTGGCTGTGATGTGCAAGCCTGTACACTTGATATAAGGGAAGCCTGTGTTTGTGGTGAAATAGGGGAAATCTTGCTTCAGGCCTTTTGAGTAGCTTTTTTTGTGTCACTGTATGGACTCTTTTTTCTGGGTTGAATTGAGGAAAATTTGTTGTTTGGAAGCATGTTTGCCTAGAGGCATGCAGATAAGGATTGCACGGCCTTTTTTTGAGGAGTAAGACAAGCAGAAAAGACAAACAAATGCAAAAAACTCATTGAGATTTTTGGAATAGATTAATTTGTCCTCTGTCTCCCTGTAGATAGAGCAGCCCTTATAACTCAAGGCAAAGTAACTTACTTCCAACCCAGGACTTCTCAAGAATTCTGTCTATCCTGACAGACTTCATTGCTGTTCCATGCTTTCATTTTGCATTGCTGTTTCATACTTTCAAGTCAAAGTAACTTACTTCCAACCCAGGAGTTCTCAAGAATTCTGTCTTGGCAGTCTTCATTGCTGTTCCATACTTTCATTTTGCAGTGAGGAAGTCATGGTAAGGTGATTATATAGTGACTTGAAAACCTGCTGCTGAAAATGTTTAGCTTAGATTTGTGTGGGATGTGAATTGTGCAAAAAAAAAAAAAGTCTTGAGAGATGTAGCTGCCTGTTGGATGTAATTCCAAATGAGCAGCACAGGGACTCTGCATTGTGTTGGGTGCCAGGGTCTGCACAGGCTCTCTTCAGCAGCCATGAGTCTAACTGATGGTGTGATTTCTATATAGGAAAAGTAGGAGCACTTACAGTGAACAACTGCGTGTGACTTGTTTTCAAAACATAAAAATATATACTTTTTTTCTTAGGTCTGACAAGAAGCCTAACTATAACGTCAGCTGACCAGTCAATGTTCGAAAAAGCACAAGGAGAGAAAGTTACATTGCCATGTACTTTTGAACTCTCGGAAGAAGATGAAGGCCCACTAGATATTGAGTGGGTATTGATACCAGCAGATAATCAAAAGAGGGAACTAATAGTAAGTAGAGACTTCTTTTTGCACATGGTTAATTCAGTTGTTTGAGTAGGTCCATGTATGAGTTTTGTTACTGACTTTTTAAACTTCCACCTTTTCAGGTTGGGATGCTTGTGATCTTAAATTGCTTTGAAGCACCAGTCACATGAAATCTAGTGGAAGTTTTGAAATACCAGATTAAGGATGAAATGTCAAGACATTTTTCACTATAAACTTGGCTTCTAACAAAGAACTCCCAAATTAAATACACTTCAGTTCCAAAAAGCAGACTTTGCTAATGTTACTTGTATTATCTTTGTTACTGAAGACATATTCATGAGGACTTAATTTTAGATATATTAACTCTTTTAGTTATTAATGCTTTCCTGTCTTTGAAAGTCTTATAAGTTAGATGATTCATATTAGTAGGCAGGTTTTGCAGAATTGAATTGGAGCAATTCTAAACAGTTTTCTTTCAGTCAGAAGTCAATACTGACATACTGGTACTTGGTCAGGCGTTTGGTTGGAGTATTCACTATAATGCTGAGTGTGGTGATATTTCAAAGAGGGATATATTTCACTCTGTTTTATTACTGGGGTTGAAACTATAGAAAGAAACTTAAGAATTCAAATAGACTAAATTATTGTTTGCACACTAAGTGGATTTCTGAATCATATTTCTTTTTTTTTATAGATAATTATGTATTCTGTAGACAGGGTTTATGATCAATATTATGCTGCTACGACTAGGCGAATGCAATTTAGTAATCTTGATCCCAAGTCTGGTGACGGTTCATTGGATATCCTGAATTTAAAAGCAGCAGACACTGGCACATATCAGTGCAAAGTGAAGAAGGCTCCTGGAGTTCAAAGCCAAAAAATACAGTTGACTGTACTTGGTAAGATAATTTCTTTTCTTAGATTTTCAGTGCTGTTTTTTATGTGCTTATTTCACCCTATTTTCAGTGTCTGAAATGAAAGCTCCAGTTGGGCAGTGTTGTGCTGAATCTGTAGTGATTATGGTCATTATCGAGGCCTTGGGAGGGATGGGCATAATTCTGTTTTGGGAAATGAAGGGAAAGATATTTAGAATAACAGGCATTTTTAGAAGTTCTGCACCTGAATTGTGTTTCACAGAAAAATCACTGTGTACGTTGAAATGGTTTGTGGCACAAACTTTATCTTTCACACAATGGATTGGCTGCTAGGATACAACTAGTCAACATTTTGATTGTGGCTGTTACTAATTCAGTGATGTTTTGTTTATCAGTAAAGCCAGCACGGACTAAATGTTCCATTGAAGGATCACAGGAGATTGGGAAGGACGTTACCTTGAAATGTGTGTCACAAGAAGGATCCCCACTTCTGTCTTACGACTGGAGGAGAGTATCTGGCACACAACATCTTCCTGCCACTTCCGTGCTGAGTACTGTCAAACTTCATTTATTACTCTGAAATACTTCAAAAGATTGCAATAGTAATTTTGGCTTATCCTGACTTGTAAGCATCTGGGGGTTAGTGTTACTGTAGAGGAATCGAGATTAAATGTCACTTCTGCCCTGTAACAAAACTGAAACAAGGTGGAGTTGATTCTGGTTTTTAAATCATGCTTGGAAATGTTTCAAGCTTCAAGTTGAGATTGTTACCATTAGGCTGCAAATATGATGTTCACCTGTGCCCAAAGGTTGTCAGTTGTCCTGCTTGCTGATGGTTTTGTTTTTCTGCTTAATTGGTCAGTAGGGAATTCAGACGTGGCTTCAATTTGATTTAAAACAAGCAAAAAAAAAAATCTCAATTTTTTGTAAGCTTCTGCACTCTATTAGAGTATGTAATATCTTAAAACACAGATCCCTAAAAATCAGGAAAAGGAAGAACCCAATGCTGTTCTTCATTTTGAACTTGACTCCTGGTCTCCTATTTGATATCTCTTATTTCTTGTTTTGACAGTGAATCAGTTGACCATTAATGTCCTCTGTACCACTCAAGAGTTTAGGCTCCTGTTGTTATGCTCCTTCTTTCTCCACATCCCGAATTTGGCTCGTGGTAACAAAAAGAGCCATTGGCAATATCAGTGCTGGACAAGGATGAGTGGGAAATTGTGCAAGAGCGACTTGTAACTCACTAAAGCCATGCTAGTTTTGGGCTTGTGAGTGTAGTTTTGGGGACACTTGAGTGTGTTCTGAAGAATCTGTAGACACTAGCTAACTTGTTCAGGAGATAGAGCAGCCCAAATGCTGTGGAATACATTTCTAATGGGGTGAGACTTTCACAAGCAAAACATTCTACAGCATGATAGAACTGTTTTAATCTGGATGTTTTTCAAACAGCATTTTAAAGTTAAGATTTCAAGTATATGCCGGTTTAATAATTCTGTGGTGTTAAATACGGAATTATATTTAGGAAAATGGTCAACCTCTACCTTCTATTGTTTGTAGATAAAAACACAGGGGAACTTCTTCTGAAAAACGCCTCTCGAGATTATTCTGGTAGATACAGCTGCGTGGCCTCAAACAGAGTTGGCACGGATGAATGTTCTGTAGAGCTGAATGTCACCCCTCGTAAGTGTTTGCTGTGGAATAGTCACACAGTGCTCTGGTATTAAAACTGAACAGTCTTTTTCTCTCAACTCCTAAAAGGTTAAAACCCCCAGTGCTGTTATGTAACTTGTGGGTGCCACTTCAAGTCTTACTGTTTTAAATGTGTGTGGTTGAGCACTCCCCCTCTGGTTGAGTGACGTATTATTGACCTGCCTCATGTGAAACACACTGGGCTTAATGTTAAAAGAAAGGTTTTATAACTTTGACTTTTAACAAACAGTATTGTTATTTGTTTATTTCAGCCGTAAATACAGCTGCTATCATTGTTGGAGCTATTATAGGAACTCTGCTGGGTGTCTCTGTACTGTGTTCTGTCATCTTCTGCTTCTGTAAGAAGCACAGAGAGAAGAAATATGAGAAAGAAGTACATCATGATATCAGGTAACAACGTGTTTCTAGTTTCTGAGCAGTATTATTGGAAGATTAACTTTTAAATGTGTCTTTCTGCAAATAAGTTGCTTAACAGTTGAGATTTCTGTCTTAATCTGGAAAGCTTATTATAACACACTAATGGCTTGTCAGAGAACTTTTTGTGGTTTGTCTAATTTCAGCAAACATTTTAGGGGCTATGAATATTGAGGGCTTTGGTACTTTAAAGGAAGATATAAGGATATTTTTGACTAAAAAAAACCAAACTGAGTATTTGTTTTAAAGTAATGGTGACTGAGCTCTTGTATTACAACTGACTTTTTTGTTTTTTGTTCATTTCAGAGAGGATGTTCCACCTCCAAAGAGTCGCAGTTCTACAGCTCGCAGCTACATCGGCAGCAATCGTTCTTCCCTGGGCTCAATGTCTCCCTCCAACATGGAAGCATATACCAAAACTCCATACAGCCAAGTCCCAAGTGAAGACTTTGAACGTACTCCTGCTCAAAATCCAGCCTTTGCACCTTCAAAGGTAGCTGCACCTAATTTGAGTAGAATGGGAGCTGTTCCTGTGATGATTCCAGCACAAAGCAAAGATGGGTCGATAGTATAAAATATTATTAATTTAAAAGCTGTTTTTTAAAGTGTTCATTGTAAGTATTAGAGAAAACTACTGTGTTCCATCCCTCATTTAAACACTGGCATGAAATTTTCCTTGAAGAAAATGTACAAGTTAGTTTGAAAACCACTAATTCTTACATTTGATTTCAAACTTATTTGCATATGACGGTTGAACTATTTGCTAAAAGCATTGAAGTTCACAAATAAATATCAGACACTGAAGGTATTTAGACCTCTGGTAGGTTGCTGAGGAGGCTCTGACACTGTCAGCTATTGTACAGTTCTGAATGTGTAACAGTGAGACACAGGTGAGAAGTAACAAAAGCATTTCATGTGTAGACCATGAAGTTTCTCAGAGTTCCTGAGACTTTATTTTGTTGTGGAATAACAGAAATATTTTAACTTGGCCACTGTCTGGTATAGTTGCAGGGGGGCTGAAATACCAGGGATTTCTTTGAATTCTGTTCAAGTTGAGTATTTATGTGGTTATTTAACCTGGTGATGTTTGTTTGGAATACTTGAGCTCTTATTGCAGGGGAAGACAGTTATTTGATTGGTTCAATTAATTTAATTAATCTGTTCTGAATTTAAAATGGCAGTGAGTGGAAGTGTGACAGGAAACCTTGCAAGTTCTTTGAAGCACAATGTTTTCTACCAGTAACTAGTTCTGGTCTTGTCAGATAACTCAATAGTTATGTTATCTGATGCAAAAGGTCCTATCAGATTGTTGGTAGAGGTATCTAAACTCTAAAACCTAAGGACCAGCTGTTACTGTCACAGTAAGAATGAATTAATGAATCTTTATACATTTATAAATTTATCTTTCAAGTTAATTGTACCTTGCATTTTCCAATACCTGGTTAGGTACTAAAGCAGTGCTCTTAGGTTTTTTTCCAAAGCAATTTCCTAGAAGCTCCATGGAGGCTTGATGAAACCTCTTAAGTAACTGGTATTTGATGGGTGTCCTCTTGATCTAACCACTGTGGAAACAACTTTTCTCACGTGCACCTAAGCAGCAGTCAGTCCTTGTTCAAGATGCTGTCTGGCTGACAGCATTTCCTGAATTTCAAGGAATTCAAAGCTTGTTTTTTCTTGGCTCTTTAAAAGCCCTAAATATTCTGAACCAATGTTCAGATTGTGGAGAGCAAGCGTTTCATGTAGCTGAGAGGAAATAATTACCCAGAATTGTTGATACAAATCTCATGTTGTGAGATTGAAAACGCTTCTTCCCAATTTTGCAAACTTAAAGCAATACAGGAGAAACACAACAATTCCTTGTCTTACTTTCACATGTATTTAAGGACTTCTGGTAGCTTCTGATGACTCATGTCATTACCTGCAAAAGCTCCATTTAAAACTCAGTACAGTTTGAATCCGAATTCTTTTTTCCTTCCTGTTTTCTACCTTCTTCATCTCGTGCTGGGGAGCAGGGTGAGGAGAGTTCTTTTAGCTTACTCTAGCTAGAGATGTTGAACTGCAAGGTATTTTGGAAAACTGTAAATGCATTATAGCATGTGCATTGATGTTGATGAAGGAAATATCCGAATAGCCTGTTGAAAGATGTTGGGATTATTTGTGTGTAGCAACAGTGAGAGAAAACAACATTGCCCCAGACTTCTAGGTTTAGTATCTGCTTATCTGTAGCTGCCTATAGATCTGTGATGAATTCTTTGGCTTACTACTAAATGCTTGTCCTATCTGTAAATAGGTGCACAATTTTTGGCTGGCATTATTAATGTAAAGAAATTCCCCTGCCCGTGGCAGTTGTTGGTACAAGGTCATCTTTAAGGTCCTTACAACCCAAACAATTTCATGATTTTAACATACCCTTCATACTGAATTTAGAAACTTGAATGGCTATTAAGTAACATAGAATTAGTTTTACACATTTGGGACTTTTTTAGATTGTAAACTGATACTGTTAGAGATCAGATTTTTTATCTTTCATGTGTGCCTTGTCAATAAACTTTGCCTGATTGTAACTTCAGTTTTTATGAAATTTCTGGTGCCTAAACACTGTATGAACAGGTGCTTAGATGGTACAGTTCTTAAAACATGACACTGTGATCTGATTTCTTGATTCTTATGTACTATTTATACCTCTTCATGCCTATTTTTGGATGTGAACTTCAATGTCTCTCTCTGTATTGTTCTGTATTTCAAAATGTCACTTAACTCCTTCAATTGCTAATTATGATTTGAGTGTTTGTGTTCCTGAAAGCTCTTCAATTGTTGTACCCATGGGAGGGACGATTGGCTCTTAATTATGTGGTAAATAATAGGTTTAGTAAATGTGTCAAACATAGCTTCTGAAGAACTATAGATGAGGAGACATCTTTTTGCATCCAATTATTGTGTTAGAAGAGACTTCCAAGATGATAATCATACACTGATTGTTTACCTTGAAACTAAGGCCTTTCTTAATGAAAAGGGTATAGTTACTACAAAGACAAGTTGAGTGCAAGACTAAACTGAATCACAGACTGAGAGAGAGCTATTAACCTAAGGAACCAGGCAGCAAACCTACTCAATTTGGTTCTAAGCCGTCTGTGGACCTGTGTGGTTTTTTTTGGTGGTTTGAGGTTTTTTTTTTAACATTAATTTTTTGTTCGTTTTGGTTTGTTTTTGGTTTGGCCTGAGACCCTGTAACTTATAGTCAGGTAAGCCCTAGGACAGAAACTCAGAAACCTGTCTCAGTAAAGCACACGGAGCAGAGTTTACACATGCTTGATGCTCTGTCAGCTCGTGCAAAATAATAAATGGGCAGAAGGACAGCCTGATGTGCCCTCAGAGCCTGGCTGTTAGGCTTAGCAGCCTTGACAGTGTCTTTCTATTTATGTAATTGCATGGAAAAATGAAAGAAATGAAATCTGACACAGTCCTTATCTGAAATATAGAACCTCTGACTTGGGGTAAACTCTGCCTCAAGTTGCTATCATCATGCCTTTTTGGGTGGATGCAGCACTACTATGAAAACATAATACTGCTACTATAAATTATTTCTTTTGTCACTAGATGATTCACTTACACTGGATTCTGATTCTCAAAAGCAGCTACTATATTTTAACAATAATTTCTAGCTGAGTGGGAGATGAACTGGTTAAACATGTGAGGTGTCCGATGTGACAGAGAGCTCTGCTGACAGAACGCTTTTGGGAAGGAATGGCAGCTGATAGACCAGTTAGGAGGTGGCATTTTTAATGTCTCTTTTTGTTTTGTTTTGTTTTGTTTTTTTTTTAAAGGGGTGGGGGGGAAGGGAGGGAGGGTGGTACCATTGTGTAAATACTCTTAAGTGAGCTCAAGAAACCTCTAGTTAATGTCATGACTGTAAAATTGCCTGTTGAGGACTACTATATATAGAAAGAAACCCCTCAAATTTAGCATGGTGTGAATAAAGTGTTAGACTTGTAATACTGTAGAGGTTACGTTACACTTGTCCATACATTACAAGAGTTTTCATCAACTTTCTGCAGTGGGTATTTAAAGATACTTGTGTGAAACTTCCTTCCCTAAAAACAAATACTTCTTCCAAAACTGTGTGGTGCACAGAAATGCCTTGTTGGAGGGGTGAAACATGACTTTCGAAAGAAATGTACAACGCATACGTCTTTCTCAGCTCTTGATAGTCTCATTCATATTAGATGTATGCTTCCTGTTTAATAGTGCAAGTAAGACTTCTGAATTGCAAGCTTTTCTGTAATGCTGAATATTGTATATTACTGGTTTCCATGACAAGCTTTTAGTTTTGTTCTGAGCAGTGTATATATTCTGGATCACTCTAGGTCTTTGTTCCGGTCTAAAGATATTATGCTATTTGTGTCACTTAAACCTTGTTTTATACACTTGATAGGTGCTTTTTGGGGCCCTTTGTTGAATAGTCCCCTAGCACTGAGGCATAGCTCAGCTGAAATCAGAGCAATAAACAACTTCCTGGGATCCAAAATGTGATGTTATGTTACACTTCTCATGCACAAAGCATGGACTTTGAACATTGATATGAATTTCAGTATGAGGTTTTATATTCACACTTTTGGGGGAATGGTATTTTAAAATACAGGTATTGTGAGTGAATTTGTAAAAAAACAAAATCCAGAATTTTAAAATGCCGTAGTTCCATGACAGACTTGTGTACTTTTTGAAATAAAACTGTTGGAGAAAACAGTAGTCTGTCTTTATTTTAAAGCAGCACTTGTATATGGCTTCAGCTTTTTCTTTATGTAATTGGAAGTGAACTAATAAATATGGCTGTGTATACCATGCTGGCATGAATAATTTTATTTATTGCTTTTTCCCCCCCTTCCAAGGCAAGTAAAGAAATAGATATTTTAAAAGATGCATTTTTAGGTAGGGTTTTTTTAATTGTATATATGGTTATTCTGAAACGTAAGGCTGAAAGGAGCTTTAGATTAGATTTCATTCCTCTTTATTTTAGGTAGAATCAAAAATTCCTGAAACTGATAAAATTTTGTCTTTTAAAATTCAAAAAAGCAGATTGACAGTACTCCAAGTATGTTGATAAAATGCTCCGGGTTTTTATTGTTAATGTGTTAATTTGCATCTCTTTCAATTTTGATGAAGCTGACTGGGGATACCAACTGATTATTGTCCTTGTAATTTTACCTGAGATTTCTGTGATTTCTCCAGTGTCATCTTGGGTGGAAATCCAAAGTCTGGCATGGATTCTGTTTGTATCATTGGAGGCGTAACTAGCTTACATTTGCTCATAATGTATGCATGTTCATATGTTATAATGCATGCCTATCTTCATATTTTAATGTGTTCTGGGCCAGGCCAGATGTTCCAGTCACTTCTTTGTATATATAAAATACCCAATGCATGTGTGCACAAGCATGTGAAGTTAAATGGAGTACTGGTGGATAAATCTCCAGGCTTTTTTTTTTTTTAATTTCAAATTAAGACTCATGCTTAAAAACCAAAGGAAACCTAATAAAAATGGAAGTTCAGATTTGTCTCTATTTATAGAGTTCTAAGAAACCTTTCTTACACTCTTCTTAACATTCATGTCAGGACTTGGGAAAGGATGGAAGTGTTTAACTTAGGGTGGCAGTTTTATCACAGATGGCTCTTGCATGCCTCAGCTGCTCCTCAGGTCTCTTATTTGGAGCATAGGTGACCGTGAACCAGAAGCTGAGTGCTACCTCCAGCTTGTCTGTAGAATTCCAGCAAAACAGCTGGAACTTTCCTGAGTGTCCTGACAGAACAGAGGGCACTCAGCACCTGGTAGCTCTACAGAACCTCTGTGGTCCTTTATACGTGTATTAGACAATGCCTTGGATGAAGTGTCATAAGAGGTCTGGCTGTTTGTTTCTCTGAACATTCTTGGCTGTTTGAGCTTACTATCTCTCATTAGTTTCCCTGATGGAGCAGCTTGAGTTCTTTCAAAGCTCTGTGATTATACTGATAGGCAATTAATTGCTAGGCTCTTTTAAAGCCTTGTTTCCTACCTGTAAAATTCATAAAGCAGAATAGTTTGTAAAGAAAAGAGCGGATTAAGTAGCAGAAACAAGAATAGGATGGAACAAAGCTATGAATGTTGCCTACCTTTCCAAATCTCAGCTTGTTCTAAAACTACTTCTAGCTTGTGTATGACTGTAGGTGATGTCTCAAAACATGAAGACTTGCATCTTAACATAAAAATAATGTGTGTACTTGAGTTATGATGATTCTGTTGCTCTTCCTAATTTGCTTTAGGCTTTTTGCAGAATGTTGCAGGCACAACTACCAGGAGAAGAGTATGAACCTTTAATTTTATAAAATAACCACTCTGGCAGAAAGCTGGCCTGGAGGATTGTGTTGTCCCTGTGTCTGATTTTCATTCAAAGTCAAGTTTCTGGAAATAGAGAGCCTTTAAGTATCTTTTGATTTTTGTATTGTTGGAAATCCAGGTCAGTGTCACTCCTTTAAGTTGGTATTTTGAAGACTTCAGCTTCCAGCTGTTGAAGGTCAGGTTGCTTTGGATATGCAAAGTCAGCCCTATTTAGTGGCAGCAGCTGCTATTTGGGTCCTCATTTTTAGTCAAGTTTCTTTTGGTCAGTGCTATCTGGAGAAACCATGAAGGCAGTTTTACTGTATTATTTGGGAAACAAAGCAGTACAATTCGTACAGGAGCCCTGCCAGGGTGATGAATGGATCGAGGGGAGCAGCTTTGTAAGGAAGTTGAGCTTGTTGGTTACACAACTTGATTATGTAACAGTTTTAAAAAGTGGCAATATTAGAAGAGACATTACCAAAGATAAAATTATGTGCTTTCAGATGTTAATCTAATTTTTTCTTAGGGGAAAAATCTCTGGAGGCAGTGTGTCCGCTGGGAAGCGCAGGGAGCTGTGCGATGCCTTGACAGTTGTCCCACTTCCAGGGCTGGATGCTGTGGAGCTGCAGGCAGGGTAGAAGCTGAGTGCTGTACCTGAAGGCTATTGTACTCTCTTTCCCAGAGAATTTTTCCTAATTGCAAAACGGGGAGAGGAAAGCAGTGAGTCTGATCAGTTCCTGTGGAGTTTTGTACCAGGGATGGGAATTCTGGAAACGTGCATGAGCTTTCCAGCTTCTTGAAGCCTTTCTCTCCTCTGGTTTGTAGCAACATCTGGCTTAGAGATCTTTACAGAGTCTGCAAAACATTTTTGCATTCAGAGTTGCTTATGTAGCCACCATCCCTTCACTGCTTTAGTTGCAGAGCCTTGTGCTCTGCCTACTATCCATAATTTCTGCAGTTGATATAACTCTGGTTGTATTGTTACCAACAGTACTGTATAAAGAAGCAGAAGAAAGTAGATTCTCCTGAACACTCCAGACAGGGTAAATGGTGACAGCTCAGCTTTTTGGTGCTCTGGGCACAAACATCTCCAGGGGTGTGGTGGTCACTTGGGTTAGAATTTGCTGTGAAGGAGTATTGAATCAGATGGTAAAGAGCTATAAAAGTAATTTAGTGCCATTAGTCAATAGCTTCCAATTATGTCAGGTTCTGTGTGAGTAGGAAAGCAACTTGAGCTTTTGTTTCTTGTGGCCAGTTACTGCCGGACAAGTGAAGTAACACCTCTTTACAACTTGTGACTTGTCCTAGTCAGTGATTTGTAATTGAAACTACGATCCCATCCAGGGATCAGAATCTCCCTATTTTGTGTCACTTGGTAATATTTTACCTGTGAAACAGCAGTTGGGATTAGTCAGATTTCAAGGAAGTTGAAGTGTGCAGCAGAGCACATTTATTCCCGATGTTTAAGGGCTCTGATTGCAGTCTCAACCACTCCTCAGGCAGCTGAGTGGGTGGTGTTTCCAAGAAACTATTTGCTGAAGTCAAAACACTTATCCTATGTCTTACTTAGCTGTAGGAGAGCAAGATAAAATTAATTTAAGATTTCTGTTTCCCGCTACAATAGCTCAGGTGGGAGGGAAGCCGATACCTTAGACTAGGAATAAAGGCAACTGGTGGAAATACCTAAAACTACTGAATTGTTTTGACTGCTAAGGAAAATGCCAACTCTGGGGCACAGCTGGTGGTTCATGAAACATGTCAAAAAGCTTATGTTGTGGCTGCTAGCACTGCACTTCTCCAGATAAATAAAATGCCCTTCCATGTCGCTTCCAATCTCGTAACTGTCAAGATCAGAAATCGTTCATCTCATCTGTAAAATACAAAATAAAACTTGCAATTAGTTTATTTTCACATATTCTTCCCTCTTTCTTGTTGGTACATGAGAAAAATTCAGACTTACTAAAAGGACACAGCTTGAAATGAGCTGTTGGGTCTTGCCCTGGTTTCTTCCTTGTACTCTGTAATTCAAGAAGTTGCTTAGGCATTGCAATACCTTTTGCTTTGGACTTGAGTTGCGGTTTGGGTGACCTCTTTAGGTAACCTATTTAATGATCTTGTATTCCAGTTTAAGATGGGAAAACTCACTGTGTTTAAAGCACAAAACTTCAAAAACCAAAAAAATGCTGTGGGCTGCCATACTGTCTCCAGTCCATTAAAAAAAAAAAAGGCAGCTAAATATGAGTACTTTGTATGGAAAGAGAGTAATAAATGCTGTGTTTGGGAATTATGAGTGTCCCCCACAGCTGATGCTTTGGCAGCCTCTGTCCCCATCTCTCTGGGCCTAAATGTGACTGAGTATTTGGTGCTCTGCAGTGACTTGCTAAGAGTGTTTTCCAACAGAAAGCTGAGGAACCCTCTAAGGTTATTTTCTTATTGTTTACTCAGGAAAATAATTGACGTGAGAAATCTGCATTAGTTAAACCTTTTTTTTTTTTAGTACTGACAAAAAGCTCTAGAAATGTAAAGCTGAGTTATGAATGTAATTTTTGATAGGTTTTAACAGTTGTGATGGGAAAAACTATATTTAAATCATCTATACACATACTGCTGGTAGGATTGAAGTACTTACTTCTACATCCCTTTTATTTACCAAAACAATAGGTGTATCTATTGCCCAGTTGTCTAGTATGAAGCAGACCTTAGAGTTTCTCATTAAAATGTCAGTATTTTTCAGACTGAAGTTAAGGTCACCAATGATGGTTCTTCATTTGCAGCTCATTTAGGGGAAAAAAATCCTCAACTCGATCATCAATGTGCCTGTTGGTTTTCATTTAGCAGCAAGACAATGAAAATTGTGATTCTTTTGCATACTTGAAAAGAATTAAAGTTCTAGACAGCAATTCTATGTTTTTGAAATCAAGGTTATGTTGCTACTTGAAATATTTTAGGTGTATTATGTTAAGTATGATCTTTGCACATCTGAACTGGGTGGGCAGGCAGGAATCTCAACTAACCCACTAAAATCCTTTATTCCTAGATGAAAGGGCTGGAAGGAGGGTTACAGCCTTTATGCTCAACAGTCCCTTTTGTTGCCTATTGGAAATTAGCATAAATTCCCTGCCCCTGGTGTTACCTGAACAAGCTGGGATTTCAGCTGACAGTGAAAATTGGGTTGTTGCTTTCTACATGTGAATTTAATTCTGTCAACGTCTCATGTCTGTGCCAACCATATGAGCCAGCTCATTTGCTGCTGGCTTTATGGTTTGTACATGGAGGGGAAATTGCTGAACGTGCAAAGAGGCCGAGGACATCCTAATGCCTGACATGGCTGACAGAAGCTCACTCACCAGCAATAAAAACAATAATACAAGAATCCCAAGGCAGAGGATTCCGATTAACGAGGTGGAGAATTAGGGTTGATGTCCTGGCTCTGTCATGACTTAGCTGAGTGGTGGGTTTTTGTTTTTTTTTTTTAATTTCTATTGGCATTGACATTTCCTCTTCGTTCATCATCTCTCATAGCTGCTAGAATGGAGCCTTCTGTTGACTCTTTGTGACTTTTGGAACTAGGGTTTCCCATCACACTGTCATTTGTTTTAAAGCTATCCTTGGCAAGTCTTTTCAGTCTTCACCAGATGCCCATCTAGTACTTTTTTCCATTTCTGTCATAACCTTAGGAAATTTTGAAACAGATGTATTTAAAGATAGTTATCTTGATGAGACCATCTGTGATTGTCTCTGTCCCCTGCTGCTTCCTGTTTTTTTTAATTCTGTCCTGACAGCAGTCACTCTTCCAGTACTTCTGGTGCTCCTTGAGTATTTCAGGTTGTAGGAAAAAATAGTAGTTGAGCAGATCCCATAGTGGGGCTTCCTGAGGGTGAGAGATCCCCCAGAGCCCATTGCCAATGCGAGGGGCAGTGTCCTCATCACTCCACTGGGTCACTTGATACTCCCTCATCACCTTTTCCCTGCTGCTCACTGCAGGTGTGTCGGAAGGTATTCTCAGAGTGAGATAATGGAAATGCAGACTCCAGATGTGTTGGGTGTTCTCCTTCTCTTACTGACTTTGGAGGTGTCTAACCCTGTGTGTGACAGGCTGAGATATAGCCAGAGAGATGGAAAGCCCCTTGGCATCAAGGGGCACGATGGAAAGCCCCATCATGTTTTATGGCTTTGCCTACAGCTTCCCACTTACACTGCTGCTTGACCTTCCTCTTTCTATCACATGCTGCTTCTTTATTCCTGCCTGTGGTATGGATTTCACTGCTGGAGCAGGACAGAGTTTTAGGCAGGTTTTTCTTTTCTTCTGAGTGTGGTGTGTTGCTTTTGATCATGCTTTTGTGGAGGGTCATTCTTTTTACTGTCACTTTCTATCATATTTTCTGTTCCTAACCAGTTTTACTTGCCTCTGCTTTAGGCATTAGGCACTTTAAACTCCATTTCATACAGTGTATTTCAAACTGGCCCCTGGTTTTCCAGCTTAAACTTAATGGGGTTATGACTGCAAGTACCTGGGCAGACAGTGGTTTTTTATTAACTCATAGTTTTCCTTGCACGATCCAAAGGAATTACCACATCTTGTTTATAAGTTACAACACTGGGGGGTGGATGTTTTAAATTTTTTTTTTATTATTATTTATTCTTTATCACAGCTGCATGAACAGCCTCTAGCTACGTGCTAAGGTTCACTTGCCAGACTGCGTTTTTCTTTATTTTAATATTTTTTTTTTATTGCTAGAGATTTGCTTGGATGAGAAGCAAAGGCAAAGAAAATCAAGACTGAAAGTATCAGGGCAGTGCAGCAAGGGAGAACAGATTGTGTTTGCCTTTCTAGCTCATTTAAGCATCAGATTTTTAAAAACACTTGCTTTTCCAAACAACTGGGGTATCAAGAACTATTCCCCTGTCCCAGCTCGTCTCTGTGTGTCACGTTGCAGAATTTTCTCCATAAGCAGGGTATGCTAATGGATTCCTGACTCCTTCGTGAAATGGAGCAAAGAGGAGCTTGATGGAGAGATGTTGTTACATGAACCCCTGCTTGCCTATCCCTGAGAAAAGCTGGATTTATAAATGTTTTGGAGTGTGAGAGCACTGTTTCCTCAGGCTCTTCCAGTAAAATGGGATAGAATGAACTGTGTGTGGAGCAGCTCAACTTTATTTAGAAGGAATATGCTTGCTAATTATTAACTTGAGAACTATAAATGCAAGAGGTGGAAATAGCAGCATTGCACAATCCACGGTGCACAGATAGGAATACAGAAAGGACACTTCTGGCCTCAGTGTTCAGTCTCAATTAATGCACATCTTAATATTCCCCGGAACAATAATTATGTGAACAATGGTCTGAATGATGTTCAGAGAGCAGCAGGTTGTCATGCCAGGTAATAGCTTGAAATAGAAAGAAGTCAAAGGTTGTGATTTCCTGCCAGGCAGAACGTGCTGCTGCTTTGAGTTACTATTCCAAGCCAAGTTTTGGAAAGGCACTCAGTTCCTTTTACTGTCACTCGCAACTGGAAGATTCCATTTGATGTGTAATTCTAATTGCAGTGTGACAGTGTGCGAAGAAGAAAGTGAGATGTTGCAGAAATAGCCTGAGTCAGTTGTTTTAATTACTGGTCTTATGGAGAAACTATTGTGGCATTGAGGCACGTCTTAAAAATCTGTGAGGATGGGTGTAATTATACAGAGCCCTGTAATAAGCTGAAATTCAGTAAGAAAATGAGATGTTTCCAGTAAACACAATACATCCATATACATTTGTGGATTATTAGTTAGGAAGAGTTGTTTTCTGGTGTATTACCATGTTTGAAGAATTAATATTGGTGACTGTTGGCAGCATTTAGGTAAAGGCAGCATGTAGAAAGTGCATTTTGTAGCATGGAGATGTGGCAAAAATGCTGAATCATCATTTTTCTTAAGGTACCAGGCTTAGAATATGAACTCAAAGAAGTACAGAGCTGATAGAGAGGTGGAACAAAGAATTACTTTTTTTATTATCTTTGTACAAAACATTATCCCTGAAAAGTCAGTAACAATAGTCAAAGGAACTAGAACTGATTTCTAAAGAAGTGGTGAAATGAGCAAGTGTGCAGGTTGGGCTGAGCCACTTTGAGAAAACTGAGTGTTCATGGCAGTAAACAACAGAACCGTGTGGTTCTTTGACAATGCCAAGTTACTGGTGTGAAACTCAAGAAAGAGACATTTATTGGATTTTGACAGGTACTTTAAAAGTACAATGCAGTAGGTATGCACTGGGAAATCCATGAGATACTGAAAATTTCCTGTCAAGTTAAACTTAAAGTTATTTACAGTCCACTGATAAATGAAGTTTCAATTTGCTGCACCACTGTGTCTTTTTGCTATCTGGTATAAACCCTAATCTGAATGACCACGAGTTGGGTGATGATCTGAATAGTGCATTTAATGACTGTATGTTACAGTATCTAGCCTCTTCTTCATATAGATTAATGATATTCTTTCTTTTTGTAGTATGACATCGCACACAAGATTGGTGACATAACAGTGGTATAAACATGAAGAAACAGGCATCAGTTTTTGCATGACTTTCCACTGTGGTGAAACTGAAGTGCGTTATGAAGTGCTGGGGTTTTTTTACTTGATCTCACTTTAGAGTCAAGATTTTTTAGTAGGCTGTATTCACTTTTGTAAGTACCAATTTTTTTTTTCTTTTTCACATTTTTAACGCAAAGTTTACAAAGCCACTCCTGACATTTTTCTTACTACTTTTGTGTTGTGAAAAGCGTGCACCATCCCTCCTTTCTCCTTCTCCCATCCTATTCCTGGAGATGCAAAAAATTGTGAAGTTAACAAAATCAACTCAGGTAGCACAAACATAGCCTTAAGCAGCGGGCTGTTGAAGAGATTGTAATCTGAAATAGAGTTGGTTTGGGTTTTCCTAGTTTTCTGGTCTACTGATTTCATAAGGAAGTGTGCCATCTCTTGAATGCTGTAGTGATACTCATGAGGGCTTACAAACTGTGTGCAAAATGTGCTGTGTTTTGAGATTGTATATATTTTATAACACTTAATAAAATATACTTGAATGTTACAGTTAACACATGCTTCAGCATAATCTGTTAATGCAGGTGGTGTGGTAATCCATGTTTGTGTACTTCCTTATTCCTTCTGCTCCCCAGTTTACTGTGCAGGTGTCCAGAGGAAAGAAGAATTTGCTCTTTAAACCAGGCTGATTACAGGGTCCCCATTGCCTCCTGCAATGTAGAGACTTTGGGTCTTGATTTCATAATGAAAATGTTAATTTACTTTACCATGTAAGGATGAGACCACTGTAATCTGATGGAATGGACTGGAATTTACTAAATCAGTTTTTGGAGCCTGGTACCCCGCTGGTACTTGGGCATTTTTGGTAACCCATTTCCTGTCAGAGTCCACATAAATCTGAGCACACTGAAGGACACAGGGGATTTAGGCAGTAGCAGTGAGCATCTGTAGACTCAAACCTGCCTTTAACTACATCTGTCTGTGTTCTTGAGAAATACTGGTGCTGGTTTTAACTATTGTAAGTACATAGTTATTAATTTAAACATTAATCTAGAGGCATGTATTACGCTGTGGTCTAAAGGCAACCACATCACAATCCATTGTGAAACTGGTGGTTATAAAGCTGAAAAGTTATTCAATTATTTTGGCTTCTGTTTTTGAGAGGAGCGCAGCTAATTCTGGAATAAACTCAGATGCTGTCAAGCACAAGTTCCATTTAATGAGTTTTGTCACTGCACATGAACAGTCAAGTAAAACAGTCTAAGGAAACAGGAATAACTTCTTGAGAAAAATAGAAGCGTGTAAGGTTTCTAAATATCACAGGTTCAAATAGCCAATTAAAAAAAAAAGGTCCAAATCTAAGTTCAACATTGTAATTACAGAAAAGATACTCTGCCTTTAAGAAGTACTTGTTTTTGTGCCAAAATTTCATTCCTCATTCCCTCCTTTGACTCCTTGCTGCCTAAACTTGTCTCTGAGTGAATCTGGCAAGTAATTAATCAGGGTAAAATTCCATTGAGATCGGTACGAAAGTTGCCTTGTCAAGAAACAGCAACTGCCTGTTCTGTTTCGTGAATGTTCTGTAATGATTTGTAGATGAAATTTGCCTTTTTTGCTATGCTGTGCTCCATATGAGAAAGTGTCTTTTCCTGCCCTTAATGATCACCATCATCTATGTGCTTAATTGCTGGTGTTTGACAAAGTCAGAGAAAGGTAGGAGTAACTGTGCAAGCTTATAGTTTTGTTTAAAAAGTGAATTTTGTAGAACTCTTTTTCCGCAGAAAAATTTGAAAAGCTTGCTGCACTAATGGATGTTCTTAAAGGAATAAGTGAAATAAACTTTTTTGAACTTAAATTCCTATCTAAATTAATAAGTTTGTATTGTAAGTAATACATATATGTATATAATTGCTGTCATTGAAGGTAAATATGTGTCAATTTTGCAAAGAAATTTGCAGGGGTTTTTTTGTTTGTTTTGTTTGTTTGTTTTTCCCCAAGAAATTAGTAACTAAAACTTTCTTGTCATCCCTCTGAGGAGATGCTTCTCTAATCCCCATGTTCTTACCAGCTGTCCAGATACTGAGTTTTTTGGAAGGTGCTTTGTGTTGGTAGTTAGTTCAGAAGTCAACCCTGCCTGAGGTCACCAAGTACATGCTGTTACCTTTATGTTTCTGTGGTGTAAGCAGGACATGAGTTTGAAAGCTTGTCTGATGCCACACAGAAAGTCTGAAGATTTATTCTCACTCTTCTCTAGTCTATTCTCTGCCACCTTCCTCAGGGTTGAAAGATAGGATGGTTAAGCCTGGGGGTTGTGCCTCTCTAGATTATTGCAGCTGTTTAGGAGTGGCTGGAGATATCAGGGGAAAGTTTTATTTGGTATAGGCTATTTTTTTCAACCATTTATCCTTTTTAATACATAGAACAGCTTGGTCACACAGGGTCAGCACATGGGAAACTCCCTGACTCTTGTGCCAGTACTATTAAATGAGAAGAAGTAGTGCATTTCACATACTTCACTTCTTGCCGGGGCCTGCATGTTACAGGAGAGTTTAAGCATGTGTTTGTTTGGTAGCTGTGCTACTGTTCACACCCAGAAGACTCTCATGTGATGTTTTGCATGCTGGCCTGAACTTGAAGAGTCACAAAGCCTGAATGTCACAAACAGCAATTTATCTTTTCTGCAAAGAGCTTAACTAGAGGTGCTTTCCCTTCATCCTTGCAGACAACACTGTTCTACCAAATGGGAGTTGTGAGATTGAGCTGCTCCTTCCCTCCATTTAGTTCAGACCACTGCAGAAACAGTTCTGTTTCTCCCACAGCCATTATAATTACGGATGTCTGAGGAGCAGTGCTGTGCTCAGCCATTCTCACACTTCCTGGGATCTCCCTGGTGGCCAGGCCTTGCAGTCACATGGAACTTTGGGAAAAAAGTGTGTCCATACTGAGGTTGGTTCTGTGGGCTCAGCCTGCCATGGTGCTCTGTACAGTATAAGGTGAGCCATGCAGTTCACCAGGTGAGCTGTCCCATGGTCAAGGGGGGATTTGGATTCCAACAGTGCCCTGCAGGCAGCATGGCTGCAACAGGGCCAGAAGCTGTGCCAGTGCAAGGAAGTCTCACACTGCTGCAGCTGCATCCATGTCTGAAGTGGTATTGCTGTAAGTATTTGGATAAAACTAAGAAGCCTCAAATTGTGACCCTGGCACGTGCATTTTGAATGGCAGCATTTGGCACGCTGCAGAAGGACTTGGCCCAGCCTGTCTTGACTCTCCTTTCCTGGCCCTGGGCTCCCTCCTATCTTGTCAGCTGAGCACTGGTGCAGCTGCCGTGAGCCACATCAGAGACACGATATGGTTTAAAATTGCTTACATATGGTGAAGTGTAGTTTGAACTCGGGCACATTCATCCTTCAGTTCAGCAGGCAGCTGCACTGGTATTTGTGCTGACAACAGGGGAAGGAGGCAGTGTGAAAGTGGAAAGAAGGATCAAAGTACAAGAAAAAGGCTGACAACAAATGACTTTCAGCAGTGGGGCTAAAAGGGCCCAAGGCGCTCAACTGCCCTGCTCTGCACAGGGACTTGGCCCAGGCAAACTCCAGAGAAGCCTTCCAGCTTCAGTGCTCTCTGATCCTGTAAAAAGGATGCATGTACCCAAATTCTCTCTGCATTCAAAAAATGTTGACCCTCAGCTGCGGTGCTCAACGCTACAGACTCCTCAGCTTCTGCCACTGGTGTTTCCAGGCACCTCTACATGTGCTGAAACCCTTTATTCTGAGTAGGATGCACAGCTTGCATTGTATTGCATGTGCATCCCATTTCCTGCCACACGTATGAGCCTTCCTGAGTGTGCCCAGGCATGCCCAGCGTGTTCCCAGGGCACCCTGCTCCATCCAGCACAGAGCACGCTGGCAGTGCTTGCCACTTTCTTTCTAAGACTTAAAGGAGATGGTAGTTGATAATGCTGATGTTGTCTTCAGCTATGAGCTTGCAGAAAATGTATGCAGTTATTTCCCATGACTTTGAAGTAATCCTGAGTCTCTCCCTAAGGCATCTTGTGGAACATCCACGTGGGCAAAGCACCTTTGGCTTTAGCAGCCGTGCAGGTGGTGACTGGCACTGCAGTTCCCTCACAGGCTCCAGCTCTCCTGTGTTACTGACAAAATGTAGGTGGGTCAAACACAAAGGGGAATAACTTACATCAGTCTCAACTCCAGTAGCATGTGGAAGGTAAAGAGGAAAATCATTACTTAAAAGGAAGGCCCAGTATCTTTCACTATAATTCAATGCCACATTCAGAGATTGCTTGTTGAAATCTGCATGCTGGAGACCCAGCTCACTGGGTTTTAACAACTGGTAACATAGCGTAGATGCAACTTTAGCATTTTGCATTCCAGTTCATTTCTATTCCTCATATGACTTTCATTGTTTACAGGAAAATGGGATATATTAAGAATCTCGAGTAATTTATTTTGAATGGCTTCCTTTTGCAATACAGTGCAGGCTGCATTAAAGCTCAGGAGGGCAGCTTGACGTGAGCTGACACTGAATATGCAAAAATATTTACAATGAGCTGTATGTACTATGTTCTTTATGAATAATCTGCCTGTTACAAAGTAAATGACATTAATTACAAGTATCACAGCATAAGCCATGAAAGTTTGGGCTGACAAAAAAATAATAATGAGATTACTGCTGTTTTCATTAACACTGGGTCACTTCTGCATTTTACCATTTCTGAGTATCTAACTTGACAATTTCTTCTCTCTGTCCTCATGACTGAGTCGTAATTAATGCAATAAGAATTTGCTGTCCTTACAGAGAATAGTGTTCCCCTCCTTTTTCCTCTTATCAGAAATCAAACTTTTCCATAACCTCCAATATTGCTGCTTCTGAGGTTAACAGAAAAGAAGGTGGAAATTCTAATAAATCTTATGTCATGCACTAGCATGGAGATGAGGTGCTGGAAGCCTTGCAGGACTCCTCAAAGGAGTGAGTTGCTGAAATTGAGAAGGGGAGCTCTAACACACCAAATCCTGTCCTGTGACAGACAAAAAAGTTTCACCCTTTAAAATCCATAATTGCGTAATTTTTATGCATGTTTTTATCATTTAAATCAGGAACTAGGTGTTCCTGTGATGGGTGTGTTTAGAAGTAGCTAGGCTAGTTTCAAACCTTAGAGCAAAATTTTGGAAGATTAACTGTCTTTAACAGTGAGCATTGCCTGTCATAATCCCCCCACATGCAAAGCGTTGTTCCGTAGCACTTGTGCCCTGGAATAGCTTCCAGCACACAGTCCCAAACCATGGACACCATCCCCTGTGCTGCTGGCTGCCATCCTGGGTGGTTCTAGTCCCAGCAGTGAACCAGAGCTGAGGGGGCACTTCTGTTCTCTGCCTCTCCCCCAGATGAAAACCTTTTGTGAGAAGTCTGGATTGCCACACAGTTCCGAGCTCTCACCCTGGACCATGTGCTGCAGGAGGCTGGGGAGGTGGGGTAGTTGCTTTCCTGGGACATAGCAGATGTCCTACATTTTGCTCAAGTTGAATTTTCTTTTGTTTTTGGGGTTTTTTTCTTCAAGAAAGAAGAATCGTCTCTCATCTCTCAGTGCTGTATTTCAGTGACCAGCATTAGTTTCTGATAGCTGTTTGTCATTCTAGGGCCTCTGCTTTGGCTTCAGTGCAATAAGCTAATGGGGATGGATTAAATGAGCTTGGGTGGGCTTTTGCTGGGGTTAATTTGATGAGTGTGTGTGCATATACAGTTTCTACTATGCCAGCAGAACAATCTCTCGGCAGAAAGGTGGGTGGATAATACTTTGAGCTGTTCCATCTGGATGCAGAAGAGGAGGAGATGCTGTTGGGAAGCACCTGGGTAGAGCAAAAGTGTGGTAAGCAACGGGTCTGTCTTGATGTCACAAGACACATTCCAGTGATGATGTGCAGATCTCTGCAGAAGCTGCTCTTGGCCTAGTTTGTATGGTAATGAGAAATGGAAATGCTAACAAAAATCCTGTATTTGTAGTATGAAGTATTTCTAGTAATGAAAATCGTTACACGCTATTTTCTACACTGCTGATAAGAAGAGAAAATGGTGATAGTTAGACTTTCTTTAAAAAAGAACATGTAAGAAAGAAACCAGGAGACATCAGGGGGGTGCACTGGGCTCCTCTTCCACCCACTTCCAGGGGACAGTGGCGATATGGGCCAGAAATGGATCCTGGAGAGTTTTGAATGCCTTGTGATGTTGGAGTTTTCTGCAAAAGTGAGGGTTTTCAGCTTTCCCAGACTCCCTGACTACTGCTGTAAATGGATGGAAAACTCATGTTTTGCTTCTTTTACCTTTAGTAGCAGGATAATAGCTGCCACAGCATGGAGCTTCAGGGGACCAAGGGGAGAATGGGATTCAGAACCACTTTCCCTCCCTCCTAGGGAGCAGGATCCACTCAGGATCAACTCCACTGATCCTTTTAGTTGGAGAGTAAGCTTGACTGTTACTTGACCTAAGACAATGCTATTACTATTCATAAAAGGCATTGTACACAAGTAAATTGTTGTCCCATTGTATTACACTAAAGAGCCACATTTTGGCATGTCAGTGAGTTGCCTGGAGGAAGGGAATGCATGGAAGGAGATGAAGGATGTGTCTTACACTGCGAGTGGCGTGGGGTTCTGTCCCTCGAATGTTCTGGCGCTGTGCTTCCATGCGGAACAATAGGGATTAGGTCTGTCCTGCTGTGAGATGATTCATGTGTGGGGAATGTGCGTGCTCAGAAACAGTGAGAATTCAAGAGGGCATCGCTGGAGAGAGGCTTGTGTTAAGAATCAGCAATAAAACAATAGCTGAGCAGGGAAAAATGTATTTAATAAGAGGAATTTACAGTTGAAATCTTAAGCAGGTAGGATTGCTTGTCTGACCATTTCTACTAAAGTCGCTGCTCTTTGTTCTATTTTTATAATGTCTTTAGATACGCTGTTTGTTCTTGGATTTTAGATTCATATCTATATATATAAATGTGTAATATAAATATGCATATATATATGCATATTTATATTACACATTTTATGTCTATATATTTTTAAATTATGTACTCTCTGAGGTGTTTTTCCCAATTTTACTACATGATTTTGCTTCAATACCATGTTAGCATTTACACAATAAAAAATAGGGCTTAAAGTTAATGTAACAGCAACTAGATGTCAAAATGTTATTTCCTGAATCTAAAGTATGAAGGATGAGATGTCAAACTGTTATTTCCTGTATCTAAAGTATGAAGGATGTGAGCTAATATTTGACCAAATAAAAGTATTGCCCAACTTTGATATTATTCATGCTTTCCCAGAGATGTTAACATAACCCTGTAATTGGCATGAATTCTATCCAGCAATGAGCACTGTAGGAAATGCACTTTATGTTTGTTACTTGTTTTTAAGGCACAGTAGAAATTCATAGGATATAACAAGCTGTGCATTTGAGTGTGGCTGATTTTCTCTCTGTGCAATTAATTTATTCTGATGGGAAAAGTAATATCAAGCTTAACATATTTCTCAGTAGAGAGTTTTCTGTGAAAGATCTTCATTGGGGTATAAGTGCATAATTTCCAAACAGCATGTTAAGTTAAACACTTTCAGAAAATCTGCATTTGAACACTCCCCTCCAGAAGAAAGAAAGAAAGAAAGAAAGAAAGAAAGAAAGAAAGAAAGAAAGAAAGAAAGAAAGAAAGAAAGAAAGAGAAAGAAAAAAAGAAAAAGAGTCCTTTTGCTTAGATTCCAGTTCTTGTCTTCATAGTGAACAACCAAGACATGACAACATGGTTCGGTATACAAGCCCTGAAAAATAAGATTTATAAAGCAAAAACACAACTTAGGCTGGGGTTGTCTTTAGCTAGTCAGTTTGACTTCTGTCTGAGCAGAGGAAAGGCTCATACCACTGGAAAACTGCTTAGAAACTGTGTGAAGCTTGTTTATGCCACTCACTTCACTGTCCCCTGGCCAGGTAACCTCACCATGCACTGCAGACCCAGATGTGACTGGTGGTCAGGGGTGCTGGGCTGGTGAGAACTGGTGTGTTGTGCTACTGGAAGAGAATGGCAAAAAGGCCTCACCATCCTCATCACAGCCAACTGCTGCATGAGAGGCAGCCTCCCAAGCCTCATGGACCCTGCTGCTGCTTTTCTGCTCACCACTTTCCCCTCTTTACCTTCCTGCCCTTCTCTTTTTTGGTGGGTTTTTTTTTGTTTTCTTTTTTTTCCCTGTCAAGCAGCTTCACTGCTAGAGCCAAGACATGCCATGACTTATAGATGCTGCTGCTGAAGCTCTGTGCCTCTAAACTTGGGCAGCAAGAACCCTTTTGTTCCTTTTTTGTTCTGTTGGGGCACAGTTTGGGTAGGCAGTGAACCTATGGGAGGTGGGGCTAGAAAAGCACTCAGCACTTTTTGCTGAGTTCCATGCTGCTGGATTGATTCCCCCCCCCCATTTAATTGACTAGAATTGAGGAACAAAGAAAGCCAAATCCAAACCATTGTTGCTCAGGCAACAAGATGTAGCTAAGAATGAAAACTGCAGCTTCATTAAAAGCGATGCAAAGGATGTGCTGTGGTTATCTGTGGAAATTTCTGTCAATCAAACCTGGGTGCATTATGAAAACATCTATTCCCATCAGATTCACTGCATAAGCAGCTCAACCTGCCAAGACAAGTTTGCATTTGTTTATATTCATTGGAATTGTCGCTATTTGGAAATTAAAATGTTTTTGGCAGGCACCAAAGAGAGAAATGTGGTTAGTTTCTTCTTGCCAATTATCAGTTCTGCTGGATATATCATACAGCTACCTAAGAAATCTGACAGCCTTCATAAAATCAGCCTCAAGCTAATTAGTAATGTCAATGTTTTTCAAATGACTGTTGATATTATTGCTGTACCTCATCCAGGGACCGTCACCCTGTGTATTCACCAGATATGGCAAAGTGTCAAAGCCATGAATCTAAAACTCTCTGAAATATGAACATATTTCTGTCCCTTTATCTTCTCTGTACTCCTCTATTCCCAGTTTGTAATCCTGATTTATTTTATGGATTTAGTTAATGTTAACTTAATCTATATAACTGGAGAGAAAAAAACCACATGGCAAGACTTCCTACATTAATGGCTTGATAATATATATTCATGATGATGAAGTGACACAGACAACTGTGAAAAAAGTGCTAGATTCTGCAGTCTTACTGTGTCTTATGATACTTGATTTTGTTTCCCTTTAGTCTTGAACTGCTGGAATTAATTAATGAAAGGGCAATTTTGGGGGTGAAATACTTGATTAAGAATATGGAACAATCATACAAAAGTAAAACAATCCCAAAAAAACCCCCACAGTATTTTATATACAAAAACCCACCACACGCAGGTATTAACACATGCATTGTTGTTAAACTTTATGGTATAGTTAGGAAATAGGAATGTAGTAAGGCAGAAATCTAATAATGTTCTTCTTCCAGATTAACTTTTGTTAAAGTATTAAACACACCCTTATCACTAGCAAATAATATTGCTATTTTTGTGGTAGGCTTGACTCCAAAGTTCTGACCCAGACTGGCCTCTCTGTGTGAGGCACTACAGGCAAACAGTAAGAAACCTGTCCTACCACATAGATCCTGTATTCTAAACAATAATAAATACAACCAAATGCTGACAGGTGAAGGAGTGGGCAGATAGTTGTCTTTATTTTACAGAGGGGGAACCAAGTGAGCAATTAGTTCAGTGACATACCACAGATCAAAGAGGAGCCCTGCAACATAGATTATCCCAAACCAGGCTTCCTGTATCAAAGTCCAGAGCATTCCACAGGTCAGAATTCTTCCAGCAACAAGAGCTTTGGGAGCAAAAGAGGAGAAAGTTTACCTAGGCATTAGTTGGGGAGGTTGACAGAATTGTGAGTCATTAGGTAGAAAAAGGAAATGGGAAGCTGGAGGATAGGATTATAGAAAAGTTAAAAGCAAAGCTTTTAATCTATGAACCTTCCCTTCACAGATAGTTGAGGTATGACTGCCAAAATATGATGTTTATTTTAGGTTTATTCCCAGTAGGAGACTTCAGAAAAATGTGTGGATCATATTTTTTTTCAGTTTTATTACATCAGCTGTTGGAAAGTCTGTGCTGTCTCTTAGTTTCTGGAGATCAAAGTGTAGGCAGTGAAAAATAATCTAATCTGCCACTTTGGAATAATTTGCCACAGCAGGCATTCCCGGTGCAAATCAGAGTACAAATCAGATGGTGAATCAGTGATCTCAAAAGAGGATTACTTTGGATTAGTTGTCCAGTGAAGCAGGCACTTTTTACAATGCAGCAGACAGCTCCAACATGAGCCAATTCATCGCTTGTTTTTCAGGTTTTTTTTTTTAAATGAACATTAGTTTACCAATGGATTCTAATACACTAATTAACAGTATTTTGACAGTGTGTGTGTCTAGAAGACAGATTATGTGACAATACCACTAAGCAAATTTAATGGCCAGACTTTCAGGAGAGGGAGGAGGCTTGGTAGGAAGCAGCCCAAGCTGCATTTTGGTTGACAGCAGGTGCAGGTTTAAACACTGGTTTGAAGGTTCTGTCTTGAATGTCCATTTCAGCTTAGAGCTTGTTTTGTGAGACAGGAGACAATTCTGTCTGGCCATGGTTCAGTTCTACTTCTCTGGTTTAAGGATGTAATGTTTTAGTGATGCTTGAATTATAGAATCATAGAATGGCCTGGGTTGAAAGGGACCTTAAAGATCATCTGGTTCCAACCCCCTGCCATGGGCAGGGACACCTTGCACTAGACCAGGTTGCTCAGAGCTCATCCAACATGGCCTTGAACACTTCCAGGGATGGGGCATCCACAACTTCTTCAGGTAACCTGTGCCAGGGCCTCATCACCCGCATAGTAAATAATTTCATCCTAATCTCATCTAAACCTTTTTTGTCTCAGTTTGAAGCTGTTCTCCCTTGTCCTGCTACTTCAGGCACTTGTAAAACGTCTCTCTCCGTCTTTCCTGTGGGCTCCTTTCAGGTACTGGAAGGACACAATTTGGTCACTGCAAAGCCTTCTTTCTTCCAGGCTGAACAATCCCAGTTCTCTCAGCCTTCCCTCCCAGCAGAGCTGCTCCATCCCTCTGATCACCTTGGTGCCTCCTGTGGCCTGGCTGCAGCAGGTCCCTGTCCTTGCTGTGCTGGGAGCCCAGAGCTGGATGCAGCCCTGCAGGTGGGGCCTCAGCAGAGCGGGGCAGAGGGGCAGAATCCCCTCCCTGCCCTGCTGCCCACGGCCTTTGGATGCAGCCCAGCACACGGGGGTTTCTGGGCTCCCAGCACACACGGCCGGGCCATGGCCAGCCTCTCACCCACCAGCACCCCCGAGTCCTCCCAGGGCTGCTCTTGAAGAAAAGCTTTAATACCATTTCACTGATAGTACACATTGCTAAATTAATTATGCTTTTCATGGGACTGGTATAAGTAACAAGGGGATTATAAACACACTTATCCATGTATGAACACAATGTCCCCTTTCTTCAGGTTAATGTTTAACTCCATCATACTGTAGCTGTAAGATCATTACTCTACACAATCAATAGTTTTGCCACCTCCCTGTTTACCTGGGTTCTGGACATTTATTGATAAAGATAAAGCCATTCTTGGCTGCATTTCCCATGTCACAAAGTTGGCATGCTGGCTTAACAAGCACCATCTATCCAGAACCAGCCTCTGGGGTAGCTGTAAAAGGATTGGAAGAGAAGTAAAAGACAAGAACTCACTTGGACATCATGCACTAAAAAGAGGGAAATTGTGCATGTTCTGTGTGTGTGAAATTGTATCTGTTTCAGAATGCATGGAAAGCAGTCTTTGATGGAAAGCTCAGATTTCCCAGGCAATATAAAACCCCTGTGGAAGAAAAGCAGAAGTAGCCAAGTCTTACTATGCTGGCAGCAAAAAACACATGCTATAGCTTGCGATCCAGGCAGCTTTACATTAAGGCAAGCCCAGATCCAGCAGCAATATTTTCTCCTGTGTTTAGACAGTAACAGCTCCAGACTGTTATAAATGCATATTATATAGTTGGCTTTTTGCAAATGTTAACATGAATACTATATATATAAATATACGATATTATGTTTTATTAATAGAGTTTAGAAAGGTAATGGATGTATATTTTTTGATTGTACCAGAGGGTTAATAGTAAAAAGATTGGGTTTTTTTTCTTCTTTGTAACATCTAAACTGACCGAGCCAGAAGGTATGGGGGGTGTGGGTCACCTTATAAACCTTCATAAAGGTTGCTAACTTTCTGTTTTCTTAGCCAAATGAAAATAACCAGAAACCTCAGGAGAAAGATTTATGAGACCCATGTTACCAGACAGAGTGGAGCCACCCGCAAATGAATCTACCAGATAAAATGATTGGGAGAGAATTGAAACTGATCAAACCCAAAGAGAATGTTCAAATCGTGCATTAGGGTCTATTGAATATGTAACACAGCGATCCTTAAAACATAGAATCTGAAAGTGTGAAGGTGTGCTGCTGGCTGGCTTTATGCCAGGCACCCTCAGCTGAGAAACTTTTGCTTTTCTGTCTCCCAATTGTCTATTTTTACTTTTTATTAAACTTATAAATTTTTCTAAGAGAGTGGAACTCGTTTTTCACAATACCATCGTCCCAGCACTGCCCTCACACCTTGACACTGGGGAGAAGTGTGAGCAAGCTAAAATTTCAGGAGTCACTGGTGAACAGTGACTTTGCACCATTGTTTCTGTGCTCAGAGCAAGCCTGGACAAGCTGGGAAGCTTGGTGTCTGCTCCAGACAAAGGTCAGCACATTTCTTCTGACTCGGTGCCAGACTGGTTGTTCTGCCAGAGGTTTTCTCCCCTGTATCATCACCCTCCTCTCTCCTCTGAACTCAGCAGCAGGCTAGAAGTAAGCCAGAAGAAGGAAATATCACAATTGCTCTTGAATCTTCTTTTGAAATGGATGAAAATGTTGTTTCCCCGGTGCCCACTGTCCTAGGTGAGACACCAGTTTCAGCAATGAACACAGTACTATGAAAAGTGACAGGGAGCCTTACACCTCTAAACTGCTGGGATGGAATGAGGTCAAGTTTGGCACAGTGCATTACATCAGCTGGAGGAATCCTCCTTTAAAAAACAGCCCTTGCCAGCCACGCCAGATTCATGTTCCATCCTGCCTGTGCAAAACCACCACTGAAAGCCTCTCTGTCCACCAGTGCCCTGACAAAGGTGTTCAGGTATGTTTCTGCAAGAAGCAGTACAAATGCCTACTGTCTTTTGTAATTCAGCTCTGTGTTCTCTCAGTCACCCACAGTGTGCTGCTCCTGGGCCACACCAACCATCCTCTGCCATAAAGTAAACATCAGAACCTATCTTTTAAATAAAGAAATGCTTCTTCAAACACATGGCAATGCAGGCTTGCAGGAATTGTTGGGACAGAGACACAGGACACAAGTTTCTTGGTTGCGTTAGGGGTGTTCTGAGTCCACATGTGCTTAGGCTGCATTGTTACTTAGCAGCAATAGCAAACTTTAGAGACTGAATGAGTTTTCTTCATGTGGCAGACTGGGAATCTGTCTATGTGTCCATGACAGAGACAGAATCAACACCAGATTCTTATCAAATACATTTGTTTGTCTTCAAATTCTTCCAAAACATGACAAAGTGCTAAAGGCACTTTAATCTTGGCATGTGCAATTATTTTTTATGAAATAAAAAGCTTGCTTATGAAACCTTCCTGTCCCTGTATATCATTACAAGTTACCTAGGTAACCCCTATAAGGTAACCCCTATAGGGTTAGCATAAACCTAACTCTGACCTTAAACATAACCAAGTACCTAAGCAAACATTTCATTTGTACCTATGAACAGTTCTACTGAAGTCACAGGTCTGAAATTCTGCACGTGATTTTCCCAGCCATGTGTTAGTTCATTATACAGAAAACAAAAATTCAATCTACATACACATACTATATGTACATACATATGTATCTACCTGGACAAATACAATATATAGCAGCCTACTAACAATCAGATAGATTTTTGAGCATTACCCAGATCTTTTTGACTCCAGGCTCTCCTGACTTCCTTAGATGTGTGTGCCAAAAGGTACAACTAGGTGATTGGAATGAGAAGGCAATTCACTGAAATCCATTGTTCACACAATATGGTGAATGGCAAACCTGTGCTGAGTCCACATAAATGTCTAATAAGGAGACAGCCATAACATGACTGCCTGTGTGACATCTGATTTGTTTTTCTGGTGTTCAAAGGTGAGTGGGCTGTAGTTGACAGACGTGACTATTATATGCATGTAAAGAAACAACACAGTCTGTGCCTCAGCTTTTGACTTGGACACTGAAGGATTCCTTGGTATCATGCATTTTTGATCTTGTAGAAGTTTTGGATTTTTATTTTTATTTAGGACACATTCCACCCCAAAAGGTCCCCAATGACAGTATGTGAAAGGACAGGAAGGCATATTGCCTTATAATTTATTGCTAGCTGCAGTAACACTATCCATATTAAACATAAATCTTCTACTGCTTTGAAATGTACTAGGAGAAATCAGAAGCAAATAATACCAGCTATTCCTTATACTCCTTTCATTCCCAGGGCATTAACTTACTTGATATGTTTCCACCTTGGAAGAGGCAAGTGAATTTAGAGTGATAGCTGCTCAGCAGTCAGTGCTACGCACAGAAATTGGATTTGAACATAAGCGTATCTCCTGCTCCAAGCTCTCTCCTGGGGCTCAAAAGGCAGACAGATTATATTTTGCTGTGGTAAGAAATTGTACCTGTAAGAATAAGAAAAAAATCATTAAAACCTGCGGTAGATTTTGTTTCCTGAGCTCCTGGATGTGTTTGGGCTTAATGATATGTATGAAACTCTCGTAAGTGCCAATACATGGAAATTTTCTGACCTTGTAGCTTTAGATATTGTTTCCAGATGGTGAATAATTTCACCATCTATACTGTCTTGTCTTATCCCAGGTGTGTTCAGCTCTGTTCAAGCAGGACAAAGTTCTACTCGCTGTTTGCTCCAGTGCTGTCACTAATCCTGGTAGAGTTCGGGGTGGGTTCACCAGGAAAGGGAGGGAGAGCACCGAGCTGCTCGGCGTGCTTGGAATGGGAGGGAAAGGAACCTGCAACGACTGCAATGTACCACCAGAGAGAGCTTTTGTCTTGCTGACTTTATCAGGGACACTGCACGTGGCTGTACTGCAGCTCTCCGCTCGCAATGGAAGGTTTTGTAAATGTTGAATTATCGTGTGGAGAGGAAGAATCGAAATTCACAACACTGACACCATTTTAGCTGCGATCCTTTGAAGTGATCAGGACAGCTGGTAGGGCTGATGTCAGCCAGGGGAAATAAAGCTGCTATGAGATGAATGTCTCCTATCTACAAGGCCCTGGTCTGACACTGGTTGCTCTGATTTCATCTGGTACAATCTAGAGAGTGTGGGACACTCTGGGAGCAATGGAAGTGCCCTTGGAATTGAGTAGGGACCTGTGCTGCACGTCTCTCCTTTGCCATGAAACTGTAGATTCGTAGCATTACAAAATCACATAAGTTGGAAAAGACCTCCGAGAGCATCAAATACAACATTTCACCCATCAAGCTCAGGCATAATCTTCCTCTGGGAATATCACTTCTGGTTTCCACAACTGACACGTTACACAACTGCAAAATATTTGTCAAACGTATGCAATCACACCTTCATTGAGCTTTGAAATACTATTTTTGATTGCTCTGGATTTCTTAAGTGAAGAAAAAAACAGCTTCCATGAAATGGATCCAACTTCACAGAAAGTTTTGTTTCACTCTTCATTTGTCTGTGTTGTAGAGCTTGGAATGTATTTTATCTGGTATTGTTTGTGGCAAAATACCAGCGTTGGCTCAGGAACAGTCAGGTAGGTCAAAGCTCTGAAGCTGTTTCTGGGAAGTGTCAGGAGGCATTTGCAGGTTTCCTGGCTTCTTCCCTGGGCATTCAGTGTTGCAAAGAGGATACTAGGCAAACTGGATAACTGGGATCCAGCATCTTCACCAGCCTTGTGGTTTGAGAGGAAGCATCCCCCTCTCTGCCTTCCCCACCTCCAATATCCCTTCTCCACTTTTATTGCAGAAGTGTGTTTGAAGCTTTAAAGGTGAGTAATACCATCATCGTGTGAGCCTCCTGAGACCTGTGTGAAAGTGGATGGAAACCTTCACTGAGGCAATGGTGCCCTTCGTTCTCACAGGAAGATGATTGTTATCCATCAGATCTTTCACTTGACTGGGCCACACTGCTGCTTCCCACACCAAAACCTCAGGGACTGCTGGGAATGGGCGTGTTCAGGCCTGTAAGGAAGAATTTCTCACTGCAGGTAGCATAATTGCAGTTGGCTCTGTTCTCTCCCAGAAACTGTTGAGTCCTAGGAATTTCTTAGTGTCTTAAATACTCCTCATTTCAATATCTCAGTGTAATCAATTGGTGGTTTGTTGGTTTTTTCATTTTGGTGGTTTTTTGGTTTTTTTTTTTCCNGAAGGAGATCAAACAGCATATTAAATAGCCACCAAAGCAACACATGTCCTCTAAGTGAGGCAGACACATGACCAAACTCCACACAATCTAATTGTATGTAGACATGAACATCAAGAAGCCCTGGAGAAAAAGACCGTACCACAGGTCACGTGGATTATTCTGGCATGTTATGTCAAGCCACCTTAATTATAGATTGTCTTTAATGCCGTGTTGCAGGCTTTAATTTTGTGTGTGTTTGTCACTAGATAAATAACAACACTGACAGCCTAAAAATTTTGTGAAGTCCTAAAAAAGCTAAGCTCTTCATGTTGGTTTGGGATTCATGTAGACAAAGTTTCAAGCAGCAGTGGCTCTGGCTAGGAATTGGTGACTATGCTCAAGTATCCTGGTACAGAAGCAGGCTCTAATTTATTTGTGTGCTTAAGAAAAACACATTGTGGCAGTAGATGTATTCCAATGTAGCTTTCAAATATTTATTTTAACAAAAATAGACCTCTTAAATTTATTCCACCCTAATTTTCACCCCAGAGTGAGCCCTTTATTTGTGATCATTGCCCTACCTGAGAATCCTGTGGTATTCCAGGCCTTGACATCAATGAGGACAGACACATTGCTGCACTACTTGATTGACCAGGTATGCAGTCAGACCTGATCATTTTAAAAATTCATCGGTTCTAAGTGAGGTTATAGGGTTGCTACAGTTCAAGACTGTGCTTGAAAGGAAAGGTGAAAAGCTGCCCTAAACAATAGAGGATTTGGCCCTGCAAGACATCGTAACCCTTTGGTAATATGTGAAAACCTCCTCTTAGCCACCTTCATTATGCAGAGTTAATGATAATAAAATAAAGCTTTGGACAGGTGGGACTGATGGGCTGAGGCCAGTGGTCTGAGACTCAGCAAGGCCAAGTTCTGGGTCCTGCTCTTGGGTCATAGCAGTGCTGTGGGATGGGGCAGAGTGGCTGGAAAGCTGCCCTGGGGAAAAGAACCTGGGGGTGCTGGTTAGAGCTGAGCATGAACCAGCTGTGCCCAGGTGGCCAAGAAGGCCAGTGACACCTGGCCTGGATCAGCAGTGGTGTGGCAGCAGGACCAGGGCAGGGGTTGTCCCCCTGTGCTGGGCACTGCTGAGGTCACACCTCAAATCCTGTGTTCAGTTTTGGGCTCCTCACTGCAAGAAGGACATTGAGGTGCTGGACCATGTCCAGAGAAGGGAACAGAGCTGGGGAAGGGTCTGGAGCACAAGGCTGATGAGGAGCAGCTGAGGGAGCTGGGGGTGTTTGATCTGGAGAAAAGGAGGCTCGGGGGAACATTATCATTCTCTACAGCTCCCTGAAAGGAGGGTGTAGCCAGGTGGGGTCGGGCTCTTCTCCCAGGTAACAAGTGACAGGACAAGAGGAAATGGCCTTAGGCTGCACCAGGGGAAGTCTAGATTGTACATTAGGGAAAATTTCTTTCCTTAAAAGCATCACTACAGACTGCTCAGGGAATTGGGGGAGTCGCAATCTCTGGAGGTATTTAAAAGTTTTATACACGTGGCACTGAGGATCATGGTTTAGTGGTGTGCTTGGCAGTGCTGGGTTAATGGTTGGACTTGATCTTAGAGGTCTTTTCCAAACTAAATGATTCTATGATTTCAAAACTTTAAACTGAGTGCCTGTCTGTGTCTGTGGATGCACTTTGGCTCTTCTGCAGTTGCTCTACAACTCATTCCCACACACAAAGGGCAGCGTGTGCTACTGGAGCAGGACACTGCCTAGAGCAGGGGCCTTCCCTCTGCCCAGCAGTGTGTGTTCCCAGGACCAGCCCTGCCATGGCCTGTGAAGCAGCATCAACTCAACCATTTCTCAGACCACGCTGTGAATCATCTCAGGGAGGCTGCTTTGAGTGAAAATGAGCCAGCAAAACTCAGTGCACAGGGACCTGTGCCTGCCCACCTGCAAAAGCAGAGGAGGCTGCGTAAGGAAAGGGATGTGGAGAAACTTGGGAAGGCACAAAGCCAGCAAGAGCATTCTGACCCTCTCATTACAATGTGCCTCAGTATGAATGAGGTTATGGCTCTTTCTCTTTTCCACAAGGGTGTGAGCTGGCAGCACAAACCTCCTCAGCCTACCCATGCCAAGCAGCTGCACCAACACACCCCTCATCACTGCCCTGCTGACCTTCCATGGGTGCTCCTCGTGAGCCACTGAGAGCCAGCAAAGGCTGCAGCTGCTTTTGTGCCCCTTTAAGGACCAGCTCCCAGAAGGGTCTCGGAAGGCCAGTGGTTGCAGTGGAGAGACAGAACACTCTGGTGCTGAGGGAGGGGAGCTGGGGCAGTGGGGATGCCTTTGCTTGGCTCAGCTGGCTGGAAAAGCACTGCACCAGCACAAGGCAGCCCATTTCAAAAGCTGCTGCACTTGGAGGCTCCTGGTTTGTCCAGAGAGTGGGTATCAGTGGAGTTCCATCACTGCTCACAGAAGGCTTCTGGACTTGGACAAGAACAGTAGAATGGTCTGTATTGGAAGGGACCTTAAAGATCATCTTCTTCCAACCCTCTGATGTGGACAGCAACACCTTCCACTAGACCAGATTGCTCAGAGGTCTTGAACAAACCCGGTCTTGAACATTTCTGAGGATGGGACATCCACAGCTTCTCTGAGAAACCTGTCCCAGTGCCTCATCACTCTCACAGTAAATAATTTTTTCCTAATATCTAAAACCTACCCTCTGTCAGTTTGAATCCATCCCACTCGTCCTGTCACTCCAGGCCCCTGTAGAAAGGTCCTTCTCTGACTTTCCTGTAGGCTCCCTTCACATACTGGAAGGCCACAATTAGGTCACCCCAGAGCCTTCTCTTTTTTGTGTTCATCAGTCCTAATTCTCCCAGCCTTTCCTCATGGGAAAGGTGCTCCATCCCTCTTGGACTCACTCCAACAAGTCCATGTCTTTCTTGTGCTGAGGGCTCTAGAGCTGGATGCAGTATTCCAGTGGGGTCAAGCATCCTCCATTTGATGGAGTGTTCACTCCAGTGTTCAGGATTTCTTTTCTACTACACTGTCATCCCCCAGTGTGCCTGATCTGTCTTTATAGATCTCAGCACTTCTTTTCCCTGCAAATGACTCCTTCATCCTTTCCAAGTGTATCTTTTCAAAGTTTATAAACAGAAAGTAACACAACAGACAAATTGCTCTGCACTGCTTTCATAAATTCCAGTGCTAAGGTGAGAGTTTATACTGGATTTTTGAAGTAGGTGACTGCAAATATTACCTTTCTTCCTCTTCTATCAATGCTTTAGCCCAAGGCTTCTAATTTCAGTGTATTCCTTAGCTCAGGATATACCACGAGGTAAAACCATCTCCAAAGCACAGCAGCTCAAAATGGAAGTGGCACACAGCCTTGTGATACAGAACAGCTGACTCATATCGAAGGGAAAATAAAGGAATAAGGAATATTTACAACTAATTTCATGCAGCTGTTGTGGAGGGAGAGGGTAGTTTTCATTGTCTACAGGGACAACACAAGCAGATAAACCTCTGTCAGGCAGCAAGAAAGCCACTCTATTACAGGTGACCTGGCACCATAGTTGCTTACCAATGACTTGGCCAGCAAGACTGCTTGAAACCATGGGGAATGGAAGTAGTTCCTGTCGGAGTCCAGAGCATCCCTTTGGATGACCTGGGACCTGAGGAAGGGAGTTTGAACCCTGGACAGGGGGGTGTGGAGCCGGTCCAGGGGGGTTGGAGACCTTGGCACAGAGCCCAGGAGGACACTGGGTTTGAGTTTAGTCCATGGGAGAGGCTTCCAGCATTGAGAGAGGAATTACAAATCTCAAAGGTGTGAAAATAGTAGTTTAGCACAGCACGGGGTGAAAAATTTTGTAGTTTAGGGGTTCTTAGAATAGAGGTAAATGGGGGATAAGATGGAGGATTTAGGGTGTTGCCCTAAGTTCCTCTCCTTCTTCCTCGTCCTCCATCTTCTGATGTGGTGATGGCACAAAGTAGTTTGAGGGGACTGGTAGAAATGACCCTTCTAGTATAGGTACTGCACATTGGCACAAAATTGTAAATAATATGTAATAATACGTAATAATACGTAACAAGGCCTTGAAGACTCTGCTTTTTTCTTGTGATGCAGCTCTGGGCTTTTAGAGGGCCAAGGACTTTTAACAACCTGAATCTCAGATGAGAAACCAAACCTGAGAGTTCCCAGTGGATCTTAGGCGATTTTGAATTTACCAGAGCAAGGACTGTACTGCACAAAACACCTGTTTGTATTTTGGTTCTATATTTTTAAATAAGTCTGAAGGAACCTGCAGTCTATTTCAGAGAACTTCTGGAAGGATCAATTCTCCTAAAAAGTGGAGAAGCAGAGACAAGTGGCACTAGTGGCACTGCTTCACATGCAGCTGTATTTTTTTCCTGTAATTTTCTGCTGTAATGGTGTTTATCTTCTGGAAGAGGATACTCAGAGGAGATGTGGAAAATCCAACCTTTGAGGTACTGAAAACCCATCTGGACATGGTCCTGAGCAGCCTGGCTGGTCCTGTTTTAGGCAGGGTTTGGACCAGGTGATCTCCCACGGTGCATTCCTGCCTCTGCTGATCCCTGGCAGTGAGTGACCGTGTGTGTCTGCTAGAGAGAGAGCAGCAGTGGGTGCAAGAGCTGCTCAGTGGCCTGCAGTCAGTGCATGCTATTCATCCCCTAATTATCATTTAGTCCCTGTTTGCTGGGCAAGACTCAAGCCTGGCTTGGGAATGAGAGCTCTGCCAGGGCACCATGAATTCACCTTTCCCACAAGTCTAAGCAAAGGTATTAACATGATATTTGTTTCTGGACAGATCTGGTTTTGCATCTGAACACGACACAACAAGCAAATATCTTTAGTTTTTCCTGTTTTAGTTCAAAACTGTGAAAGGTGCCTTAAAACCAGCGATAAGGTGCTGTTGGAAATGCAGCATGTGGAGCTCAGCTTGCAAAACGAAGCGTTCTGGTTTGCCACGCTGCAGTTGAAGTTAGCAGCGCAGTGTGGTGTGTCCCTTTGTGGTTAGTCATGATGAGACAGTCTTTGCTCAGACCATCACATATGGTTTTTCTCTATGCTTTCTTCCTCCTCCCCCTCATTCCCACAATAGATGGAACTCACTGAATGAGCAACCAGAGATACTCTTTTAACCTTGCTCCGTATTTGAGCAGTCTATCTGCTCCTGCTCTGAGAAACAGCCGGGACAGGCAGGGTGCCAACAAGCTGTGTTCATCCTGAGCAGCTTCCAACCTTGTTTTGGGCTAATTCCCATCTGTGCTTCCCCTTCAGCCTGACTCTGGTGCTCGCCACACTTGGCCTCTCAGGGGAAGGGATTTGCCAGCACAAACCTCTTAGGAAAGCTGGATCAAAGGATCCAGCCGGGGTTCTTAGGGAGCTGGTGCTGAGGGCTCCCACTGGCACTGAGCAGGGTCAGCTGGTGGCCTGCAAGTGCTTCAGGGATGGAAGGACAATGACCTGACAGCAGGGCTGGGGGCTTTACCAGAGCAGCAAGAAGCAGCTCTTGGTCCCAGCCCATCTCCAGCACCGTCAGGCCCTTGCAGCCTCCTCAGCTTTGTAGGGCAAGAGCTGGTCTCTGACTCACTTTCAACATGAGCCAGGTTAGTTGTGACTTTATTCAACACCATGAGTTATGGTGGTGTTTGTTTCTGTTGTGGGACAGCTATGACAGGGATGGGAACAGGCATTCCTCACCTGCCCCCTTGGTGGCCAAAAGGAGCCTTTGCCTCACCAGACCCAGCACTGAGCTGGCAGCAGGTGGAGTCCATGGCCAGTTAAACCCCACAGCAGAGCTGGCTTGGACTGAGGGCTCAGCCTGGCACAGGCAGCCCTGCCAGCCCAGCTTGGAGTCACAACCTCTTCAGTGACCATCACAGCACAAGGGATGTCACAGAGGCATGTTGGTTGGTCAGCTTTGGACACAGACTCACAGGGGCAGGAGAAGGCATCCCTCCAGGGAGGCTTCCATGGCCTCATCAGAGCCACAGCTGCCAGCAGTAGGTAAGGAAACAGACACCTTGTCTTGAGGAGTTACACCAGCAGTGCCACCGAGGGATCATGTTGTGATCAGAGGAGTCTGAAATCTGCATTGCTGGGCAATGATATTTTCCCTGCTTATATTAGCTGTGTAAAATGTGTAATTTTTTTTTTTCTCAAGAGATAATATGCAGCTACAAGCAAGTTTTCAGAAAAGATTAGTCTTGCCCCAATCACACCTTTAAAAAGGCCTATGATCAGCAAATGAAACTGAAATGTTCACAAAGCCCTATAGAAAATGGCACTGTGCTGAAGAATTGATGCACTGAAGTAGAAGGTTAATATAAATAATATAAATGATGACTAAGCTGTGTGCTTTCAGCAGGATGAAAAACTGCATTTCACAGTTAGCTACATGGTGTCTAGGATCTGCCTCTGTGATTATAACATGAAAAATATCAAAGCTAAATTGGCAAAGCCTTGAGCTGACCTTCACCACAAAATAACTTCCAACTTCCTTTGGCAGGGCCTGCAGAGGTCTTGTTGACGATGACAAACCATGGGGACAAACCTTTTAGCCATGCTCGTTGTGACAGGACAAGGAGAAATGGCTTTAAACTAAACCAGGCTCTAGTTAGATGAGACATCAGAAAGAAATCTTTTACAATGAGGGTGATGAGGCACTGGATTGCCCAGGAAGAGAGTAGGTGCACCATCCCTGGAAACATTCAGGAGCAGGTTGGATAGGGCCCTGAGCAACCCAGGCAAGTCAAGGTGTTTCCCCATGGCAGGAGGCTGGAACAAGATGAGCTTTAACGTCCCTTCCAACCCAAACCATACTGTGATTCCATGACACTGAACCAGGTGTCCCACTGTTTTTTTTTTTTAAACAGATCCAGTGGAACTGTGTCCCACTGGATCTGTTTTAAAGCTCTTTGGGCAGACAGAACAAAGAATATACTTGTGATTGAGATTTGCAGACATACAGGCGTTTACAAATGAATGCTAACTATTACTGTGTGCAAGTTATCTGCTTTTAGAAGAATATTTTTGTCATCTGACTTTTCCTCTGTGGAAAACACCAGTTGCTAAACAACATGCAGTACAAAACCAGAGCTAGTAGAGAGATCACATTGACCATGATGTGGCACCAAACACTAAAATGCTGAATTTAAACATTAGCCACTTAATTTTGATCAATGCAGTTAATTAACAGATTTGTTGTGGTTGTTGAATAGGATGGCACAGAAATAAGGGAATGGATGAAAGCGTCTGGCCACTGGTGTTATTTTTGTGGCACTGAAAGACACCATGACATTACTGGGAGTGCTATAACAGGTCTGCTTTTCCTGTTGGATCAATGTCTTTCACACACCAAAACTGGAAGGCTTCTCTGAGTGCTGTGTTATTTTAACACATACAAAAACAAGCACAAGCCAACGACCTTGGCCTTTTGTCACACTGAGGGAAAACAATGCCAATTGTTCACGAGCAACAGGCCTGGCTTGTCTCTGTGGCTGAGCCCAGGGCCTTCTGGCAGCTCTGCTGTGGGTCACTGTCACCCAGCAGAAAAACATGCCCTTGGGACAGGCTGTTCTCCACCCCCAGCCCCCTCCCTGCAAGCCCAAGGCCAGGTGATGGGTGCTGGGAGACAGCACAAGGACAAGGCCAGCTCAGCCCTGCTCCTCTGGGAGCAGAGGCTGGAGGGAAACAGTCCTGTGCCTGCTGGCAGAAATCCAGCTCTTGGGGTCTGTGTGGGGCTATCTCAAACCACAGAATGGCAGCTTCATTTGGGGAGGGCTGGAAAAGATGTGGTTTCCTCCCACTCATCCTTGTCCACCCACATCTCGGGGTGAAGTCTCAGCAGAGTCAGCTGCAGAAGAGGCTGATGCTGACAGAGACTCACTTAAAACCTTGTGGATGCTGACTGCCTCCTCCAAGGGCAGGATCCTGTTAGTTACTGCTGTGAGAAATCTCATTATCTTTTTTTTTTAAAGCTAAAAAAAAAGGAAAAAAAGGCCATGCCTTTTCCTTCCTGTTACATTGCCTCTCAGTATAAAGCACCAGCACCTTTCCTTCAAAAATTAACCTCCTTCCCTTCTCAAGAGCTGATTATGAAGAGAAAATACAATTTTTGAGAACTGGCCAGTTTGGATGAAACTGCTGTCAGGGAAACCTTTATAAGTAGACACAGTAATAAAAAGATAAGTGCTCATTTGCTGCTGGGAAAAACATTTGCAAGAGGATTTCAGGCTAATGAAGATGAGTTTGACCTGCCTCCTGGTTAGTGGTGTAGGAGAGTGCAGCTTTCCCGTGACTGTATTAAGCACTTTTTAAAGGCCTTGCCTTGACTTGCCTTCCTTTCCTTACCCTTCAGGCACTGGAAGGCTGCAATTAGCTCACCCCAAAGCCTTTTCCTTTCTAGGCTGAACAACCCCAATTCTCTCAGCAGAGCTGCTCCATCCCTCTGATCACCTTGGTGCCTCCCCTGGCCTGGCTGCAGCAGGTCCCTGTCCTTGCTGTGCTGGGAGCCCAGAGCTGGATGCAGCCCTGCAGGTGGGGTCTCAGCAGAGCGGGGCAGAGGGGCAGAATCCCCTCCCTGCCCTGCTGCCCACGGCCTTTGGATGCAGTTCTGGAGGGTGCTGTTGCTTGCTAAACTCCTTGTGCTGAGGGAGGAGAAATATTGCATGTTCCAAAGTTATTTCCAGATTGGAACTGTATTATTCCTTCACCCATCTCCACACTGAAGGACCAACTATCCTTAAATACAGTCACCTGTACAAAGGCCTTGGTAATCTTTAGCTACACAAATAACTTAAGTAGTTGTAAGGGCATTTCAAACAAGTAATGGCACTTCAAACAAACCTCTAGTCAGAAAGGAGCACAAGTGATTTTCAAAAGCGCACTCTACATAAACATCTATTCAGAATCTCCTTTTAAACCCATCTGGGGAGAGAAGTTCATAATTGTTTATTTCAATTCACAGCACTAAACAGAATAATTTGCAGCCTATGATCTTTTCACTTTGAAGGCTGGCTGGCTTGGATTTTGAATTCTAATTACCTACTGGAAGCCACAAAACTGCTACTTCTCCTGCCCCAATCCCCTTAAACTGACTTCCCACAGTATTTTTTTTTAGCAGATTAGCAAAAATCATTGAAAAGGTGAAAATCCTGAAATTCTTTTTCATAATTTCTTCTTGCTTTAGGTGGATTTAAAAAGCCCTATCATTTTAAGCTGGTATTTGGCTCCACAGAATATTTATTTTTTCTGCTGCATCTGGAAGAAAAAATATTTTAAAGAGGAAATACTGGACATGTCCTGCTGAGGACCTTGGACCAAACTGGTGTTACTAAATAAGAAGTTATGCTACCCTTGGCTAATAAACTCTGTCTTTAGCCATGTTTCTTCACTTATGTGATATAGCAATCCACGCTACCATGACAGTAACATACACTCTTGTATATATGCATATGTTATATACAGAGATATTTTTATCCTTAACAGAAGTCAAGAAGGCTGCTATGTGCATGAGTGACCACAGAACCAACACACTTGCTTGAAAGCATTCAGAATACATGGAAAAGCACAATAAATTTTCAAATAAGAGGCAGGAAAATTTCTTACCCAAGTTCTCATTATAGACAGATGTGAATGTATCTCGTCAATTTTGTGAGTATGGCCACACAGACGCCCCATGTGCCTTAGCCTGCAAAGGCCACCTCTATCCCACAGCTCATTTCTGCTTCATCTCAGCATTGCACACTTTTGAAATAAGGATGAAGATGAGGAGGAAGATGCTAAAGTTGTTGCAATGTTCACATATGAGCTGCTCCAGGACCAGTCTCTGTAGGCCTTTTGTTCCTCCAGAGGGTTTTGCTCAGAGGCATCTTCATGTGAATTCAATACAGCACCTCAGTGAATAAGGTACTTGCATTCACTTCTTTGTTGTTATAAGTAAACCAAATGCTACAATGAGGTTTTTTTTAACGCTAGCCTAATGCCAAGACTACATCTTAAAGAACTGAAAAAGGCACTGTTTGATTCCTGAGTTACTGAGGTAGATGGAGAGGACAGGACAGAACTGCATAAGCCTTCCCTTGTTAGCCATTAGGTGATTATTAATAATCACGCACATTTTTCATCAGTGCTAAATCATACCTTCCTACAAATAACATATTTTGAACATTTTCTTAGTATGCAGGTAGGGACTTTTTCAGCCAGCTCTGGGCTTAACATCCAATTTCTTCCTGATTTCCTACCTTTTCATGTCCATGTCATGGCTTTACTCTTGAATCCTTGAGCTACCAACAAAATTTCTTTGTCAACAAGCCTACTTCAGCTGCAATTCTGCCTGTCTTAGTCACGGTGCTGTCTCAGTGGCAGCACCTTTTCTGACACCTGAGCTGGGGTTAAACATCTGTGCCTGGCACAGAGGAAGGTGAGGGGGTGAGTGAAGGAGGAACTGGGGAGATACCAAGGGTGTTGGAGGGGAAGAGAGAAAATTGTCAGGTGTTACCAGTAATTTTGCTGTTGTTCATGCCAACAGAGGAACAATGGCATTTGTCAGGCTTTTCGTGGTGACTCAGGACTGCAGAGGACAGCAAACAGAGAAAAATACTCCTGCAGACAAGGACTGGGAGGTGTCTGATGTGGCTGCCTTAGGAAAGGCCTTTGGAAAAGAATTAACTATGTAACTACAACCAGCAAATTAATTTGTTCTCAGTAATTGAGAAAAACAGGCCTTTAAATAAACATTTAAGCAGATGGCAGACAAACATTCCAGCAGGTTTAAGGACTTCATGGCAATGGGAAGCCTATGCGATACAAATTAAATGAAGGTGAAAAACCCAGTAAAGTTCTGTCTTTCATTTCACCACAGGATCTGCCATTGACTTGTGATACTACTACACTAGCAAACAATAGTAATTTAGCAGCATCTTGTTTTTTTTCCACTTTACTGCAGAATTTAATCTACTTTGGGAGCTATGGCCTCTGGCATTCCTACTTCCCTTTATTCCAACACACTGTCTTAACATACCATCCTTATGAAATCATTTTTTTAGAACTTGAAGCCAAGCGATGCTAACACATTTACTATTGCAAAACAAAAGTGAACAGAGGGCTGTTTCACACAACACAATAAAAAACGATGTTTTAAAAAACAGACCTCCTTACAGACTTTATGAATTTAAACCCTGGCTTTCTCTAGCCAGAAGCATTGTGATTTTGAGATGTTTTAGAAGCACAGCTATTGTGTGGAAGTTTCCTTAACAAAATACCCAACCAACTTTAATAGCCTCAATGCTATTTCTACAGATACAGCTTCCCTAGTGTAGTTGCAGTTACACATCATCAATTTTAAATGCAGTAAAAACCAGAAACAACAGTTAATTCTTTCTTAGAACCAAAAATCCTTGGTGGGGGGGGAAGGAAATAAAATAAGCAATCTGCTAATCTGAAAAAAAGGAAGCAGCAGATCGCTTTATTACTTTCCCCTCAAAATTAACTCCAGTATTTAAATATGTATATCTTGATGTCATAGCTGCACAGCAAATGTAAATGCCCCTGCAATCCATTACATATCTGCCACATGGAATCAGCATTTCCCATTTGGACAGAAACAGTTGCATTACCTAGACAATGTTATCACAGAATCCTAGAAAGGTTTGGGTTGGAAGGGACCTCAAAGGTCACCTTTTCCAACCCCCTGCCATGGGCAGGAACAACTTCCACTATCCCAGGGTGCTCCAAGCCCTATCCAGCCTGGCCTTGAACACTCTCAGGGATGGGGCTACCTTTGCCAGTGCCTCACCACGCTTACGGTAAAGCATTTTTTCCTAATATCTAATCTAAACCTACTCTCTTATGTAGCAGAAATATAAAATCCCAACCAAACAAACAAAAAATCAGTTTTGTTCTGAGGGTTTGGTTAATTAAAAAGCAGCAATAAACCCCAAGTTCCCTCCACACTTTCTGTCCATGGCTTGCTGGTATGGAAACCTGCACAAACATTGCTAGCAGAACACACCTCCCCAATGTGAGTTCCCAAACTGGGAAACAGGAAGAGCAACATTTTTCTAATGCAGTTACAAAGTTGCTCCTAAAAACCAAGATTCTGCATGAAAATAATAGATTGAGATCTTAAATGGATCTAACTGCGGTGTGCTCTATCACACAGATCTCATTTTGATCAAGATGACTCCTTGTGAATTTAGTTATTACCTAACTAAGCCCCAGATGTAGCTGTCTTCTCACTGCTGGGGTCTCCAGGCACTGCAATACAAATGAAGACACAAAAGGTTTCAAAATTCCATTTCAGTGAGTGCTTTATTTGTAATACACTCCTTTGTTAAAATAATTAAGTTTCTACCCTTTATCACTAGCAATCGCAAAGAAACCCACAAGAGACAATCCCCAGACTGTAGCAATTCTACCTGTTCTCAGAGAGTATTACTTAATATCCTTCTGTAAAGTGCCAGTTTCTGGCCAGTTCTTTTTTTTCCATTTTAAGAAGCAATAGCTTGTAATGCAAATGAAAACTGGTAAACTTTAACTGTTAGACCCACAGATTGGATTTTATTTGAACACTAGAATCAGAGACACATAATGGCCTCCGTTGGAAGGGACCTTACAGATCATTTAGTTCTAATGCCCCTGCCATGAGCAGGGACACAATCCACTGGACCAGGCCACTCAGAGCTCCATCCAACCTGGCCTTGAACACTTCCAGGGATGAGGCAGCCACAGCTTCTCTGGACAACCTGTGCCAGGGCCTCACCACTTTAACAAGGAAGAATTTCTTCCTAATCTCCGATCTAAACGGTCAGCCTGAACTCATTTCCTCTTGCCCTGTCACTCTAGGCCCTTGTAAATAGTCTCTCTTCGTCTTTCCTGTGGGCTCCCTTCAGGTACTGGAAGGCCACAATTCGGTCACCCCAGAGCCTGCTCTTTTCCATCCTGAACAATCCCAATTCTTCAGCCTTTCCTCACAGGAGAGGTGCTCCATTCCCCTGATTATCTTGTTCTCTCTCCAACAGGTTGATTTGATAGGTGTTCATAGCCTCAAACACCACTTGTGCAAATCCAAGCCTTCTGTCCTTGGCCTTTTTAAAGACTGTTCGCGACCTACTCTCAAAATACATCCATCTCTGAACTGAATACCCTAAGATTTAATGTTTCAGAAGCAACTCAAATTTAATGCCAGATCTAGATAAACAGCTTACATTTAACTCAATATTTACACCACACAGATTTTCCAGTGAAAGTCAGGAACGCAATGAGGAAAGAAATCCTCCACATATGTGATGGTTGCACATTTTCTTATAGCCAAGTCTGTTCTCTTGAATTCCTCTGGGCTACAGATGTGCTGCAGCAAATGCAGTTCAGAGCTGACAGACACTGGGGTACATGTTGACCCCCTCTGTAACCTGGGACTGAGAAAAAAGCTATATAGTTAATTTTTCAGTATGTGTGCCAGGTGTACCCTTTCCTTTTCCCTAGGTCACAATCTGAGGCAAAGCACAAAAAAAATTGCTTCTCCATGGCTTACATGTCCCCAAAGTCAGCATTCCTAATTATAATTCCTCTTAAAAAAAACAAACAAAAAAATCCTCCTCAACCTTGCCTGGATCAATAACTTACCTAACGTAACAAAAATAAAATGCTTCAAATCATAGTAGAGACTTCCGAGTGCAGATGTTCTGCATTTAATTCCCACAAAAGCAAACAGAAGTGTTAAAAATAACTTAATTCTCCTTACTATCCTGTTGAACTGAAATGGACCCTCATCAGTCTGCTCAGACACCTGGGGAATGCTAAATTCAGCTTCCCTCCGACTGCATGATGGCCACTTTCACAGGCAGGAGTAACAGAATCCCGCAGTGGGTTTGGTTGGAAAGGACCACCGTGGGTCATCTGGTCCAACCTCCCTACTATCCAGATGGTTCTGGGCTCTCCTCAGTGAGGGAGACTCCACACCCTCTCTGGGTGATCTGTTCCAGTGCTCTGTCACTGCACAGTGAAGAAGTTCCTCCTCATGTTCAGATGGAACCTCCAGTGCATCATTTCCTGCCCATTGCCCCTTGTCCCACTGCTGGGCACCACCGAGCAGAGCCTGGTCCGTGCTCTGACCCCTCCCTGCAGGCACTGACAGACACTGAGGAGGTTCCCTCTGTCATCTCTTCTCGAGGCTGAACAGCCCCAGCCCCCTCAGCCTTTCCTCATAAGAGAGTTGCTCCATCCCTTCATCATCTTTGTCATCCTCTGCTGGAGCTGCTCCAGGAGCTCCAAGCCTCTCCTGTCCTGAGGAGCCCAGGACTGGACACAGCACCCCAGATGTGCCTCACCAGGGCTGAGCAGAGGGGCAGGATCACTCCCTGACCTGCTGGCAGTGCTCTTCCTAATGGATCCCTGGCTCCCATTGGTCTCCTTGGCCACAGGGGCACCGATGGCTCAGGGACAGTCTGCTCTCCACCAGGACCCTCAGGTCCTCAGAGATGCTTCTCTCACCTGACCCATACCTTGGTACTGAATCAACAAGGTCTCTACCAACAGACTTGCACATGGAGATGAATCCATCTTCTGACAAGTAGAATCAGGGATTTTCTAGTGCCCCACTTACTTACAGGCCCACAAGCAATGATGCTACTGCTTTTTTCCCCTCCTCAACCACAAAATACTCAGACAAGCTCAAGTCCCTACTCAAGCATTTGTGGAGGGGCTTTGGAATAGCTGAAGGATATGGAAGGAAAAAATAAAAAGTAATAAAAACACAAAACCAACCTGTCCTGGACAGCCACTTATCACTACACATAGGCCAATCAATAAACCTACTCAGAACTTTGTCTTGTTTCTCAGGTTGAGTTTAAAATCAAACCTAAACCTTTCCTCATGTTAGTCATGCCTTCAGCTCAGCTACAGAAGTTACTCCATTTTCACTTAAAAAGCTACAAGCACTAAGACTTTTAACTTTCTTGTGTGTATCTGTATCTTCCACTCATCCTCCCCCAGATTTTTTCAGTGCAACTCAGCAACTTTCAGCTACTCAAATGCAGCCCCGCAGTATTTTTGGCAGAGACTAAGATTTATTGCCATGGTAGGCTCATATAAGTTTAAAAAATGTAAAGGCTGTTCTGATTTATAATGTACCATCATTACTTGCATTTCAGAACTTTATCAGTCTGATCCAACTTTATAAAGAAATCATAAAAAGGCAGTATAGTATTACAAATTTATTGAGTTTCATCAAAGTAATTTTTCAGCATTGAAAATTTCACACATATAAAACAACTTCAACTTCTATGCATTAAAACCAAAGTATGGATTTTTTTTTTTAATTTAAAGCAAGTGTTGTGCTTTTTTTAAACATCTCATGAACCAAATTCTTCAGTTATAAAGCTGATAAAAATAAGTGATACACCACTAGAGTTTTTTTTTTTTTCAACATGTGAAATTCATCTCTTTGGGAAACAATACTTTTTAAAATTGTATCATGAAAGATACAGACCTGAAAAAGGATAAACAATCATACACAAGGCATAAACGTTACACAGAGTAATTCAGACATTTTATAAAGAGATCTGGAAAAGTACCTAAAATAGTGATATTTATTTAGTATAAAATTTCAATAATAAAATATTGCTCATAATAAATAAGAAAACATGAGTTTCATTAATACTGTTCTCTCCTTAAAGCTCTCTTGGATGTAACACGATCAGACCTGATCAAAAGTCAAATTTTTATTTTGTCCTCTGTATGAAGGAGGCAGGTTTACAGGCTTCAGGTCATTCTTTGCTAGAAACAATTTTATTACGAACAAAACATGGAATTCGTTTCAAGGCTCATGCGTAGTTATGGGAAAGAAATAATAATCCCCAAATGTGAATAAACCATATTTCAGTAGATTTTAATACCCAAAATATTTGCCCTTTTTGTTAAACCCCAAGTGGAATAAGACTTCCTGCGGATTACGAATACAAAGAGAAAGCTGCCCAAGTTTCCTCCAAAGCTTCTAAATATGGGTGCAGCTGTACTGAATGGTTATCAATGCTGCCAGGGGGGATGGAAGGTGTCTCCCCTTATATGGGGACGTTGGATTTCATGCCTGTTCTTCCCATCTGCAGGCAGGGCAGCTTGGAGCAGTTCTTGAGCAGCTGCTCGATGGCGATGTGGCGCACGTTGAGCTCGGAGGCCAGCGAGTCCTTCTCCTGCACCTGCTGTGCCAGCTCCTCAAACACATCTGCAACAACAGCACCGGCTCAATGCACTTGGCCCTGTACTCACACACGCTTAGGGAGCACGGACAAACAACACTGGGGAAGAGGCACGGATGTTTAAGTGGGATCATGCACAGGAACTCTGCTTTTCCTGGCTCCAGCACAGCTTTGTGTGCATTGCAAACTGAACAGCAGCACTTCGTTTCTAGTTACAGACACCCTGAGCCAAGGTGGATCAATTCAGAACTCCAAACAAAGCTGACTCTGGCCTGGATCAGCAGGACCAGGGCAGTGATTGTCCCCCTGTGCTGGGCACTGCTGAGGCCACACCTCAAATCCTGTGTTCAGTTTTGGGACCCTCACAGCAAGGACATGGAGGTGCTGGAGCATGTCCAGAGAAGGGAACAGAGCTGGGGAAGGGTCTGGAGCAAAAGGCTGATGAGGAGGAGCTGAGGGGGCTCAGCCTGGAAAAAAGGGGGCTCAGGGGGGACTTCATCATTCTCTACAGCTGCCTGACAGGAGGGTGTAGCCAGGTGGGATCAGGCTCTTCTCTCAGGTAACAAGAGACAGGATGAGAGGAATTGGCCTTAGTTTGAACCAGGCAAAGTTAGATTGGATATCAGGAAACATTTCTTCATGGAAAGGGTTGTCATGCACTGAAACAGGCTGCCCAGGCAAGTGATGGAGTCACCACCCCTGGAGGGATTTAACAGACATGGAGATGTGGCACTGAGGGACATGGTTTAGTGGGGGACTCAGCAGTGCTGGGTTAATGGTTGCACTTGATCATCTTAAGGGTCATTTTCAACCTTAACAATTCTATGGTTCTAGTCAAATTCTCAAAGGGAATACTGTGCCAACTTTTTAGCACCAAAGCAGATCACATAATGAAAGCAGCTAGAAATCTCTCTCTGTCACACACTTCCATGCAAAACAACAGACTTCAGTTAAAAACTTAAATGACAGAAAGGTAATCAAAATTTCTTTCTCAAAACCAGACCTTTTTTTAATGACAAAGCACCACAAACCCAAAACAAAGAGTATTGAAAAATTCTCACCCTGGATTTGCTTGAGCAGTTTTTCATTAAGTTGCTTTAACTCTCCTAGAGTCATTGTAGTCACTGCAACAATAAAATTTGTTATTACTACTACCGAAGTCACATAACCATTCCTAAGCAGACTCCTATTTTCTCAATATTTCTCCTATTTGCATCCTAATAATCAAGAGACGCATGGCAGTAAGTCAGAGACACCAGTACTTATCAGTCATTCGAGGAAAGTTTGAAAATTCTCTTTTTACTGTTGATACAGACAAGGATTTACTCCATTAAAAAACCTTCTCTTCAATGTCAAAAAGGTGGAAAATCAAGCCCTGAAAACAGTAGCATCCAGAATCAGAATTGCTTGGCACATTTAAATACTCCACCCTCCTCTGATTGCAAAACATGATTTCCCCAGTGCAATCCCTCCAGGCAGATCTGTTTCATTGTGGGCAAGGGGACAATTCTGAGGTATGTCCTGCTACATTTCCCAGCCTGCAAGAAGCACCTTCCCGCCAGAATTTTCAGCACATGACTCCCTGTTTTGGTTATCAAAGTTTGTGCTTTATGCATACAGGAATAACATCCACAGTTTCCAGTGAGTATCTCAGTGACAAATGATGAAGAACAATCCTGGCTTGATATGAAGACCAGCATATAACAACAGGTTTCCTTCTGTGCTCCTGGTGAGAGCTAAGAGATCCTCTGTATCATTCAAAAGCCCTTCGGTATGTCAGGGTGTGTGCACTGATCATCCTCACAGAAAACACACCTCAAGCCTCAGAGGAGGGAACTGTGAAAGTATTCTTCACTGACCTTGATCAACAGCAGGGAAGCATGGCCTGCTTCCTAGGACATTCCCTCAAACCTGCAGTGGACACACAAGGTGCCGTGCCTGCTGCTGAGCTGCCCTTGTCACCACGGTGAAAAGCAACAACCTGAACCCCACAGGCAGCACAAGCTTTAAGACCCTGCAATTCTAAAATACTGTCTTTAAACTTTAGCAAAGCTGTTTCTGCTGCAGCTTAGCAAAGCTCTCACTGCATACTTGAGAGAAAAAACGATGTTGCAGCTTTTTTCCGGAGATTTCTCTGTGCAAAAGGTTTCTACATGGCAAATTTAAAGTCCAGAGTTCTGAAAAAGATGGGTTTTAGCTACCCACTGGATTATTTGATTATCCTAAGCCTTCCCTTTCAAACTTTCTCACAGCTGGCAGCTGTGGGATGTTAAATTGCTGACAGCACTGCCAAACCAAAGAAGCTGGCAATAGCTAAGACTTGGTACTTGAGACATAATCCCAGCTAAGACTAAAATAGATTCACCTTTCTCCTCCATCAGCCTGGTAAAATGGTGCTCCTTCCTACCTTCAGCTATCAATAAACCCGAAAAGTCCCTTTTCACACCTTACCACCCTTTAAGAACTATGAAAACCCTGACCAAATTTAATATAGTAATTAACAGCAAAAATGTCAAGTTTTTTTCCCCCTTTTAATCCAGTGGTAGGATGTTACTTCCCCATTCTTCAGTATTTTCATTAACATTTTGTCATCTGGCAGACAGGCTGGTTCACATGTTTCACTTGAGTGTTTTGGGACAGGACTGTTTCATGGCACATTGTCCTGATACAGAAGAAAAAGGGAGATGTAATGGAGCACTGAATTTAAATGGTAAAACATTTTTCTGTCTACAGCTGAGATAAATTCTGAAGAAATACTGGCCAAGCTACTGGCCAAGCTATTTACAATTCCATTAATGCTTTTTTTTCAGTAGACAGCTATGTTGTTAGGAGTGAAAGCATTGCAGTACCTAATTCTGTACCTAATTCTGGCAGTCTGAGTTTTTGTCTAACATAGAAACTTTATATAATCATAGACCCTCCAAAATAAATGTCTATTAAAGGTAAATACTGCAAAATACAAGCAAAAATGCCTCAAAGCTGCATTATGTAGTCATAACAAGAAAAAACCTGTTATTGTGCTCAATGCAGATTTATGTTCCCATTCTGAAATCAAAGATTTCAGAATGGGAAGATAAATTCCAAGTCACTAACTTCAGTTAGACAACCCCATAAACCAGGTCAAGCTTCCATAATTCCCCTGTCATATGCTGTCCTGATTTATGTAATCCCAATTCATGACTCCAACAGACAGGTGGTCAAAAAGCCCAGTGTGTCTGTTTTGATTTATGGCTTTAAGGCTACTAATTCACTACAAATGCAACATGACACATCATGCAGCAGTTAAGTAAAATCCTTTCAGAGAGAATGAGAAATGACTCAGCTTTGCAAGGACAGAGTTGTCAGTTTGTTAAAAAAAAAAGGGAGGCTAAAGAAGCCAATTCCAACTTTTTACAGTACCTCCTTCTCTGACTCTTCTGACATTCTGCTTCCACTATTACCTTGTTGCTCACCACCTGTTTTTCCCTAGAATATTTTATCAGCACTTTTATTCGTTTTCTCAGGTCTTTTGAGGTTCAGAAACCCTCTCCAATTACTTTCCTCATCTACAAAAGTAAGAGTGGACATACACCAGCTCAGGACCAAGTACTGCCCAAAAGGCAGGATGGTAACAGCACAAACTTCTAGGAATCCATTCCTAACACATTTTGTGCAGCCTGATTCCAGAGACATTAGAATATCCTAGATTTTTCTAAAGATTTCTTCTAGTGATCTTCTTAAACAACAGAGAAACTAATTTTCTGTTATTTTCATTATCACCAGTCATCAAAAGATAGCTCAGGTCTTCTGCTACAGCCTTTAAGAGGACATGATGGCAGAAGGGCCTTCCCATTTTCTTACGCTCAACAAACACAAGGAAAAAACAAATCCAGTAAGATGTACAATGAAAGTCTGCTCCTATTAAGATTGTTTCACAAGTTTGTTCTCCTATATGACCTCTAATTTCCCCAGTTGCTTAGGGGAGATCTCTCTGAAATGTAACTCAGAGCACTGTGCAAGTTCAATAAGAGAGATTTGCAGGAGCTGAGTAACCTCCACTTCCACAGGCAGGGCTGTGCAACTCCCAGGAATAACATATTGAAATGACTTTTTTTTTTGGCATAAATTAGACATGCCCTGTATCATACTGGGCTACAGCTAAGAGTAAAATAAGAAAAAAAAAAGAAAAGAAAAGAAAACAAACAAAAAACAGCCAAACCACCCTATTTGCTCAGGCAGGTAGTTCTTTTTTCCCCCCCATATTTTACATGCTGGACTTCAGGATGAGAACTAATGCCCTGTGGAGACAGGAAGTGGTCAACGGGTATTTGAAAGAATGCCCTTGCCTGCTGGGCTGTGTGTAAATGGATGGATACTCACGTTCCTCCCTGCTGTGCTGAGGATGCCTCCTATGAACACTGGCGAGTGAATCACCTTCAGCTTTCTCAGCCTTCTGGACTTGGCTGCGGTTGGGCCACAGAACGCTGCTGCAGCAGAAGGCAGCACCCAGTCTGAAATCTGTGGGTTCTCTTGGTTCCAGCAGAGTCTGTGAGCAGCTTGAGATGCCTCCAGATTTCCCATCTATCCATTTTGCAGAGTATCTAGGGACTGGGGAGTCAAACTGTGGCAGTAATTTTCTATCAGTCTGATGTCTGAAGCTAAAAAGCTGGTGTTGGGATGGTTTTGAGCTTTCAGAATCAGAGTCTAAATCCTTGTTTTGTGCGTATTGTATGATCCAGTTAATTTTTTTGCTCAAGATATTTTTTACTTCTGCATAAGGACTTTTAGAGAGCTTTGATCGTGGACAGTCCTGATTTGCTATTAAGTGGAATTTTTCAAAGCAGTCTCTGTGCCCCCTTAAAGATCTTGTATGTAGTAGGTCTGACTTTGGTACTCCTGTAAAGACATAACAGAAAGAAGTTCACTTACTGCTAATTTTTTAAAATCTTTACTCACAAGCAACCAAGAAAACAAAAACTTTAGTGATGCTTTCCTACTAACAGTCTTATCACTGAAGCAAACCAGGGTACCTCACAGTCCAAAATTTGTGAAGTTTCCCTCAGGCTTGAGTCCTTGTCACGCAAAGTGTTTTGCTCACCACAGTCTCTAGAGCAGGACTTCAGCATGTGACTCTTGCACAGTGACAGAGATGAAGCAAACTGACAACTCCACACATGCTGCATTCACCCCTACACACAAGTGTATAAGCTGCAGAAATAAAATAAATCCAACTGTATATCAGCAAGTTCTATAGAACGATCCTGAAGAGCATTCTGACAGCAGTCATACAAGCACCCATCATTTATGCATAATGTTATGAGCCATCTGCTCAAACACTGCAGAGTGCAGGCTTGTCTCACTCAAGTGGTCAAACCTAACTCAGATTTCAGCCATAGTTTATTATTTTGGTATAATATACCAGTGCAAAGGCCTGCACTGGTACAAGCCTGCAGCCTAGCCAGGGAAGGAAGCTCTAATACAGGCAGTGCTTGCCAACATTAAACTGCCCTGGAATTCATTTGAGGTGTGCTGGTTTTGGCAGGGCTAGAGTTAATTTTTATCCCAGTGTAATATGGCGCTGTGTTATGGATTTGTGCTGCAGTGTTTCCATTATCACTGAGCAGGGCTTACACACAGTCAAGGCCCTGTCTGCCTCTCACTCCCTTGACAGTGAGTGGGCTGGGGGCATGCAAGGAGCTGGGAAAGGACACAGCTGGAAGAGCTGATCCCAGCGGGCCCAAGGGATATCCCACACCATATGGCATCATGCTCAGTGTGTAAAGCTGGGGGAAGAAGGTGGAAGGAAGGAATGCTTGCAGTGATGGTGTTTGTCATCCCAAGTCCCCGTTATGCACGACAGAGCCCTGCTCTCCTGGGGATGCTGAACACCTGCCCAGCCATGGGGAGCAGTGAATGAATTCCTTATTTTGCTTTGCTTGTATGGACAGCTTTTGCTCTCTCTTTGAAACTGTCTTTGTCTCAGCCCACAAGCTCAAATTCTCTCCCATCCCGCTGGGGTTAAACCATGACATCACACAAGATGGATGTTTATTCTCCTCTTTGCTCATCCTCCCTCGAAGACTGTTCAAATAGCTACAGCAGGTAACTTAAACCTCTAAGTAGCTGCTAGTGATTGACAGGTTAAAAAGGAACACAATCTGTGAAGTTCTGCAGTTGGTGAGTGAACACAGATGGTATGAGAAATGACTATTCCAGAAAGTTAATAGTGCCCCAGTACAAAATTACTTTCTGCAGCATCAGTGGATATTTATTTTTCTTCAGATTCACCTACACAGCAGATTCAGAATCCAAGTCCAGAGTAATGAACAGTTGGTCATTTATCTCAGTACCCCACATACTACTTGGGAGGTTCCCAATACCCAATACAATGAAACTAATTCTGTCTAACAAGTTTGTCACTGCAAATAACAATGATATATCTGTGAAACAGAGGTTGAAAGTGCTTAATGCCAAAGTATTTAAACCAACAAATAAGTAATTGGATCTCTGAATCCAGGCAACATGAACCAACCTGCAGCCAGCCTACCTTTTAGCCATTAAAAGTGACTAAAATCACAGAAAAAACATGAAATGCAACAGGTAACAAAATCTGGCAACAGAGACATTTACAGACAATTAAAAGAAAGCTACATGTCACAACAAGTCTCAGTTCTATCTGATTTACCCTCTTAAATTCTTGTGGTAAAGTGTAATCTCCCGGCCCCAAACAATTACCAAATGATACAATTTTTTTTTGAAGTTACTGAATGCCATGGAATCCCACATTACTCTCAAAACGAATCTGAAAAGGTAAAATTTTTAACACAAAACTGTGAAAACAAATCCAAGCACTTCATTTTGATTATCTTGCTGGTCACTGCTGTTTGAAGTTGGTGAGTTCAAACATCAAGAGCAGCCATTATAAATTGTTGATTTTCCACTCTTTGGGCAGCACTGAAACTTAAGTGCATTATTTTCAGGCTGAGTTTCTGAGAGTGCACACAATTTATGGTGCAAAATGTCAAAAAAAATGGAAAATAAAAGAAAACAGCAGTAGAATTTATTTTGTTCTTAGCAGCAGGGGAAAAAAGGTAAAGTCATGAAAACAGATGTTCTTTCTGTTCATGAGGTAACTATTAGAAGAAACAAAACTCACATACTAACCAGAGGTACCTTTTAAGAAGGAAGTTCTAGAGTAAAGTACACTCTGGGCCCCCTTTCAGTGGGCAGTCAAGATTCTCACTCCAAAACTCAAAATATTTTTCAGCCTCTTTCAGCAAACAGATATTCACCAACTTTTCTTAAGCTCTGCATAATCTGCTGCCTGCTTGCTATGCTATTTTACCTATCATTACAGAGACTTAAAAAACCCCAACAAACATTTCTACTGAAAACAAGAAAGACAAGCCATTTGTTTTCATGACTTATCAGCACCATTTAAAAAAAGCAAGCCTGCTTAACTCAAGTAGCATGATGGAAACCTTAAATCTTTAAGCCATCGAGGGAAAGCAAACACTGTCAAGTGAAATTATAAGGCAAATATATTCATAACACTACAAAAGCTAGAAAACCAAAGTGATTTCTTCAATGTTTTACCCAAGTGATTTGTTCAATGCTTTTTACCCAAGCGATTCTTCAACATCATGCTTTGCTGCTGCTCAAAGTGCTTTCTTTTACTTACAGAGCAAATACAATGGGCTGAAAAACAGGTTTTGCACAATTTTCCATACCATAATGCTCAGGAACCCACCTAACAAACACACCCGCAGAACAAATGACAGAATACTGACGGTACCACTTAGAAAAAGAAATTCCTTTGAGACTGCTTCATTATTTCAGTGAGAATAAATGCCACTTGTCCAGTAGGAGAGGAGCATGAGACCACACAAAATAGCCAACACACAAATTGTTACACAAAAAAAAAATGCAGCATGACTTCATTAAGCCCCAATTGAATTTTTCCCAAGTCTTAAGCTCAAGGTTATTCAAGTCTTTCCTTCTGATGAATTTATCTTTTAAGAGTTCTGAACATGGCTAACTTCCCCATTCTAGAGTCAGGCTGCTCAAAGAGATCTGTTTTATCTGAACTCAGTAACAGAGTGCCTGAAATGAGCAATTATTGCAGAAGAAAAAAACCATGCTACTTCAAGAGTTTAAGCTTTGCTATTTATATGCCACACATCGGCCACAATGTCCCTATTTCTGTGTACAGGGCAGGTTTTATTGCGAAACATTTCCAGTATATAAGATCACAATTTACATCCTACCCTTCCTCTTACTCCACTGCAAAAACCCCCAAAGGAATCTTGAATAAAGTAAGGAACTGAAAATGTGCAAAACCAAACCAGTGTTGTAGAGAACTGCTAACAGACCTGCTTCAGCTTTCACATTTTTTGAGTTTTACTGTAACAATCACACACAAAACGAAAACAACCATCAATCTCTCTTTTGTCCTAAGGTGACAATTAGTCCTTTCCTATGCAGAGAACATCAGCCATAACCTTCTGGAAGAGCTGAGCAGGGACAGCAGCTGCTGTGCCAGCACAAACTAGCAATCACATACCAGAATTACAGCAAGTAAAGGTTACAGTTCTTTGGAACAAACCCTTCTGTTGTGGGCAATACCATCAGCTTTATGAGGCAGAAAAGATGTCCATTTCTTTTTGGAAGACTTCATACTCCACTCAGATTACTTCATGTTTTCCCCTTCATCACAACTGCAGAAAAAGCTACAATCTGGTGAGCTGGCATGGGCCAAGTGATATATAAAGATGGTGCAGTTTCAGTGCTTTATTCAACTCTCTGCACCAGGAGATGCATAAAGCATGGCAAGATTTCTGTACAAAACAAGAAGCAATACTGTAATTTTGATAAACAGCTATTGTGAGTTTTGGGGAACTTTCACAGGGTTTCAGTTCCATCTCCACATTTCTGATTGCCAATATCAACCTGAATACTTACTTCTTACTTTTTGTCTGGTTCTTCAAGTCTGCAATCATAAAACCATCAACTTCTTTTCCCCCTCACATTTGCAGGTGTGTGCACATTTGCCCCTTGTCTTACTTTCCAAGAACAGGATTGCAGACTATGTCCAAGTCTGTCCTACACTTCATATCTATTTTTTCATAGAAGGGAAAAAAAAAAAGCAACAAAAACCCCACAACCACACAGAGTAGAAAAGTTTAATCTTCAGGGAAAAATGAAAAAAATATCCCACAAAATTCACTAATATCTAGAGGGCCATATCCAATAAACTTAAGACAGCAAAGATGCTATTAGGAAACAAGCTCATGCCAGAGAACATTCCTCAAGTGCACATCATCCACAGGCTCATGCCAAACCTCCAGACAAATCATAAAATAATGTAAGCACTTGCAATCCAATATTTGTTTCTGACTCTAGTAACTCACGTGTTCTAAATGAAATATGAACAGATCACTTCACTCAACAGCATCTTTGTATATTGACTTGAAGAACAGGGCTTCCTAAATAAGTGCCTAACGTTTAGGCAAAAAAAAATCAACCCAAACTCTGACTATTTCAATTTGTAATCTATGCAAGGCAGGCAGTCAAAATGACTCCTAATCCACTCCTACAAAGTAATTTTGTAAATGTATGACTAGCAATCAGGCAGTTTAATACACATTTTTGTAACTTCCATTTATTCATGACTATAAAGCAGCTGAGAGCAGGGAGAATATTTACCAGATAACCAGGTGACCAATCACATCTTAACAAATTCTACCTTACTTTAAGGCATTTGTACTTGAAAGTAAATGAGTTTCCATCAGAATCAAGGTTTTTTGCTTTCTGGGGTTTTTTTGAGGGTAAGAAACCTACGAAGACTTTTTTCTGCCTTTGCAACTGATTCACTGAGAATTATGTTTAACACTTCTTCATTATAACGAACTGAATTGAAATGTTTGCTCATGTTTATATAAAGCTGCCCAGAATAGTTGTCTTATTTGGAGATTATAATAGTAATCAACAAGTCCAATTCAAAAGAAAAGTTCTTGAATACCAAGATTATTCCACATCCCTTCACAAATGTTTCCATAGAAAAAAATAAATTAGTGATCATTAGCCTGCTTGTTTATCTTCAACAGTGTGGGATTTTTTTTTTTTCATTTGTTTGCTATTCTCTTAAAAAAACCCCAAACAACCAAACTTCTTATTTGGTCCTTCAGATTCTTCAGTTGGAAATAATGTTAAAGAAAGCCTGCATTCCCTTCTTAGCAATTTCTAATGTAATGCTGTAAACTAATTTTTTTTTTTTGCAATGGTGAATAGCAGCTGAAGTGGAAAATCCCCCCCTCAATCTAAGATGAACTAAAATTAACAGGAATACTTGTAGACACATGAATAGTCAATGATAAGTTTGTATTATGCCACTGGTTATTTAAAGCCCCTTTAGAGAATTCACAAGTACTTATGGGTAAGATTTAGACCCGACTCCAGTTTGAGTTAGCTGTGGAGAGCTGCCTCCACAGGCAGTGAGGAAATGCTTCTCAGGCACAAGTCACCTCAGTGAACTCCAGAGAGATTTGAGACAGACACCTCTGCTCTTCTCCTTTAATCCTACAGTAAGCACAAGCCCTTTCCTGTGGCTGCCCACTTTGAGAGCCCTGGCCTTCACTGTGTGTTCTGAGATGTTCCAGCTGCTGCTCCCCTCAGCTGTCCAGCCCAGGAGCACTCCGTACACAGGGATGTCCAGCCAACTCTTGGAGCAGCTCCCGCACATCTGCGAGTGTCCACGGGAACACAAAGACCACACGAGCTCCAGTGTGCTTTACCTCGTGTGCAGGGCACACAGAAAGGCTTCACAAGACATCAAATGTTCATGTCTATCTATTTTAAGCCACTGCTACATAAGCTGTTTACCAAGAGTGCTGAAAGAGGGGGGTTCCCAGAAAAGCTGATCCCAAGATCTGTTCAAAATGCATGAAACACAAGCAGCCCATGATAACCTAAGACAACAAGTTATCCACATATCTAAATGACAAGGATAGGGAAAACCGATATTCTCCAGCTGTACAATTCTGCCAACATTGAAAAGCAGGATCATTAGAGATTTGTATCTCCAGTACATCTGCCTGACAAGATACAAAGCCAACTGCTATTTTTAAGGGTTTACATGCAATCTCATTTCAGAGTTAAATCTTATGATTTATTAGACTGGCTAGAAGGAAAATGCCAGTGCCATTCATTAACTTCTAAAACCAGACACTTTGTAAAGAATAGATATTATCTTATTCATAAATTAAAGTTCTGTCCTTGCTTTCGTATGATAATGCCAGTACTTTCCATACATCAAGTGTGCACACAAATCACCTCCCACTTCATTTCTTTCAGCTCATTTGTATTTTAGCACAGAGCAAAGATATCAGAACAGAGATCCAGCTGGCCCCTTAAATATATTTTCAAGAATCATGTTCCTTATATACTACTTCACTAAGAAGAGTTTGCTACTGTATTAAACAGAGGACTGCATTCTCATGAAAACTTCACTACAGAAAATATTATGTCACACACTTTGTAAGAAAAATCAGTTAAACAGACCTAGAAGAGAGTGGAAGTCATAAGCTGGTATTTCTGTAGTCTGGATGATGCCAGGTAACATAAATATTCAATTATCTCGTTTGCATGGACAAACCTCCCCAATGTACACATTAAGAATGCAAAAATGTACTTATTGAACCAGCTCCACAGCATGACATTACTCAGTGGGACTCGTACAGCATTCAGAGTAAGGACAGCATCTCCAATCATGTTCACACTTGAATTTGTAGTTAAGAGCTTTAGTGGAAACTGCAGCTAATTTGACATGTCCATTCAAGTTTGCAGAAATGAGTCATACCTCTGGCCTGCAAATGCTACCTTGAAACAAGTTCTTATCTGTCTACTCCAAAGGGCAAGGATGGAAATTCTTAGCTTTTATTGCCAGAATTTCACTGTTTATCATTTCATTAACACTGAAAAAATAAGGATGTGTAATATTCTGGAACAGAATTAAATCAAGCAGTGATTTCCATTTCTTTCAACTATACCTTACAACACATTTTATTTCAGTGAGATATTCTTCTGTAGGGTGTAAAAGTGAAAAAAACCCTTAAATCTGAGTGCTTACAGTTTGCAACAACTAAACCCACCCCCTCTTTTTTCTTTCTTTTTTTTTTTTTTTTTAATGAACACAGAGTTAGGATATTATACAAGATTTTATAGACCTTAACAGGAAAAAAGCTATGTGGTAAGACAGACTTATTTATAACATCCTTGTCTCAGCCTAGAGACTGAGATGCACTAACATGATGGTGAAATTGCCTCAAAAGCTGAGTCTATCAGCACTTTAAAGGACGATGGAAACCCAACTACTTCAACATGAATCAGGGGAATGGATGCCCAGTACTTACACTGTCTCTTATATTACAGGACCTGGGATGGGAACTGTCATTTGCTATTCAGCTGTTCAGCTCTAAACAGAAATGGAAGTGAGCCAGTTTGCTTGTCAGCCAGCATTCTCCAAGATGTTATTGTAGTTAGCAGCACTGGACAAGCAAAAGAGTAAAAAATCATTTCAAACAATCACATTTCCCACTTCCATTACTTTTTGTCTCCTTTACAACCCTCGAATGTGAGGAAACACAGGTTTTTAAGTAATTCTGCATTAAGAAATACCAGCATAAACCCAGCTAAAGACAGATACACTATGTAAAGCAATGTAAAGGTAAGCCATAATTATTATAGAATTCCAAGTTTGAGGTTCAAACAAAAACATTCAAGTATTACGATCTTGAAGCTGGGATTTCCACGGATGTCCAGAGGATCCCAGACACAGCTGCTGTGTGCAATGCCCTCCTGTGGGAAGAAACCTGAACCCCTCTAAGCAGCACCACAGGCAGGACCCTGTGGCTGCTGCTGTGTGAGGTGTGAGACACGGGGCACACAGTCACACAGAGCTGCAGACTGGTTTGGGTTGGAAGGGACCTTAAAGATCATCTCATTCCAAACCCCTGCCGTGGGCAGCAACACCTTCCACCTGACCAGCTTGCTCAGAGCTCCATCTTACCTGTCCTTAAAACACTTCTAGGGGTGGAGCATCCACAGCTTGGAAATGCTACAACTGGAGTTTCACAACACCATATGCAGGCAGAGGATTTTGTTTTGTTGATGTATACATTTACAGACAGTTTTTACAAATACACAAGAATGTATTTTTGAGTTTTCAAGCATTTCTCCCCAGCCTTGAAGTACCACTGCAGATCTGTTGTTAGCACTGAATCTCTGCTAGCCGAGTTCAGGTAGTAATTTTCTCATATTCTAATGAAATTAAAAAGAAGAACTTTGTTTCTACTCACACACAACACGTGATTTCCTGGCTTAGGCAAACTAGTCACGTATGAATTTAAAACATTTCCTGTTTCAATCCACTGATTACTACTGTGACACCTACTCAGAAAAGCAAACAATGCACGATCCCCGATGTTCACTTCATCTGCACAAGGCAAACAAAAGCCAACATCAAACTCCAGCAGATCCTCCCCACCAGGATATTCTAAACCCCGTGTAGAACTTTAAAAACGCTGTCCACAATCAGCTTCATTTTTCAAAATGTTTACTACTTCACGTGTAAGTACTCTGTATATTTTAAACTTTAAGAAGCACATTAATGTTCTGTTGTGTTATATCATCTGACTGTGAACTTTCAGATACAAAAGCTAGTTTGGCAACAGAAGTATTTACGTGTAGCTCAGTCCACTCAGCTTCCCTGAGCGTGAATCCTCAAACTAAGTGAGCCGGATGAGCCAGTGACACAGGAAAAAATGCTGCCCTTTCCAGAGACAACACTGCTCCCGCCCCTTTTAGACTGAAGACCAGAACCACTAAACTCTCCTGAGCATGTTGCTCTTTCCTTGTTCAAGAAAGACTGATATCTAACAGGGTTAAGTTTAAACCTGCATATTGGCTTTAATTAATCCAATGCCCACGTTCTCTTTTCTTCTGCCCTTGCTACCCCTCTTTCAGTCAGCTTCAGAGAAACAGATCCCATAATCCACAAGTATCACTCCTGAATAAATTGTGGGACAGACACTACAGCTGATCTCCCACTTACACTCAGATCAGCAGTTTCTGTGAATTAACTGAACTTAGTAAGAAGCATAATCACAGTTTAGGCTAAGATATAATTTTATTTCACTAAAATACTAAAAATCTACTATTAGAAAAATCATGATGGAGATCTGATATCTGATAAAAATCAAAGGTTTTATGACATAGTAACTGACTTTGTTATTCAGAAATCCAACAGTTATTTAATCAAGACCACAGATTAAGCTTTCTGTATAGCAGCATTCTCTATAAAGGACTATAAGAGAAACTCAATTTCCCCCCCCAGTTATGGAACATTACCAAGATACTGTCCAAACATAATAAATGTTACAAATAAATGTTCCAGTGTCAGGAAAGGAGGGCCTGATCCATGTCACAACCCTAATCCAGATTATTAGAGATGGGGATGGTCTCCAAGTCCCCCATTTCTAATTCCTCCTCTTACTGACCCAAGCCAATCAACATCACCACTGAGACACAGGCAAGCCTGTGTCTGCTGCTGAACTCACAGATGCCAGGAGATGCAAAGATTCACCATCACTAGATTACACCGTAATTAAGTGCAGCTCAGTAAATTATACTTCTGCAGTATTTTGTTCATGGACACTTGAGAAAGTCTGTTTCAGCTGCATCAATTCCCAGCACAGGGATTTGCCATGTCCAGGCTTAAGCAGTCAGATGCTGCAGGCATGAGGGGAAACAGAATTGTCCTCATCAGTTTTATTAAGGCATTACAATAACATGCCCTGCTAAAAAAAGAAAGCTCCAAAGCCTACTTCCAGAATTTCATACCTAGACTCACAGATCAGAAGTATTTAGGTCAGAAAAGACCTTTAAGATCATTGAGTCCAACTGCAAACCTGCTTGCCAAGCCCACTGCTTGCCCTTGCACATCCATCTGTAATGCTCCTTCCTATCCCGAGCCAGCTCCTGTTGCAGACGGCACGGTCAGGAAAGACACGGTCAGGAAAGACGGAAGAGGTGCCATACATTCCCATTAATTCAGGCAGCGCTTAACACATGGAAGTGAACAGGGTGCTGCAAACAGTGGGAGTACTCAAACATCCTGCAAGATGCTGAGCTGTGACTAATAGCCTGCCTGCTCTCCAACAGCATCTATTTCCTGCTTCTCCGAGGGAGCAGTTCCACATGCACATCAACACCAAAAATGAGCAAGCCTGCCTTGGCTGTTGCATGAGTATCTTTTTAGAACTGCCTAGCTCACTTCCTGAAATACTTTATATACGTATGAGTTCTAATTGCTGACAGTTTTAAATATGATGCTAAAGAAAAAGACAAACTATCAGCGAGATCGACACTCATTTGTAAGTGTGGGATAACACACCTACAAGAGTTGATGCAACTTGCTGATTCTGTCCAACAAGTTTTAATGCATCTGAACTCCATTAAAACACAATCAGAAGGTCAGTATGAAAACATCCAGTACAACGTTGTACTTTAGCGAATTACCCAGTTCATGCTCTACCCAGGGCTGCCAAAGGACTTGTTTTAGATGCCTAAAAATCAATCTCTGTCACAAAAAAAATACAGGAATGTAGAGAAACGTCAAAAGTAGAAAAAGTGTGACCACAGGCATGGTAAAGAGCTGACTCATGCAGTAGTTCAGCTAAAAAGCCTTAGAATGACTCCATATAAAAAGTCACTCACACAGCCTCTGCCACCTTTAAGCCTCCCCTCCCTGTGAGCAGTAACAGGACATCTTTTCAAAGTGGCACACAAAAGACAGACTTTCAGAACTGAGGCATTTTGATGCCAACATGATCAAAGATATGTATACTTTTATTATGCAAAACAGAAGAATTGCAATGGCCCGTGTAACTTCAGGGGAGCTTTTATCGCTACTCTGTTCCAAGCAGCCTCCTTTTAAAATTAACTGGAAATTTAGAAGATTATGCAAAGCTTTGCACAGATTAAGTCTTTCCTACTATCAAGGCTATTTAGAGCAAAAAATCCCAAACACATTCCCCTTAAAACACACGATCATTTCAGCAGCTTTGACAAATCCACAGCTTATCTCAAACAACAGAGCACAGGAACCATCCAGCAATTTTTTAATGTGTTGTATCACTTTCAACACTTTCAAAACAGAACTAGATTAGTAATGTAATGGAAGTACTTAATTGTCATTGTGTCGGTATGTTTTTAAAGCCTAGAGACAGGAACATCCTCTCTCCACATTGTGAAGTCTAAACCTTACATTCTGAAACAATAAGAAAACTCAAACAGATTGACAGGTTGTGTTAGGTTAGACTGCTGCTCTTGAGTTTTAACTAAAACTGCAAGTACACGAGCACGTCTCGTCTAAACAAAAGCAAAAAACACGGCAATTACTTCTGAAGTATCAAAGTATTGTTCAGATTAAAATACACTGCCTTCCCCAGCAACAAAAATCTACTATGTGTTATCAAGAAATGATAACATAAATGATGGGACTACTCACATAACACTGCTGAGCCCTTCATATTCAATTGCCTCACAGCAACATAAATTACTCTGGGTAGCCATATCTACATATAATTGGTGAAGACCACTCTGTGCAAGTGGAAGAAGTTACTTTGTTGCTCCAAAGCCAAGCAGGTTGACTTTAAAAAAGGGACAAAGAAAATCTACTGTTCATTCATGCATGAGGAAAAGCAACAAGATACGGAAATTCTTTACTGAAACAGGTTTAAATTTTTAAAAATACTATCCTGGAGGCCAAAATGGGTTTACAAGATTAGGCTTTTAAAGATGGCCAAAATTTCTAATTTGCAGACTTTACGAAGCTTTGATAATGAACCCTGTTTTATTATATTACATATACCAACGTTTTATGAAAACAGAAAGAAATAATCCCCTGAGCAGACCTAGTGAAAGCAAAGTGATCTGCTTCCAAAAACCAGAATATTATGCTATAAAATCTGCAGTTTAAGCTTGCTTTATACACAGACCCCCTCCAATTACTGAGCAAACCCGCTGAATAAAGGCAGAACATGATTCAGATCCCCAGTTCAATATCTGAGGTCTAACGCCAGAAGGTGGAATAAATACCAAGGCATTTCAGAGGCTCTGGAAAGGAGGCTCACCCTCACGTCTGGAGGAGCAGCACCCACCTTTACAGGAAAGAAACTAAGAAACAAACTGGTTTAAAACTTTCTACAGACAGACGTTTCCAAACCCCGCGGCCCGATGGCAGCTCTCGGAGGAGCCGGCTGTGCCCTCAGGCTCTGACCAGGATGGCCCAGGATGGCCCCTGCCCCCAGCCTCACCTTCGATGTTCAGCTCGAAACAGACGTGGCAGAAGGAGAGCGTTTCCTTGTCGGTGCCCAGCTTGCAGACGCTGCAGATGTTGTCATCGTCCAAGTCGATGCTCACGAACTGCTCCTCGTTCATAGTGCCCTGGAGAGGGGGACGGCGCCACAAGGGACGGGAGGGTTATTGCTCCGCGCCCGCAGCGGGGGAGGGCAGGGGCGGAACGAGGGCGGGAGCGTCCCGGCAAAGTTTTCCCTTTAGAGAAACTGAGGCCAGGCCGCTCAGCGGGGCCGGCACGGACCGAGACCTTCCCCTTTCCCCGCCCGAAGGCTGCCCCGTCCCATCCCGCCCTGCTCCCCAGCAACTCCATCACCAGCTCCATCATCGCTGCCCATTCCATCCCTCCCTCCCTCTCTCTCCCTCTGCGCGCCAGCGGCGCGGACGCCCCGCCACCGCCCGTACTGCGACATCCCCGACTCTGCCCTATCCTCTACCGCAAATCCGATCCCGAATCCCGTCCCCGCTCACCGTCGCCCGCCCCGGCCGCGCTCCGCTTTGTCCGCCCGCCCGCGCCGCCGCCGCCGGAGCTCTCGGCGCCGGGCACCGCCCGCCGCTTCCGGCCGCCACCACGGCCAGGAGGCACGGGGGGAGCACCGCGGGGCCCGGGCCGCACCCCGCCGCCTCCGAGCAGCTGGAGTCGCCTCGGAGCTGGGCAGCAAAGCTGGAGAAGCGAGAAGCTCCCGTTTTCCTGGCGCTCCGAGCGGACAGGGCGGCGGAAAGAGGAGGCGCTCCCCCCGCAGCAGTTGGTCTGCGCCGCGCGGGCGGGGTGCGCGCGGCGAGGGCGGGCGCGCGGGCGGGCGGTGTGGCGGCGGTGCCGCTGTCGCGACTGGGGTGCACGGCGGGATTCACCCACAGCGCCTCTGCGCCTGGTGACAGCGCTGATACTGAGCGCGACCGGCAGCCGCGGCGATTAGGTTTTGTTAGAAGTGGGGTTAAAAAAAAAAAAAGGTACCGTGATGGAATATTGATTCCGTTCAGAAACCGACATTAAAACCCGGCCAGGGCTCTACTGGCGCTCCGAGGATGAAGCCACAAGCGGTCGCAGAATCGCAGATTGTGGGTACGGCTGGAAGGGCCCACAGAGGGTCATCGGTGCCGCCTCCCTGCCCAAGCACGGTCATCCCAGAGCACAGGGCGCAGGATTGCGTCCACACCGCTCTGGAGTATCTCCAGTGAGGGAGACTCCACACCTTCTCTGGGCAACCTGTTCCTCCAGCATGTGCTCACTTGCACAGTAAAGTTCTTCCTCAAGTTTAGGTGGAACTTCCTGGGCACCAGTTTTTGCCCATTGCCTCTTTTTCTGTTGGTTGGTAAAACTGGGAAGAGGTCGATCGAATAGTCTGGGGAATTTCCACAATTGACGGAAATTACGAACAGCGCATTCCTACATGTCAAAGTGGGATTATTTATGGGAGAGCTAAGTAATCTTCCAGAGGCTCCTGTGTTGAAACACATCTCTACAGTTTTAATTGCTTCTTTTGCTGTTTTCTTGAGGTGGTTTTTTTTGATTTTATAAGGAAAAAAAAAAAAAAAGAAGATGAATGCATGTGATGCCATCCAGAGGGACCTGGACAAACTCAAGAAGTGGCCCATGGGAATCTCATGATGTTTGATGAGATGAAGTTCAATGTTCTGTACCTGGATTGGGGCAACCCCCAGTGCCAATCCAGGCTGGGGATGAACAGACCCAGAGCAGCCCTGGGAGAAGGACTCGGGGGTGCTGGTGGGTGAGAGGCTGGCCACGGCCCGGCCGTGTGTGCTGGGAGCCCAGAAACCCCCGTGTGCTGGGCTGCATCCAAAGGCCGTGGGCAGCAGGGCAGGGAGGGGATTCTGCCCCTCTGCCCCGCTCTGCTGAGACCCCACCTGCAGGGCTGCATCCAGCTCTGGGCTCCCAGCACAGCAAGGACAGGGACCTGCTGCAGCCAGGCCACAGGAGGCACCAAGGTGATCAGAGGGATGGAGCAGCTCTGCTGGGAGGGAAGGCTGAGAGAACTGGGATTGTTCAGCCTAGGAAAAGAGATGGCTTCAGGGTGACTTAATTGCAGTTTTCTGGTACCTGAAGGGAGCCCACAGGAAAGATGGAGAGAGACTATTTACAAGTTCCTGGAGTGACAGGCCAAGGGGGAATGGCTTCAAACTGACTGAGAGTAGGTTTAGATTAGAATTGGAAAAATTCTTTACCATGAGAGTGGTGAGGCCCAGGCACAGGTTGTTTGAAGAAGTTGTGGCTGCCCTGTCCCTGGAAGTATTCAAAGCCAGTTTGGATTGGGGTTTGAGCGACCTGGTCTAGTGGAAGGTGTCCCTGCCATGGCTAGAACTAGAATATCTTTGAGGTCCCTTCCAACCCAGGCCATTCTATGCTTCTATGATCTTCTGTATCAGAAGTCCTGCACTGTGCTGGAGTTTCATCCTTTACTGCTCTTAGGCAGCAAGTTGACTTTAGATTTGCTTCTGTTGGAGGATGATGGCGTGTGTTTCATGACAGAACTCATTGGAATCTTCCTCAAATTGTTTCTGCCACAAGCTGAGAACTGGATCTGGGAGAGGGGATACATTTTCTTCTCCCCTCATCATCTGCTTTTTTGATGAAGGGTAGCAAAGAAGTGGCACCTTGGCTTTGCTGCAGAAAGAGAGACATCAGCCTGGAGTGGAAGATTTAGAAACAGAAAGGGGAGACTGGACAAATGATGGTAGAGCTTTATAAGGTCTATAATTATTGAAGTATTTTCCCCTCCAGAATCTGATGTCTATTGAGTCTCAACAGCTCACTGCCACAGTGCAGCAGCAGCTGCTGTGAAATCCAAGGGCAAAAAAGTCATGAATCTTGTTAATAAATGACATGTGGGAGACAGTATGGCTCTCGGTAACTGAGCTGCTTTTCTTGTCAAATATTGCTCTAAAATATAGAGGTCATTGCAGTAAAAATAGTGAAGGAGGACTAATGTTTCAGGAGCAAATTTCTGATAAAAGCTAGCAAATACCAAGATGAAGATCATGAAATTGTAGCTGCTGCCTGTGGTGTGGTTCATATGTATTCATACACATTTGTATTTCCTCCCTTGGTTTATCAGTGCATGTAATTCTAGTTAACAGTTTACTTACACTGGAAAATTACTTTAGTGGGAAACAAATCTGTTCTGTCTTTCTATGTTTCTTTTTCCCTACCGAGTTTGCATTTTCTTAACAGGGAGGCTTTGGCAGTGATCATGTTTCAGTAATTCCCACTGCTTCACCTTCCCCCAGCTGCTTGGTCATGTTCCCACACTGTTTCCTCTCTGTATTTCTGTGTTTGTGAGGTGACACAAGGGACTGGATGGCTGGTTTAAAGGAAGAGAGTTAATTCTACCTCAGGCTGGTTCACTGTGCTTCACGGTGCAGCCCTACAAGCACTGGGGGAAGGCAGCTGAGGGGGAAATGCATAGATGACAGTGAGTACTCTGGACCCTGTGTCATAAAATCATGGCTTGAGTTTCATCAAGGTCTTCCCTCCAAATACCAGAATGTTGGTATTGAAATCTTGTGCCGGAGTTTTACAGACATACTGAGTTCCAGTTTTGTGAGCAAAGATTTAGGAGTTCTAAAGCTAAAAGGCATTTTTACTTAAAAATACAGTGTTAAACGGGAATTCAGGGAGAGGTGGGACAAAATTCTGCGGTGGAGGTCCCCAGTGGAGACCACGAATAATTGACACTGAAATGTAAGTATCTGTGTAGGCTTGTATATTAAAAGATATTCAAGAAATGAGAAAAGTTTTTCTAAAATTTTGAGTATTGAACTCAGACTAGGTGAAGTAGTCTGCCTTCCTGAAAAATAAGTAACATATTGAAATTATCCTGACTTTGTCTGCCCTCTCTGCTCTCTCCCTTCTGCTCTCCCCTGGGTTTGGGGATGTTTTTCCCCTCGGTAGGTCAGGCAACTGTGGCTTTTCCAGGCACTCTGGCAGATCTTCATGTTCCTCAGGCATTTCTGTCTGCTGTTAATAAACACATGTATTTTCTCCAACTCATCTGTTTTGCTCCTTTTTTTTTGTATTCTGGTGGATTTTTTCCTAGTTTTTACTTATTGCTGTCCCCTTTTTTTTTTTACAGATCTTTTGTTCTTATGTTCTCTGACCTTTCCTAGTTTATCTTTCACCCCTAGAAGACAAGTATAGATCGGAATGATTTGCTGTACCCCCTATCCTCTTCCCATTTGTCTATTTTGTGACCTGTTATCTCTTTTTATTCTCCTAGTCTTCTTTCAACTTTCTTCAGTGTGCAACCTTTACTATTATGTCCTATTTAAAATCTTTATTGACTGGTCTTTGCCTCCTTAGTGTGTGGCAAAAAACCTAATTGAAAAGGGGCAGTTCCACATTCCCCAATCCTTCTGTTTCCTTTGTGTTGGATGTGGTGATCCCATGGCTGCTGCAAGGTGAAATGAGTCACTGAGGTGATACAAAAGAGAAGAAAACAAAATTAAAAATAAAAATCAAAGCCTTTCTTTACCAGCTGATTGAAATGTTTCTATATGCAGCTATATCACTACTAAATGTGGTGTAAGACTTTTTGGGGTGGGGATGCAACTGACCTTTCAGCAGCTCGAAATTTCATCAGACTTGATGTAACCACTGATCTTCTCTCTTTCTCCTAGTCCTTCTGTTCCTTCATCCAGTCCCTTTGCTTCTTCTTCCCTCCAGGCCCTGATCTCATGGTCCTCTCTTTTGTCAGCAGGGTTGGCTGAAGTATTCATTACTTTTACCCATTTTCCACCCTGTTTTTTTAAGGGATATGTGCTGAAAAGTAACCAGCATCTGTCAGATTCCTGTTTGGTTTCCTGCAGGACTGCCCAGACCCTCAGGAGAGTGGTAGTAGAGTCAGTCTGAGCCAACTGCCTGAATACCTGGGTAAAGACAGCCCAAATCTTTCTTCTGCCTTTTTCTGGTTTTCTCTTCTTCCCCTTGTGACTGCTTTTCTCCTGTCCCTTTCCTCCATGTCTCTCCTGTCCTGCCATATGAAACCACAGTTTCTCCACTACTCTTTCTGTGAAACACCCCTGTCTGTGCTGTAGCACACTACCAGACTTTATCTCTTATCTCCTCTTTTTCTTCTCAAGCTCACTGAACTGCATGCCTTCATTAAGATCTCCTCCTGTGGAAGTTTAGTTCTGTCCATTAATCAGTGGCAGAGGATATAGGGCTGTTCAGAATGTTCAGTAAACTCAGCTCTGGACTTGAAGAGACACTGCAAAGGAAAATTTCAAAAGCTTACCATAACACCACTGGTCTGATTCACAGATGTCATCTCAGCAAAGCAGCGAGAAAAGGATGGGTTACTCATTGTTTTTTGGCTTCATAATTGGCCTTTGAGATGAAATACCAAGCTAGCGTGGAAAAGTATTCCTTGGAAAGTCATGCCCTGTATTTTTTGAGGTTAGAAAAACAAATCTGCCTCTCATCTAGTAGGCCACAAAATGAAGGAAGCTGAGCCAACCTCACATTACATGGAAGTCACAGCAAACAAGGGTGGAGCAACAATTTGTGTCTTATAAACAAAGGCATGGAGCAGGTTGCTGGCTACAGTGGATCAGAGACGTGATGGATGAGTATGTGTGTATTCAAACAAGTCATGAATGAGGCACAGAGGAGGGGAGTGACTTCTATGCCTTCACACTCTGGTAAAAGGCCTTCTAGTAACTAGTTTATCCTGATTTTCTTTTCAGAAGAACACACAGAGGATTTCCTAATCCTAACAAGATCTCATCGATTAATTGTAATGATGAAATAGCACTTAATTTCTAAGTGGTGTTTATGCATTCCTTTTCCATCCATAGATTTAGATATCCTTTATAATGCCTCTTGCCCCTTTAATGATGAACAGTGCTCTTTAAAGCTCTTTAGACTTCTTTTTCCAAGGTTAATGGAAGGTGTTGTCCACTACCACAGCCTTGTTTCTGACACAGCCTCATTTTCCTTCTTGATCATCACAACAATCCACAAAGTTGTGGATGTCTGCAAGTCACAGAAAGTGCTGTCCCAAGCTGAGCATGCCTTCCTCCTGCCCAGATCTCAGCCCTCCAATTCCACCTGAATTTCCCTTGACATCTCAGTATCATGTGACAATGCAAGTCATTCCATCATTTCCAAAATCAAGATTTCATATTGGATTTTGTGTTTTGTCCAGTGTGCCTTCTAATTGTTGGCTATTTCTCTTAAAGCAGCTGATTCTTGTTAATCAGCTTTTAATCAGGGTCTATAATACATTCCCTGAAGTCCTCATGGCTGTGAGCTTGTCTCTAGGTGTCTTATCCATGAATTTGGCATTGACTAATATCTTGTGGTGATTCACAGCTCTTCCCCTCTGTTGCTGGCCTGTCTTTTCACACCCAGTTAAAATCAGTACCTTTTTGCCACCTCTTTGAGGGCAGCTACCACAGCTTGTGCTTGGCACAGTACATTCAGGTCCTGGTTTTTTGCTGTCACAAACCTCTGTTTCTCCCTCTTTGTACTGTAAAATGCCTCACTGCCCTTCCAGCCCTTTAGGTCTTTAAATTGGATAGGATGATGCCTTAAGTTTTAGCTTTTATATTTTCCAGACTCTGTACTGCATTAGTATATAACTCTCAACTTCATATAAAGTGTTAGCAAGTTCTCCTCACAGTTTAGTTAGACAAAACAATCCTTTTCCAGCCCCAGAACCAAGGATGCCATTGCAGGTTCAGGCCCCAAAAGTATAAACAACAGTGAATTGAGGAGAGCAATCTGGGAGGATGGGACTTCAGAACCTGAAGCTGTAATTGGACAATTACCCCCAATATGTAAATGGACCAAGACTTACAAAAGTGTGAAAATATGTGACTTTGCCATCCATCTTGGGTGGAGCCACAGTCGGGCTCTTGTAGTGCCCCAAAGTGTATCCTTGGAAGGTCTTTTTAATAAATACCTCCTTTAACACTGTGCTATTCCAGGTAGCCTCTCAAGCATCAGACCTTGCAGTCTCTGTGGAGCTACACATGAACAACCTGCCTATAGTGTCTTGTTTCTCTCCACATGTCATTTAGGAGATTCAGCCTTGTTGACTGTCCCAGTGTCCCTGTCACTTCACACCTCAGCTATTACCAACTTCTCTGTGCGTCTCCTGCGGCTTCTGCTGTGTTCCCCGAAAGCTCATTCAGAACTGCACCGTGAGGATTACCTTCCTTGCTGACATAATGTCTGTGTCTCCTGGCTTTCTGCTTCATCGGCATGAAAGGCAAACTCATTGTCCTCTTCAAAGTTTCTGATCAATTGACTCTGCAGTGACTCAGCGTTATTGTCTCATTGAGCACAGCCCTCACTGCTCTCTGTCAGTAACACTTGTCTTCACCATCTCATTAGTTGTTTCTCACACAGCCACCTCTGGCCTTTTTACAAAGTGCCTGCTCCTTTGCTGGAAGTTGCTTGCAAACTTCAAAGGAATTAGTTTGTGCTATTATCTCACCCAAGACTTATTTCTGCATCGCTACCCAGAGCTGAACATGTAAAATGCAGTCATTGTGCTCTGTACCCTCCATTCTTTTCACCAGCTTTACTCCTCCTATTTTTGCAACTTACAAATTCTAGGCTTCTTTTTGTTACAAATACTAATGCGGTCCTTAACAAGCCTTGCAGCCACCAAACTGTGGTCTGAAAATCATCTAAGGTAATCTGCTGGTCTCATTTTGCTTGAGTAAAAGTTTTGTGAAAGTTTTAGCTAATCAATAAATAATATTACATGAGAAATTTTGGGAAGAGCCAAACTGCCACTGGCTCTTTAGATATGAGAGTCACTGAGTAGCACAGAAAGCCCCGATTTTTGATAAGGAGAATCTTTATGATAATATGTTGTAACAACATCAAGAGAGCATTATGAAACCTCCATATACACCCATAGCATTATGAAAGTTCTGTGGTCTTTAATTGCTTTCCACATGTTGAAATATCAACATGAAAAGGACACAATGAGGTAGTTACCTGTCTGAGAGAGCAGAGAGATGTGTATCACTACCTAATACCCACATTAAGGAGTGGATTCTGAAGCCTGTTGTTGTTTCAGTATCTTGGCAAATGCTCTATGCTTTCCTAGAGGACTGGCAGCATCAGTTGTGCTATTGGAATACTGAATATGCTGTTCTTATACTACAGTCTTCTGTAGCAGCAAATGCAAGGAAAACAGCATCCTCATACTATTGTCCTCACAATTTCTTTTTAATCCTAAACTGTTCTTTAACAGGATATCAGAAGGGGCTGATCCAGTACATGGTTCCTTCCCCTGTTCATTTCCCAGAGTAAAAATTCAATAGATTAAAAAAAAATAAATTAAATCAGATGCCTGTGTAAAATTGTATGATAAACTAAAAACCTTTAGTGAAGGTTGTCTCTTTCACTGACATTGTTTGAATTATTTCTTCTCTATCATGTATTTTGGTGATAATAATCCTCCAAGTGGTAGGATTCCTCTATGATGGTAAGGCTTGCCTCAAGAAACACATACCCACTTGAACTGTGTAAATTTTTCACTACAACACCAACTCCAGTTACTGCTGCAACACAATCATCCTCTTTGGAAACTCATTTAACCAGTGACACTGCTGCTCCTTATGCCTCTTGTTGCTGTCACTGTGTTTATGCACACACACACATTTAAAAGTTACTGCTTCATGGAAAAGAGTCAATAGGGCATCAGAGGAGATGTACTTGCAGAAGCAAACAGCAATATGAATTTGCACTTGTGTGGATGGTGAACCCACCATAATACTCTGGCCACTGAGGTTCCCTGTTGCTTTTCCTGTGTGTTTATATGGAGAGTTTCATTGTATCATGAATGTTGTCATCCCTGTGTGCAGGTTGTTGGGTTAGCCCTACCTTCCAGCTCTGGTTTGGTGCTTGGGTGTATTTGCAACAACTGTACATCCAGAAAGTGCCTACATCAGCAGGAGGAAGAGTTAGTGCCATACCAGGGTGTTAAAAGAGACCATTACTAATCCAGCCTAGCTGCCTAAACATTGGAGAAAATGGAAAATGAGGGACAATGTGGGCAGTCAATTTCACAATCACCTGAGCATGACACACTGCAATATTTGTAATCACACACTCAGCTGGGGCTGGCTGAGGTAGGAAGGTGCCTCAGGAGATTGTCTGGATTGCCTCAGGAGATTGCAGGTCAGCCAGAGCAGGTTGCTCTGGGCTGTGTCTGCCTGGATGTTCAATACCTTCAAGGTTGCTGATTGCTTGGTTTCTTTGGGCACCCTGTGCCAGTGTCCAGCCACCCTCACAGTAAAAAAGTTTTCCTTGTGTTTCAGTGAAATTTCCCATATTTCATTTAGTACCCATTGTCTCTTGTCTTGTTGCTGGATACCACTATGAGCAGCCTGGTTCCCTTCTCTTCAGTCCTTCATCAGGTCTTTTGACACACTGAAGAGATCCCTCTGAGCCTTCTCTGCTCCAGATTGGACACTCTCAGCTCTCTGTGTCTCCCTGTGGGACAAATACCTTCAGTCATTGAGGCACTCACAGTCTGTCTCCAGTGACACTACACCTCTGTTGCAGTGGGGAGCCCAGCACTTGACCCAGCCCTCCAGGGTGCTGATATCCTCACCAGGGCTGAGGAGAGGGGAAGAATTGCCTTCCTTCACCTGCTGGCAGCACTCTGCTTAATCCAGCTCAGGAGGCTGTTGGCCTTCTGTACAGCAAGGGCACTTTGCTGGATTTTGTCCCACTTGCCCACCAGAGACATTAGCTCCTTTTCTACATAGCTGTTTTCCTGCCAGATGGTTCCAGCTTGTCCTGGTGTGTGGGGTTATCCTCCTGAGGTTCAGGACTTTGCACTTCTGTGTCAAACTTTGAACACCAGATTGTTTCTCCAGCCTGTCAAGGACCATCTGAAGGGCAGCACACTCCTCCCAGTTTCGTGCCAAAACTGCTGAAGACAGTGTCCCATCATCCAGCTGGCTGTTGAAGATGGTAAACAGTCTTGGCTCTGCATCAGCCCCTGGGCTGCACCTTTAGGGACTGGTTTCCAGCTGAACAAACTGCTGCTGATCACAACTTTTTGAACCCAGTTCCATCAGTTTTCAGTCCACCTCACGTACTTTTATCTACACCAGTTTCTCTACAAGGATGTTATCAGAGACAGTGTTGAAAGCCTTGTTAAAGTCAAGATAAAGAACATCACTGCTTGTACCTCATCCTCTCAACTAGTTATTTTATGGAAGAAGGCTTTCAGGTCATGAGGCATGGTTTTCTTTCATAAATCCTTGCTGGTTCTTCATGTCCTTCATGTGTTTGGAAATGATTTCCAGGATTATAGGTCCCATCCTCTTCCCAGAGATCAAGGGGAGGGTGGCGAGCCTGTAGCCCTCCTTCATGCACCTTGTGGCCCTTCTTGAAGATAGGGGTGATCTTTGCTTTGTCCCAGTCCTCAGAAACCCCTCCTGGTTGCCATAGCCTTTCAAAGATGATGGAGAGTGACATTGTCCAGCTCCATCGGCAGTCATGGGTGGATCCATCAGGTATCAGGACTTTGGGTATGTCTAGGTTGTTTATATGGTCCCTAACTGATTTGCCTCCAGTGAGGGTTAAGCCCTCATTGCTCCAGACTTTTCCACTAGGTCCCAGGTCTCACGGGCCTGTGATTTCCACAGGCTGGTTTTCACTGGTGGTCAAAGGCATCCCATACCATGGCCTTTTCCATGCCCTGTGTCACCAGACCCCTTGCCCTGTTGAGTCGTGAGCTCACATTTTCCCTGTGGAAGCTATTGTTGCCCTCCACATCCCTCACCAGACTCAACAACCCATTGGTTGTTGGGTTTCCTGACCCTATCCCTGGACAAACCAGATTCCTGACTGATTCCATTTATCAGTCTCTGGAAAATGCAAGTGGTGCTCCATGCAGCTGTCCAACACACATGTTGTCTCTAATAAACTTGAGGAGAAGCAAAGACTGTGTTTAGTTGTGTCTTTTTACTTAATGAAAATTAAAATGACACATCACTCTATGTGCCGGCCGAGCCCCAATCTCCAAAGAGTGCCACTTAGTATTAGGCTCATTATTGACAGTGGCCTAGTTTCCATTGATGGAGTCATTAAAAGTTTTAGTCTGCAAAGTCGGAAAATGTGGTGGCTGATAGTCCTGATCTGAAATAAGGGGAAAAGAAAAAAGGCTCAAACCCAACCTGTTTGTTAATCTATCCATGCACATGAAAACAGCACAGCAGGATTGGGGAACTAATCCCATTTCAAATCAGATGCCTGCTGATTCTATTTAATGAGCGTTATGTCTTGTTTCTTTTTTAACCCTAAAATACCTTAATTCATATAACAGCATTCTGCTTTTTAAAAATTATTATATTTTTTATCAATTCTGTTAAGGTATTTGCTTCTATAGCTGGACCAAAGATGGATTGCTAACTACCATCTTTACTGCCAAACCACACACTGAACTTCATTCATATGGAAATACCCAGAAAATGGAATTAGCACAAGGTGCTGTGAGCATTGGTACTAATGGAATTTCCTACAGATTTGTACCGTGTGAGTAAACACCTACTGTGTGTAGGAAGAAGTAAAGTTATGGGAGATTGTCTTTGAGCTGAGACATTAAAAGCATCTTTCTCCTCACACATCTTTACTACTCAATAAATATTTTATACCCTAACACTGTGCTCTTTTCTGTGTAGATGCTCTGTCAAGGTTTCTCCACCCTATGTGCCCACTTTCATTAAATTTGCAAAATAACTATTGGGACTTTTGTCTCACTGCCAAATAGGCTAAAATTGGAGAAAGATCTAAAACCTATTAGCAGAGGTTAAGGAGGGGCATTTTTCATTCTCCTGCCAAAGGCCATGTCAGCAGGATGAGTGAATATATGTACCATTTTAATTCAGAAATGTTTATATCCCTTGGTAGCAATGCTTGGACCCAGAGTCCAGGATAATGAAGAAATAATGATCCAATTCTATTGATTATCAATATTAGCTTGATATCATTCAGATATCTATATAGTGATATTAGGGGAAATAAAAGTATATTTATGTAAATTTTATTATTCAGTGTAGACATCAGCTAATATACTAGTACTATTTATTCTCTCAACATCTACTATATTAATTTTTTGTCTGCTGCATAATTCCCAGGGAAAAAAAAACCCCAAAAATCTCATTCCCCAAAATGTCTTTATCTTGGATGATGTCTAGACATTTGTTAAAATAATATAGAACATATTAAAATGGGTAGAAACTTTATTAAAAATACATGTACATNATATACATATACATATACATATACAGGTGTCTGTGTAAGGGAATGCCTGCAGCAATAATTTGCTCAATTCTCTTCAGCCTAGACATCCTCAGCATCCTCTGTTGGTTTATTTGTTTAGTTTACAAGCCAGGGCAGCCTATTCATGTACATAAGCAGCCTGAAGAGTTCCCTCAATAGCAAAATACTTGCAGTAGCATATTTGCAAAATACCTGGTCTCATGAATAGGAAACATGTGATTAAAGACCAGGTAATTAAGGCCAGTGCAGACAATTTTCAACTGAACAGTTTTTATATTTTTCATGCATTTTAGACTTTGCACCTTGGGATCAGTGACTTGCATGATGGTATTTATCATCATTCCAAATCTTTGATAATTTTCCATGTAGTTTGAATGATTCTTCCTTTTTCTGTGCAACGGCTTAAAAGGCAAAATGTTTTTTGGGTGGATGAAACAAAAGCTTAGCAATTCTCCCTTTCACTATGGTACATGTCATAACATTGAGAAAAGAATACAAGTTTGCAAATGATGGGCTGTCATGATTATCAGAAGGCTTAGAAGGGGCTGGAACTATGGGAGATTTCCACCTGTAAATATATGTCAGGTATAAAGCCACGTTTCAGTAAACCAAAGGTACACTCCGTGGAGCAGGGCAGCGAGAGGACAGACGCCACAGTGGCAGCACGGCAGTGCTGACCTACTTGAGCAGGCTGTGCAGTAACCAGCATGCAGCTCTGGCTCTGTTTCAGCAAAACTACGTGTGACCTCCCAAACTGGAATGTAATTTGAAACATTAAATGACTAGACGTATCTTTTGGCAATGCAGTTATTAACTTTTGACTTTATCTCCGGCCCACAAGGCCACCTCTTACATCACAGTGATGCAATGCCTACTAATTGAAAGTCAATTTTCTGCCAGCCAAGGACACTGGCTGCAAAGAGCAGCCACAAACGTGTGCAGAGGGGAGATATTCTCATTATTTCTTCCTCTGACTCCCTCATTCTACCTGCCATCTCTCTTTGCTATTCTTTCTCTCTCTCATCTGCTCACTCATCAAAAACCCTTAAAGCACAGCTTCGTTGGGAAGGAAAAAAGTGGAATGATGTATCCTGACCATATGGAATGGTCTTGCTATGAGAAACTGTCAGAAATTTATTCCTTAGGTTGTTTCTTGGCAAAGTGAACTAATGAACAGGTGTGTAAATAACACGGCCACTCATTTTTTGAAGGAAAAGGTAACAAATGTCTTGAAGAAATCTTGAGCAAAGTTGAATGAAATTTCTCTTGCTTTTCAGTGCAGGTTTGCTTAAATCCTGTTTATATTCAGAAGACATACAGGATTAAGAACCAACATTTCACAAGTCTGCCAAATGCTCTGTCAGCTTTTAATATTTCTGGTTAGTGTTTTTAAAAAACTGGTTCACTCATTCTCTATCCCTCCTGATATATTTATCAAAGGCACATTTTTGCACCAGCTATAAAAATCCTAGCAGAGAAAGATGGTTGAGCTGGAGGTTTTCTGGATCTTAAGCATTTAGGAATCTCTTTCATAACTAGAATTAAATTATTGCTGAGTGTGGGAGAGGCCAAGGTAACATGTTTCTCTTTTGAATTGCAGCAGGTTTTGCACATAACATGATCCTGAATGCAGCTGTTTCTGACTGCTCGCATTGGGAAAAGCACCCAGGAGACGTTAATGCCAAAATCTGGAGGGAACTGCCTGGCCTGAATAGAGGCAGAAGCAACCAAAACTACTAGAAGCTGTTTGGAAGGACTAGTAGGATACAGCTGGAAGAAAGTGCAAATCACAGTCTGCTATTGGCAAGTGACTTCTCTCATGAGTATTGCAAATTTTGGTGCTACCATGTATTTATACAGCTCACTCACATAAAACTTCATTAATTCAGCTAAGGATTCCTAGTCATTTCAGTGGGTTTTGGCCCAAAGGGTAGTTGTCCATTCAGTTGTTGTCCTTCTCAGTTTTCCATAAGGCCTCTCTCTTGGATATATGGAAACTTCCTGTACCTTGCTGCAGATCAGTTGGGTACTCAACCAATGGGCTAACGTAGAAAATTTGGCCAAATCCAGAAAACTGAAAATTGTACAAAATCCAATGAATAGTGATATCCAAGGCTGCTTCATGGCTTTAGCAGACACAAGCCTGATTGGTATATTTTCTAAGTTATGGAGAGCTCCAGATCCTCTTCCACACCTCAGCAGTGTCATTCTGGCTTATCTTTACATTTAAGAACATGCAAGAGGCTTGAGGGTATTTTGTGTTTCATCACTTTCTCATCTCATCACTGTTTGACTCTTTACATTCTTTAGGCTTCTTACAGAACACCTGATGCTGAAGTTCAGCAAGTGAAGTGTTAACATCCAAGGGAGCCTGCCTGACTTGCATGCTGATGTTAATGAAGCTGTGAATTGTGTCATATTAGCCTCATTTGCTTCCCATATGCTTACTCTCATTTTCCCCTCAGAAGCTGCAACTTCACTTTTTGTCTTAATTTGTATGCCCAAAATGCAGCAAGCTTAATTACCAATTATAACCTTGCTCATTTAAAGGCTAAATCAACTGGAAACAATGCTAAAAAGTGTTTCCCTTGAGGAGAACTGAAGGCTATGCGTTAATTTTCTTCACATTTTTTGATTTGTATAAAGCACTGTGTAACTTACAAGTTAATCTCCCCAAATGATGTTAATTTTAAATCGAGATGACACGTGCCCACTCATGGGATGACAGCCTGAGACACCCGCCTTGTCTTCCTCCTTCAACTCTGACCTGCCGTGCAAAATTATCTCTCCCTGAGAGGCTCTCAGTGGAGCACCAGAGCACCCAGGTCTGCCAGCAGCTTTTTATTTATGGCCACCTTTTCCTGCTTTATTTTTTTAACTGCCTTGACTCGTGCTATTTTCTTGACTTTGGAAGTCCCTTGAGAATTTCTTCTAAATGTGATTTCTTCCATCTTAGGAGATGAGAACTCCATAAACTTCCAGGTAGGTTTCATGGAACCCGTGGAAGGTGTAATAGCTGTTTGGGTTGATATACTGGTGATTGCCATGTAACATCCCTCCAATCCATACTGCAAAACTCTCAGACACTCTTTAGCTCCTGAGTGAATTTACAGTTCCTAGTGACAATGTCTATTACTGCAATAAAGACCAGCGGAACTGGAAGAAAAGAAAACTGGATCTGGAAAGCTGCCATTATTATTTATGGAATATTTGCATGCTACAATTCATCAACTATTTGGAGCGTGCCACCCTCTGTTTATGGCAGATGCAAGACGTTTTTCAGCTGTTCTTTTTTTTTGTTTTGCAAAGAGAAAACTATAAGGCATTGAAAATTATGTGCTTTTAAAATAAAAATAACGGAAAATGAAGCAAATATTTAGAACTGGTGATGGGCTCAGTGCATTTATATTTCCTGTAACTCAAGCTTCAGCAGAACCTAAGACTGTAATGGTTGTTGTGTGCTCCACACTTGTTGGCGACCCATGTTTTCCGTACAGAACCACCTGTACCCATCCCTTATCTTCTTTTGAATATAAAAAGTCCCAACCCTGCTTCCCTCCTGGGAAAAAACATACACAAATCATTCATTCAAAGCCCCCTTAGCTTGTGTAGTTCATATAATTTTTAGCTTCTGACTTAGTGGAAAAGTCCCCTTTCATACACCTAGAAATGACTAGACACAACCTCATAATAAGACTAACTTGTTAAGCTGTGTTTAGTATTTGCTCTGGTTTGTCCCTCTTTGATTATTTGACCTAGAAGTGTTTTATGGACCACCACTCTGGCTGTGATGGATAAATAAACATAGTTTTGTCATTTTTCAAGGCAGAACTGAGATTTTTTTTCCCTATGTGTCTCTTTTCCTATTAATTATATCATCCTTTCTCTAAAAGTATGAAGGTAAGCTTTTGTTTTGTTCAGGACGTAGCAGGAAGGCCTGAAGGGATATGGTTGTTCTGGGGTGATCAAATTGTGGCCTTTCAGTACCTGAAGGGACCTCACAGGAAGGATGGAGAGTCTATTTACAAGGGCCTGGAGTGACAGGACAAGGGAAACAGCTTTAAACTAACAAAGAGTAGGTTTAGATTAGAGATTGGGAAGAAATTCTTCCCTCTGAGGGTGATGAGGCACTGGCACAGGCTTCCCAGAGAAGCTGTGGCTGCCCCATCCCTGGAAGTGTTCAAGGCCAGGTTGGATGGGGCTCTGAGCAACCTGGGATAGTGGAAGGTGTCCCTGCCCATGGCAGGGGGCTGGAATGTGATATCTTTGAGGGCCCTTCCAACCCAGGCCATTCTATGATACTGTGATCATGGTGTACACATGCAAAATACACAAATGGAGATGAAGCTATGGTGCAGGCAATATATGTTTCCTTTCCAACAGTTTTCCACATTTCAGCTTCCCTTTTTTCATGGCACCTGACATTTTTATTTAATTCTTAATTCCTGGGATGTATATGAGGTTCTTTCTTTTAGCTAAAGGGGAGGCTTACAAATCCCTGTTAAGAGCAGGAGTGCACTGCACTGGTTGAAAAACTGGCAGGCAAGAAAAAAAAAATTTAGAACCGTTGAAGGTACCTAGAGAGGGATTTTTCCTATGTAGAAAGATCTACATAGTGGCTTCAAATGCTGGTTTTAAGGGACTTTCCTCCCTGGCTGTTACCAAGGGAGCTTGCTCTTGGGAAGAGCTGGTGCTTTTGGAAGCACTATGCTAGAAATTCACATTTATGCACCTCTTACATTACACTGGAGATGATGGTGTGGCTCAGTAGTCATCTTCTGCTCTTATATTTTTTAGCATTTATCCATGCCATGAAAGTTCTGCACACAGTGTTCCAATATGCTTCAAAATAACACATGATGGGGGTTTTGCAGCAACACTGGCATTCCTGTCACCCATGCCTCACTCTGCAGTGGATGGATCATCTTAATGCCTAGTGATTCCTCTAAGCTTTTTGCTTCACGGTACTCAGCACCTTGTGTGAGGATTAAATCCTGAGAGCACAGCAGGTGTGTCCCTAAGTTTAGCTGCTCTATTTATAGTGTTTTCCTGTAAGCATAACACTGCAATTGTCACTCACGCTGTCTTCCTCCAGTTCTGCATGGCACCAGTCTGGGGATGCAATAAACATCTTTTTATGATATATGGCCTTCTTGGAGAAATAAAAATCAATTGCCTAAATAGCATCACATGTAATTAAACAGAAAAAGCTCATTATGGAGGGAATTTAAAGTAAATGGTCATCAGGAAATTCTGAGCTGAATTTTAATATAGCAATACATCTTCTTTGTTAATTTATACTTTACAGTGATAAATTTACATCAAGTTGCCTGTGAAAATGATGTACAAATTCATATAGGCGTATTTTATGCCCAATATAGTGAAAGAAATAAGTGCATGGGAGAAGTGATTATTGCATTTCCAAATGGGTCATTAACTTCCCCTTGACTGCCCTGTAATTGATAGCATAAGTTGCAAGAGTACACAGACCAGTGCAATCATTTATTTTGTTTTGGAGCTGGTGAAGTGCAGACTGTACTAAATAGTTTTGGGGCAAAGAACTGCAGCAAGAGACAAGAACTTACAAATCTTATTTCAATTGATGTTTTATGTATGGGAAATGTTAGCAGTGGTGTGGTCAGTGATACCTGTTTGCTAAAGAAATTCTTGTGGACCCCTGGAAGCAGCTTTGTTGTTGTGCACTGTGCTTTAGTTCTACAGCAGACACAGGTGACAGGGGGAAAGTCTGCAGAAAACAGCAGAGGTCAAAACAGGAAATCATCTGTGCACAGACCATGTCCTTGCCCTTTGAGGAACCTTTGCAACACCTCAACAGTGTGAAAAAAATCAGTAAAACTGGAAATAGGCTTTGTTTTTCCAAATCATTTGCTGCTTAAGGAGAGTGATAGTCTATTGGTTTAGATATGGTGCCATTTTGAAGACTTTCTTCACAGCAGAGGTGCAGAAATGTATCTGCTAGTTAAGATAAAAACCTAGATTTTGGAGCACCACTTTATAAGAGGGAATTAAGATTGCAATTAATTTTACTGCAGCTAAATTAAAGGAAATGCAAGTCTCTGTCTTTTAAAACAGAAGCTTACTCCATTTTTTCCCCCTGGTGGTGACATAACATTTACATTTCCATAGATGATGAGCTAGATTTTTCAGCAGACCAGCCCCACAGGGGACTCATTCCCAAATCCAACGTATTATTTTTCTTTCCATCTGCTCCATGTAGAGCTTGAGGTAAGCTGTTCTTAATGTCTTATGAGGATCACCGTTTCTTGAAAGCAAATGCACTTTTCATTGTCTATAAACACAAAAGATCTTATTACTACCTGCCATGACTTCCTTGCTGCAGTTGCCATTATTGCTTTTAATTGGTAATTCACCAGTTTTAGAGATGAGGTTTTTGAGCCCATAAAACTGCAGGGAGCTCACTCTTAGTCTAAATGGTTCTTCTGAGGATACAGGAAGACTCAACAATGTTATTCACACCTCACAAAAGGCCATGGAAAGCCATGTCTATTACTTTTAAACATTTTCACAGTCAACTGCTCCTTCCCATAACTATGTTTATTTCTTATTAGTCCTTAAATACATTCCTGGTAGGAAATTAAGTAAGTGCCAAGGAAACACACAGCTTTTTTTCTGTCAGGGATCTCTCACAAAGTAGTTCCCTTGCCTTCATCTTCCTAAAGTGTTGTGCCTTAGTCTTTGCAAAGGATGAGCATAAAAATCCATATTAAGGGCCAATGGATGTGTCTCTCAATTGTGGAAATGGGATCAGTAGGATGCAGTTGCAATGCCCTCCCAATTTAAATGTCTCTTCAAGGGCTGAACCTCTGGGGAGTGTTTTGCCCATGGCTTTTGCATGGTGGTGCCTCCCTTTGGAATACCCACCTGGCAGTACTCAAGGTGCTGGACCAGGATGTCGAGAGGGACTATTTACAAGGGCCTGGAGTGACATGGGGCAGTGGCTTCAAACTGGCAGAGAGTAAGCTTAGACTAGATATGAAGAAATTCTTTCCTGTGAGGGTGGTGAGGGCCTGGAACAGATTGCCCAGAGAAGCAGTGGCTGTCCCATCCCTGGAAGTGTTCAAAGCCAGATTGGATGGGGCTTGGAGCACCCTGGTCTAGAGGAAGGTGTCCCTGTGCCCATGGCAGGGGGTTGTAACTAGCTGATCTTTGAGGTCCCCTCCAAACCAGGCCATTCTGTGATTCTGGATGTCAAAGGGAAGATCTCACTGCCGGATGTGGAGCAGAAAGCAGCCAGTGAGTGCTGTGGGTCAGCCACAGAATGGCTAAACACAGCTCAGGCAATGGCATCCTTAGCTGGGTGTTTGGGTGAGGAAAAAAGCCAGGCTGACTGACTGTAGAAGTTATGGGAATTGGCACACTGGGAGAGGAAGGTCAGCCGCTGTTTCCACTCATTCCTTTGAGTGTGATCATGGGATGCACATGCTCTTACATGTGCTGGAGTGTTTTGCTGTGTCTCCAAACGCCTCTAGGCACACCTGAGCCCCCACAGCTTTTTCTGGGCTGCAGTAGGTTGCCTGCAGTCCTAAAACACTCCAGGGACAGCTCACGGCTTTTCCTGCTGTCTCTTCCCTGGTCATCCTGCATCCCTCTGCAGTGTGGGTCATTTTTCAGGCTTGGACAAGACCCATTTGGTCCGGGGTGTAAAGGGACATGTGAAAAAATGGTATCATAGAATCACAGAATATACTGAGTTGGAAGACATCCACAAGAATCACCAAAGTTCCACTCCTGGCCCTGCACAGGACAACCCAAGAGTCCCACCGTGTGCTGAGAGTGTTGTCCAAAGGCTTGTTGAATTCTGTCAGATTTGATGCTGTGACCACTTCCTTGGAAACCTGTCCCAGTGTCCAACCACTCTCTGGGTGAAAAACCTTTTCCTAATATCCAGTCTAAACCCCCCCTGACACAGCTTCAGGCCATTCCCTTGGGCACTTGTCACTGGTCATCAGAGAGAACAGATCAGTGCCTGTGCCTCCTCTTCCCCCTATGGGGAAGCTGCAGACCCCAGTGAGGTGTTCCCTCAATCTTCTCTTCTCCAGGCTGAACAAACCAAGATACCTCAGCTGCTCCTTGTATAAATCTAGGAAGTTAGGCAGAGTAGGGGCCCAGTAAGTTCTGCACTTCCCATGGGAAGTCTGTGATGTTTTGTGGCATCTCTGTGAAACCAGGGAACACAGCTGACTGTGAACCTGCAAACACTAAATGTAAGGAAAAGTGAGGAGAGGAACTGCATTCTGGCAGTTTTATGTCTCATTTCCATGCCTCTGAAATGGGATCAGTAACCTCTGTTAGACATTGCTTTATCTTTTGTACTCAGGTTGGCTTCCTACCTGTGCCAACATTTTACTTTTTTTTTCCCCACAGAATGACACTTACAAAGGAAAAATATGTATAGAACTGTGCTAAAGAAAACAGACAACTCACAAAGGAAATTACCTGCTTCCTTTTCTCCACCTTACCTTGTTTTCTAACGACAAAATGTTTCAGTGACTGTACTGCAGTGTAGTAGCTTGGTAAAAACAACTGCTAGTAAATGCCCACAGGATTTGTACTGATTTTGAAAGACCTCAGGATGAAGACTTGTCAGATTTGTTTAGTTTAAACTTGTCTTGGCCTGGCTGGAGCTTAGTCTACATGTATTTTAGATGTTACAGCAGTCTTTCTAATGACCAGGTGGCTATGCCCATGCCTTTTGTCCTTGTTTGTCTTTCTACAGTATGAGTGCAATTTTGCCTAGATAGTAGAACCATGGATTATCCTGAGTTGGAAGGGACCCATCAGGATCATGAGTCCAACTCCTGGCCCTGCACAGGACAGCTCAAGAATCCCACCATGTGCCTGTGAGCATTGCCCAAAGCTCAAACATATGTTCATTTACAATATCAACTATATGGATTTAATTTTAGGTAATCTCTTGTTGTTTTTCCCTTAAGATCAAGGACTTTTCAGTATAACAGTCATTGATTTGTAACCTTTGATTTCAGTGTCTTCATACTCATTCCATAACATTTATTTAGGATTCATTTCTAAAGAAGATTAATGATGGGGGGAAGACATTTCTTTAATAAATCTGAAAGTACATTTCAGCAAGGATGCTAAAGAAAAGAGTATCTTTTGAAGTGCAGCTGAATGCCCCAATTACTATAATTTTTGCAATTACTTTTTTTTTCTCTTTTGAAATTGAAGTGTATTAATTGCAATTTCTCCTCAGTGAAATAGTGGGAAGAGAAAAAATTCATACTGAGGATAAACCCTCCTCATACAGCCACAGCATGACCCCATAGCCTGAAAGTCTGAGGGCAGGAATTTTCTCTGGTATTGGAAACACCTCCAGAAGTGTTTTCAATCTTGTGCCTGTGCAGGAATGAAAGTCACTTCGGGGGACATTTAGGTCTTGGTGCTGATTAGAAGCCTTCTGCAGGACTGTGGAAATGGTCCTTAATCTCCTACAAGGATAATGAGCCTTATCTATCTGATGAGTTCAACAGCAGCAGGCTTAGGCCCAGAGTCCCTTGGCAGAGAGAGATGCTAAATTGATTTCTGTACTTATGTCAAATAGCCTTGTTTGATTCCAGTGGGGATAATTTTTCATTCAAGCAAAGATCTTAGCTGGAATGCAAATGTTCATAGGCATTTGATGAATGAAAGCACAGTGATCATACACAGCTTAGCTTGTTTATTGCTAGTCATCTCACAGAAGAAACGTGAATCTGGTCTAACATGTTCTCATGCAAGGATGTCACCATTGCAAAAATGATGCAAATGCAAGCAGAGCTTGATCCAAACTATACACAGAATTATTTTGTACTGTGTAGTACTTTTGGAGCATGCTGCTCTTGGGGTTGAGCATTGCTCACTTGCTGTAGCCATAACTAAATTACATCCTGGCCGTTCAGGTGCATTATTTCTGCACCGTGAGTTACCTTGCAGCACATTTCAGTTAATGGTAGTTAGTCTGGAAAAAAAGTGCAAGGCCTCTGTAGAAAGGATTAACTATTGTATACCTGACTGTTGCAGGGGCGAAGCTGGGCGTGTCCCAATTTAGGAACACTGGAGTGAAGCTCAGGAGACGGCTGTTGCAAAAAACTCTTTCTCCTTTATTTACAATCTAACTCCTTTATACATTTGTACAGAGGTCAAGGGATTGGCTACACAGGCCTCCACCCCTTCAACCTGGATGGTGGACATCACCATCAATCATTTCTTCTCTCACAGGAGAAGTATGTAAACATTCTAAGAATAGACGTTATTTACATGAAGACTACATGAGAAAGTTCTACAGAAAGACAAGAGACAGAAAACTCAGGGCAACACCTGACAGCAAAAGCAGAGTGCTTTTTCTCCAGTATCAGATCTCACAAGAGAGGATATATCACAGCACACAGGAATGTGATAAAGCTGCGTTCTAGGGCAGAACCTGTCTGTGCCCAGCTTGCTTAAAAAAGAATGATAGATGTCTTTTTTTTAGATCCATTCCAAATCTCCTGGTAAAAAATGCACTATTGCTAAGAATATATTCATCAATATTTATAAGTAGCAGGAATATGTTAGACTGGGAGAACTTATGGATCTGGATTTTTGGCCTTTTCTTCCCTAGCCATATAAGTTCATCTAATAAAACCTAGCTTCTT
>VZDJ01006092.1:9654955-9728835 GCA_008694505.1 Cyanoderma ruficeps
ATTATTATTATTATTATTATTATTATTATTATTATTACTTCAAGCAAATTAAAAGCTAGAAACATGAAAGTGCATCTGACTGTACAGTACATAGTTGTGCTACATATAACCTTGAGGGCACCTGGTCTCCCCCAGAAAAATCACAGTCCAGAGCTAGGATTTTAGGATTCCTCTGAGATGCATGAGAAGAATTAGACACCCAAGGTGGTACCAACGAATGTAAAGAAGGCAAGAGACAGAAAACACTGAAAAATGAGTGGGTCTGCACTTACCTTGGCCTTAAACAAATTTATTCTGTCTTTCATGGGTTTAATTCTTCCTGTTCCAGCTCTCTCCAAGGTCTCTGCTTTATAAAGAAGTGACTATTTTACAGAGTGCATGCAAGGAGGCAGATACAGTTAAATTTCTTTTGTCTAGTAGCCCAATAGCATGTCACTAGCTCACATTTAGTCTGTGATGCTTATTTCCACAATATTGCCAAACCTTAGGCAGTTGCAGGTGTGGTTTAGATGCCCTTGGAACTAGGTGCCTTCAAAAGGCAAGATAATGTAAATTGTATTTATATATAATATTTCCTTTAGGTGCCAACACTACTTGCATCATCTCTTGCATCATCTGGAACAGTTATCTTCCCATTTTTTCAGCATCCTCATCCAAAATGTCAAATCCTTGCTCTGCTGAATTGCAAAATTCCTTTGGTTTTAATAGGGCTGAGAATTTATCTCTGAAGCAGGGAGAATGGGGACTAGAGAGTGAGAAAGAATGGTCATCAATTTGAGGAACAAGAATAAGAGCAGCAGTGAAGACAGACTAGGCTTTTTATTCTTTCAGAACAGCAGAATTATAAAATTTATCTCCGACTGTAGGTTAGCTCTATATATAGATCCATGGTCTTCATCATTTCTGCTTAAGCCATCCCAAGTTTTCTTCTGACTTCTAGTTGCATTGTCAAAATCTGTTTGCATTGTCAAAATCCAAGCAAAAATAGCAACTGAAACATTCAAAATAAAAATATGAAGAATTAGAGAAAACTTGATCAAGATGCTTAATTATTTAATGACAATTTTTTCAGGGAGGGAAAGAATAGGTCGGATGTTTCACACTGCACAGCAAATGGGAGGCTAGACAAAGGCATAATGTACAATAAAGGGTGGCATATAGGATATTCAAAGCATATAGAAACTTCCCATCCCATAAAATAAGTCATGATAGTTTAAAATTAACAAGCTGATCACACATACACAATGTTATGTGGAACTCCTTGCCAAAAGATACAGTAGCATGCAGACATTTATGCAACTTTAAAACAAGAGAACGAAATGAACCACAAGTTACGTTTAAGGAGGTCAGAAGAACCAGCAAACCTCAAACTCCTTCTATGTCTGGGACACAGGGGCCTCATACACAGTTAGTCCCTCATGCACAAATGGTCACTGAATGTCTGGTGGTCAGGGGAAGCCCTTGCTGGAGAGGTTCCTGGTGACTGCCCACCACAGAGGCTCCTCCGAGGCTCTGGTGCCAGGTGGTGCCAGGGACAGGCTGTGGGACCAGATGTGTTTGATGTGCTGTGGCAGGTCCTGCACACTCGGAGCCAAGCACTGACACTGACATGAAAAGCCTGTGGGGACGTGGGTTGGCCGTCCTGACAAAAGCACCAGCTTTGAGATATGTCAGAGTGTGCGTCTGAGAGCTGGACAAACAATGTTTGACATCCTTGAGGGCTCATTAAAAGGGCTCTGGGCTTTCTGGGTTAAGGTTTTTAGTACTTCCCACTGACAATGCAGCCTCATATGCTGCTGTCTAAACCAAGATGTATCAATCTAAGCATAGCAAATACGTGCACTCTTGTTGCTTGGCAGTGATTTGGGGATCCAGGCTAAGTCATTACCAATTGGAAAAACACCCTCACGTGTCCTGCTGGTTTTTTTCCAGTGTACAGACAAACTTGTTAAAAACTATGTTGTGTATTTGTCTGGGCATAGAATGATAGAAAAAAGAAACCTATGACTGCATGGTGATGGAACCCAGAGGTGAATAAGGAAGATGTTCATATATAAAAAGTCCATCCATGCTTGCAAGAGTGAAATTTCTGTGTTGACAGCTGCAAAATTAATTATAAGCAATGTGCATGCTTCTAAGAAATAAATTGTGCCTCTTAGGTGCCTCTATGTCAATTTAGTATAAATAACAAGGGAAACTGAGGTGATAGCAGAATCACTAAAGTTGGAAAAGATGTCTCAGATCATTGAGTCCAATATTGGACTGGTTACCGCCTTTGTTAACTAGACCATGACACTAAGTGCCACATCCAGTTGTTTCTGGAATGCTTCCAGGGGTGGTGACTCCAACACTCCCCAGGACAGCCCACTCCAAAGCTTGACAACCATTTCAGTGAAGAAATTCTTCCTGATGTCCAACCTGAACCTCCCCTGATGCAACCTAAGGCCATGTTCTCTTGTCCTGTCGCTGGCCGCCTGGGAGAAGAGCCAGGGCCCCACCTGGCAACGCCCTCCTTTCAGGGAGTTGTAGAGAGTGGTAAGGGCCCCCCTGAGCCTCCTTTTCTCCAGGCTGGGACCCTCCAGCTCCCTCGGCTGCTCCTCATAGGATTTGTGTCCCCAACCCTTCCTGAGCTCCATTGCCCTTCTCTGGACACACTCCCAACCCACAATGCCCTTCTTGTAGTGATACATTTTTTTTTCTGATGGGTTTCCAAAGCCAAATCTTAGCATTGGATTATTTAAAAAATTGATCCCAAATGCTCGGAGGACAAGGTGATGTTTTACCACCAAAGGGAGATGTGCAATGAGGCAGTGAGGAGCTGGAGTATTACTGCAATGAAAACAAAGCACACAGGCACTGTATTCTCCTGTAGCATGGCTTCAGGCGCCACATTAAGCAATTCACAATGAAAAACCAACTACTAAACAATGTCATTTTGTTTCAGAACCCTTCTACCACGTCTGTGCTGTCAGCCCAAGCTGAAGGCCAAATCACGGCTTTCTACAGTGAACAGAGAAGCTCATGAATAAATGGAAATGTTTTCCACATCTCTGAGTGCGGGTGCTGAGGAGGCAGTTCAAAGTAGCTGAAATATTAAGGGACTAGACTCATATGGACACACTAAGACATAAAATATTTTGGAATATATGCTGAGGTCTCTGCTGTGTTGACCACACTCCAGAGTAGAACTAGTGAGGGCTTTAAAATACGTTATGTGAAAGCAAGACCTATAAAAAACATCCTGTTTAAGTAGATGGATCAATACGGTTTGTGAAATTTCTAAAGCTCAGCAACCAAACAGAAAAACAGATTTTTAAAGAGATGTAGGAATTGCAGTTCAGTTTCTACCATCCCTATTTGAGGAGTGATCTCATTTTCATTGCAATTCACAGAATATTTGGATAAAATGGAAGACTATTTAATCTATAGCCCTTTCTAACTTGTGTACTTATTGGCTGAATAATTGATTTGCTAGCATTCTGAAATATTTATGGTGTGGATTTCAATTCTAAAAAGCCCCCAGTGTTCCTTCAAGTTTATCATAAGTTACTTTGCCTCAACTTGCTGACAAAAATAAGAGGTACCAATGCGAAGAAGCTGAGCTAGACTGAGCTATGCCTTGACTGAGGTATAGCACAATCTATAACTTTTCATTTACCAGAAGCAGTAAAGCAAGTATTGTTTCATTAAAAAATACCACATAACCCCAAAGTATTTAGATGCAAATAAAAATTGTAGTCTAAGTAATTTGCACAATCCCCTGTCAGTCTGATTTTCCTTAGAAAGCATGCATATATAACTGAGGATGTTTTATAATCCCTAGTGGATTAAGCCTTTCATCTCAGCATGCCATGATGTCTCCATTTCTTCCTTTACATTAGTATGACAGAATGAATAGGAATTATTAATGTACATTTATTAAAATAAACATGTACATCAGTGATCACAGCCTTTGCAAAGCACAGCTAGCTTAATATGGATGAAAGACATCTTCTGTAATGAACACCTTTAGGAATTTCATATAATTGTATTTTTCAATAGGCAGGACACTTCACGGATTGAAGCTTTCTTAAGGGAACACTTTAGATTTGCTTCCATTTTTAAATTGCTCCTCAAGAAAATATTTAATGATGTATTGGAAAAAGCTGAACTAAGATATTTTTTGATTCTCGGATATTTTTTGATCATACATCTTGTGCTGCCTGTTGAAATTCATCGAGAAAGGCAGGCCTTTGTTCCTGTGCTTCTCCTGGCCTTTATGGACTAGCTGTGAGATGGTCATACCTGCATTAATTGCATCTCTTTTGCTATTAAAACACCATGGAGCTAAAATTCAGTATATCCATCCAAATGGAAGACTGACTCCAAGCACTCAGACTATGGTGTACTCAGGAAGAAACTGAGGCAGAATTAAATAATAATAATAATAATAATTGCACCAAGGCAGAATTAAATATTTCAACATTTTAAACTCCGCTTTCTCAAGGAAAAAAATAATTTAAGGAAGAAAATTCTTTGATTTCTCATAATGTTTTGGGAATAAAAGATTTTTGAATGGAATTTTCCTTGCAGTGTAACTTGGAAATTTGACTAGCTCCCTGCAATACCACAAGTATGTAACACATGGGATCTTAAACTTCTTGCTGCCCTCCGGTGGGTGAAAGGAATAATTCTTTTAACAACAACGTGGGAAAAAATGTAACAGGGAAATAACTTAGTAGGAAGTAAATTCCACATGAATTAATAGGATTGTCTTTCTTGGGACACAAATGTGGATTCCACTCCTCAAGAAAGCTGTTGGAATCAGGCAAATTAGATTTAAGCTCTGTCACACTTTTCTGTTAAATGTTGGCACCTTTTCACTGTGAAGATAAAATTAATATTAAAATCCTTAGAGTAAATCCAGACAGAAATGAAAAAAAAATAATTTGTGGAACACCCTAATGCTTGCGGTTAACCAACAGGTTCCAGGATGACAGAAAACATGAACAGTCTTAACTGTTAAACTTAAACTAAACAGTCCCTAAAACTCCCCTCATACAGGGTTGGGCCACCACCCAGAAAGAGAAATAATTTTCAGTTCTCCTTTCTGTCACCACAGGGGAGGATGGGTTGGTCAATTACAAAGCCGTCATGAATGTTTTGATCTGGGGAATTCCTGGATTTAGAGCTCCTGACAAATTTCTTTGTGACAAGAAGATGAAGAGAAATGACGTAAGAAGTTATGTGTAAAATTAACAGCACTGGGGGAAAAAAAAAAAAAGAGAGAGAAGTAAAACCAAACCAGAAATAAGGTCTTTGCCACAGGCAACTAAGCTGTCTGTGAAAAATAGCATCTCCTCTCTCTCTTTATTTGTTAACAACTTGAGCCCCCTTTCCTCAGACAACTTCAGTTCTACATTTGGTTTTTCCAGTCCAAAAAGTCTAAAGTCTTGAGAGGCAGTGTCACTCATAATAACACCAGTGGGAAAAAGGACAGGACTTTTTCACCATGGCACTGTCCACCAGAGTATCTCATGTCGTAATTCTAAACAGCACCTATGAAACAGAATAAAGATCTTCAAGTAACTTTTTTTCCAATTTTTTTATTTTTAAGGCAGATTGTGGGATTACGAACCCAAACCCTGTGTGCAAACCTCCAGGTCTTGTGTTTCCCACCTCTTTGACACTGCTCACCACAGGAGCTGTGTCCTTGTTGAGCTGCTCAAAGGCTTGTTTTTGCTCAAGGCCTCACTCAAAATTGTTCTACTTTCAGAGAACTTGATAAAAAGGATTCACAAGGCAGTTGTAACTTGGAATATGCTTTCTCTGGAATCCCATAAGGCCTAGGAAAGCTTGTATTTCTTTCTTGTTAGCATATGAGGACATAGTTGATACTTTTATGATCACATCCATGGGGAGATGACAACGTCCATCCTGCTATTTTTTTCCCAAGAACCGAATCTGTCGTGCAGGTCACTTGATCTTGCTTCTTTGTGTGGTGCCAGGCATTGAATCCACACAATCCAGTATACTGAGTATTCCTTTCCTCCTCCTGGCTTTCACTGCCTGTTCCTGGCTGCAGTATTCACTGTCTGAGCCTTTCAGTGCCAGACCAGATCCCTTCTGATGCCCAAAGTAGGATGCTGAGAACACTAAACAAAAAATAATCTTAAAACCCCTTCCCCCCACCACTTCCTTCTCCCTCGGTTTAGCCTCACTCCAGATTTCCCTACCTCTTCTGCCTGAGTGGTGCAGGAGGATGGGGAATGAGGGTTGTGGTCACGTCATCACTTCTGTGCTCTCCTCACACTCTTCATCTGCTCCAGTGTTGGTTTGCTCCCATGGGAGAAAATCCTCCATGAATGTCTGCAATGTGAGGTCTTCCCATGGGCTCCACTTCTCCACGAACTGTTCCAGTGTGGCCCCTTCCATGGGGTGCAGACCTTCAGGCACAGACTGCTCCAGTGTGGGTCCCCCACAGGGTCACAAGTCCTACCACGAAATCTTCTCCAGTGTGGGCTCCTCTCTCCAGGGGTCTCTCTGGATCCTGCTCCAGCTTCCCATGGGGTCAAAGCCTTCTTCAGGCATCCACCTGCTCCATCGTGGGCTCCTCTGCAGTCTGCAGGTGGGTCTCTGCTCCCCATGGACCCCGCTGTGCTGCAGGGCCACTGCTGCCTCTCCACGGGCTGCACTGGGGGCTGCAGGGGAATCTCAGCCCTGGAGCAACTCCTGCCCCTCCTTCTGCACTAATCTTGGTGTCTGCAGGGCTGTCCCTCTCACACGTTCTCACTCCTCTCTCCAGCTGCAGATGCTCAGGTTTTGTCCTCCTCTTTTTAAATTTGCTTTCACAGAAGTTGCACCGCTGTCCCTGATGGACTCAGCCTTGGCCAGGGCAGGTCCAGGAGCCAGATGGAGCTGACTCTGTTGGACATGGGAGAAGCTTCTGGAAGTTCTGCAGCCACCCCAGCAGCTCCCCTGCTACCAGAATCTGGCCACACAAATCCAGCAATCTGTTAGTCTGAAATAATTGTTTCAATTTTCCTATAGCTTTTGGGAGAATAATTTCTTTTAAGTTATATATTTATTTGTTTTTCTTTAAAAGTTTTAGTTGTACAGATTTCTGTTTAAATTTCTTCTAAATACTATAAATCAACACAACCATAAATTAGTTCCAGTTGATCAGGAAAAAAAACCACAATCAAAATTAACTCAGTAATTAAATAGTCACTTGAGCTTAACTGATGCACTGTTTAGTGTATAATCTGATCAATACTTCTTCAACTAAATCATTTGTACTATCAATGGCAACTTTTCTTCTTCATTTCATGAATTTCAAGCCTTTTGAACACATGCAGGGAGTGTTCATTCAGTATTGAATCATAATAAGATTGTGATTTATTAATTAAAAAGAATGTTGAAAGTCAAAAGAAAAAAAAGTAAAACTTAAATCCACAATAATAACAAATTCTGAATGCTGCAATATTCAAGCAATTTTGTTGAGTCTTAGCTCTCTTTGGTGCTTTGCAAGACATGCTCTGCCCTCTGCTGATTAAAAGGATAAGACTAGTTTGTTCCAGTAAAAGAATAAATTGCATTTAAGTAGTTCTTTGGCACCAACCCACTTCTGCTAATTCAAGTTAATGTAAAAGATCCACTTAGTTTACTTAGTGAACAGAATCATCTGAGAAATATTTATCATTATATATTAATGATGGATGAAATTAAATACTACTCAGTATTTCTTCTTTAGTAGTACCCAGGAGCATGATGTGCCAAGCAGCACATATTCTTGCTCCCAGTTTTAGCAGAAATTAATTTCTTGCAAATTCACACCATCAGTATCTATGTAGGTGAACTTAATTATGCTGAGAATTTCATGCTTTCACTATCCTATATATTGAAGCATCCCTGTGAAATAAGAAAATCCCATTGTTTCACACCCAGAAAGAGAGTTGTGGAATGGATGAATTTAGTCAGACCCATGCCTAATGAGAGCAAGGCAGTAGGGAGGCACAGCTTTCCTCTTAGTCCAGGACAGACTGTTTAAATTTGAAATCTAAAAATGTAATAAAAAAAATTAAATTTTGAATCTGTTGGCAGATTATTTGCTCCTTCTTTTCTTGTCAGTTTGTTCACTTCCCCAAGGCATCCCAGGGGTAAAATGCCACGTGGGTTCTCACACACACATGGAGCTCCTGTGTCTGGTTCACCAAGAGTATGGCATTGGTTTGTTTGCATGAAGTGAAAAATCAAGGATGGTCTTGGAATAAACTGGGTGCTTACCCAAACATCTTTGGCCTAGAAACAGCTGAAACCAGAGATTTTCCATCTGTTTCCAGTGAAACTCTGTGCCAGCCAGGCCAGGGAAAACTTTCCATACTGCTTCAGATCTGGTATTTCTCCTGAACAGGAAATGCAAGCATATAAGAAAATTGAAAGAAAACCAAACTAAACTTTTTGTAGCTTCCACCTACGCTCTGATATGATTCAGAGCCAAAGCAGTTCAAATGTTAGAGGTACAAGGGCGTAGAAATTCCCAGAGTTAGAGTCAGATTAAATGTTTTGGGATGAGATGTCTGTACTACAATCAGTTTGTACTGGTTGTTCCTCTTTACTGGGTGCTGGTGAGGCCACACCTTCAATCCTCTGTTCACTCCTGGGCTCCTCACCCAAAAGAAAGACACTGAGGTGCTGGAATGTGTCCAGAGATGGGCAGTGGAGCTGGGCAAGGGTCTGAAGCACAAACCTGATGAGGAGTGGCTGAGGGAAAGACTGAAGTTCGTTATGGTTTGAAGAACCACGTGATCATGTGGGGTCATGGTTTAATACTGGCTTTGACAGTGTTATCATTTAACTAGATGATCTTAAGGGTCTTTTCCATCCTCAAGGACTCTACAATACCAGCATTTTGTAATGGAAAAGATGCTGCTCCATTAATAGGTGTGAAAACAAAATGCATAACTTTTTCTTATCAGTAGCACAAGAGATCTTGAACCTTTCTGAGACAGGGATGCAGCTAAAACACATCTTTTGTTTGGTTGGGGGTTTGGGGCGTTGTTTCGTGTGCTTTTTGTTTGTTTTTCATAACCCACTGCTATGATATGTCATGTACGTAGATGATATCATACTCAGGAGAGCCGAGAACACTTCCCACGACTGGATACGTTCTGCGTGTCCTTTCCCTGTGAAAATGTGCCTCTCTAGATGTTTTTGCTGGGGTTTTCCCGGAGCCCGCAGGAGGGCAGCAGGACACCGCGCTCGCAGCCGGCTCCCGGAGAGAGCAGCTCCGAGCATCTCGCAAATCCCAGCGTTTTCCAAGCCCTTCCATACATTCTGCTGGGCGCATATAGCTTTTGTGTCCGCATCTTTCATTGTGACAGTCCTGGTTAGTGATGGGCTCGGTGGATGCGAGTTGATTTAGGCCGATTTGGGCATGTTTGGACATGATTTTTTACACATAGAGCCAGCATATTTCTGCAAAATCCATTGTTTAGGTGGCTCCAAAAGGACTTTGGGGGAAAACTCTTCCCATGTATCTCTAATATTGTTGCAATTAAAAAAAAAACCCCAACAAATTCAAGAGGATGTTAAACCTCGTGCTTCAGCAATCAAACTAATATTGAATCAGCAGAAATTGTGATGATAGATATAGGAGGTGATGATATAAGGTCATGAGGACTGACCTACTGATCCTTCCTTTTCTCCAGGATGCCTGATACTGATGACTGTCAGATCAGATGGATGTGAGATCTGATTTACTGGGGCAAGTTCAGCATTCCTGTTCCCAGGCCCATTTTATAATCTCATTTAAGAGGTTGCTGTAGTTTACAGAATTGAAACAGTCCATAGGAATCAGGCTGAGTCATCCTGAAGTTTCTAGACAGTATTGAACCTGTGCCAGTTAAAGAAAGGAATTCCCCAAAGTATGGGGTGTGTTCCAGGGTGCTGAGTTTGTTACTGTCTGGACAGGAGTGACCATACAGAGGGTGGCTCTGGGGCTTTTCTTTCCTCTGTTCACATTCACTTCCTCCATTTTGAGCTACCAGGTCATCGTTGCTGGAACTGTGGTTTATTTTTCAGCTGTAGAATGCTGTGCTTTGAGATAAAAATCATATTTGAAAAATGACCCACAATTCTTCCCTCCTCCTTTTTTTTTTAAAAAAAAAATTCATGTGCACATACACTGGATAATATTTCGTGTTATTGCCACATGTTAACCAGGAAAAAAAATCCTGGGCTTTTCCAGGAATTACACTGAACATAGTGTTCCTGGCTGCTCTCTATTCCTTCAGTGTCTGATGCTGGAAATCAGCTACAGACCCTGAGTGCAGCCCTTCAGGTGAACTTGTCAGCAGTATTAACACATCAAAAAAAAAAAAAAAGAGCTTTACTTGCACAACATTTCCAAATAGGAATTAAGTCCCTAAATGCCTTTCAGGATGTACCTTTTAAGGTGTATCTGTGCAGAATTGAAGAGCTGTGCACAGATCATCAAACTGGTAATGATCAAGCTAATCTTGAAACAGGAAACAATCTAACTGGGTTCATTAGACTAAAGACTTGCCCTAATGGATGCAATTAAAGAGCTTACAAGCCAGGCTGATACATCTGCCGGGCATTGTGTGGGGCACAGCCCATGAAAGTGTCTTTGCAGGTAGAGGCCATCTCAGAGTTCTGAGAGACCTGTCTGTGCTCCATTGCATCATGCAGGTAGAGGGACCCTCGATTCCAAGATTGAGGATCCTGATTTTAGCATTGTTGCCTTGCAGGTCAAATCCCACGTGTGATAAAAAGCTTCAGCCATTACAGCACTGTTGTCTTTCTTTCATTATAAAACAGCCTTTATGGGTAGGTAATTGGAAATCACCTAAACCCAGAACTTTTAAAATTAGTATTTTTTGTGCTTTGGTGAGCAGACAACATGAACAAGGAGGAGGAAATGTATGTAAGGAAGAGACATTTCATAGATGGCACTGGGACAAAGTTAACATTACAATGAGTTGTGATCAGGAGTCTTGTCATGTGCAATAGTATTTGGGAGAGACAATCACGGAAAATAAATGTTGCTGAGCTGCCATCTAGTCTTCAGTTTTTTTCACCTATTCTCTTCTTTATTTTTAATATCAAAACACAATTGATGCCAAATTTTTATTCCCTTATGATCAGAAAATAAGATCTTAAAATTCAGTTCATGTCTGAGATAATGCAAGTTTAAGGAGTTACATACAGAGCTATATAAACCTGTTTGTGCTTTTGTATAAAAGGATAGCACTCCTAAAGTGAATAGTAGGTAGGTCCTTGAAATTCACACGATTACCACTGTGAATGATTCCAGGGAAGGAAATGCCAAAAAATATTCCAGCAGGCCTTTGCAAGTCAGGTTCTGAAGGGTAACTCAGCAGCAGGACAAAAGGAGCTGCAAATGAAGCCTGAAACCCCTTCCTGCCCACGCACCTGCCGGGGCAGGGGCTGTGCTGAGGTGCTAATTGAGTGTGAGCCTCCTGCCTGCCGTGCTGGCACCAGAAAGAGGGAGATACACTGCACAGATGTATTTTGGGTTTCATTCAGCCATCCTATTATTTTATGAGTTATTGAGGGAGCATCGTCATTTTTAATCTAAGGGAAAAATCCTCTCACATCTGCTAGGCATTTGTCATAGGAATGAGAAAAGACAAATCTTTTCTTAGCAATAGCATGAAATCGCTTCTCCAGATTCCCTCCAGCTTTAAAAATAGCTTTGTGCTACAAACACCGTCACATCAGACTTGGCATCAGCAAAATTCTGTAAGAAAGGAAGGAAGATTTGGTCAAAAAAGGGTCACTTTTACCCCAAAGCACAGTTTCCTTCATATTCTTTCTACTTTTAGTTAGCAGAAAATAGGGAGAGGATAATCTTTTTCTATTAGATAAAGATAAATACAGAGGCTTCAGCCTACTCAGAACTGTAAAAAGAACAGCAGGATATTAAAAAAAAAATTAAAATCCTTTTAATAGTCAATATTCATTAAGTGAATACATGTGATACCTTTAAATATATTTGTATTGCTCATGTTAGATTATAGAAACAGTTATCCTTCGGAAAAGTGCACAGATATTTCAAAAGATTCAGTTGTCTGCTATTGAAATGATTCTCCAAAAAACATGCACCCCAGCAGAAACCTGCTCCTGTGAGACACAATACGTAACTTTCTACATGTTAGCTTTTGTTCAGGACCAGTGTACCTATAAACAATTCACATTTTCACCTCAAATTTAATAAACATTTTTCTGGCAAATATTTGTGAGTAGTGTGCGCTTGCTGCAGCAGGATTGCTTTTATCATTGCTTCTCAGCACGATTTTCACAGTGTAATTCAGATATATGCTTTATCTGATAACATTTTGGGATTTTGGGTTAGGCATCCAAGTAACAGAATCATAGAATTCTATTTATAGAATTCTATATCTATATTCAAGAATAGAACTACCCAGGCTGGAAGGAACCCTGAAATTTCCTCTGGTCCAAGCTTTCATGAGAAGGGGATCTTCAATGGGAGTCTAGCACCCTGTCCAGTGACATCTTGGAAATCTGCAATAATGGGGACTCTACCCTGTCTTTGGGAAGGTTGTCCCAGTGGGTGACTGTTCTCACTGTTTAAAAAATTCTGATACCATCTCCACTCCTTTGAACCCTCTCCAGTCTGTCCCTGTCTTTCTGAAATTGCGGGGGCAGGAAGAGGACACAGTGCTCCAGGTGTGACCTGACAAGTGCTGAGCGGAGGGGGATGATCCCATCTCTATCTCTGCTGGCAGTGCCCCTGTGGATGAGCTCGGGACATGTTTCACCTCTGTTCCTGCAGTGCTGGATCATCTGTAGCTTGTTGTCCACCAGGACCCAGGCCCCTTTCAGCAAGGCTGTTCCCAGGCACAGATCCTAGTGTGGAATCCATTTGCACCAGGGGCCACACTCATTCTCCCAGACAGCCCATTAGGCCCACAAAGACTCATTTTTCTGTCACTTCCATTTTTACAGTAGAGGCACATTGATAAACAGCAATCATTCAGCCAGCTCTTGCCAACTAATGCTAATTGCATTTAAGATTAAGTATCATGAACTATTCTTTTATTTTAATTATAACTTAAATTGAAAAGTTGTGCTGGTGATTTTATTGCTTTTATTATTTACTTTAAGTCAATCACTTTGATATACATTGCAGCTGCCTGTTTAATTTATTAATTTCCCCACTTCTGTTTTTTTTATGCTTTTTTGCAGTTTTGGTTATCAGCCTCAATTACTCACTGTTATAATGAAAACCAGTAAAGTACCACAAGAAGATTTTGAGGTGTGGTGCTCGCTGTTACAACATCTGACTGTTCTGATGTCCTCAAAATATTCCTATGGCTATGACACAAAATTTGATTGACCTTTAAAAGGCCTGTGAAGGTTAACCTGCCCTGAATGGGGATGCTCAGATAAGTGAGCCTTTCTCTTCTCTCCAACCCAGCTGTCTAATTCTGGGTGAACAGACATGGCTCCAGTTGCAACTTTCTCCCTTTGGAATATACTCTTAAATTTTTATTCATTTGATGTCAACCTTCCTTAGGAGGGAATGAAATTTTGGAGGTATATCACATTTACTTTAAAATTTTGAGCGCTTCTTGAGATCTGACTTTGTTTTGCTTTGTTTTTTTTTCTTTAACTAAAGAGTAGGAAAGGCATAATAAAGATAATTAACCCAAATTTTTGTCTATATATACTATTAACTTTAAATTGTAAGTGGATTGACTGAAGCAGGTTTACAAGTCATAAATTATCTGACTCTCAAGAGTACAAAAGTGTAAGTCTGGAGAGAAGTATAATCCATAATGTTCCAAATATTCTGCAAGAAAAATGCTGATCTTCTATTTACAATTACAGTATCAAAGGTAATTTTTCAGCCTATTTCTTATTGCAGCAATTATATATATATATATATACTTTAGCCTAAAAACACTTCTTTTGGAGTGGATATCAGAAAAGGAGCCAGTTTCTTGTTGAAAAGTAAAAATCATCTACACAGTTTCATTTCACCACTTGTGCCTGGAAATATACACATTATTTTCATCTTCTTTTAATGGTACTGAATAGATAAAAATTATAACCAGGTGGGAATTATTGTCTTGCTTCCATCTGGAAAGATAAGATATTTAATTTAAGAAACTAACTGATACTACTTTTATTCTTTATTGCCTTCCTACCACTATGGATATATTGACTTTTACAATGCAACATTGTATTAAGTTTGAATTTGAATTTACAGTCATAGCCTACAAATTTCCTACAATAAAAATGAAGATATGAGATAATATTTAGGAGTCTATTAAAAGCTTGCCATTTGCATGGAACCAAATGAGAAGCAATGTTCTTGGCATCCAGGTTTCCCATCAATAGTTTCATGTAAGAACATGGACAGGCAATGTGATGTCCTCTGGTTCTGAGCTGAAGCATGTGCTGAATAAAGCCATTTAATTGCCTTATAACTTTGCCTAACTAAAAGTGAAACAAAAGGGGGCCTAAAAAGATATTTGCATGTCCTACAAATACTGTGGTGGGCTGGAACAGTGACTTTACTGAGCTGCAGGTAGAACATCACTAGGACTCCGTTCCAGAGGTGGCAGAGAGCCACAGCCTTCACTCCTGGACACATGACATTGAAAGTATCAGAGACTGCTGGATCCTTTTCTGTAGGAAGACTCTTCCATTGCCAGTGTAAATATTAAGTGAGCACTGCAATAAGTTTTTGGATCTCGCACTCTTCAATTAGGTTAACAATGAGAGAGCAAAGAATAGTATAAATATTGGAGGTGGGAATGTCAGCTTGGTATTGACATAAATTTAAAATGTAATTAAGAGTGTTCAACTCAGATGTATCGCATTGAAGTAATTGTATAACTGCTTAATTAATGGGCTTGAGAAGGTAAGAGTTATGCTAAAGCAGGCCCCTTGACCACAGTATAATGCTGGTTTCTCATCCTGTAGTGTCTGGAATAACGTAGGGCTGTGCTCTTGCACGATACTAATAAAATTTGTCTGCCACAGGATGAAACAAAAGGGCAAGTAAAAGGTGCAAAGCCTAATGGGATAATGTTGGAGGGTTGTGGTGGATGGAGGGACCCAAATCAGGTATACCTGGTGCTTTGTATTGGAAATAGCCCTTAGGGTGTGTATTTCCCAAATGTCCCCCCCACTGTCTGGGAGAGTGTCAGCTGGCAAAGACTGAGCTGGGGAGCACACAGACAGGGAGCAGTCTGGATGATCTGGATAATGGCAGACCAGAGCTTCAACTGGCCTGTACTAGTACAGACATAGCCTAAGGGCCTGATTAGCTCCAAATAAATATCTCTGATGTGTTGAATTTGCTAGGTGAAGTAGGCCAGATGACTTTAAGAAATGCTGTGATATCACAGAAATGTAAGTGATGTCTCGGGTGTCTTCAGATCTCCTTCTGTGTATTCAGTTGTTCATTCATTTTTCTGCTCAGTACTAGTAAGTTTTAGTTTGCATCCTCAGGGATGCTGCAAAATATGCATGCACTAGGTGCTCTTGTGGGCTTAACAGTGTGTTGTGGTGGAAGAGGGATTTGATAATGCACATGGATTTCTCAGTCTTGAGTCTTCTAACTACTTACATCATCTGATCCAGAGCAGGCCCTTGAACTCCCATCCTAATTTGCTTTTCTTGCCATTTGGCTATTGTGTATGTGCATGACAGCACTTCTGTATTGAGTCTCATCTGTGACAATTTCTTAGAAATCTGGGAACTCTGATGCTGCTTCTTTTCTTGGAGATGGTGTGAGGGAGCAATTTGAGAAAGCGTCACGAAGGAGGTATATTTGAAACAAACTAATTCTGGGTAAAAGAAAGGATTAGAGAAAATGATCTGAATGATTTTCAGGCTGATGATTACATGAAACTACTCTGTTCCGTCTCAGCCATCTTGCTTCAATTTTTATGGGAATAGAGGTGACAATAGAAAGAGTGCAAATTGCAAGAACCAATTTTTCCGAACACTTTAAGAGCAAAGAGAAATGTCTGCAGTAATGTTTATTGCAGAGAGGAAGAGAAAGAAAAACTAAAAGGTATGTCTATAAAAGTGTGGAAGAATGGTCCACATTTAGTGGTGAATGTATTGAATTGGTATCACAGTCTAATTTTCACTCCCTTGAAAGTAATTAACCTATAAACTCATTGTGGTTATAGAGACAAGAAGAGCTTTTAAATACATCCCATTCGTAAAGCCTTTTATTCAATTTTCATCCCCACCTTTTGATTTTATCCACAAAGCTCTTAAAAGCTTATCTGCAAAGCATTTAAGAGCCTCTATTCTGAAAGCTTAAGTATCCTTTCATTGGTTCTGTGATGAAAGTGAATTCATTTGCTATTTGTACCAGGCCCAGAGATGTGCAGAAGTTCTTGAAGCTGAGGAAACCTACTGCCTGCAAGAAAAACCCAACGGAAATCCCTTCCACGCCCAGCTTCCACAGGAAGAGACGCCCTTGGCTGTAAGAAAGCCCAGCCCCTTGCTATCTAAACATCATTCATCATTTTTAGCAGGTCTGCCTGTGTGATAATTTGAGTCACATTCTGACATCTGCGAGTCCTTTAGTACAACTCATGACATCTGGAAGTGTTTGGAACTTGCAGGTGATGGATCTGGAAGGCACTGACTGGTGCCCAGGCCTCTGCAAGCAGTGAATGAATAACATTGCTTTTGCTCGGACAGTAATGCTGAAAAGGACAAATCCTATTTGCTTTGACGTAGCATTAGAGTCAGTGTCTCTGACTCTATTAATTTTATTCAAAAAGCAAAAATTGATTTAGTAGGACAATCATATTGATTATAGACAAGAGGGTTTTGTTCTTCATCATTTCATGAAAAAGAAATCTCTCCAAGCAGCCATCCCAACTCCTTCATTGCTAGGATTCAATTTTGTGTCTTAACAGAATTTTCCCTTTCTAATGAAGGTATATTGCTTCTGTTGTCTTGCTCCAAGAGACAGAGAGCTGCAGTTTTCAAATAAATCCAGGTTGGGTCTGGGTCTCAGAAGGTTTTGACTTTGCAAGAATTTAGTCCCTGAACCTGAATGAACATAAGACTGCTAAATCTAAATATATGGAATGAAATTCAGACACCCTATAAGCACACAATACTTCGACACATTCCAATAACACGAATCTTTTACTTGATTAAGTCAGAGTCTTGCCATGAATCCTCTGTAATGGTTATGGTTTTTGCATTTCTTTTCTGTGACATATAAATGAAAAAATTCTTTATGCTATATAAATTAAATGTGAAGTCTTGGGTTTAATGTTCCTTTTTCAAGTCCATTTCTCAACATATCCTTTCAATGACGCCCTTGTTATTTCATGTTCTTCAAGTGCTCATTTGATCTGTCTTTTGTTTTCCCTCCACCCACATTAAGACCAGGAAAAAAAGGGAATTACTGCTAAGCAGCATTATTAAATGCTTTGATTGTCTGTAACTTTTGCTCCTTGTCTTTTGGGTACAGTGGAATTCTACACACCTTTTTGCTGATGCTTGCTGTTACTGTACACATCTAACATTTCTACCAAAAGTTACACATTTATGCATAAGAAAACTATTTGTTCTGGCATTACAAGGCACTGGAACTGACATCAAAGCCGTGAAATACGGCAAGAGAGAACAAGCCAGTTTTAAGCTAATTTGGCTATCATAACAAAGTTCAGCTACATTTTTAGGATTGTGTGGTGTACAACATTCAGCTGAATGGGATAAATGTCAGAGACAGCTTGAGGCCCTGTCTCAGACCCCTTCAAATGTAAAGGTACAATGTATGTTCCCTGGGCCTCTGTGTCATCCTCCTTGTACCAGCACCATTAATATAAGTGGGTAAATATATAACTTGCACATCAAATGGAGCCACCAGGGACAATGGCCAGATGGGGTCTTAACTGAATAAACTCTTCTTCTCCTCTGACTTGAAATAAAGCAAAATAAACAACAAAGGCTACTTAGGGCTTTCAGATGGGATTCATCAACCATACTTTAGCTTGTCCAAAAGTTAAACACCTGGTTGTAGATAGTTTTTCAGCCTGTTCAGGGCTAAAATGAATCACTGTCAAGAGGTACATGCACCTCCGGCAGGTGATTCATCCCTTGCCAAGGTAAGTATGTGATACAGATGTGATGAAGTGCTGCTGAGGGGCTCCTGACTTTTCACAGGCCCTCAAGGGAACCCAGAGAACTCATGTTCTCTCATTTTCAGTGCACCTTTAGATGACTAAAGTTAGTGAGATGAATCTCTGCCAAACTGACTTCAGAAAAGCACAGTAATGATATTAAATTACACAGGCTAACTATTTTCCTATGAAACCCAGAGGTAAGAAGAAAATGTGATGTTCACCAAGGTTTGTCTTTTGCAAAGACACTGGGCTCTGCAGGGAGCTGTTAAGCACCTCCAGTCTCAGGGTTTCCAGGATCAAACCCAAATGAGCCAGAAATAAGCACAGCCTGAGAATCAAAATGATTCATCTATGCAATGTTCACAGTGGACAGCAGGGTTAATGTAATGAAATCTCTATGATTGTTGAAATGAGAAGAGAAATCTCTGTCTGTGTATTTCAGCCCCATTTATTAATCATTCACAATCCTTTAAAGCACTTTTATTCTACTTTTTTCTACTATTCCATGCTTAAGCAGAATGTAAAAGTATGTTCCTATTAAGAACATTTGCTGAAATTAGACTAAGGGTATGATTTCCTACAGCTCACCAGAGTCAGAAAATGTGGAGTTAATGTCGAAACTACATATTTGATGCTCAGGTACTGAGGACCTCTTGGGGTGGTTGTGGTTCCCTTATTGACCACAATGGCTGTAAAGAGTGAGAAGTAGTGAAAATGAACAACCAGTTACACATATGTAGTCCTCATTTGACTTTCGGATACCTCTTTTCTGTCCCGTTACTATTATTCCCATTTGGAAACTGTTACTATTATTTTAACATGCTGTAAATTTTGGTACATATCCTTGGAACAAACAAACAAACAAACAAACAAAAACCCACCAAAAAAAAAGGTCATCGACATTGTCAGACAATTCCAGCCCCCAGTGTACATGGAAATTCAGATAAATTTGAACAAATATTATATTAATGTAGCAAATCAAGATGTATTGATCCCCTGAAGCTGAAAAGACCTGCTGCGTTCTCCTGTGGTCTATGGTGTCAAGCAGAGGTTGGAGTTGTCCAGCATTCAGCTGTCAAACATGTAGTCCAGATGTATGACACAGAAGGTGATGGTTCTGTCACTGGAACAGAACCAAAATCTCTCTCCCTTCACCAGTACAGAGAGGACTGAGATTGAGCTACTGTGAAAGATAATGGGTTTTTTTGTGACATTTGGGTGAAAAAGCCGCTTGACTAATTAAATAATTAAAATATATTATTTTCATTTTGGAAAATGATGGTTTATCTTGATTTGTTAATCATCTTTTGAAAAATGTGTCTTTTGAGGGGCACCCCATAATTGTTTGACTCAGTAGATTTTCTCTAAGTATCTTCTCTAAGTATTTTCACTTAGTTTCAAAATTTTTTTTACAAAACTTAAAAAATGGTTTGTCATTTGTATCTATAACAGTTGGAATGGATGCTAACACATATTTTCTCCTTTTTCTTCATCCTGTGGTGCAGTTTTTCCTTTCCCTGTAGCTCCTGGATTTTATGGCATTCTTGCACAGGCTCATCCTTTCACCTCTACACTTTGTGGGACAAAGCAACCCATCCTTCCAGTGAGTGAATCTTCTGAGCAGCTGACACCAGCTTACAGCCTGCCCTGTGTTTCCAGCAAACATAATCTGAGCAAGCCTCTTTGAAACTGCAGCATTTTATGACCTTAATAATTTAATCACATATTTTAAGCTCCTATGTATCTGGAGTTGATAAATCGGAAAGAACAAATTTCTCTGCTGTTTCTGAAAGGACAACAGGGCACAAGTATGAGACAAATCCAAGCAATTCAGCTGGTATATTCGCTTGCATATTGACAGGCCAGAACACACTCAGGCTGATGGTGAGGCCACACCTTGAGTGCTGCGTCCAGTTTTGGGCCCCTCAGTTTAGGAGGCACATTGAGATGTTTGAGCGTGTCCAGAGGAGGCAACGAGGCTGGTGAGGGGCTTGGAACACAAACCCTAGAGGGAACAGCTGAGGGAGCTGGGGTTGTTTAGCCTGGAGCAAAGGAGACTCAGAGGTGACCATATCACTCTCTATAACTTCCTGAAGAGTGGTTGTAGACAGCTGGGGGTTGGTCTCTTTCTTCAGGCAGCAACTGACAGAATGAGAGAACACAGTCTCAAGCTGTGCCAAGGGAAATATAGGCTGGATATCAGGAAAAAGATTTTACAGAAAGGTTAATAGAGTATTGGAATGGTCTGCCTGGGGAGGTGGTGGATTCACCACCTCTGAATGTGTTTAAGAAAACCCTAGATGTGGCACTTGGTGCCATGGTTTATTTGAGGTTAGGGTTGGGTTGGACTTGATGACGTCAGAGGTCTCTTCCAACCTAAGGATTCTGATTCTGTTTGCTGACACCTAGAGAGGGGGGTTGTGTGCCCTTTGCATCCTGCTCCTCAGGCCGTGTCCTCTGTGTGATCTCAGTGACCTGAGAGCTTTCATCACTTCCCTGAGAGCTTAGCATCACTCCTCTCTACATCAATTTGCTGCACCCCTTGCTAACAGAACTACTTACAATTCAAATTATAAAATAATTCAAACCATAAGCATAAACTGTCTGAATGCTTGCTCTTTAAGTGTAAAATCCTCATTCTTCTCTAAGTCTTTAGACCAAAGATGGTACAGAGAAATGTTCTTTACAACATTTTTTACCTTGCATTTCCCTGTAGAGACTTTTCACCAGTACAATCCATTTACAATCTCTTCATGCTGGTTCCTGTCAGCTGACAGGTGCTTGGAAACATTCTCTGTGCTCTTATTTGTACTGAAAGTGACACATCCATGGAACATCCATGGCCAACTGGCTGCTGTGGGATGCAGGCTGACAGCGCTCCTTGTTTTCCTTTCACCTCTCGGTAACACCAAACTGAATTTTGCTGATGATACTCGGGGGTGGCAGAATGTCGTCAGGGAAATTCCCAAAAATAATGAGAGGTTGAGCCGAGAGCAACGCAGATCCAGCCAATATGGTTAATCACACGTTCTCCGTTTATTCTGCCTAAAATGGCAGGTTATATACAGTTCTCTACAGTTTATAATTACAACGACGCTTTCATTGGCATACAGCACAGAGAAAAATGCAAACACACACTGTTTAACTTGTTATTAAGGTGGCTAAAGCGTGACCACTAATAATTGCACTCAGTGACCTCTAGAAAACCCACTATCTCACATTAATACCTTAACATCTAATTTCTGCTACGCCACAAGTAATTTTAACCGCGCAGCAGGCTTCAAGGCCTCAGGGCCTCAAGGCCAAGCCTCAGGGTCAGGCCTCAGCCAGGTAGGTCTCAGCTGGGTAGTTCAATGTCTTATTCTAAATACAGAATGTGCCCTCTTTCTCTCAGAAAATCTGCTACAGCTGAAAGCCCTGTTACCCAGGTGCTTTGGGAGAACTGCAGCCTTCAGCTCCTCATCCTCCGTGCCCCCTGGATGCACAGGTGGCCTTGGCCAGGGACAAGGACACTGCAGCTGCACAGCGGATCTGGCTTCAGTGGGTTTCCCCCTAAACTTATCAACCTCTCTAGAAACAAGAGGAAATGGTCAATGTTTGCCATCTCTTGGATGTCATTACTATTTTAACAGTTGCTTCTCTAATTGTACATGAAGTGAGGTGAACTGTTGTCTTTTGGGGAATATTACTCCTCATAGGCTCTCTGTGTATATTAATTTTCTCATTCTTTGTTGACCCACCCAGAAGCCTTTTAGACAGCAGGAGTAGGATGTATGTTAAGGAGAAAAAAACCCCAGACAGACACAGACACTGTTTTGGTGTCTGTGGTAAAAAAAGTAATGCTCTTTAGCTTTTTCATAGCTAAAAGAAACATGCCCTTTTTTCACTGGAGAGTTTTAGTTTCAGAAGACTTATCCATTTATTCAAATATTTACCATCTATGGGTACCCTTTAATGGTTTTTTGTATTGTATTTCCAGTCTGATCTTAAGATTTGAGTCATAAAGATTATGTAAAAGGTAGGAATGACAAAATTGATTAATGTCAAAGTCCAATTATAAAAGGATGTACTTCCATGAGAGGAACAAGATACCCATTATTTTGTGGATTTCTCCAGTTTATTTGATTTGGATATCTGATAGCAATAAATTCATTTTTGTTACTTTTTTTTTTCCATACAAGCAGATGAAAAATGTTGCAATAACCCTTCCTCAAGTATACCCAGGCTTCCGTTCACAAGCAACACTGAAAGTGGGATTTCAGAAACTACAGAAATGAAAGATTCAGTCTGTGACACCAATGTTAAAAGATTTTTCCTGAGTCTAATTGTAATTAATTAACTTCTTGCAGAAGAGAGTCATGTGACTAGATGCTTTCTATTTTCTTTTATTTTTTTAATGTAAACTTCCAAGCTTAATAATTAGTATCAACAGCTTGACCAAAGTGAACCTCAAAAATATAAGTAGCAATAACCAATCTTATGTCTTTGTGACCAGACTTCTGATTTTTGGTTGCTAAAGATGAGCAAGAAAAGAAGCTAACTGAAGGCCAGCTATAATATCATCTAATCAAAACTAATCTTGCAGACCTGGCACAGTCTGGATTTGGGCCAGAACACAAAAAAATAAAAAGCTTTACTGGCAGTGATAGATGACCTGAGCTGTCAGTGTGCAGAGGGCAGACATTTCCTCTCATCATTTTTGATTTCTTGAAGCATTTCTTTCTGATGGCCATTCTGATAATGCCATTTCACCTGAGAGGAGTGGCAAGGGCCTCTGACTACAACAGAAAATGGATGAAAACCTATTGAGAATGTAAAATTTAAGAAGTAGTGAAGGGCAACCAAGTCCACAATATTGCCCTTTTGTTATCTGAGTCTCAGAAAGTGATCTTTTTTCATTATTTGGATGACAACTGTCCAGGGATGAATTGAAATCCATCACCATGACTGAGATAATTCTGAGTGAGTCAAGAGAGAGATTCAGAAGAGTTTTAAAAAATGCTGAAATTTACTTTTTTGTGGAAACCACTCCATATTCATAGTTGCTACTGAGGCCTCCATAGCACTGTCTATGAGTAATGCTTTCTCTCGTCTTTAATTGTTTCAGAAATTCAACACCATTCTGAAATGGTTCAGACTAAATTATTTACTGATTCATTTAATTAATTTTGTGTGGTCTAGAGCTATGAAAAATTTATACATCAGAAATCTCCAGCACTGCATGAAACTGTGACCAATGTAGAATGTTTCAGTATTTCTTTTCAATTCCTGACGTTGTGTTGTTCCCCACAAATACAACATGAAAACCTGCCAGAATTCAATGAGCTGTCTGTGATGTGACAGGCTCCTGTCACAAGAGCACATCCTACAAAAGGAGTAAAAATCCACCTTTTCAGGATGCAAAAATCTTCTGGAGGGCCAGCTCAGGCCTGCAAACTGAACTTCTTCAGGGCCGTGAGCATCCTCATCATCTTCAGCAAAACTGCTTTTTGCAACTTCCTTTCTTTGGAGACTGATAAAGATGAGACAATAATTCCATCACTGAAAATCATACTGAAAATACAGCAATAAAGAAGAACCTTGTGGTTTTGATCACCGGTTTTTAACTTTCAACTGGATATTTAACCAATGCTCTAGATAGACATTCACTTCTCTCATAGTGCCTCATTCTTCCCCTTTAAAATAAGGGCTAGAAAGATGAGACAAAATGAGATTTTTTTTTTTCAACCCAGAGTTAAAATAACTGCAGAGTATTTGAACCAAAGTACAAAATGCTGGCTGAGCTAGACAAGCTATTAATTTATTTGGCATGCTGGCTGAACAAATCCTTGATGAAACCTGTGGACTGACATCTGAGGTGAATTTGGACCATTTCCTTTTAGGAAAGTGCTTTTTCCTTTTTCTTTTTTTTTGGTGGAAAATAATGGGTGCTTTCAAATCTGATGTGGAGTTAATAGCAGATACTTAAGGTCTTGGCAGTGGATTTGTATTGTTTTCTTACTAAGAGGTTTTGTGCAATGGTTGATCTCATTCAGGAGGGCATTTCCCAGCTCTGGGCAACAATTGAAATCCGTGAACCTAAAAAGAATAAAATTTATCATTACTGTATTAAGGATGTGTTAAAGTGCAGGGCCAGTTAAATATGTTTGAATAGGGGCAACCACAGCTTGAAAGAGCAATTGGATAGTTTGGAGTCTAGAAGATGGAGATTTATACATTCAAATTGGGGCGGTTTTAATATTCAACTGTATAACTGCAGCCTCAAAGCTTTGCCTTTTAGGATAAAAAGTGTAAAGAAAAGACCAATCTATTTTCTTGTGCTGTAACTACTTCAATAAGCCAGAAGAAGAGAAGGCTCTGGGGACACCTGGTAGCAGCCTTCCACTTCCTGAAGGGAGCCTGCTGTAAGATGGAGAGAGACTATTTATGAGTGTCTGGAGTGATGGGAGAAAAGGCAATGGCTTCAGACTGAGAGAGAGTAGATTTAGATTGGATATTAGGAAAAATTCTTTCCTGTGAGGATGGTGAGGCCCTGGCACAGGTTTCACAGAGAAGTTGTGGCTGCCCCATCCCTGGAAGTGTTCAAGGCCAGGCTGGATGGAGCTCTGAACACCCTGGGATAGTGGGAGGTGTCCCTGCCCATGGCAGGGGGTTGGAACAAGATGATGTTTAAGGTCCCTTCCAACCCATTCCATTCTAGGATTCTGTGACTCACATGAAGAGAAGGCACATGATTCATGAAGTCAGAATGCCATGTTCAATAACTACTGAATCATAGTTGGAGATATATATATATGTATCTATATATATCTCCCAAACAAAAAAATCAAGCAAACGAAAATACCAAACCACCCCCCAAAAAAACCCCCAAAATCCCCCAAAACCAAACAAAAACATCAAACAAACAAACAAACAAACAAACAAAANAAAGAGCCTGAAGCTGGCTGCAAATATACATTTTTTAATTAGACCTCACTTACAGGCTTTGTTGTCCAAGGATATTCACCTTGGATATGCCTTTATTGCAGGTTTAGTATGAAGTTTAGTATGACCCTGCTGATTGACAACTGGAGCTGTGGAAAATAGTCTTCAAATAATTCTAAAAATCACTGCAAAATTTCAATTCAGGAAAAATTCCTATCTGGCTGAAAACAGGAATTGATGCTACTTACAATATTGAAATTACTTTCTTTCTTAAATTATTTTCTTATTTTTTCTTAGCTGTACTGGATCGATGCAACCTGATGTTCTATTAATTTTCTGAGATGTTTTTATGACAATGCAAAGTTGATTTTAGGTTGGTATGAAAAAATATTAATTATTTCAGTAGAATATTCTGAACATAGGAAGAATATCTTATCTGGAAAACTGTGCTTTAGTGAGATTACTATGTTCTTAATTAATTACAATTTTTAACTTTTAACTTTTTTGTAAAGAATTAGATTTTCCCCCCATACTTGTATGTTTCTGATCAGTCATAGACATATTTTGAGTCTTCTCTTCATATATTGAAAATAAAAGAAGTATTACCTGGGAAAAATCACAGTATAACACATTTTTGAAAATGGAAATGACAAGCATTAAAATTTTATCAGAGCTGTAACAAATGGTAGGGGTGCCCCATAGCCAGTGGTTGGATGGGTAAAGCAAGAAGTATAATCAAAACTGAAGGGTATTTAATCTCTGCTGCTGATCACTGCACAGCTTTAGCCTGTTTTCATCAAACTAATTGATGGCAAATGGAACAGATGCATGATGAGATTATATCCCCAATTTATGGCACAGTTATAAGAAAATATGGCTCTTTTTTTTTTTTTTTTTTACAAGTATTGGAAATTTAGAAAATGCACTGGGATGGAATTGAAGCAATCTCTCCTGCCTGTCTAATGTACTGCAGATTTTTATTGTTATTATTCTAAGCACTTAATTTATCATAATCCTTTTCAGAAAAAAAAATAAAACAGGGTTCTTTTTGATGTATTTTATAATTAAATTCTTGGCATTGACACTTCTTATGTTTGTTTCTAGGCTATGATTATACATTTAGCATATCTTAGTTCTATAACTAGAGCAGAAACAGGTCCAGAATATTGCTCACACTGGGAAAGGGAAATTAAGCAAGGAAAAACTATGCAGAGCTGTGATAACGTCCACTATATTCAGTCATTCATCATAATACCCTTGTTCCAGCATCTGAAATAGCGGCAATACCTTTCACATTTTTACATTTCTCACAGAAACAAGTTATTTGCAGGCAACACTCCTTCAGCGTTTTTGAACCTTTAAAGGGAAATGTGTCTGCAGTGTGTCCAAGGCAACCAGCTCCAAACAAAACACTGAAAGGGGGCTGAATTTTACTTCTGTGAGAGCAGGGGATGGATTTGTGGACAACTGTAGCCTCAGGGCAGGTGGGGAATGTTAGAGCAGGAATACCTGAGATGAAAACTCATGAAGGATCAGGGGCCTGCAGAGGGAAATACCTAAACGGGAACAGAAAAAGCAATTCCAGAAGAAGGAATGATTGCCATCAGGAATGATTCAGCCCAGTGAAGAAGGAGATATGGCCAAGCATAAGAAACTGGCCAGAGTTTGGTGAGGATGAGGGAGAAATGAGAATAGGGAAACAGTTCTGCTGGGAGCTTGGGTATGGCAGCAGAATCCAGGGAGCTGAGATGAGCAAGAATGTGCTATGGTACATTAGGAATGGTGCACAGGTTGAACTGGCTGAGCTAAACCTGCCTGGCATTATGGTTTGGACCATGAGCAGGGAAGGGGGACTGAGGCTACAGGGGGGAAAAAAAAATAGGGTGAAGGACTAGAAAGGGAAGGCAAACAGCTTTGAAGCACAGAATCAGGTGAGGAGCAGAAATAGGAGAGTGGTGGTCTACAAGGAAAAATAAAGAAGTGATCAAGTCCAGGGAGGCAGAAACTTGGTAAAATAGGTCTGTTCACTACAAAAAGGGATTTATCAGAAAATTAAATATGTGCTCTTCTTTCATATGACATATATCTTTCACTTTTCTTTAAGCTAACTTTATTTTAGCACATTCCCCAACTGACAACAGGCAGAAATACAAAATTCCTTTATCTCAGCAACTTTCAGATCCCAGGAAGTATCAGTAAAAAATCCACTGCTGATGTAAATGTTTATTCACAGGATAAACAGCCAACTGCTACTGTCTCTTACTTTGCTGTGAAAGTGGCAGAAATCTGTGCATGAGAAGGTTCCAGTACTTCTTAATACTCAGCTATTAAAGTGCTGTTTGATAGTGGAATTTGTTTTAAATCTGCCATTAATAACAAGCTGTCACTCTCACACACGTGCACATACTCTAAACAGCAGAGAACTTTGAGTGCTGCAAATTCATCTCCAAAAATCCATGTAAACCTCAGCACTGAGATTGCCCATGACGTATGAAAAGCCTCTAGAAGGTGACTACAGTGAGGCAAAAGTACTTGGCAGATCTCTATTCAATGCCACTGAAATGGTTAGAACTATCCATCAAAAAAACACCTCATGCCTTATTGATTGAGGTGTATTAATAGGCACTTGCCTGAAAGACAGACAAAGTCCAGATTGAAAATATGGCATATTGCAGTTTTAATGAGGTTACATTCACTAGTGATTTCACATTTTCCCCCTTCTCCATGGAACCTGTCAGCTTCTGCTCTCAAAGCCCTTATCCTTTCACACATTGTTATCTTTATAAAGGGGATAAGACAATATATAAAATCCACTTTAGTAAAGGTCTCCCTTCATCCAGCATTACTGCTGAGATCCTTACACTGGCAGCAGTTTACCAAAGCACAGGCAAAAATCAATTTTAATTAGTATTTTTGGCTTTAATGAAAAGTGATTACAGAACTGGCATTTTAGTTAATACTGTTGAGATTTATAGCGGGCTGATGCTAATTAATTTTCTGTTGAATTGCTGTGGGCAATGAATAACTGCAATAAAATGGCAGATTTGCTGATAGCAAAACTATATCAGCACTTCAGGGCTCCTTAACAAAAGGGAGCTTAATGGGTTGCAGGTATAATTTACATTACTTCTCATAAACTGCACATTATTGCTTCTTTGTAAAAGTGTTATGAAGAGCCAATTTTATGTATTTTATAATGAGAGCAATGTCTTTCCCCACAATTTGGTGTCAGCATATGCAAGCCTTCTGTAGAGTGTGATAATATTTTAAGAACCTCTGGATAGGAAAGATTTTATCAAGTCAGAAAATTAATCTCCCCTTTATAATGCTTTCCTGTTATATATTGTTGTTATTCTACCATTATTTTTAGTGTTTTTCTCTGTAGAAAGATCCAATTGAATAAGGTGCTTGCATTTAGACTTTGAGCAATGTCAGAAGGACTACAATTTATTGTGGATTTGGACAATGCCTAGTTCTAGAGGGATCTGATTCCACTGCAAGCCTCCAGGTGCCATCCTAGAGCCTATGGCTCTGGGAGTGTTGGACTTTGGGAGTGTTCAGCTAATTTTTTTTCCAGACCACAGCAGAACCATCACACCCTCTCCAACTTCAGAGCAGTCATTATTTGTGAAATATGCACACCCCCAGCCTCAGTCAGGAATCAGCTCTTCACAGATCCTGCATCAAATTCCAGCTGCCCAGTGGAGCTCGTGTGCCAACCTAGAAATCCTGTCTTATTTTCCCTGGATCTGGAGCAGCCAAGGCAATGCTGTGGGATGAGCAAACACTGACAGAGCACTTGTGTGGCTGAGCCCCAGGAGGGGCTGAGCCACAGTGGGGTGGCATTGTGAGCAATGGAGGATGAATCTGCTTGCAAGTGCAGGACAGAATAATTGCTCAGGAAGGAAGGAATGGCTTCTACTCCAGACTTTATGGAGATATTATGATGCCAGCATCTGTCCCAGGTGAAGGAAGTGCTGCCAAAAGTATTAAAGAAATGAGTTCATCAAATAGTGAAAACAGGTGGAAACCCTTTTGTTTTCCTGGTCAAAACCACAGACCAATTCCTCTTTTAAATTTATACCAGCATTAAACTTTTTTTGGTAAGTATGAGGAATGGAAATTTTCATAATTTCAAACAAAATCCAAAATTCTTCTTTGAACTTCTTGCCTCTAGTGTCTGAGACCTTATGAAATGCACTCAAAAAGAAAAGTTTCAAAGGGAAATCATGGGCATTGCCACCAAATAGAGAGAATTAGTGTCCCACTTCCAAAAGCAGGTGCAGCTGGAAATGCCTGTCCCAGACACTATTTAACCACTCTAACACACATGAAGGAATATAATGAAATATCATACTGTACTTGCCACAAACTGTTTCAGACAGGAAAACTGGACATTTTTCACATCTAACAGAACTAGCAAAAATGGTTGCATCTTGTCTAAGGTGGGTAGTCGTTTATTAATGGTAGTTAAAGTTTTAATAGAACAATATATGATTTAATTATGATAATTATAAGGACATCCTTAACATATTTCCTTATTCTTTGTTGTAAGTATCAGAAAAAATACAAGCAAAAATGTCTTCTAAAGCTATAAGTTGTAGCTTTAGTTATTGCAATACACATAATGGTAAAATCTCAGAGAGCATAAGGATGCTAAATATTGACATCTAATAGAGTTAGGAAAGTACCTAAACATATTGGATAGTCTATCTGCAAACCCTATATTTGAAGCAGAAGCAGATGAGATATATCTTATATGCAGTTTTTTTACAGTGATGACTGGTTTTATTCCAGTTTAATAAGGAAATGACATTTATGTGATTACTCTATGTGTGCAGGCATATGTGTGTCTATTGCTACTCTCCTTTGAAATATCTTCAGAATCTCCTGTCCAATTTTGATCAAATCTGACAGACAAGAAGATATTAAGCCATTAAGTTCCTACAAGTGGATGAATAGGGGCAAGAGATGCTACTTGTCTGCAATCAGTAACCCTACTGAGGAAAAGGTTCAAGCATGAGCTCACCCTTCAACAGGCATCACAGCATCAGAGCGGGGAGACTTTGAGATAAAAAACCATCAGGCATCATTAGTTTTAATGCTCACAGACTGACTTGGTTCTCCCCTCCTCCCTGACTGCCCAAATATGTGAAAATTGGCTGTGGGCTGTTTTCTGCTTTGTTTAAATAATGTCCATTTGCAGGCCAGATGACACATTAGGCGCTACATTAGTCTCCATGACTGCCACTATAATCTTGAGGGCCAGATTGTTGCTCGCTGAGGATGGATGCACAAATGGAGAAAGGTTGTGTGTGCCACTCTTCCAGTACGTCTCTTGCTATAGAGAGGTGGCAAAACAGCTTTTATTCGGTCATGCAAACCTGCTCATTGCTAGCATCCCCATGGCAAAAAAAAAAAAAGAAGGAAGAGGCAAAATCCGACATCTCAGCCATACTGACTCACATTCAGATTATTCACATTATCAAGCTGATGTGAAATGAAACAGTTTTATCTTTCATCTAAACAATGACATCAATGCATTTGTTTTCAGCAGCAGAGAATCCTGCAGTAGCACAAAATGCAAACGTTCTAAAAGTTATGATGGTGCTTGTGATGTGGGGATGCTCAGCCAGCTTTGTCACAGGAAAAAAACATTCACTAGCATGTTAGTGGGCTTTAGTAAGAGGTATAGTCTCTAAGAAAGGTGTGAAAACTGGAATCTTCCTTAGAGACCGAGTAACAAGCAATTCAAAATATTCAAATTGTCACATAAACCTGAAAATGAAAGACTCAGCCCACATTGNCAATGCCTTTGTTTTCAGCAGCAGAGAATCCTGCAGTAGCACAAAATGCAAACGTTCTAAAAGTTGTGATGGTGCTTGTGATGTGGGGATGCTCAGCCAGCTTTGTCACAGGAAAAAAACATTCACTAGCATGTTAGTGGGCTTTAGTAAGAGGTATAGTCTCTAAGAAAGGTGTGAAAACTGGAATCTTCCTTAGAGACCGAGTAACAAGCAATTCAAAATATTCAAATTGTCACATAAACCTGAAAATGAAAGACTCAGCCCACATTGGTAACATTGTCACTTGAAGCTGAATGTTAGATTTGATTAACATCCGCTACATCAGTAACAAGCTTCCTAAGTACTGAAGCTACTTGCAGATTATAGGAGATAACACAAAGCTGGTGTGCTTAATGGTTTAGATTGAAATCCATTACCTCATCCATTATTCCAGAAACTACAGGCTGTCAGTCTCACTTCAGTGCCTGGTAAAGTTATGGAGGAGATTATTCTGGGAGTTTTGAAATCCACCTGAAAGACAAGACAGCCATTGGCAGAGCTTCATGAGGGGAAAGTCCTGCTTATCAAACCTGGTCTCCTTTTGTGGCAAGGTAACCCCCCCAGCAGATCAAGGGAAGACAGTGGATGTGATCTTTCTGGATTTCAGTAAAGTTTTGATGCTGTCTCTCCCAGGACCCTTCTGGATAAAATGTCCATCCCACAGCTGGATAAACACATGATAGGATGGGTGAGTGACTGGCTCACAGGTCGGACACAAAGGGTTACAGTGACTGGGGCAACATCAGACTGGTGACCTGTCACTAGTGGGGCTCCGCAGGGCTCCATCCCCCGCCCTGTGCTCTTCAACATCTTCATGAATGACCTGATCAATTTGGATGTTAGGAAAAGATTCTTCACCCAGAGGGTGGTTGGGCACTCGAACAAGCTCCCCAGGAAAGTGGCCACAACACCAAACCTGAGAGAGCTCAAGAAGTATTTAGACAATAGTCTCAGGTACATGGTGGGATTCTTGTCCTGTGGAGGACTAAGAGTTGGACTCAATGATCTTTGTAAGTCTCTTCCAACTCAACATATTCTGTGACTTTGTGATCTAGAGTTCCAGACATACAGCACCCAGGAAACTATTTAGTTGTTCAAAATGTTTTTACTCTCTGGTAGGTGTTGGTCCTCTAGCAAACACATTGTTCTTGTTTTGGATGGGATAGAGTTAATTTTCTGTATATTGGCTGGTATGGGGCTATATTTTGGATTTCTGCTGGAACAGTGTTGATAACACAGGGATATTTTCATTATCACTAAGCAGTGCTTGCACAGCACCAAGTAATTTTCTGCCTCTGATACCACCCCATCAGCAAGTATTTGTGACAGCTGACCCCAACTGACCGAAAGGATATTCCACATCGTATGGCGTCATGCTCAGTATATAAAGCTGAGGGAAGAAAAAGGAACTGAGCTACTCATTATGGAGCCCTGATGTCCTAGAGATAGTTGGCTGAATATCTGCCCATCCATGGGAAGTGGTGAAGGAATTCGTTGTGTTGTTTTGCTCTTTTTAAATCCAAAAATGTCAATATTTTTAAGTTTTTTTGAGCAGCTTTTCCATTTGGTCAGCAAACAGTTTAATGTGCCTAACATCCCCAAGAAATCACATTGTGTGGAGCAGCTCTAAATCAAACCCTAATAGTCACTGGGATGGAATCACAGCAGGTTCAAAACCGTCCTCTCCTCTCCACACCCCTGTGAAAGAGGCTGGAGAGGAAAATAACTACTGGGTGCTCACCTCATACAAAACTGTTGAGGTTTCCAGCTGCTTTACAGCAGACCCTGTCTGAAGAGACTTTAAATTTGACTCCTTAAAGGTGCTGATTTTAAGCACAACTTTGTGTTTGGCCCATACAAGATGTTGCTCCCACTACAACAAATCCACAATTTAAAAAGCCAACTCTGACAAGCCATGCCTCTCCGTGGTTTTCTGGTTGCTCTTTAGCCATCCTCCTCCTGCGGTGGCATTTTCATGGCTCTGAAAAACAACATCATGTTCCAATATATTTCCTGCCTGAGAAAATTCCACCCCACTTGCCAGTTCTGCTGCCCTCCAGCTGGCCATGTTTCTCCACGCCTGTCACTGTCTACTGTTGTATGGGAACGGCCGGATTTGAAGAGGAGGGAGAACCATTTGGCATTAGCTTCCACTCCAACTCCCCATTTTTCTGATGAGCAGGTCTGTGAGAGCAGCCTTTTGCTCCCCTCTAATGTGCAGCACATAAAGCACCACAAGACTCAGAGGACAGAGATGGAAAAAAGCTTTAGCAATGGAGTTTCATTACATGCATGCCCAAATTGAAGCAATGAGAGCTGGAATACCTTTTTTCTGGGATTTTGTGAGTTGGAGCCTTGGCCTGGTGAGTTCCTCCTCACTTCTCTGTGGTTTCACAACCCTTAACTTAGTACCTTCCCCAAAGTCCCTGAGTGAGTTGGTTTTTTTTGGTTTTTTTTTTGTTTTTTTGAAACTAAATGGTGGCTTTGGAGTTGAACCCTGGAACTGAACAAAGAGGAAAACCCCTTCACTCTCTACTTTGCATTCAGCACGATGATTTCCTATACACACTCCTTTGTTTATAGCCCTTCAGCTAATTCATGACCCACATGATTCTGTTCCTATCTAAGGCAATTAAAATAATTCTTAGAACAGGGTATCATGACACACTGATTAAATGCTTTTCTTCAGCTGAAAAAGCCACGCTTTGCCTTCCCTACTAATGTCATAATTCTGGCAAAGAAAGCAATCAAGATTTCCTGGCAAGATTGAAGCTTTACAGATTGACATGAATGTTTCCAGCAGTCCTGTTATCCTGTTACATATAGGGCCAACCTGAATCCAATATAAATGTTTTGCATGGGTAGATTGTAGCTGTGCAAAACACACTGGGGTGCCTTAGGAGAAGAACTAACCCTCAAGTGGAAATGTTCATTTCTAAGTGGTAGCAGATGGTGGGTTTCACCATGGGCCATCTGCACAATTTGGATGAGGATAAAAAAGTTGAAGCTAGTCCTCCATCCATGCTTTCTCTCTGGCTCACCTGTCTCAGAGGGAGGATCAGCAGTGCCCATGACTCTTGCAGGTGTCAGAAATTGCTGTTCAATGACAGTGGCAACATCTCCACTGGCAAAGGGCAAAAGCAACGACCAATTTACTAAGTACAGGGGGAAAGAAAATGTCCTCTCTCTTCAGGAACTGGACAGGAACCCAAGATCATTGATGAAATGTATAAAAATATCACTACACCCAATAAATTTCTTTTCCACCTCTCCTTTGCCCACAGCAGATGGCCAGGTACTGTCTGAGAAAATGCATGCTTGAAGCAACAGCCTGGCTAGTACCAGACCCAAATGTTCTTCCTCCCCAGGCTGACACCACAAAATGTTGATGTTGGGTGCCAGCAGCATTTATAAACACGCAGCTTGGTGCAGTGCCATCAGAATAGTTGGCTTCCATGCTGGTCTTATCCACTGAGGTCATGCTGCTGCTGAATCTTCATGCTGCCATCAAAGCTACATCACTGTCCATTGCTGAGTCTAAGTTTATCCAAATATTTGATGTATTTCCTACAATCCGACTGCATATATGTCAGTTCTGTCCTGCAAACTTCAGTTCGCCGGCCTCCAGTTACACCAATTCAAGTTTTTAATTGATCTATTAATCACATCAGATCATGGAAGTGAATTTCACTTAAAACCAAAACACAATAAGCATATTGGCACGTGCCAGGTAAAGTAATTAATACTGCAATCAGCTCCTAATCTGTGCATTACCCAGTCTCAGGTATTTATCTGCTTCCAGCAGTTAGGATTCCAGCTCCAGCATTAGGGAGCAAATATTTTTTACATTAATGACCTAATTTGTCTTTAAATATATTACTAATTTACATTAAGAAAACAGTAGATCATGAACAGATCTGAAATAACTTTGAAATGCAAAAAACAAAGTAAGGACTATATGTATAAGCCATCCAAAATGAAGCAGTTATTTATGATTCTTCCAAACTTGGCATTTGCATTATAATACTGTACAAGACATGACCCAGGTCTGAACTATGTAAAATATTTAGTGAGAGCTCCCTTATTTTTTCTTTAAACTTAAAAGGAGTGAAAACCAAATCCTTAGCTTTGAAGATCCTCAAGATTTGCTGTATTTTCAACAGAGATTTAAATTTTGCAGCATCATACAAAATTAAATGAGAAAGTAACCTGCTAGTGATCTGCTCTGTTTCAGCTATTTAGCTTTCTATGTACCTCAGAAAGTAATTAGCTATATATATCTATTTATAGTAGTGTAGATGGCAGAATCCCTTGTATTTCCATGACATATGAAAGCAGTTTCATTATTTAGAAATTGATGTCATGTTTTAAAATGCATTTCTACTTTTAGCAGGACTAAATGGCTATTGTTGAATTTTTGGTAGTAAAACTGGTTTTATAGAGGAAAAGAGGTTTTTCAGTGCAAATGACCCTTTCTGCTCACAACAGTGCTATGAAACTGCCTAAATACAATTATTCATGGACTTCTGGCAGCAGAAAAAATTCTGCACATGGAAGTGAGTGGGATTTACTAATCCTAACCCCAACACTGTAAACTGATAGAGGGTGTTTGGTATCAGAAAACCCTGACTTTTAAGCAATATCAGGCAAATGTTAGAGAGTGAGCATCAGATTAGCTCACTGAGACAGCACAGATCCTGGTGGAGCAGTGTCAGATGACGAAAGAGCCCAGCACTCAGATTTCTCCACAGCAAAACTAAAGCCTAATGGGTCTATCCATCACCTCTGGATGTGCATGGATGGGCACTCAGCCACTGTGCTGCTTCTCTCCTGCTTGGCTCAGGAGCAGGGCTCTCAGGTGCCTCCAGAATGGTGCTTTTCCCAAGCACATCCACAAAGCTGCTCATTTTCCCCATGCAGCTGCTGCTTTCTGCAGGCTTTAAACATGTAGATCTGTAGCTTCCCTCTGTGAGACTTTTCTAGCCCTTCCAAAGAAAATCTTTTTCACTCCTCTCTTTCTCTTTGTCCCCCGTGGTCTGTACTCCTGCTTTATCACTCTCTGACCCTCTGGAGATAAGAGACAAGTAGAGATGACAGCTATTTTTGTTTAGCACTTTTCTTCCCTCCCTCACTCCCTTTAGCCTCTCCTTTCTTCCATGTACAAGGTGACAGTCTGGACCTGCTGAAATTCATTGTACTCTGAAGGTCATTGAATTTTGAATTTTATAGTCATGGAAATTAACACAGCCAAGGTGTCCTATTGGGAAAAGCTGCCCGTGATGCACCTACTGCTATTAGCTATTTCTGACAAACATTCCTTTTATTACAAAATCCCTGCACAGCTGGAACATGAATTACATAAAAATGGGCAAACCTGAAATACAAATTAACCTTCAATATCATATCAACCATCACTAAAGCCTGAAAATTTAATGTAGTCTATTGGCAAAATTAAATTTTAGTTGTAGTTTTTTTGTCACGATTTCAAATTTCCTCTGCATACACCACACCTGTTTGAATGTATTTCTAATCCTCTCTTTAAAATATTGGGGGATAGTGTCCAGTACCAGGTAAATGGTACATATTTAAATAGTAATTTTAAAGAGTAAGTAGTCTGATAAATAGAAAGGACAATCTACAATAAGCACAAGATAAGTTTCAGCACACCCTCTTTCACTGAAAATGGAAGACTCCTTGGACACATCAGCTCTAGGGTCACATATCTGGAAATTTGCACAAGCCACTAAGATAAAAAAGCCATTTATGGACTCTGTTTACCCTAAGTGTGTTGTGGGAAGCCCACTACTACCTGTGCAAATGCTTATCACTGGTGTGAATGTGAATCATATCTGAAATGCCAGATCTCTCCATACAAGAACTGAGACTCCCAGAGAGCTGTTCAGTACAACCCAGGGTAGCACCGCAATAATTAATGAGCCAAAACCTCCTTTAGTTTCCAATTTCTTTGCTTTGAACCCAGCAAAACTCTTAGGGTCTGACTTTGCCTGTGTAAATCTGACAAGATTTACAAGTTCTTGATGACTTTGTCTTTTCATATTCAGCTGCTTGATTTAAGTTTTTGAAATATGTCTGAATTCTTGGAGTGATAATGGGTTAAGATGAGAAATTATTTCTTTAAAATAGAGGAAATAAATGTGTTTGAAAGTATGGATGTCTACAAGGTGTTTGTTTGGTTTGGTTTTTTTGTTGCTTAGCCTCTGAGTTTTAGAGTTTGGTTTTTTCATTGAGAAAGTCATGGTGCAATAGACTGAATGCTTTATGAACATATCAAAGTCTTAAGCACTGGCAGCAATTCCATTTATTGAACAAAACATAAAGATGTATTCAATTGTATATTGCCATCGTTCTCAGAGAACTGAGAAATAGGAGCAATATGTAATTAATCTTTTCTGCTGCAGTTTAAAATAGGCAATGCAATTTATTTTATTATTTTGTTTATTTTCTTTTTATCTTTTTTCTTTAAAGTGTAAATTTGTACGTCACCTAAATCAATGTAAAGTCTGTTTACAAGATGGGTTTTATCAGCTGGTGGGGTTATTGATATTTCATTATTGCAGGACTTACAACTGCAAAATGCTTTATCATTCTGTTTCAATAAATCAAAGCAAGTAATTTCTGGAAACATCCCTTTGTGGAGCAAAGGAGGAAAGTACCTCTCTGCTCCTACCTCTGTATTTTCCATGCTGATCTGCTGGCAGGTGAGGTTTGCTCTCTGAGGAGCCTTTCAGTGCTAACTCAGCTAGACAGATGGCTGCAGTGCTATGTCAAACATTCCCTTCCTCCTGATATTTCTAGTCCTGGCTGGCTTAGAAATTGAGGAAGCTGCGGCAGGATGACCATGCCAAGACATTGGGAGCTTATGCATGTACAGCTAAATCTGATTGCCAGCAAATCCACATGGAATAAGTGAAGGCAGAGACTGAACAGCTCTTTTACATAGTGCTGTGGCAGCTATGCAGAGAGCTGTGCCTGAAGTAAAAGGACTTTCTGGGAGTAAAATGGTACAGTGGAGGAGATGGACATTGCTCACCTAATTGTATCCCCTGCACACTTGGAGATAAATACTACAGAGTGCAGCTAAAAGGCTCCTTTCCAGAACTCAGCATCTCCATGTTGGGAACAGGATTAAATCAAACTGTAATCACATTAGAGTTACTCTTAAGTTGTTTTACAGTTTTTCAACAAATTTTTGGGGGATGGATAAAACTTGAGTCAATACCCACTGTGACTCGAGTCAATACCCACTGATAAAGCAAAGAGATCACTCAGAAGAAGATATACAAATAAGAATAATATCTGAATTAAGAATGGTATCTGGAATGTATTAATAAACAGAGCTGATATTCTATCCCATCTCCATTGCTTGGCCTCTTAATCCATAGCCCCATATTTTTATTGACTTTATAGGAGAGATAATTGGTCCTGTACTAAAGGGTAACAGTATAAGTTCTTGCTGCCCAGAATTACCAGAAAACAGGTGAGTAGGAGCCCAGGATCCCTCAGCAATAGACCAGCCAAAGCTGCCAGGAAAAGGTCGGAAGAGCACAAAACACCACCCTGAAACACACCAAAACTGGCACTAAGAACAGCACAGGATTGTGACTTGGGGGTGAAAAGCTGCTGTAGGCAGAGGAGGCTGTGAATGAGTGGGAAGCTTACATCCTGGAGCAAAATCAGCCAGGAGAATATTCACAGGAGACATCCTCTCTGCAGAGCAGGATGAGGATCTGATGCTGGGAAGCATCTAGATGCGCGTGTGCATGTGCGTATGTGTGTGTGTGTATGTGTATGTAAACAGTGTATTAGGACAGAGGAAGTGAACAAGAAGCCAATGCAGACTGTAGATTAAAAAAAAGATCAAATTTTAGGGTACTGAGCACACAGACATATCTTCCCAACTTTAGTGGTTGTATACATTAGGTGTTCCCTTGTGCCTATACAAGGCACTGTCTCCTTCCAGAAATGCCCACTCAAGAGGCTGAGGGAGGATGGGAATAGCACAATTGGGGTGAAGAGGGAGGGGGACCAGGTGCACTTAATGCTCCTCAACTTCCATCTCTGTTCAGCTGAGCACAATGGCAGTAGGATGTGGCTGAGTGCAGGTCCGTGGAGATGACAATGACAGAGCTAAATCGATCATACAGGCAAATACCAGGGTATTTATGAGAACTATCTTATACATAGATCTTACAGTGATTTAATTATTGCTCCAGCTTTAGGGACCAGTCACTCAGAAGGGAACATTGCTGCTGCAGAATGCAGTGATTTCTGTAACAGGCTATCATTTGTCCTTTTGATGTTGTCTGAGAAGCTCATCTTTAGTCAAGGTTTGAGTAGGAAAACAGCTGTGGTAACCGTGGGGTTTATATTGGCAAGCAGTCACTTCTTAATGCTGATGAGGGTAGAGGTTAAAATTGAAACATCTATTCCAATTCCAACCATCTATTAGGGGACAGAATTTATTGCTCCTATATACTGTGAAATTTGGCTTGGCAGAAATCACAAAAAAATATCAAGAACTCTTGTAAAGGTGTGCCAACTCTCCTATAAGGGGAGAAGTATCATTTGTGGGGAAAAAAAAAACCAACAAAACAAAACAATAAAAAAATGACCAGAAGGTATAGTAAAAATGATGGAAATGTTACCTCAGCTGACAATTATAAAACAGCTCCCTTATACCTGGAACTGTCCATGCCACAAATGACATACGAGGAAAAAAAATCCCCAGAAAAGGATTCTTTAGTAGAAAGGATAAAAAAAAAAAAAAGGCAAAGGGAGAGTTGCTTTCAGTTGTGCTTCTCATATGTCTCTGCTATGAAAAACCCAAAACCATTTAATTTTCATAATTGCACATGCAGAGCAGAGAGAGGGGCACCTTTAGGAAGAAGGGGAAGAAGCATCCTGTATTCCCAGGGTACCAGAGGGGTATATGCTGATGACATCTAAGGAGGGGGAGATGTCCAGAATCTGCTCCACACTTTTCTTCCCCAAAAGTGGGTTTGCACTTGTAAAAGCTTTATGAAAACAAAAAGCCTCAAGTTAGGAATGGGTCAACAGAGCCACCCCAACACCCACTCTTACATTATTGTCTTCTTTAAATCATTGTACACCTTGTTATCCACAGGATTCTGAAGGCAAGTCAGACAGGAGCACTGAAATGAAAGCAATCTTTCTCATCACTAATTTTATCTTCATTTCTGAGTGTCACCGTTTGTATATTTTTTAAATTTTATTTTGGTGAGTGTTTCACAGCCATTAATCAACTTTAGTTCTACTCATATGAACTTTAATTCTGCTCATATGAACAAAGGCACTCCTATTAGTCTCATTTATTTTTAGGCAAAACAATTGAGACTGAGGAGGAAATTGGTTGTTAATTTTAGTTTTCAGCATGAGATACATAACCTGACTTTTCAGGAATCTTGGCATTATTAAGTCCTTTGTGTGTAGGTCCATCCTGAGGTAGGCCCAGGGTCAGAAATGTAGTTGCACACTGCTGTCAGCATGACATGGTCCATTAGCATTCAGGATCTCTATCCCACTAATTTCTCTGTACACCGACACTAAAAATATTTATCCCACCGACATTAAAAATATTTATCCCACCAACTCCAGTTGCAAAAGTGAGTGATCAGCACTTTGCTAAGCTTATATCCACACTGCAAGCTGACCAGCTGGAAAATGAGAAGGTCTCAACTGGTCAAGGATTGTAAAAATACTCCTTGGAGTAATGCACTGAACATCATGCAGAATCGCTTAGGACGGATATTGTTCCTTCCCTTCCTGAGTCTGCTCTGTTTATTATACTCCTTTCAACAGATGCAGAAAGATTGTCCAGTATTTTGTAGACATAACTGCATATCACTTCATTACTCAGGAGATCTATTCTGCACGATTTAAAGGGGAAAACTACCTATGGAAAAATGTTCTGTCTGAGCTATTGAAACATATGAACAATGAGTGGATAAAGGTTGCATGAACAAACTTAATTGTAGCATTCTCTCACTTGCATCCTTGATTCTCCAGCTGCTTTCAAACTTTGGCTGAGATAATTTTTTGTTGTTGTTGTTGTTCTTCCTTTAATCCTTTAATTTCCTTGGGCTGCTCAGTAAGGGAGAACCATGCTGACACCCAACCATGTCTTCCTATAAGCTTATATATGATCAGCAGCAAGTGGCCTCGATCACACCAAAAGCCACATCAGGGAAAAGGTGTGCTGGTGTGGGCTCTGCCAGCTGTTGGATCATGGACGAGGGCACCTTGGCTGTCACAGTCATCATTTCCATCTTCTTTTAATACTCACACATTCCACATGTCAACTAACTGGGAAAAAGTTGGTGCCCAGTCATTTTGTTTACATCCTATGTGGAATATTTGCTGATGTGGGAAGTTCTGCCCTTTTGAGGACAGCAAACAGCAGTGGGCTTTAAAATGTAAAAGATTTTGTTATGTGTAATGACCTGCCTCTGAGGCAGGGCAGCTCAGCTTCCTGCTAATAAATCCCTTGAGGTGAATTATAGTGAAACAACACAGACTGACTGGTGTCAATGAGGCAGATTTCTTCTAAAACAATTTGATTGCAATGGAAAGGAGGTAGCAGCTGTTTTTGGTTCTTTTCTAGAGAAGTATGAGGATACCATGAAGAAAATATACAAGTCAAAAAGAGAAAGAAGAAGGAAAAGACAGAGATGGATAGAAAGATAGATAGATGATNGAGGAGGGGAAGGATATCATCAGCCATGGGTAAAGGGACAGGACTTGATCATTGCAATTTTGATGTCTGTGGTCAGACTAATTACAACAGTCTTGATTTGTCAGGGTGGAGGTCCACAAAAAGTAAAGTTCATCAGGTTCTATATATTAAAGTTATTGTGGGAACATCCAGATGCCTCCTCAGGAAGGAGATTCTTTGGGTCTTGTACAACACTACAGGACATGTGCAGTCATCTGGTGGAAAGTTCCCACAAGAGTAGGGGGTGCTTTGGGGTCCTTGGTGGCCCACAGTCCCCTCTAGAGATATGAGTGCCATTGGACCCTGCTTCTCTGCAGCTGGGTCTTATGGGGAAAGGGGGAAGTTGGCCTCAAAAAAGCATTACCCCACCTCTGTAGGATTTGCTTCCTTCCAGGCATTCCCCTGGATTGGTTTGAAGCATCTTGTTTAAGACATCATGTTCCTGATAGTCCTGGATGCAATCAAAGCTGGGGAAACCTGGGTAATGGTTAGGATGCCACGCTTGTGAAACTGCTTTCCCAGAATCCAGGGTAAGGCACAGACTAGCTTAGAGTTGAGAAGCTTTTTCCTCCCACCCTCTCACAGACCCTAGTATCCACCACATTGACCAGCAAATTCAGAGGACAACAATGACAGCAAAACCTGGGACGTGCTAAAAAATACACACATAGAACTGTGATTTTGTGAAGAATAATAGAATATACCCCATACAATGAATTGCTACAGATCTCAGCCTCAGATTTCATTTTGTGGAAAGACATGTGCCTCTTAAAATATATGTGGTTTGTTAGAAGGACAGAGATGGATACCAAAGTTTCAGCAGAGATAAAAGGCATTTATTAGAAAGTCAGCTGATGGAGAGAAGAGCAATATTTGCAGATGAATTTAAATCAAATGGGGGAGTGAATAATACTTGGAGTTCTTTGGATTGAAAATAAGCAGGCATTGGTAAATTGTTTGAAAGGAATCTAATTGTTAACTGGAGTGCAGTGGTAACCTTTTAAAATAGAAACAAGTAAGTAGCTTGTAAAGACATGCTGTTGTTTCATTTTGGTCAGATTCTGTGGCTTCAGTTAGTCTGACAGAGATGTGTTCAAGAAAACTGCTGCTAATTTCAGTACAGGAAGGAAGACATGTTCATTCTGTAAAAAAACTTTGAAGGCTTGACCCATCGCTAAGCAAAATCTTTAAATGCAGACTTTTGGTTTTATTTTTAGACTTTTGGCTTCTGTTGTTAAAGAAAGCTATGATAATAACAAGCTGTGATAGGTAAAAGAAAATCCAGGCTCATTAGAATTGTTCAGAAGCTTTCATGCCAGTGTGTAAAAAACCCCTCAAAACCTGAACAGGACTGTTTTTATTCCTAAATCACAGCTGATCTCACCCTGTGAAAATGTTACAAATCTTGCATATGGAGAAGTATCACGGCCTGAGAATTTCCAGATGTTTTCCTGGTCTTCATCAGCTATTTCCAAAATCCAGAAATGACTTGTTTACTGGCTTGCAAAACTCTGTTTGGCTGCGCTGTGCACATCTCTAGCACTAACCAACACAGTACCTGCAGACATTAGACAAAATTGCAATAGGGCCAAGATACCACAGGTTTCTGAGGAATTTCAGCATTTCTTTTCTGAAGCAGACGATTGGCAGGTGATTTTTGGCCCCTGCTCTGTCTATGGCAAGAAAAGAAGCATCGACACTTCTGGTGCTCCACAGATTTGAGCTCTCCAGAAGTCACAAAGCCCTCTTGCTATCACTTGAGGTAACTGATATCAGCAATTCCCATTGAATTCCCACTGGGTTGAGTCCCAGTGGCCAATAACTTTAGGTGAAATTTTTCTTGGGCTGGCTTTTCTCTTGCCTGTCACTGACTGCATTTGGGGTTGGCTTCTGAAGGAGTGCAAGGAATTGCCACCTGTCAGGATCAGTGAGGGACTTTCACTGCAGCCTTGGAAGGCCCAGGAGGGGTGGAGGACAGCAGCTGTGTCTGAGCAGAGAGCACCACTGAAATGTGGCTGATCTGTGTGCTGCTAGAACTAGAAGAATTTTTAGGAAGAAGAATTGTATTGCAGCATTTTCCTAACACTGTATTAGGAAAAAGGAATGGGATTACAACCAGGAAAGAAATGCTGAGCAAACCTGTTGTGATGCAATGGGGTCTTTAGCAAACAGGACAATTAGCGGTTAAAAGTGATTCAGTCAAAAGGTTGATTTTCAGCTCAGTGGCCCCTAGAAAGTGGCACTGGAACTGACTCAGGAGAATCTCTACTTCTTGTGGCACTTTGAGAGGACAAAGGTCAGCCTAAATTTTCCCTACTCTGCACTTGAGGTTTGGAAATAGGTTTTGGTAGGGTGAGAGGCTAGCAACAGACTGCTATTTCTGCTGTAATGTTTTTTTTTCTGACTGAGCACAGAAGAAAGTTCAGTTTAAAAAATCTAGCTAAAAGGAAATGAGGAACTATAACAAAAGATAAGTCATTGTTTCACTGACTTTAAAAAGTGAGGAAGGTGGAGATTTCTCTGTGCTACAATCAGATTACCAAGGCAGTAAAATGAAGAATTAAGAACAGAATAGATAAGAGTTGAGGAGACTATTAAAAGATTACAGAGCCTAGAAACAGATAGAGTAGAACAATGACGACTCAACCTATATTTCACACTCCTAAAGCAAACTAGGAAAACACGCAAAAAACCTTTCATAGATGTACCCACTATTAGACTATTCAATGAAATAAAATTCTGAAAAAAATATTAATCTGATCAAAGCCACTTTGCACTCCAGGAACAAAAGTTCTAAATATAGTCTTTAGGCTAAAAATGAGAGAATTTTGGATACTTCAAGAAAACAAGTGTGTACTCACAATGTCCAGTGAATACAGGCAGTTATTAGTCATTTATATATGTATGTACAGATGTTCCTATCCACATACAAATGTGCTATTTTTTGCAGCATTCAAAAATATTAATTTACAGAAATCTTTATTTTAAAAAAATAAATCATTCTCTCAATTTTATTATATGCCCTGTGATACAGAACATTTTTCTTAAAGTTCAGGTTATGGGGTCAAATACTGCATAAAATAGCAGCAGGAAAGGAAGAAAAAAGATTGTAACCCTCTTGGCTATAAGCATGAAAGGAATGCAGAACAAAAGCTTGGAATGTCAAAATGATCCTCCTTAAAAGCAAATATCTCATCACTTCAGTTCTAATATGATTATTTTTGCAGGGCTTGCCCTACTTTTTATTTTTTTTTTAACTTTTAGGATTAGTTATAGTGCAATGTGTTCACCCTTAGAGCCATTTTGATGACATAAAATGCAAATGAGATTAAAGCACTTTTGTGTTTGCCTCTCTGTGAACCCACTGAGGACTTGACAGAGAGGTGACTGTTTCAGTTCTGCTCTAGACACTTCCTGAGTTTACACATTCTTGTTTCTCCTGAGTAGCAAGGAATGGGGAAAGGATGATATTCAAGCCAGAGTAGGCTGAGCCATCTTTCCAGCTGGGGGGCTTTGGGAAATATCAGTGTCTTCAGGCACACTATGTGTTGTCACACTGGCTATAAGCACAGATCATCTATGCCTACCACACCCAGCACATTCTCATTAGGTACCAACAAAAACGCAATCATTAAAATAAAGCTTTTGTATTTTACCCTTCCAGGTTACGGCATTCATTTGTGAATTTTATGAGGGGTTTTTTGAGGGTTTTTTGTTGTTGTTGTTGTTATTTTATTTGTTTGCTTGTTTTCTTGCTTTTGTTTTTTTCTTCTTCTTTTTTTTTTTTTTTTNTGGTGAAATTTTGGCATTGCCACCATTTCTCCAAATAGATTCAAGGAAGGATTTTGAGATATCCTTGATAATAAGCACATTTGGGGCACCAGCACTGAGTTCTCTTCATGAGCTGTAAAACCTCATCACGGAACCATAGAGTCACAGAATATCCTGAGTTGAAAGGGACCCACAAGGATCTTTGAAGTCCAACTCTCGACCCTGCACAGGGCAACCAAGAGAATCACAGCATGTCTGGAACTCGTAAGAGTATCTTTTAAAAAAGAGAGCATTTTGCTTGTGCTTATTAAAACACAGCCCAGCCTGAGATCCCAATTTTCAGAATTATACAAACCCTCTACTAGCATAAATTAATGGCACACAATTGTAATCAATTTCTCTCTGATGTATTGACTACGACTAGCCTGCTGATTTCTCCTGCTGTACCAGAATTATCACGAGTTACGATAGTGTATCTCTTCTGGAAATGGTCCACAGTTCTTGCTTCTCTGTGCAATGCAAAAATATCTAACAGGATTGGAAAATATCAAAACAATTCTAACAGTAATACTAAAGCATTAGTTATAAAATATAGGAAAAAAACAGGAAATAATCAAACACTTAGAGAAGGACACCTTAAAGCAAATTGAAATGTGAAGGAATCCTGCAAATATGAAATCTGCTTAACCGCGTGTTTCATTTGAAACACCACTGAGGTGAAATGCACACTACTTACAGAAAACCCTTTTACTTTCCTCACTACTGCACGGGGGAGGGGAAAGGAGTGGGTTCAGAGAGCTCTTAAATAGAGTATCTTAATGGATCAGGGTCTAATTGCTAAGCCCCTGGGCTAAGCCATCGTTTCTAAAGCTGACACCTCCAGATGCTGAATAAGCAAAGCTTTCCAGCAGGCACAAAGCCTGGAAATGGATATTTAAAAACCCTACGAAGTTTCTGAGACATTTTTCAGGGAATATGGAGATCATGGATCTTGACTCCCATCCCCAAAGAGTCTGCCCATTACAGGCTGTACCAGCAACATGTCTTAGATGGTGCAAATCATCAGGCTGCCCTTCCTGTCTCAGTGGTGAATCACTGCTGGAGTTCTAGGCATTTACTTTCTATCCAAGGGTGGACTTCACTCTTAACCTCTCTCCTTAACCCAGAAAATTATTTCAGGCTTTTTATTCAGAAAAAACAGTTTAGATCTTCCTTCTATTTAGTGCATCATTTTTATTAAAATGTGCATATCAGTTGCATGCTAAAGAGAGAGCAAGGCTTTGACTTGTGCTTAGGGTCAGTAGTGTATGCAGCCTCGACTGGAGCTCATGGAAGACAATGGATATACCCTGGTTTGTTGGAGTAGGTGTAGAGCTGTGATATTCTACTACCTCAAGTAAAGCCCCCTAGCAAAGCTGTGTGGGCTTTGGGGCTCACATCCCAGCCCATCATATGGTCTGTTCTACAGGACAGGGGCACTGAACATGTGCTGGACACAGCTCACTTGAGTTTGGTAAAATCAGCTGGAGTTCAGTGAAATGCTAATTACAGCCCATCCACCAGGCATGGTTGATGTTATTTTCCATATCTTCCTTCTCCCACTCCCCCACTGTCCCCTCTCTGCCTGCTGAGCTCTGCACGGGCCTTACAGAGATAAGCTCAACCTGGGAGAGAGGAACTCACCTGAATTACACAGGGCACGTTGCACATGTGTGCACACATATAAGCATGTGCATTTTCAGATATGAGCTTGAAAATCATAGAATCACAGAATGATTTGGATTGGATGGCAGCTTATTTTTTTTTTAAAGGAAAAAACAACACCACCTCTCCCTTACTGTCAGCTGTTACATTTTAAGGCAATAAATACACTGGAAAGCAGCTCTAGACAAGGCAGTTATAGTATAGAGGTTCCACCTCTCCAAATGTGCTATGATGCTTGGTTTTTTTTGTTACAAATTAATCTTACTAGACTTTACAGCCTTATCAGAATGGAAATCAAAGAATCAGGCCAGATGTTACTTGTTCCTCCAGTGTATTCTTATTGTAAATAATTTCTTAATTGGAAATCAGTTTTCAGTAGCAACTCTTGGGCATCATGGGCATTACTTATTAAAAATACAAATATTAACACTGATAAGTTTTTCTGTACTGTTAAAATATAAAGAGGTTTTTTTTTCTATGAAAACACTACAGCACTATACACTGTATAGATTTTGTAATGCTAAATATAAAAGACAAAAAATGAGACAGACTTTTTTTCCCAATTAGTATTAAAACTTCTTAGTAAATCTTGAAAAGTAAGCCAAAGCTTCTGTGATTTTAGAACACTGTCTTTGCAAGTGGTTTAATTTGGGATAAATCCTGCACTACTATAGAGCACTACCAAATAGGGAATCAGTAAGAGCACAAGAATGAACTGGAACAGTTTCTCTAAAACACTGATGAGGCAGAAATGAGGAGCAAGAGCTTCAAGCCATTGGCAGAGGTATCAAAAGTAATAATTTCTTACTCTCATCTAAGAAAAAAAACAACAACACTTCAACATCTCATCAACCTCCCCGGGTATTTTCATAATATTTTGGATTTATCCAGAGTGCCTTAACTGCTCTTCTCATGCTTCTTCTTCTCTTTTGCTATATAAACCAAAATAAAATACTCTTCCAGGAAGAAGGCAAGTCTCCTGCCAGCACTGACACTCATCTATTTAAAATTTTGACAAGCTCAATGTAAGTGGGCTCCATATATTACAAAGTTATCTGACATCATTCCTTCAAAGGTCTGTTACGGTGATCTAGCTCAGAATAATTATACATTTTCAGAATATGCTGATTCTAACTGTGCCAGACATCAGAATCAAATAGAGAACCATAACAGACTTAAATACAGCCTTAAACCAAATTCCCAGAAAGAGAGATCCAGAAGTTCTTCGGTTCTTTCAGTCTCAATAAATGAGACATGCTTTTTCCTGTCGATGGTCATTGTTAGGTGCTTTGCAAAAATCCCATCTGTTTCTACAGAGGAAAACACCCTCTCAAAATGGTTTATGTAGTAGTAGAGACTCATTTTATGGAGAAGGCTGGCAGTCACTGTATGATATTTGGGTTCAGAAGACCAGGATTTGAGATGTTCAAAAGAGGTACTTCAAGCTGTAACCAGTACCTCTGTTCTTTGTGAATACCAGATGCCGTAGACTAAAAAAGTACTATTGATTCATTGATGTAACAATTTTTTTGTCACCTGAGCTGCAAGGTTCTGTTCCTTGCTGTCACACTGGTGTGCTCGGTGGGCCTAAAGAGATCAATTCAAGCTCAAAGAGATTGTGTGTGTTTATGACATGCCTTTACTTTTGCAGCTGTATTGTGAAGTAACTATGACTGCTGCCTTTGTAAAGCACGTTGACATTTAATGATACAGAGGAGGTGACTTAGGTTCTCATGCTCCTAGTGTTGTTCTGTGCTGGCATACACCCCACACCCCCAGCCAGTGTTCCTGTATAAGGAAAGGGATTTCAATTTACCTCCAGACATTTTAGGAAGTTTACCTAGAAGTTTCCATACCCTTCTGGCAGTAATTTTCTCAGTACCAAAAGAGAAGCACCTGTTGGACCTTGTAGCTGTTCATCAAAGCCTGTACATCTTTCTTTCGACAGGTTGCCAGTAGAATCATCCTCAATTGTTAAGTAGAAAAGTGAAAGAACAAAAGTGTTCCTTGCATTTTTGAGGTGTTGTAGCAAGTGTATGGGATCTGGCCCTGCGCTCAGCTTTGTCTTTGTGTTGGTATTATTTTCTTTCCTTATTAAAACCTTTCTGCTTTTTCAAGACACACTCAATCACGCTGTCTTGCTAATTGATTTGAGCCACTTCTCTGCCAAGGGCTGGACCCTCAGAGATATTGGGAACCCCAGTAGTCCTGTACCTTCAAAATGTTGTCCACTGAAGACCAGCGTGGAGCAGAGAAGCAGCAGAGGAAGCTTCTGGGTAAGAATGGAAGAACACAGTCCACAGCAGTTGTTTCTCTAACAGAATTACAGACACAACCACAGAGAATTCATCTTGTTCCTATTGCCATCCACACAGCAGCATGTGGAAAGAATACTTGTGTTTCTATCTACAGATAATGCCTTGACCATTTGCTCCAGCCTTTCATTGGAGGCACCATACATCAGGGACTTCATCTCCAGCCCTGTTTTGTCTTAAGAAGCATTAAGGGAAGTGATGAGTAGCAGAGAGGTTTCTGATGGGCCACTAGGGAAAGGAGTTACTGAGTGAAAATGTCAAGGTAGAAATTCTTGGCACCATAATCAAGACAGGCTCTCAGGACCTTTTAAAATATGTCTTTAAATCTACTTACAGTCTGGCTGAAACCAGATTTACAGTCTATTTTTGCATCTGCCAGTCTCCACTTAGAAAAGCTTTAGTGTTGGATATGGATAGTGCACTTCAAAAGGTAGAGAGAAACCTTTGAAGTGCACATAGACTGATGTGAAGGGTTGCTAGAAAGTATAGGTTTCCTCTGATGACAAAGGTATTTAGACATGTTAGGATCCCAAAGGTGCTCAGGATTTCATCTGTCTAAGTGGACAAAACATTAGATTTTACATCTAAGTGTGTTTATGTACTTAGAAAGCACATTTTCCACATTTACCTTGGTTCTGTGTGTGCATAGGTGAGGGAAAGAAGCCGCCTATTTATACCGTGATATTTTTCTGTTTAAGAATTTGTTAGCAATATCTTTGAACTTACGGGAACGGGCTTAGAAAATATCTGTAAGGACCAACTTCTGAATCAGCATAAATCAGTTGTTGTTAACAAAGCACATCTCCTAACATTCGGATTTTGAAAATGTGCAAAATCTCGCATTTCATTGTCGTCTTTCATATAACTTTCTAGAATATTTATAGTATTTATCAAAGCACAAATGTTGAACTTAAAATTTTCAATGGAGTAGGTTATTTTGTAAAATATTTATGTATAACAATCCCACTGAAAAGGATGAAAAGATTTTCAAACTACCCATTGACAGGACCCACTTCTTGTATTTATAGAGGGGCTTTTTTTTCACTGAGGTCAAATAACTATCACAAAAATGAATTCAGGTACAAGCAAATCCTCTTGCCTGTAACGATTAATGGTAAAACTTTATTCCAAGAGTATTTATCTAGAGACATATGAAGGCAGCTAACTGAATAGGTTTAAGCACTGTAGAACAGTCCTGTACTGTTAGTTATTGTATTTTTACTAAAAATACATCTTTACTTGCCTTTTTTTTCTTTTTTTGCCAGATTACTAGCAATATGTTTAATACACAAGTTTGAGGAAAAATAGACAAAAAAAATGTTTTTACTGAAGGCCTTCAGACTTATTGCAAAAAGATGAAATTTGGACAGAGATGCTTTGAAACAATTTCACTCAGCTGCAATAGTTTAATTTATCATGTGAATTACTAAGAATCTGCTAAAGTGCACACAATTGCCTGTTTATATTTTGTTTTGGTGTAAGTCTGCTGTTAATTGTCGTATTGACCTATAGTTACTTTGTTGCATCTCTTAGTGTGAGGATGCTGTTTTACCAATAACAGGGAGTTCACGGTAAACAATATTTAAGTGTGCTTATAATACTATAAAAGAGTCTTTTTATTTCTACTCCAAAGTGTAGCATTCAAAAAGGAAAAACGCTTTGACCCTTAAAATAACCCCATTAAGGAAGCATTACAAGTTACTCCTCTACTAGCTTTATTCCCTGGATTAAGAAGGGGAAGTTAAGTACACATGTAGAAAAATCCCCCAAATTTTAAGTTAATTTGATTTTAGAAAGGAAGCAAATGTATTGGAAACTTTTTTTTTTCTCCCCTTACAGCCAACCACTTTTTGCTTCCAATATAACAAGACAAGGGAAAAACAAATGTAAGGAAGCTCACACATATACAGCAAGATCCACCAAAAAAGGAGGATGGTTTTGCACCTCTTTGCTGTCTCAAAGCTGACCTTAAAACTAGAGTGGCTGGGCAGCCGCTGGTTTTCTGCCCCATTTCAGGAATCTTGGAGCAGTTGCTGCAGTAGTTTGTGCAGCTCCTTCCCCTGCCATCAGCACAGGGGCCCGTGGCCAGGGCCACTTTACTCCTGGCTGGTCTCCAGCTGCTAAAGCAGCTGGCCCCTTGAGGCTGCTGGCAATCAGTGAAAATCAAATCAGCCCTGTGCTGTGAACTGGTGCTGGAGTGAACTGATGCTGGGAAGGCAGAGTTGGTGTATTGGTCCTTCTTAGCCAGAAATGTAGATCAGCATTTTCAGATGGCTGCTTTCTGTCTCAAAAGGTGTTTCAGTCTGCTTTAGTGCTTTAGAAATTTCACATTTAGACACATGCATTTAGTCCTATTGTAATGTAACTGGAGAGATTAAAAACTTGTAAGAGAAATCAGGCAGATTGCTTCCAGTAAAATTGTTCTGAATCAAAATTGAACCTAAGGATGCAAAAAGGCAGCAATATTTACATGGCAGGATGAAACACCTTCTGCAACAAGCTTTGTAGGGGGAAGCAAAGGAGAATGTAGCCATGCATACACGTCCTTGTTCTTGTGCTGATGAAGTCTGGCGTCTTTTTCACATGAACAATAATAGAATAGATATGGGGTCCTAGTGTCAGACCACACAAATAAGATTTTGTCTCATAAAGCCAGTTCTGATCTGACTGTCACTTACTTGGAACGTCTGACAGAATCCAGCTGAGTGGCGGAGCTGATCACAACCTGGTTGATAGGTAGGTTTCCAGACTTGTCTCACTGTCTCCCAGGGCACTTGACAGATGAGAGATTCCTTTTTCCTCTTGTGTGTCTTTTTTCCTCCTGCCAGACTTGAAGGATAGGGAAAGAGAAAAAGTGTTTTGTATCAGTCTTCTATCCCCACCCATTCCTATTGTACTGAGCCCTGCTGCTCACTCTGCTCTGTGGCAGCTTTTGTTGGTTCCCTGCCCTATCTCTGTAAATCTAAGTCAACATTTCCAGCGAAAATGCTGCTTAATAACTTCAAAGAGTTATTGCTTCTGTCTTTGTCTGTGCACAGTACAGCGGAGTAAAGAATAAAGAACAGACACAAAGTGACCCGACCCCCATATTTGTATTGAAGACTATAAAGCAATGCTTGTCCAAGAAAATGCAGTTTCTTTGGCAAGCATGCTGATGCCAGGAATACATGTGAATATTAAAATCCCCAGAGAGACAGGGCACTTTCTAAGGAACAGTTTTCCATCTCAGGTTTCAGGTGGTGAAAAGCTGGTTCTTTGCCTCATGCATGAGCTGGGAGTGCAAATTCTCTGTGAATTGATTTAGGGGTCTGTCAGCAAATATAACTAGAGCAACACCAGTTTCACTGCATCTCCACAACTTGTTTCACTTTCCATCTTCTGACCTTTTCAAGTGTTGCTTCTCTGGCCCTTGCTGCTATGAGATTCATCTTCAGCATCCCCAATTTTTCCTCTCCAGTTAAAGTTTCTCAGTTGAGGTAGCAGGTATCCCACACATGGTGCTCTATTTTCGAGGATTAGTTGGTGTGATGAAGTATTGCAATGTGAAACAGTAATTTCTTTTTAACTGGTGAAGTTGAAAGGGAATTGTAGGTCTTTCCTTCCCCTCGACTGCATTTCTGCAGAAAGAGCCTCTCTTTGTGAGATGGCTTAGACTTCTCTAGAAAGGCAAGCAAAAAGGCTTTATAACCACGATGCCATGAGCAGAAGAACTAACACAGACCACTGGGTCCAAATGGGGAATTCATGTTAAGATAATCACAAAGCTGTACTGTGCATCTTGCCTAGGCAGACCCAGTGTCTGGAGACACTGACTTCTGCTGAGCCACCCAGTGACTGAGAGGAGACCTCCTCAGTGTCTGTCAGTGCCTGCAGGGAGGGGTCAGAGCACGGACCAGGCTCTGCTCGGTGGTGCCCAGCAGTGGGACAAGGGACAACGGGCAGGAATTGATGCACTGGAGGATCCACCTGAACATGAGGAAGAACTTCTTCACTGTGCAGTGACAGAGCACTGGAACAGATCACCCAGAGAGGGTGTGGAGTGTCCCTCACTGGACACGTTCCAGAACCATCTGGACACAATCCTGTGCCCTGTGCTCTGGGATGACCCTGCTTGAACAGAGGAATGGGACCACTGTGGTCCCTTCCAACATGACCCACTGTGGGATTTTGTGATCACCATAGCAGGTGACTGTGGCATGTTTGGCTTGTGCACAGGCTCCACCTTTTCAATTCTAGCCTGTGCTTGAAAAAAATAAAGGGCTTGGTTCTGTCCTCTAAAAGCTCCCATGACACACGTGATGGCTCAATGACCTTCCACAAGCTTTTCCCAGTTTCTTCTCTAACCATCAGTAACCAAATTCCTGAATGGATTCTATCCATCCACAATACTTCAATACTGTCCATGTTGCCCTAGCAACCAGTGCCACCTTCTCTGATCTGAGCCACAAGGTTCTCATTTTGACCATTTGCTGCTGGTTTAGAAGTTGGCCTTTGTGCAAGCACGGATGACAGCTTTGCCACTTGCATCTTGTTTTATACAAACTGGCATGATGCACCTCATTGCAATGAAGCAAATGTCATTGTCACAGAATTCAACAGTTCTTTTTCCCTTTGAGAGACTGCTGTTCTTGTTAACATGTTTTTAACTTCTGGAATTAAAACACTAGATGCAGAAACACAGCCTTGGTAATTCTGCAGAAATGGGAAAATTCTCTCTGTCTCAGCATTTAGCACAGGCCAAAGAGAAGTACAGTATTTGGGTGGGTTTCCTAAAGAGTTACCTGCACAATCCAATAGCTTTAATACATTTCTCCTTCTCAGCATCTCATCAACCTTATTCACAGATATATCACATTAAGAATCTTCCAACAGTTAAATTGGAGACTTGAGAAAAGGAGAGAGATAGAACCTTCAGCCCGATCTTACCCCTGCCCAGAATATTCAATACAAACATTACATTTGGAGTGCCTTGCCTTGACTGCTGATTGACTGCTAAATTCACTACTGGCATCTCTATCTAAACACATTCAGGGAAGACTCTGGCCCGCTATTTTGAAGGCTTACCCAACTGTGCATCCAAAAAATTGGAACAGCAGCAGTAATTTGGCTTCCTCTGGCTCTTTCAGTTTCTTTCTGGGTAGACCCCAACTGCCTTTTAGAGAGATTTGCTGCTGCTAATTTTTTTAACAGACCATCTGTCTCATTTTGTATTCTAGAACATTCTTCCCCTTTTCTTGTCTTGCTTCCAGCAGAGTGAGAAGTTAGTTGGACTGCTCATGCTGTAGATAGTTACCAGGCTGCTGTTCTGTTGTTGGTGAAGCAGAAAAAAGAAAAAGCCTCCCTGTCTATGCTCCCTTTCCCTGGGCAGGAAATCCTCCAGTCCTCTCAGCAGGGAAGGCTCTTGGCACCTTCATGGCTCTTCCAAAAATTCTCTTGCACTGAAGTCATTGCGAACCCCTCCTGTAAAGCCTCAGGATCAGACTGGAAATAGCAAAGGTAGGCAAAAGGGGCCAGGGGCTTTTTCTGTCCCCTCCCCAGGAGAGTGTAGCTCTTACTGTTGTCATGCCCAGTTTGCTGGACCACATCAAGAACAGCATATTTGCTGCAGATCTCTCAGAATAATGGAATCATAACTTGGCCTGCGTTGAAAGGGACCTCACAGGTCATCTGATTCTGTCCTCCTGCCATGGGCAGGGACACCTTTCACTAGACCAGGTTCCTCAGAGCCCCATCCAACCTGGCCTTGAACACTTCCAGGGATGGGGCAGCCACAGCTTCCCTGGGCAAGCTGTGCCAGGGCCTCACCACCCTCCAGCAATGAATTTCTTTATAATATCTGTAATATCTAAATCTACTTCCTGTCAGTTTGAAGCCATTCTCTAGTGTCCTCCACATGCTTGTAAATAGTAGTCTCTTTCCATCTTTCCTGTGGGCCCCTTTGAGGTACTGAAAGGCCACAATTAGGTTACCACAAACCTTCTTCTTTTCCAGCATAATCACTGAACACCGGTCATAGCAAGGATACAACAAAATGCTCTCTGAAGTGTGAAGTACAGCTGGAGAGATTTTAAACAGTGCTCTCTGCTGCTCCTTCAAGCCACATAGATCATCAAAACACAAGACAGGCAGAAAACAATTTTATTTGTCTATATATCCAGTTCTGACACTCATATATTCGACTGTTTTCAGTTAAAGTGGGTAGGAAAGCTGCTTATTATACATACACTTTGGATTTTGCATTCCATCTCAAACAATTGAAACACATAAGACTTGAGAGAAGTGAAAATGCAAAAGAACTCACTACTGATATCAGATTATATGGCAAATTTTGCTGTAAGCTCATCACAGAAATCTGGAAATACTAATAATCCTCATTTAGTTTCAGATACCAAGGTTGTTGCTGTTTCCCTGGTTTGTACAGCCATTGGAGAGAAGGATTTTCTCGAATCTAAATAATCTAAGGAATCCACTTTAGAGTAAGCTGAAGTACACCCTAGAAGTATTTTCTGTAATTGTACAGTCTAAATCACTAACACTGTTGTAGATATCTTTGCTGCAGTGTTCTCATTTGACCAGATAACCCCCCCTAAAGAAACTGTTGGAAGAGTTCAGGAATAATCACTTAGGAAACCATTAGACTTTGGCAAGAAAAGGAAGGCACACTGGTGGGCAATTAATGCTCTAATTCATCAGGCAACAGGATTATCCCATCTGTGATATCTGCTGGTGAGGCAGAGCTCCATCACCAGGTCACCACTCTCTGACACTGACCCCGATTTCTGAGCTCCAACCTCACAGAATCATAAAATCATGGAAGGACCTGGGTTGGAAGGAACCCCAAATATTTTCTTGTTTCAACCCTTCTGCTGTGGACAGGGATAACTTCCTGTAGATCAGGCTGCTCAGAGCCCCATCTAAGCTCATGTTGAACACTTCCAGGGATGAGGCATCCACAACATCTCCAGGCAATCTGTTGCAGTGTCTCACCACTCTCACAGAAAAGATTTTTTCCCCCTAACATCTGATCTAAACCTACTCTTCGTCAGTTTGGATCCATTCCCTCTCATCCTGTCACTATTTGTACTTACTGAGGAAATTCTGAGCCCACCTGGTCTGGCCAGAGCCTCCCTCATGAGCCTTTGGAAAACCACAATAAACAGGACACAAGACAACTACAAATAACGGAGGTGTGTGGCAGCAAGGATGAAAATGAGTCCTACAGAGGACTGTAGAAAACCCTATAAACAGCAAATGTCAGGCCTTGTGCACCATATGAATAAAGACACGGAAACAAGAACTATAGTTCATTGCTTTGCAAATGTTTGCAAACAGTGTAGGATGCACAGACAACAACCGAGGGATTCTTTGCAGGAGCAATGGAAAATGGTTTGCTGGGCAGTTTAACCTGGAGAAAAGGAGGCCCAAGGGAGACTTTATCATCCTTTAAACTCCCTGAAAAGAGAGTGTAGCTGGGTGGGGGCTGTGACAGGAAAAGAAGAAATGGCCTCAAGTTGCCCCAGGAGAGGTTGGAGCTGAATATCAGGAGGAATTTCTTCATGGAAAGGGTTGTTAAACTTTGGAACTGTCAGGGAAGTGGGGGAGTTATCACCCCTGGAGATGTTCAAGACTGGGCTTGGCACTTAGTGCTGAGGTCTAATTGACAAGGTGGTAACTGGTCAAATTTTGGATTTGATGATCGTGAAGCCTTTTCCAACCTAAGTGATTATATGACTCTGTGACCATCTTAGTATTAAAATGGAAAAAAAAAAAAAAAAGGGAAGCATTCACTGATTTATGCTGAGCACAGAAAAAGGCATCTGGTGCCAAAAGTGATGCTTACAAATAATTTATTTTTATTGCAGGGTCACAAGATAAAACAAACATTGTCTTGTTTCTGTGAAATATAGGCAATGGGACAAAACTCCTGGAGAGGCATTAAATAATAACCATTGTGAGAGAAGCTGAACGTTACCAGGTTTAAATATATCTGTCTGCTTTTTAGGATCAGAAGGTGCACTTCTGGAAGGGGAGTTTATACTTTTCAGGACACAGATGAATTTTCAAAGGACTAATACCAGAGAAACTATAATCTCACTACAAGTTCAGAACTTATGCCTTTATAAACCTTCTTCCCCTTACTTTTACTTTTCCTAAAAAGATGACATCAAAAGAGAATAGTTCCTAATGCTGGGATTGGGCCATATAACCTCCAAACCCAAGTAACCCTACAACTTAATTTATCCTATATTCCTACATTCTTTACAGGGGAAAAATTACTGGGGAGTTAGCTTTTTCCATTTTTGCTGCCTAAATTATTGCCAGGGCTCTGAAATCAGAGCACAGGTCAAGTTGTATTTTTTCAATCTCTTTGGAAAGCACTTTTTCAAGGAACTACCATTTGGTTCTTTATTTCACTGAGAAACTTAACAACTTGATAGCATAGATTGAACATGATGAATACAGAAATCACCTGCTTTCCTGTCTGGAAAATGTAGTGAAAACATAGCAACTGGTAGCTTTGAACATGTGAGTGATACTGAGATGCCAGTTCTAAAACTATCAGACCCATAACTGAATAAATAGGTTTAAATACTGTGTAGTGGAAATTAGGTGCCACAGGAGAGAAATGAAGCCAGCAAGTTATTTCTCTGTGATGTAGCTAGCCATAGTACCTTAAAAGCATTGATGTGTAAAATTGTTCAGCATTCAGGGGTTTTAAGTCTTAATAGACAGCTTGAGGCTTTAACTCTGCTGAAGTTGTGCAGCAGAAAGCACAGAATTAAACTGGCTGAAAACAATTCAGAAGGCAGTTTGGAATCAATGCTCTTATAAAATAGGGTTAATGCTGAGGATTGGTGGCTTGTATTTCAGTGGGTGTGAGCAAAACCAAAATGCCACTTCCCCAAGGAAAGGAGGTGGTTTTGGCCTTTGTCCATTTATATAAAAACTGTATGACTTTATCTGTGACTGGCCAGCCTTAGCTGAAACTTTCCATAAACTGATTAGTGCCATGGTCTAGAGGCACCTGGCAGACTTATCATCTACTGAAAATACAGAGATAATTTTTTCTTTTGTTACAAATGGATGCAAATTGAATGTTAAACTGGAAGAGTCACTGGGGACTTGCAGAGTGAAAAGTAGATAAGAGAAACTAAAATAAAAGTGTCTGACAGGATTTTTCATTTCTAAGAGCGAACTGTACTTCATGATGGGCAACAAAGGAACAGATATGTTTTAATAGGTTGCTTCATGGTTGTAAGAGATCAGTCTCTGGGCTGGACACACTAGAGAGGAGCTGGCAGCATTTATTGTGAAGTTAAGAAAGAAGAGTCAAAAGCAGCATTGAATCAAATTTTAGGTACATTTAGGCCACAGGAACTGGGACAGCCAGAAGCAATGAGCTGTTCACCATAGCTGGGGTCACCCATGGTCTGGTGAGAGCCCTGGGCACTGGTAGGGGCAGCCAGCACCCACCCCATAAACTGCCTGAACACCATGGGCAGCTTTTTGATGGCATTACATAGAAAGGTGTTCCATTGATGCATGACTAACTTTGGGCTTGGAAAAATGGGACAATGTACTAATGCACCTCCACACCCAAGCAGGTGTTTCTATATAAGGAAAAGAGCTTCAGTTTACCTTTAAACACATAAGGAAGTCAAACTGGAATTTTCTACAATCTTCTCATTGTAATTGGACCAGTGCCAGCACAGGAGCACTGATTGGGCTTTAGAAATGTACCTCAAATCCTGGTGCCAATTTCATTGAGCAAGGTGCCAAATAGCCCACCTGGACAATCAAGTACTAAAAAGACTGCACAGAGGGGCTCAATCGCTTTTTTGGACTGCCTTAGGAGTGTAAGAGTGCTCTCTGCACTGTGTTCAACTTATATTTCTTTTATCTATAACGCTTGTTATTTTTGTCATTATTTAAACCTTTTGTTTTACAAAGCATGTCCAGAGAAGTTGTCTCATGATTATTAAGCCATTTCTCTGCAAGGGCTGACCACCCCTCAGAGGTGACCCATAAACTTTTGTGGGGTTTATCACATCTGACCCCACTCAAGATTCCATCAGGACAAGTCTCCAGTCTTCAAGGACTAAGTGTCTCCTATGGAGAATGTGGCCAGTAAAGCTGCAGCTCTTTGGCTGAGTGCTGGATTTGGGGTGCAGAGCTGAGTTCAGAGAGATCCACACTCCTGCTGCATGGGACAACCTGGGATAGCATAAACCCAGACACATCTGCCCACAGCTGCAGCCACAGATGACTGCCTGTGACCTTGTTCAGACATAGGCTCCTAGGCCTTTTCTCAACAGGGCTAAAATGCCACTGAAATAGCAACACTAAAATGCATTTAGAAAACAGCCAAACATAAAAGCAAAACCCTCTCTTAGTAGTAAATTATCATAGATTGGTTTGGAATTTAAAGATCATCTACTTCCAACTCATGACAAAATATTTGTTTTCGTAGGTTTTTTATTTTCTTCCAAGTTAAATGTGGCCATGGAGACGTAATTGCCAATATAGAGATACCTATTTTATTAAGGTGTTATTAGTTTAAATTCGACCACCACAAATTTATAACCACATGGATCTAGTTCACATTTTATTTACAGAAACATATTGATTTTGCTGGTTCCTAAAAGACATTTGGAAGACACGGTAATGGAATGGAATGGGAGCTGCTTTTTCTTTCAGATCAATTAACATGAATTTCATGGACTGTGCAAAATGGATGCATTTACAAAACTCAGCATATTCCTGTGGCTTCTCATGCAACAGCAGCAGCAGCAGCAGCACCTGAGCCACTTAGCGCTAGTGGCACACTTGCTGGAAGTGCTCATGAAGAAGTGAACCGTCAAGCACAGGCTTTTGGCAGGCTCTGACAGTCTAGCTGAATTAATTCTGCTGATTATACCCCCTGCAGTATTTACCTGATGAAATACAAGCAGTGAGAGCTGCTGCACGTATCCCCCTTCCGAAGGCGGCGCTCACAGGAGTCGGTGCCCAGGTTTAGCCATTGCCATAGGTCAGCCTGCACTGCAGAGGTGGGGATTCATCTGCTTAATTGCTCTTTCTCATTTTCTCCAGCCTTACCTATAGTCTGTGCAAAAACCTGGCCGAATTATTCTTGTGAAATGCCAGCTAAGAAGTTTATATCTTTTTTTTCATTGTTTACCAGCTTGTCTGACCAGATTGGTTCACACAAATCAATTGCATCTTTCGTTTGTTCAATGAAAGTTAATAATATCCATGACCTTTATGATGCCTTTGTGCTATCGTCTTGTGATTGATCATTAAAAATGCACTGTAACATTTTGGATGCTTGGCTAACAGACTTTGATAACTTTCTGACCAAAATTATAAAAAATGAGATTTTACAATTGAATTACTCAATTTGAGGGTTGCTAAATATTTTTAAACATTGATCACAGCAAAACACTTGGCATTTGGGTATTTTCAGAAGTTTCTGATATTCTCAGATTTTTGAATGAAATTAAAAATACAAGACAGATTTTTTTTCATTAAAAAAAAGAAAAAGGAAAATAACCCCCCCCAGTAATAAAATTCTGATTCAGAAGGAAAACTCTGATGCTTCATGGAAATTTTGGTCCATTCTGCTGCCTGTTCTATGAAATGATCACCTCAAACTGTATCTGTTTTCACGCAGTGTGAACAGGACTTGAACATCAGCTCAGCAAATGGTAAGATTCCAATATTTAATAGGCAATAAGAGATAGGGAGACCAGAACAAAAAACGAAAATGACAATGGTTGAAAAACAAACAGGAACAGTTAAAGCAGAATTTTCTAAAATAAATTCAGTATTTACATTTTAACCTTTCTTAAACTGTCAATATTTTATTATTACTTTCTATTTTTGAGCAGCCCTGAGAGTGATATTAGTCGCATATTTTGCTTTCACAATCCTGTGACTGGCATTCGGCCAATGAGGTGATTTAATTTTAATAGTGCTTATTGATTACAAGTCAGACCTGAGAACAAAAGACAAGATCTAAGTCTGCTTGGATACTTACAAATATCTTGAAATAGAGGCTGAGACTAATGTTGTGCTGCCACACCTGTGTGTTTTTTCATTCACAGGGACAATCTTCAGGTGCTTATTGCTGGGCCATTTAAGCCACACCCACAACCTTCTCAGGGTAGCACAGAATTTCTCATCCCACCTGCCTGCTGCTTCCATTTGTGTTGGCACCTGACAACTGCACAGTTATAGGACTTAGAATCATGGAATTATGGAATCATTGAGTCATAGAACAGGCCTGCTTTGGAAGGGACCCTAAAGATCACTGTGTTGCTGGAGCAGCAGGAAAGAGACAGGGACACCCTGTCTATGCTCCCTTTCCCTGGGCAGGAAATCCTCCAGTTCTCTCAGCAGGGAAGGGTCTTGGCACCTCCAACGAGTTCATTTACACTGAAGACATTGCAAACCCCTCCTGTAAAGCCTCAGGATCAGACTGGAAATAGCAAAGGTAGGCAAAAGGGGCCAGGGGCTTTTTCTCGCCCCTCCCCAGGGAGAGTGTAGCTGTAGCTGTTGTCATGCCCAGTTTGCTGGACCACATCAAGAACAGCATATTTGCTGCAGATCTCTCAGAATAATGCAATCATAACGTGGCCTGGGTTGAAAGGGACCTCACAGGTCATCTGGTTCTGTCCTCCTGCCATGGGCAGGGACACATTTCACTAGACCAGGTTGCTCAGGGCCCCATCCAACCTGGCCTTGAACACTTCCAGGGACGGGGCAGCCACAGCTTCTCTGGGAAAGCTGTGCCAGGGCCTCACCACCCTCCAGCAATGAATTTCTTTATAATATCAGTAATATCTAAACCTACTTCCTGTCAGTTTGAAGCCATTCTCTAGTGTCCTGTCACTCCACACCCTTGTACAGAATCTCTTTCCATCTTTCCTGTGGGCCCCCTTGAGGTACTGGAAGGCCACAATTTGGTCACCCCAAAGCCTTCTCTGTTCCAGCCTGAACAATCCCAATTCTCCCAGCCTTTCCTCACAGGAGAGATATTCCCATCCTTTGTTCATCTTGGCGGCTTGTAAGTTTAATATAAAAATTAAATAATATTTATGACATGTAGTTTAATTACTCAATAGTTATTTCATATGTTTAATTTATCTTTTCTGAGAAACAAAAGAGAGGAAGAAACTGATAATCTATTTTTCTAACATTTTTTGTCTATAAAAGAAAGTAAAAGATTGCTCATATGTCAAAGCGATGCTTTATTCACTATAATTTTTTAACATTTTCAAATTGCTGGAATTATGTACAGGCCTATTTTGTCTTGATTTCATCAGATCAAGAGAATGAATGCTTTTGAAGAGAAGATAGTCCTAAAATTCACTTGTTTGTCCCAATTATATATATGTGCATTTGGCTTTTCAAATTGTGCATGAGCAATATGCAAAATTGTTGCTATCTAACCTCAAACAAATTTCATAGAATTAGGAGATAATTTCTTAGCATTCTGAGGTGCTGACAATCCCTTTCATATGGCTTTTAAAAGCGCATCTACCACAATTCTTCTGAGCATAACTAAGATTTTTGAGGGTGTGAATTTGGCAAAAAATATTTTAAATTCAAATTTTACTTTATCCTGTTAAACAGCTGAAAGTGTTTTCCTTTCCTTCCTCCTCTTCCTCGTCTTGGTCACATGATCTTAGCAATCCATTTTTGCAAGTCTCTCTCAAGAAATATTCTCAGCCTCAACATATATGGGCTACATGTTATAGTGTGGGAAGCATTGAATTAGAAATTAAGGAGGTTAAGATGAGTACATTTCCTTAGAGTTTATCACAGGCTAATGCTGGTACTGAAATAGCTGTCAAATAAACATTTCTCTGTCAAAATTGTGTTGATCAGTTTGGCAAAAATACTTCCTTAATATGAAAATACACTTAAACACTTTGTCTGAGACCAATCAAACAAGAATTGTTATAATTTTTGCCATTTGACTGGTGAAGCAAAATATTCAGATTTAAGTAGAAGACTTTGTGTCTAGTTTGCTATTTAATCTATTTCAATTTCACTGGCTTACCAGTCAACATTTTTGAATGACTGGTGGCTTGTTTAATTTTTTCAAACCAGATTTGATACTTTGAAAGGCACCAGATATGTCTGAACAAAGACATTCTTATGGAGGGTAGCATTAAAAAGTCAGTAAATTTAGTTTCCTTTACAGTGTCATGTTTCTTCATAGTGAGCAATATCATGGGGTTTTGTGCCGAAGTTCTTCCGAGAAAGGAAAAGAAAAAAATTGAAAAATGTTTGATCTTTTGTCTTATGGACTTACAGGCAAGATAGCAGGTGTCTAACTAAAGGTCCAAGTAAACTGCTGGAAGTGCAATTGAACAGCAGTTTATATATATTATATATTTTCTATTTTATATATATATATAAATTATGTATTTTCTATAATTATAATATTGGAGGACAATAATGAATTTCATATACCAATTCTTTTCTTGTCCAAAAGCAAAACTCCTCTGGTAATAAATTAGCAAAACTCACTATAGTTAAAAAGTAACTGGGTATTACAGGATTTGCTGGTTTTTTTTTTTTTCCTTCTATTCTACTGTCTTACATTATTTCAGTTTGCATGATAGAGGATTAGCAGAAGAATTCCTAAGAAAACACTTAAGCTTTCTCTATCTACTTAAAGTTTCACAATGCTGCATTTTTAAGGAGATTATTTCATATTAGTGGCAGAAATATTAGTCAGATTTATATTGTAATGAATATAGTTTATGCATGGGGAGAAATATCTCATATTAAAATACTGAAATCTGGTCCTTGTGATGGCAGTGGGGCAGAGAGAAGGAAGGAAAGCTATTGCTTATAATGACTTGAAGTAAAATTATTGGATGTTTAGATATTCCTTATCCTGATCTTTGTATTATGACTAAGTTAAGCACTCTGAAGTGGTTCTTTGAAGTTAATTGTCACACCAATTTCCACACAGTGTCTTGCACATTTTTTTTCTTTAAATTTTGTCCAAGTTTGCACATATGTGTGAAATAATTATAGCTAAAAAGGAAAGTAGTTCAGTGAGAATAACAAATCAGAGTATTATTTTTTCCCTTAAAATTTGGAGAAATCCCAATACTTATTCACTTCTTCTATAGCCTTTCTTCCAAAACTGATTGGTGCATTTACCTAATTTTATAGGTGTATCATTAATGCACTGCTCTTAATTTATTCCTTTCATCTTCTCTCACATTTGGCAATACAAGTTTGCTTAGGGGAACTATAAAATTGATTTTTGGATTGTTTTGAGGTGTTGCAGTTACAACACGAAAGAACGAGACTCTCCCGTCATGTTGAAAAGTGAGGAGCAAAAGAGGAAGTTTATTATGATTTGGGGTTTAAATAGGATTTGGAATTTGCAAGGATTGGGGGATGAAAGGACCACCTCTCTGACCACAGCGGTGAAGTCAGAAGTCCATCACTTGTCCTTCCCCCTGGAAAGAATGTTGTTTACAAGAACATCAGTCTCTGTTTATGTTTGAATCATGAGAAAGCTCCAGTAGAATGAGAAACAATCCGAAGGCTGAAGATCAGGGCGACGTTGAGGTGCTGAGTTAACCCACTCTGAAGAGTCTCTGGATGCCATGATTGAACTCTGGGTAGCACAGCACAGCTGTCAATCTTAGACTGACAGCTTAATTTAAGGTCAACTGAGAGATGATTTAAGGTCAACTGTTTCTTAACCTGCAGAAACCCTTCCCCTTCAAGATTTTTATTTCATTCCATTTATATTGTTCAGTCTAAGGCTGTTCTGCTTGACATAGGCCAGCCTAAGCCCTGCTCAGTGACTATGGAATAGTCCCTACTGATTAAAATTGTGACAGTTTTGTCTGGTAAAAGGATTTCTTTGTTTGTTATGTATTTGGGCCAAAAAATAAAAAACCATCCCTTCTTTGTAGGTACTGCTCTTCTCTCAGTGCTTCACTTGGTTAGAAAGTGCTGGAATGCAGACAGATTTATCTTTTTAAGCTTTGTTCCTCTCTGGCTATTCCCACACTGTGGCCTGAAAACATTTGTAGCCCTGCTGGAAGCCAGAGAAGCCAATCGGTGTGATTCCTGACATTGCAGGAAGTGAGGCAGAAAGCACACACTTCCCCCTGCCTGCTCTCCTCAATGGATTGCTGTATCCCAGGAGAGACTGTGTATATATATAACTTTTGTTTTTGTGGGCTTGCTTTCACTTCTTCCTGTTCTCTGACTTGTGACTTGAGGAAGATATTGGCTGGAAAACAGAACTCCTCCTCTTCTATGAATCTACCTATAATTCTATCCAAAATAAGAAATTCAATATTACTCTGTCGTTCTGCTTTCTGCTCAAATACCTGTGATCTCAAGCTGAACTTCAGCATTCTTCCAGGGGTCCAAAGGAGTATATATCATGCATTTTATTTTCATCTGAAAGCTGTGCCAATTCCTCCCAGCTCCTAAACAGAGCAGGAAACAAAAGGAGTACGAGAAGGTGGAAAGAGATATCTGAAGAGACCCTCTCTCCTCCAACAGGCTTTGGCAGCCTGAGCCCTCAGAGCCAGTGGGGCAAAACTGCACCCAGATTTTCACTGTCAGATCTCAAAGACCTGGGCCCAGGTTTCCAGAGGTATTCAATAACTCTGAAAGTGCTGGAAAGGGCCTGGATTTCTACAAAGTGCTGAGTGCTATTCCTCTGAAAATCAATTGCCTCTACAGTGCTTCAAGCCAGGCATATAAAACATAAGAACTCCAAATCACTAGTTGGTCTTAAAAAGTCTTGGCTCTGAAGCCTGCCAAGTCAGCACCTTCTTTGCCTACTTGTAAAGGCAGCCAAAGAAAGGAAATAGATGAGCCATCAGCTCTGAGCATAATTTCTACTGATTCAGTTCTTAGTTCATGAGTTAGTTGGAAGGGAAAAAGGGAAGCATATGAAGGGAATGTTTTAGTTCTCATAAGACGGAATCCAAATGCCTCTAAAACAATAAATAAAGCACTTGTTAGAGGAGTAGTTACCCCTTCTGTACACTTAAAAGGAAAATGAATTAATTAAATTTTAATTACTAAACACATAAAACTAGTATATTAATTAAGTGGTTTCCAGTTGCAGTAAATGATGCATCAGCATTTTTTTGCTATATGTTATTTCACCGATGACAGCCAGTAATGGGCTTTCAGGCTCAATGCGGGCTCCAAGCACTGGGAGCAGCAGGTTGTTGGGAAAAGCAGCCAACAAATCTTTTGACATTAAAAAGCAGAGCTCTGCCACTAATTATGTTAAAAGTCAAGTTTGCAATTGCAAGTAGATGGTCCAGGCAGCAAATTGAAGGTGGCAAAAACCATAACCCAAGACACTGGGTACTGAGACTCTGCTATAAACCAGACTATAATCCCAGTCTTTCTTGAACTAAAGCAGGTGCTCCAAAATTGTAGTGTCTACCTGACAGGGGTTTGATGGAGGATTAGCTTACTCAGGATCAGAGAGAATAAGGAAGTGATACAAGCTGGATGCAAAGCCCACAAGACATGCTGCAACATCCTCAGCTCTGCACAAAGATTTCTTGGTAACAGCTTTTTCTGGTTTGCCAGAGGATGGTGGATTTCTCTGGTAATATTACAGCTGTAGTTCACAAAGGAGATTTGTCTCTCTCTGTCCTGTGATACGACCAATTTTTTTAAATTTTCATATAAATTCTCATCTGAGAAGATTACTTTGGCAAGGAATCTTGCTTTTATTTTTTTTCCCATACATCTTTTTTCTTTATCTGCAGTCCAAGTAAAGCCTTAAAGGACGTTCTCCAGTAAACTCTTTAGCTGAAAATGAACTCAGAAATCAAGTGGAATTCTTTACCAACTCCTCTCCACAAAGACTTGGAGTTACCCAGGCAGACGGAAGCAAACTCCTGACCATGCAGAAATGTGCCAGTTCAGTTGCTATACCTCACCCTGGAGACGCATCAGAACATCACAGAGCTCCCTCAACTCTGCTTGGTGCTGATGTGCTGCTCCAAACCACAGTTTTAATCCCTACCTCTCTAGAGAGTTTGGTCTTTCAACCTTCCATTTTGTGTCCAGTCTGTCAGCTAGAGTGGCCAGGAGCCCCAGCAAGGAGCCAGTCCTTTTTCTGCGCTTGAGTGATGACAGATGGACACTTCTGAATTTATTCATTCTCTTTCCTTGTTGTTTCACCAGAATTTAGGACCATTGGGGAATTCTGGCCTGAGACTATCCAACTTCTCCTCACTTGTCCACAGGCAGAGTCTGCTATCTTATGCAGGCAAATGGGTCTGCTGGGCAGACACTTGTTCAGACACTTGGGACTGAAATCCACAGCAGCAGAATGACTGAGTAAGGAGACATCTAATTAAATTAAACAATAATGCTTGCAAGGAGTATTTGAACTCCAATTCCATTTGAGGAGCATGTGACTTGGAGCTCCTGGGTCATAAATACATCTGCAGCTGGTGACAGCACTTACAGTGACTATTTTTTACAAAATGTCTTAGTCATTGGCATATTTGTTCCTTTGCCAGAGGAATTTAAACCTACAGATTTCTGGAGAGTAATCTGGACAGTACCAAAAGAGTAGCTCTGTGGGGTCACTGTGCTGTCTGTTTTACCAGTTGACTTTTTCTTTTGTTTTTTCATAGTCCAAAAGCTAATAAAAACTTTTCTGAAAACAAGGAAAAAAAACCCAAAACTAATCATAACTGCAGCTCCATGGTATGAACAGCTCCTAAGAGGTGGCAGACAGCTGCGTTCTGGCCATCATTGTTATTGCAGAAACAGAAATCAGATTTTTTGAGTATTTCCCAGCGATGTCAATTAAACCACAGTAAAATATAAATTCTGTATTCCCCTTGTTCCTTCAACAGCTCATCCAACAATGGTCCCAGCATGTTTTTTTTTTCTTCTGCTCTGACTACTTCTTAAAGTAATTCAGACAGTGAAAATCTAGACTGACTGAGCTAATAGCTTTCTATCTCTCTGCATTCTAAGTCTGACATGTGCCAGAAACCCTTCAATTAAATATAAAAGCTGAACTGTATAATTATGTTGGAACAACAAAGCACATTTTATGTGGATAGGGAGATGAATTTATTTGAATGGTAAACAAAAAGTTTATCTTTAGCTCATGGTCTTGATTTTATGAAATGTAATTTTGGAAACAGAGGACATTTCTTGAATTTTCTTAAAAATAAACCACAAAAGTTTCAAAGATTTTTTTTTTTTAAAAAAGGCAAAATTACTTCACATTGGTAGCTTTTAATATGATATATAAAAAAATCTATGAATGAAACCAGTTCTGTCTTCACAATATGAAACCAATATATGGCAAAAGGTTTGTAATCAGCTTTCTCAGGAAAGAGAAATACAAACATGAAGCCAATGGCCTGCAGAAGCACACGAAAGTAGGCACACAACAATCACTGCACCAGGACAGGCTGGGCACTGCCAGAGCACATCCTGTGGGTGCTCACTGCTCCTTGTGGCAATGGCCAGGCCTCACCCACCACCTAATTCTTGGGTCAAAACCTGTGCCCACATCCCCTGCTGGGGTGTGTAGCCATGTACAGGGTCTCAGGACAGATGGCACAAACCTCAACTTTGGTCACATGCCAAATTTGCTTCCGGTCATGCAACACCGGCAGCACTAGGTGAGCAACACTTGGGTGCCCTCAGCAAAGATCCCAGGTACCTGCTGAGGTTTAGCTGGCACTCCAAAAAGTCCCCAAGGCTTTAAAGTACCCCATGCACTGCCAGGGCTGCTCCAGAGCTCTCACCCTACACTCAGTACAGCTTTCTGGAGAGCTCTTGTAGCCTGCCCAGTCTGCATCACATCAAGCACTGCTTTATCCCCCTTTCCTCTTATAGCTGAAATACGTGCTCAGTAAGACACTGGCAAGATATGCTGCTATGTTGCCCTCCTGCTTTCCCCTACATCTTCCAGGAAAGTGAGAAATATGTGTAAGGTCTCTGAAAAAAACCACCATCAAGCAGTGGATAGGAATTAGACCTGTTATGGAAACAAAGCTTCTACATTGCACTTGCATCAGTGTAGCTGTAAAAATCTGAAAGGATTCCAGCTGATGGTAGAGATGAAAATACAACAGCTGGGACACCTGATACATCTGGTGCCATGTGAACATTTCATCATCATGCCAGACTTTGATGAATATTTTCCTGGCATAAGCGGGGGTAATAATAAAACAGAGCTTCTGCTAACATCCAGCTCATTAGAAATGAGACTGCAATTAGTGTGGGACTTCTCCAGTCCTGAGGGAAAACTGGATTTGGAAGGAAACCTGGGAATAGGCCAAAGATATGTTAAGATAATGTATTGTGAGAAGAAGGTGGTCGTCTTTCCAACACACTCAATACCGCATTCTGTGTTAGTCAGAAAAGGTGAAGAGACTTGTCCATCTCTAATCAATACCATACCTCCCACTGGCCTGAAAGATTTGGACTATATTTAGAATTTCTATAGGGGGCCCACATTATCTTTTTTCAGAAGCACCATCCTCTATATCAACAGGCAACATGTCAATTGAAAGCACAGGGGTTATGATGAACCTCTTTGTCTGGCATGCCTGGCAAGGTTCCAGGTGAATAATACACTAAACATGGTGCTTCTTTGTTCTCAGGAGTCTGTGACCACAAAACTCCTGGGGGGAAGAAGAACATTATCAGCTTAACAAGTGATGCTTATCTCTGACGAAGCTGCAGTTAGAATTTTTAGGTCACATTTTCAAGTGCTTTTCCTTTCAGATGAAGCACAAAGTATTAAAATGCACATAAAAGAGTTGACTTGCTTCCACGCCTCACTTTAGACAACGGGCAAATCCTGCTCCTCTTTTCCTGGAATTCCTGTGTTTCTAACCTGGTCCATACCTGGTCCTTATTTGTTTGTTCCTGTCAATGGAGAAATCAAATGGAACTGACCACTAAATCCCTGAAATAGTCTTCCAGAAGAAAGAGCTTCTTAAAGAGACTTTATAAGGAGTGTGACCATCACTGTTGGGCAAAGTGAGCTAGAATTATGGAGTGTTGTCTTAATGCTGTATAAAAGGGGCATCAGCTGCCCTCAGTGCTCCTCACTAACAGAGGTATGCCAGAGAACTCCCAGAGAAATCGAGATGTGAGTTCTCCAAGAGGATATAGATTGACACTGCGTGGCTGGTGAGAATTTGTAGACTGGAAGGGGAAGCAACATCCTGCAGAAGTTCACATGGGTAGGTGTTTCCTTCTTTCTTCAGAGAGCTGCAGCAGGTCCTGTGCTTTCCCTGGCGGGCTCAGGGGAGTTATCAAGGAGAATGCAGTGCCTTCCAATCTACTTTCACTGCATTCAATTTATTTCTCACTTGGGAAATTATAACGATGTCCTGAGCTGCTTCACTGGCTAGCTTGCTCTCTGACTGTCATATAAGGAAGGTCTGGTGGGTCTGAGCCTCAGGCTGGAGTGCGGTCAACAGTGTGGAACAAAGAGTGGACTCTCACTTGGGTTTCACCTGGCTTTATTCCACCTGGCTACCTGCCCATGATCAAAAGTGTGAGGAGCAGGCCCCTCTGTCCCCACCTTAAGTACAGGGGGTGTACACTGAGCAGGGGAGAACTTTGAACTAGTCGAGGGGGAGGGTGGGTGTGACCCAGAATGGGGAAACTTAACAGAACAATGAAAGAAGGTGGTACCAGGGTACCTTGCCGAATCCTAGGGCTTTTTCCCCAGAATCTTCCAGATCTTACAAGGTAATTGACAAGGTCTAGCACCAAGGAAAGACCATTGGGGGTTTGGGGATGGGGGTGTAGGAACAAACCATTATAAACATAAAACATACAGAACTTCAGAAAACTCAAAATGCGCACCGCAACAGGAAACCTATGTCACGGGCACAGGTGAGTGCCTTTCAGAAGGTAGATATCCCCAAGTGTCATAACTTCTCCTGTAGGCAATATTTTCCAACCAGTTATCAACTTTTTCCTTCAAGATTGGAAATCACTGGCAGTATAGGAAGCTTTGAGCAGTCCAGTAGTCCCTCAGAAGTCACTCACTAAGTATTACACTGTACCTGCAGGATTACCTCATCTAATATAAGATGAAGAGCGGTCAATAGCCTTAAATACATTTCAGTCCAATGATGTCTCACCCTCAGCATGACTCTGTAGTGGGCATCATTCTTGTGGAATACAGCTACAACTTTATTTCTAGCCTGTGTAAGAAGTTAGGGCTTCGTGGGCTTGCAGAGAAGATAAATGTGAGCTGTTCAAACAGTAGGGAAAAAAACCCTGTTGATAAATTACAGGAGCCTTCAGACATGATTGTCCCAAATTAGTGAACAAATTGACATGTAGCAATTTAGATAACAATGTCCACCTGGCCACATCACCATGGTCTATGTCACTCGAGGAGGTCATGCTGAAGGTTATTTTAAGCTCTTCCATAATAAAAACACTGTTTCTTTGTTACATTAAAACCATAAACACACTGCTGGTTTTTTTTCAGTTTCCATGAATCACCAGCCCACCACACTGCATACAGAAGGATCTCTTATCTTCCCTCCTCAGAGAATGAAGCCAAAACATGGTCTATCATATTCTGGATCTAATATTCATTTGTTTGAAGTGAATTGCCTGGCTTGTATCAATTCCAGCATTTCCCATGTTTGTTATCCATAGTAAAACCCAAACTTTGGCACCAGTGGAAATGGAAGCTGGAATCTGAAACCTGAACTAAACTAATTCAGGAAACCCCAGAATTTCTATGTGCTTTTTGTAGTTTCTATATGTTTTAATGGATTTTTTTCTGTGTTTTGCCCATTTTCATCTTGAATTCATCTGTAATTTTAAGAAATAAGTTCTTCAAAAGCAAAGCCATCCACAAACATACCAATCACTGAACAAAGATTACCTCCTTTCATTTTGAACACAGTGAGATTAAAAATGCCTTCAAAGCAATGCTCCTACACCTGATGAAGCTTACTAAATATGACTCCATTTAAAATCTAAATTTCTTTTTCTTCTTTGTCATAACTGTCAGTATCATGGGTTTATTTATTATATATTTTAAAAGGTGCTTCGTCAGGGGATATTTTCTTTTTAGAGGGTTGATTCCTATTATATTTTTAGAGGACTATGACTGGATGGAAACACCTGAGGAGAGAGTGAGACATTGAACCTCATTAATGTCATTGCAGCCACAAGAATGATACTTCAGTCACCTGTGTGAGTCACTGCTTTTTGTAAAGGCATGAATGATTTGAATATACAGTTGGCTGAGCTTTAAACTGATCAGCTTGTGGGGTACATATGTACACAGGAGAAAAATTATCCTTTGGAATAGTATGACTGAAAAGGAAGCAGTGAAACTATCAATTTACATATGATGAATACCTGATTTATGCACAGTACTTGGATCAAAACTGGCTTTGATTTTCAGCCCAGACAGGAAATTGATTTGCATCAGTTTTACATATGTAGGAATTTGACTCTATTTGTTTTCTGCTGGAAAATTTCAATGCTCATTCACCACGATGCTGCACTAGGTATACTTACTAACAGTGCTGCAAAATGCATTTTAAATGCCACAAATACAAAAGCTAATGTTTTACTCTCATATAGGAGATCCCATAATTCAAAGTGCATCAAGACTGAATCTAGTCCTTTCTGCTATTTTGTTTGTTTTACTTTTACTGTATTATTCCTGTATTAAACTCCAAAAATTTTAGTAAAAGCAGAATGCTGTGAGAATGTTTTCAGATCCTAATTTCATAACAGATGTTCAAACAAATATTTTCAAATCCATAAAATTGTATTAGACAGCATCTTCTTTTTATTTACATTTTTTAATATGGTGCAAAATTCGTTTTGGTATCTGAAACAATTGCCAATAGTACTCTCAACTTAAAACCCCACAGTCTTTGAGTTTCCAGTTCTGTAGTCATTGATCAATAAACCTCTTGTTTGAGGCAGAAATGACGTTTAAATAGGTGTGCGCACAGTGTAGCCCTGATATCTTATTAAAATTTCTAGATTCAGCTGAATAACTTTTAGGATGATATACCTCCATCTTTTTGGATCTTGCATTCTGGATGTAGTAGAGCTACAACTCTCTCTCTCTCTCCATGACATTTAAAATGAAAGAAAACTCTAAGAAGTTAGGCCTCTCCAGTTTTCCACTAAACCCCACCTGATTTCTTCCATTTCCTTAGTGCCTGCAATGTAACTGAAAGTGGTCATTTGAAACTAACAGTCATAACACTGCCAGCTGCCAATGATGAGATTTTCCCAGTGTTGTTATCTGAGTTTCAGGGGAAAAGATATTTTTGTGCCTATTTTCCTCTAGTACACTATAAGGCTTTTTTTTTTTTTTTTTTTTTTTTGGATGAAA
>VZDJ01006092.1:9729131-9767431 GCA_008694505.1 Cyanoderma ruficeps
GGTTTACATCCTCTATTCTAAGGGGAACCCCAGTTTCCCTGGCAGATACCTGTCTTTCTAAACCAAGACACCCTTTCTCTCTGAAAAGACTGATATTCATTTATATCTATTTTAACCTCACTACTGACCCAGATATTAGATGATGCTTTGTGGAAAGATCATTCTATGTTAACTTGTTGCAGGAAACTTCTGCGAATCTGGTACTCAGAACTGTGTTGTGTGGGACCTGGAATGAGATGAATGTTGGAAGTCTTGTGTTCCTAAAGCACAGTGGTGGGAATAGGACTCTGGGCCGCAGCTTTGGCCACTTCCTTATAGCAATCACTGCAGAAATGCATAAAATATATTCATGTTCTCAGGGATTCAGCAGTCTTTCTTTGTACTCCCTCCTTGTCTGTATTTCCCCTTTGGTTTCTTGGTTTCTTTCCCTGCCTCACTCTGCACCGTGGCAGCTTCTCTCCCGGAATCATCACTGACTTCTGCCAGGGAAGGAACAATCAGCTCCTGCTGAGAGGAATCATCTCAGCCAGTGCACAAAGAAGGGACTAGGGGGAAGAGGCAGAGTTCCCCCTGTTCCCAAACACTCCCCTTCATATAAGGCACAGTGAGCAGAGCAACAACACGGGCTCTGTCCAACACAGATGTATGGCTCTGCAGCTCCAAATGATATTCCTTGCCTGCCACTCTGCTGAGACCTCTGCACAAACAGTTTTTCTTTCAAATACAGATTCATCAATATTTAACAGCCAGGCTACTGCCAAAGCAAACCTTGAAATAAAGTTTAGCCAGATGATCCAATTGCCTTAAGTTAGCAGTGAGCTCAAACACACAGCTGTTCAAAAACGAAAAGGTATTTTCAGCAAGGCTATAATTTAGGCAGCATTATCTTAAGGGATTTCTAAGCTCATGAGAAGCATGATTTGTGTCCATAGCACAAGGGATTTGCATAGATAACACATAAATCTATCAGGAAGCAGCAATAGCTGCAGCACACACAGCCAGTTGTACAGTGCTGTAAAAGCTGGGTAGCAGGGGCCACAGTATTCACATCTTGACTGGGGAGGGGTGGCTTCATGAGGAGAGGTGGAAAAGGTATAAATCAGTCAGTTATTCTGTGATCTGCTTGAAGAAAATAGGGCACCAAGATGTGATAAAATTTCTTTTCTTCATTTTCAGCTAGCAAGGTTTTATTTCAGCCTCTTGTATGTTTGTGTGGTAATTAAGTTGAAGTAGAGCCTGGCACATCTAGCTGGCAGAAACAGATTATTTGTTTGGAAGATGCATTCACAAAATCAATAGGAATCCATTTGTGAAAGTGGAGTAATTTAGAGAAATACCCAGTATCCTCATTTCAGTTCTGCCTGTTTACTGAAAACAGTGTGAAAAGAATTGGAAAGGCAATGTACACTTAAACACCTACATTTAAGGGCTTGCCAGACAGAAGATTGTTAAGCAAATTTTTCCTGGATCCAATAACTTCCCTGTTTTATACAAAAAAAGACTATCAAGGAGTTTAATCAAAAATACTTCATGTGGAATCCTGTCATAAAACTTTTGATGAATTAAAGTTTATTTTTAAACTTCTATTCCTCCAATTTTAGCTCTCTTTGTGGGGGACATTTGACTTAAAGTCTGATACCTAGTTCATCCTAGAAGTTTTCAGAACAGTGAATTACATTAAAAAAACCCAACCAAACAAAAAGCCTAAAAACCCTTTGCAAGAGCCACGAATTTACAAATGCAAATTAGCATGGTGCAAAGTTTCATTGGGATGTATAAATACGTTCTTTCATTAGTCATGATCCTTGCCATTAGACAGGTCCAGCCTTATTTTCTGTAGGGTATACAAGGAAAAAGGCACAGCTATACCATCGTAAAAAATTGTTTGTGAATACTGGCACCTGGAAAAATTTGCCCACATGAGGCATTATGTGAAATCCTCCTGATCACACAAATCTGGAACTTTCAGCTGGCTTAGCATTCGCTTGAAGGCAACTGGCATTTGCTCTACTATAATTAGTAGGTAAAGCTAATATTGGTAATATAATAAAGGTAATATAATTATGTGGTAAAGGGTCTGGAGCACAAGTCTGGTGAGGAGCAGCTGTGGGAGCTGGGGGTGTTTAGCTGGAGAAAAGGAGGTTCAGGGAAGACCTTATCACTCTCTACAATACCAGACAGGAGGTTGGAGCCAGCACAGGAGGAAACAGTGTGGAGTTGCACCAGGGAAGGTTGAGATTGGATGTTAGCAAAAAATTTCTTAATTTAAAGGGCTGTCAAGCATTTGAACTGCCCAGGGAATTTGTGGAGTCACCAGCCATGGATGTATTTAGACGAGCAGATGTGGCACTGAGGGTCATGGTTTAGTGAACTTGGCAGTGCTGGGTTAATGATTTTACCTGATGATCTTAGAGTTCTTTTCCAATCTAAATGATGTTATGATTTTGATTCAAAGCCCTTTTGGGCAGATTATCCCATTAAGGTTCAGTTGGGGTGCTAGGAACTCACCAGGGAAAATGTAAAGGCTTAGTAATTCCCTAGTAGGTACACAGCTTACCTTCCCTGTAGCAGCCTAACCCTCCGGAGCTGGTTTTTCTTGACTGCTTTCCTCTCGTGGCTTTGAAATACATTCCCTAAGCAGATAGATGTTTGAACTATGACTGTTAGCTGGTTTCTACAAGTCCCATGTCAGAGGTTGTGAATAATTCCAGGGAGAGAGCAGCCACAACTTCTCTGGGAAACGTGTCCCACTGTCTCACCAACTTCTCAATAAAGATCTTCTTCCTAATATCCCACCTAAACCTAGTCTCTCTCAGTTTGAAGCCATTCCCTCTTGTCCTGTCACTACATGCTCTTGTCAATAGTGCATTAAAAGGGTTTTCTGCTGCTTTTTTTGGGGGGGTAGTTTAAATAAAGCAAGTAGAGCATGTAGTGAAAGCTCATAGAGAAAGAGTTAATATTCACCCATTTTATACAAACTCACATAAATGATCTTGTCAGGAATGTACCCTCTTTTTCTTTTAGGTTCTGGAATTTAAAAGTTCTAAACTATTCTGAAGCATACTGCCTCTATTCAAGTGAGCATGGAGACTTGGGAGCAAGGATATATGGGCAAAACAAATCCTCTTGGATCTCTTCCAGCTGCATACACTTTGGGTGGCACTTCAGCTCTCTGGACAGCCTGGCCCTTGACAAAGTCACACACTGATCCGAAGATGGAAGTTTTCCTAACTGCTAAAACTGCCTGCAAAGCAATGGTAATAAGCTGTACATTTGTTCAAGTCCTTATCCCATATGGACAGTAAATGAGAACATTCTTTCAGCCCCATCAGTAAGAGACAAATGATGTGGAAAGTAATTTCTTGTGCACTCTTCGAGGGTTGTTTGAGCTGTGGCATCTTCTCTTGCTATTCTATCTTGCAACTTGTAAATAAACCAAAGCTTTCCTAAGCAATTAACTTTGCAACACGTTCTGTGCATTCTCCTTAACTTATCCCTCTGTTGAGCAAGTGCCTGAAATGGGACAGTCCAGCTGGGGGAATCACAGAGTGGACCTGAACATCTCTGTTCTGAAATAATGTTACTACTTTCCTTTTTCTTGTGGTTGTGATCAATCTTATGGAACTTCATTTTATCTGAAATGGTTTTCTTTATTTGGTTTAGTCCTATTAACATTACCTTGACATCTCACATTTCTTCATTCCTGATACACTCTAGTTCTTTACCTAAAAATGATAATCAATATGATTCTGAAAAATTAATTTGATCTAGCTTTGGTATTCATAAAACATCTTTGGTAATGCAGCTGATCACAAATTATTCAGCTGCTGATCACAGGTAACTTTAAGACAGCTCCTGACACAGGAATCAAGCTTAAGTTTTCAGCTTACACACACCTGACTTTTCTGATTTTTCTAATTATTATATACACGTTAACTGCCCTAGAGCAAAACAAACAACCCTCCTAGTAGGGTTAAGAACTAAAGCTGACTTTGTTCTTTGAAAAAAGTTGTCTAGCAGGAGCAAGTGGATTCACCAGCAGTGCATAGATTTAGAGAAATCTAAATTGTAGAGTAATTTTGACAAGGTAAAGACAGTGTTTTTTAACAGGGATTAAATTCACAATGGTTTTGACCAAATATTTCATTTATGTATTCTTTAGTTCTTTCAGAGCTCCACTCAGTAGTGCAGAGATGAATGGAGTAGCTACTCAGTAGAGCCCAGGATATTGCCTAATTTTGCCTCTGATGCTCTGCTCCCCTTTCACTCTGTGAGGCAATTGCGGACTATTCTTTCATCTTTGTGTGATTCAGCTTCTCCCTCCATCATCTTCATTTTGAAAAGATCATCTCCTTTTTATGGATTTATGAATATTCTACATGCACGAACCTTGAATTTTGACCTTTATTTCTGCCTGATGGCTTTAAATCTATTTTATCACAGAAGTACAACTAATTTACTGTTAAAATACAGTGACTTTTTATTCCCCCATAAAGAACAGGATTATGAATGATACCTGGGTTCCTCAGTGGACTTTTGGAGAAATTTCAATGAAATAAGACCCAAAAGTAAAGTAATGCTACTTTTGTTATTAATCCAGAGTTATACATCTTGTATATTAAAACAATAATTGCTACCACATAAAAATACTACCATTTGAAAACGAATCTATTATTTGTTCAGAAATTAGCAAAAATTACGTCATTAGTGTCCCAAAATTAGAAATGAAACTCAAAATAAATGCAGGGATATAATTTAAATCTCATGGATTATTTGAGGGGGATTGCTGAAATTCTAAGAATTCTACTCACATTATCTAGAAAGTCACTCTGAGCTACATAATGCAGTTGAATGGACGTGATGAGAATTGGATGTGAGGGGCTTGTGGATGAGGAAGGTGTGATTAAAAGAAGAGGAAAGGCAGGATCTGGCTTGGGGGAAAAGACAATAGATCAGCATGTGGTCTAGATGGTTTTAAGTGGTTGATAAAAAGTCTAGATGAGTAGAAATATCTGCCAGGCAGAAAGAAAAAAAATATAATTCTAGTAGTACTGGCTCATCTTTACCTTACATAGACACTTTTCAAATCAATTCATTATCAGCAAAATAATCCACAGACAACTTTTATGAAAAGTTGCAGATGAAGCCTCTTTTTCTTGTGCTGTGAAATGGTTTATACAGAGAATGTCATTTCTGTTGGCCACTCAGAGAGGGAATTAAATGAGCAGAGTTCCTTCAATTTTCTTTGCTAGAGTAAAATGGATGACTATCTTGCATTCTGCTTTCAAACAGAAACATAGTTATAAACACATCCGATAAATAATGGCATTGCCTTAGACTACTGCAAAAATATATTCTGATTAACTCATGGCTTATATGTAAAAAAATCTCTACTTCAATTGTAAATAAAATTGATGTATCAAAATAGATAAAGACTGAAAATTAATACCAATAAGTACCTTGCAATAAGTTGATCACAAGACTCCATGAAATTGAAATGGATCTGCCATGTTTAAATGCAGCTTTGGCCAATGTGTTACTCGAATTGTTTGTAATAATCATACTTTATTTTAAAGTGTTAAGCTTGGCCAGTGTTTGATTAATTCATCTCATAGCTTTACTATTTTCACCTGTGGCTTCCTTAGCTAAAAAGCAAAGATCCTATAATAGTACAGTGAGACTAAAAATCTACTCTTTGGTTTCCAAACCCGGTTATTGTCTGTTATCAAGCATAAAGCCAAGTGAACTCATCATACATGAGCACCATAAGGTTTCGAAAGATGTGTTTAAATGTGTAATTAAAATTCAGCTTTACTAAGCTGAAGGGCTGAGAAAGAGAGCAGTGGACTTTGTGCTTCCAAAGATTAACAGGGGCATCTATCCTGGGCAAAGAAGAGTTCAGAAAACCTACTAATTGATGCCAAATGGGACAGGGATAATAATCTATTGCAGCCTGATGTTATCCAGAGGCACAGGCTTCCCTAAACATCCTGCCATATTGCTGTGAGCTTGGATGGACTGAGCACCTATGGGTCACTGCTCTACTGAGCCAGCTATGTTGTTTCTGGCTCTGCTGGAGGATGGAAATGATCCCACCTCCTGTCATTTTAGTTTTTGTCAAATTTCCAGCCTCTTCTTCAGTGCATGGAATTGTTATCCCCCTCTCTGCTGAAAGACAGCGAAACTAGGACTTGTGGGAATCACAGAAACATTTGTGAAAAGCAGGATATAAAAATTCTTATAATTGATACATGACAAGATTCCCTGAAAATACTAAATAAATGGTGCAAAAATAAGCAATATGAGTATTTATCATATTTACGCTAGAGCTCATAGAACATATTCAGCTAGGAAGTCAAGAATTCACTCTTTAAAAAGTATATTCTGTTTCTGCTTAAGTCATTAGCGTTGGACATGCTATTCTAATCACCTTTGGCAGAATGCAAATAAAACATGCAGTTTCCTATTCTTTCTCTCAAGTTCCACCAATACTGATTTGCTAATTCACTCTGGCAGAATACCAGGTGTCCCATTGTGTAAAAATGCTTTTTACTCATAAGGTGAATGAAAAGTTCAATTTCCCATTACTATTTTTCCCATCGCTTGTTTGTAGTATCATATTTTGCTTTATGCTGCTCTTTCCCACAGCAATGGCCCATCTGCAATGCATAACTAAGGACAGGCAAGGTGTTTCATTAGAGTGTGCCTTAGAATATCTTCGCTTAGGAAACAGAAATGCCTTATTTTATTGGTAGCTTTACTGGTACTGATTGCTTCCTCACTAGACACAATTAATGGAAGACACAATGTGCTCTATCCCTCTAACAGGAGATACCAGTCCTGTGACATCTGAAAGGTCCCTCAATGCTGTACAATAAAAGGTACAATAATTATGCTCTCTTCCAAATTCTCAGATAGACAATTTTGTTGTGAGATCACACAATCTCTGGTGGAGAGTTCTGAATTCCTTTGATGAATCTACTGCTTCTTTCCTCATTTCCCCCCAGAACAGCTTCCCCCCTTATAAACATCATTATTACAATAGCAGTGTTGTTACCAGGTGATGTTAATGATGTTGCTATCCAGGTTCACTAAAAATTAGTGAATTAGTGAATTAGTAGTTAGCAGGTAAACCAGGCTTTGAGACATAATTGAAAAAAATATTGTAATAAAGCTCTTCAGTGGCAAAGCTCTCCCAAAGTCAAGCACAGAGAAAATTTTGTCTCTGTCTCTTGTCTCACTGTGTTCAACCACATTGTGTGATGGAAGGAGATAGATTTTAAATTACAAACTTCAACACCTTTCTTTGAGATAGAGATGCCCAAGGCTTTAGTTAAAATGTTCATTGACTTTGCAGTTTCTCAAACTGAAAAGTGGCTTGGGCACTCAAGGTGAGTAGGAAAGAAGGGATGGGAAGTACAGATAGAGACACATGTGCCATTTATCCTACTCCTGTAATTTCTTCCCTATCTGTGTAGGAATCACAAAAGACCAAAACCTTATTGCATACTTACATATAATTATAGAGTGGCAATATCTAAAAAACCTGCCATCATCAAAGATTGTGTGAATGCAGTAATAGGAATTGCATTCAGTGAAAGTATTTCATATTGCTAGGAAGTGAACTTTGATCTTTTATGCCACATGGGACACAAATGCCTGGGCCACATTTTTTGACCCAAACACTTGTGAAAATTTCTTACAGTGCATGCATAGGCTAAAGAACAGTGGAGGAACAGGGCCACTGCCTGTAATTATGCAGATACTGCCTGGATCTCTGTAATTGGAAAAGTGTTTGCAAAGCTGCAATGTCATTTATAGTGCAAGGAGACCTCACTATTCATGTTTCCATTAGAAGGGAATGGTAGGTGTATAATCATGGGAAGGACAAGCACAGTGTTGCCAGGCTGCATGATCCAGGAACCAGTGTCTGGGTCCATCACACACCTGCCCTACAGAAGACATCAGTCATCCTTCTTCCAATGCACAGTTCCCCTCTTCCTTTCATTAACTGGGAAGAGAAAACAAACTAAACTATGCTGTCACTTGTTTGTTTCCAATACTTGTTAAAGTTTCCTTTCCATTTCTCTACAATTTCTTAGACAGAAATGCCAATAGAAATCTGTGCTCATTCCTAAAGAAGCTTTATCGATTCTCTGCTCAGGCAATTCTAGGAAACTACTTAGGAATAGCTAGAAATGGTGGAAAATGGCATCACAGTGGCTGTTTTGATCTTTCTTAACTGCCCACCCACCAACCCAGCCAACATAAGGAGAAAAAGGGAGACAGACAGCACAGTGCAAAGGTTCCTCATCCAAATCATATCTGCTGTCCAAAGACAGCAACTTGTTTTTTCTCTTTTTCAGTGTTAGGTATTTTGTTAAGTGTCTTCCAACATGACAAGTATCTCAAGAGACTCGAAAAACACATCATCATCCTGCTCTGTGAATCCAATGACCTTACTCTTGCATCTGTAAGGGTAGATGAATGACATTTCCAGCATTTTCCCCTGAAGAAAGAAGACAAAAGACATATTAGAGGTCTTAGGGACATTACAGGCAAGCAACAAGCTGAGAAATGTGTATAAAAATGAGTCAGGTTAGTAGTCACTCCAGGCAGCACCTTTCCCATGGACTGTCAGGGATTAAATGAGAAAAAAAACATGATCAGGAAATAGTTCTGATCCTACATCATGGGTTACTGCAATACAATCATTAGAAAAGCTGTTTAATACTAGAAAACTTGTTCAAATTTACATCATTTTTTATGATTATTTTTATAAAATCCATTATTATTACTGTATTGCATATTGTCTGTCTGGCTTGGCTTGCTTATCCCTAATAATTAGCAAAGTGACCTGGCATCTACTTCATAAAGACCAGGCACCAAAAAGTATTGGCAGTCAATTTCTGAAGTGACCGAGTAACAAAATTGCACAGCAAGAGTGTACACTGAAATGGTGATGATTTTTACAGCTTAAAAGTCACACAGGCAAAAGACCAAACCAAACTGAACCAAAACCAAAAAAAAAAACCAAAAAGGGAAAAATAGAAAAAGAGACCATCAGTCCATCAGTTTTTCCATCAGCCAAAGATGAGGAAGGCAGATTTGACCTACGGCTTGTCTAAATTTACAGACTTTGTCCTATAACTAAAATTTTGAAAGCACAAAATGATAAATGGATTTGGTACAGTGTCAGAAATTATCTTTCACGTAAGAGGTCCAAAGAACCAGAATGATTATCTCAAGACAACTTAGTTAATGAAAAGTGTTTGTCATTAACTAAGGCCATTCCTTATTTGGAGCAGCAAACAATGTGCTTCAGAGGCCAACAGTTGAAAGAAACTGCCTGAAAATTAAAAGCACTTAAAAGTCCTTTGGGGCCAGTTAGAGTTCATTGTATTTTTGTTTCAGATGATGTTTACTTTGGCATGTTAAGCTATCCAGGATATTCCAGCAGCTTGAAAGTGTGCCTTAGCAACCTTAACATCTTGGTTCTTGTCTGATCCACAGGGAGGCTGATGGTGCTGCAGATGACAGTGTTCCAGAAATGGCCCCATTTCTATGCCAAACGCTGCCAAAAAGAGCAGCAAACATCTATTCAGTCTTCAAGGACTGATATCTTGCACAGTTCTGGATGAATTAATTACTATTCCATTGGAAAGAATAAAGGCTACTATGCCAAACCCAGCTAACACTTTCATTTATAATATATTCTTGCAACCTGCTCTTGACAGTGACATCACCCTCTACAGTTTAGTGCAGAGTTTCATTGTGTAAAAAGAACATCAACTCTGTTTGAAACAATTTGTTGTTCATGTGGAAATCCATTTCAGAGTCAAAATCCCCTTTTCTAAACAGGATTTATACCGTACAAGACAGAATTATACCCCCACACTCCACCCCACTGAGCAGGTACAGTCCTGTTGTGTGGCTTCAGCACATCTTCCCAGGCTCAGACCCTGGCTAGAGCAAAAACCATGTAAATGATCCCATCCATGGCAAGTGTGCAGAAGCAGATCTTACCTCCTGCATTTAAGAAATTGTATTTTCTGCAGTCTACACAGTTCATCAGTATTAATGCACTGTTGTGGCTGTCATGTCACATACTGTTTCTTTCAGCCAATATCACGACTTCTGTGTTAGGTAGGCTCAGTTCATAATTTTGAATGCCTGATACTGTAAAAACCTACTGTGGCATTAGGATTAATTTAAAACCACCTGTGGAAAAAAAAAATTGGTCTTTAAGACCTCCGATGTTAGGACAAATATCACTCATCACTTAAGACTTTTCCTGCAAAAAGGAGAAAAGACTCACCTGATTGAGCAAAGAACAAATCAGCGTGACTGAGGAGGGAATGAATGTGCCAGAGAAATTCAGGTACTGTGAAGCAAATGAGCAAATCAGTGCAGAATGGAGGAGTGGAGCAAAACAGCCACCCCGTCACCTTTGAGAACAGGTGGCTCTTTAGAAAGAATGAAAAAAGACATAAATGATCTTCAGGAAGGAAGGAATACAGGGAACAGGTGTACCTGCAACACAAAATACCTACGTGGAATTGTAAGCAAAGTAAAAGCTGCAAAGGCCAATGAACTGAGAGACAAGAAACACGATACTTGCACAGGAGACTAACAGCTAATAACAGATCTGTGAAGCAAAAAGTTATGTACATAAAAGGTTTAGAGGGAGAGAAGTTTGACAGGGAGTTTAGTTGGGACACAGGGAACCAAAGTTCAGTGATTTACTGAACAGGAATCACTACTTCTTGTGGAAGATTTCACTTTGAGTGTATAAATACAAAGCAAAACCTACCAGTCAGCTCTCAGACAGGACATTTTAACACAGTGCCCACATCAATATATATGTAAATAAATGGAAATAATGTCTAATACCTATTACTTTACCTAAGAAATTAAAAATCACCAGTACTTGTGAGAGATCTATAGAATTTATCCTGGGACAACATAGAATTAAACAGTCCTCTCCTCTTGTCACTAAAATTTATGCTAAGCATCATTTATCAAGTCACCAAACTCATGCTGAAGTGAAAAAAAAATCCTTCATTTCAATTTTAATGAAAACGGGATTGAAGAAAGAAAACCTGTAAATGGAAAAACTGATAATTGCCAGGGGAAAAAAAAAATTACCATCACAATGCTTCTGAAATAACCTTGTGAACAAAGTATGTTTAAAGCATAGAAGCCAAGATATTTAGCTCTTGGAAGCAATGTTGATTTACACCACCTGAGAATCTGCACTGTCCACAAGACAACAATCAGACTTTTTCTTCCAAACACTGAATAGTTCTTCCACAGTGCTGTTATATTATAATATGACTAGGAAATGTTGCAAATGGATCTAATTATTATTATAATCTTAACAATATAATCTTGAAGTCCTTGTCAAATGTTATTTCCAAGACATAGAGAGATGTCATACAGGCAGAAGAATTAAAATAAATAGATTAAATAATTTCCTACTGGCGAGATACCCTAAAAAGCTAATAGGTTTAGATTCTGTAGCAAAGATATTTGATTTACTTTTCAAAATTTAAAGATCTTACAGTCCTCCATCAATCACTATGAACAAGATAGGTTAATTAGAAAACCCAAACTTAACAATTACAATTCAGATAATATTTTGGCAATGTGTATTAACTGGAGGTCAAGTAGGACTGTGCCTTCAGTCTAATATTTTACATCTAGTTAGTACTTTTCATGTGCTCCACTGTTTTAGATACATAGTAATAGTTTTGTTTTTTCAAAAATGGTGGCTTCCAGATCCAGTGAACACTGAAATCCTTCAAAATTTGGATGACTGGCTTTCATGTGTGGCTGCTTGAGTGATGAATACTGAAACAAAGAAGGCAAAGTAAGTGAATCCATGTCTGCATGCACTGGCTGCATTTTCCCAACTCTGTCAGCCTGCTTTCACCTAATTTTAGAAAGCCATCCCAATAATTCTTTATCAAAAATCCACTCTCTCTGTAAGAAAAGGTTCATAATTGCTTCAGCTGTGAAGGGATCTTATGGTTTAAGTATATCACTCTGAAATAAGGGCAGTCATTTAATTTGACCTTTACGATATTTGAATAGCTTCCAGATGACTTCCAGACAAAAACAGTGCCTCTTTGGAAGTAACTCTTGCCTGATAAAGGGAATCAAGTTATAAAAATGAAAAAAAAGAAAAGTCTCCAAGTGCATAAATATTATCAAGCAGGTCAGTAGTATTCCAGTATAAGCCAATGTCCCTTATCTTACATTATGTTGATAGTGCTGCCATCTGTTGCACCTAAAAGCTTTCAAGTCAAAAGACAGGTAGTATTTTATTAGCAAATGCTTTCTGCTAGTGTACCATCTTCACCTCTGCTTGTGAGTCCTGTAAAAAAACCCACCTTTGATACCTTTTATCTTGCAGATATTACTCTAGAGTCTTTGGTGGTGCTAAAGTGGCAGTGATTCCTGTGGAATCTGCTCTCTTCCCTGGCAGAGCACCTCTCCCTGTGAGGAGGAAGAGAAGTACCCACTCCTTTCTGTGCCATTGGGAGAGAGATGGTGAAAAACAGAAAAGTGGCCATGGGAGCCATGGGGTTGGACTCTGTCAGCTGTGAAGCCTTGCACAACCACCATGGATCTCGTCAGAGTGAGGATACTGTGATCTCTTACCAACAATGATTTGACACTTCTGTACATGCAAGAGGCTTTTTGCAGCTCTGTAGAGCATTAACTACAAAACCCAGTCCTGCTCAGTGCACAAAACCCTGCTGCCCAGAGGCAGATGAATCTTTGGACATGAACCATCACATCTGAGGTCCTGAAGACAGATCTTGAGCTTGTAAATGTCCAGATAGAATTCCAGACCATGAGTTCCCCTGAGCAGCCAGGAATCTGAAAGCAAGATCCTTTATCTGCCTCACAGCTCTCTAATCAGTGTTATGGTCACTCATATTTTTAGGAATTAATAACATTACAGATGAGCTTTGCTGTTAGTGCAGTAGGTACTGAACCCTGAGTCCTCGCAGTGCCGAGGTTTAATTCCCCACTCCAAAAAACACTAAGTCACTGTTTCTGTGCCTCGGGTGGTAAGTTATGCAGAAGTTTTCCTGTTTCTCAAGCATTTAACAAGGACGTTGCCCTGGAGTCAGTGAGAAAGTCAGGCATTTGAGAAGCTGAACAGAAATATGGCTTGCTGCAGGTCACATGAAACAAGAACAGGCAACAAATTATGTCTGAAGAGTCCTTAAAGCACGAATTAACTGAGGGACAAGGTTGCTCTGACTATTCATCATATAAGGGGAAAGGTTAAATACTTGTGCAATTTCTGGTAACAAATTAAATTTTAGTTAAATTATTATTAATAATTAGATTAATTATCATTAATAATATAATTAATACATGCAATATAATATATAATATACTAAAGATATAATAGTATAATATATATTAGATATATAATATATAATCTATATATATTATANCCCTGGGCTGGTTGGTGGATTTTTTCAAAGCCTCACTCCCCAGGTGTCTGGGGTGTGGTGCAGTCTGGGTTTTGTTTGGCTTGCTTGGTTCTGTTAGCCCAGGTGAGAATTTTTTTCCTTGCCCTGGCCTTGGAGAAGCTGCAGCAGCAATCCTTGGGCAATTTTTCAAGGTGAAGTGGACAGGTGGTTTAGTCTGAGACCAGAGAGAGAAAACGGGAGCTGAGGGAGAGGGGTCGGTCAGGACTGGCAGGAGAGAGGGGCTGATCCATCTCGACCCCAAACTCGGAGAGCTGAGCCTGGCACAGAAAGCACACCAAGCCCACCTGCTTCATCTGCTGGTGGAGAGGAGCTCAGTGCCAGGGGTTTTCATCTCTTTGCCTGAACTGCTGTGTGAAGCTCCTGTTGGTTTTCCTGAGAGAGAAGTCTCCACCATCTTCTATGGCATGGCGTGAGCTGGTATTTTTTCCCTGGCATTTTGGGCTTTTGTTCCACTTTGTGTGTGGGGGCAAGGTCTGACAATTTAATATGTTCCATTTATTTACTTTTTTTGCCATGCCTTGTGGGCATTCTGTTTGTTAATAAACTATTGGATGGGTTTTTTTCACTTTCTTGCGCTAGTATTCATTTTGTGTTGGTAGAAAGGGATTGTGGGAACCCTTTTAGAGGAGACAACTCATTCCAGACTGTCTTCTCCTAAATTTGTCTCTAAACTGAGACACTGTGGTAAATACTGATATACTCCAAATACTGGTATGGGAAAAGGCAGTATGCCATCTATTGCTTGTGCATTTAGCATTTTCACAGTCAAATAACACAAATTATTTAATGCAAAAATAAGTCTTATTAATAATCCAGTCAAAATCATTGCATGTACAAAACCATCTTCCCAGCATTGACCCCTTGTCTGTGGTGGTGTCCTAAATCTCGTGTCTCATTCCACTTCATTCCACAGTGTCCTGGGGTGACTTTTTGATGCTTGCATCCCCAGTTTTCTGTTCTGTTTGTGCTGTATGTTGGGTTCTGCACCTTTCAGACTGGTTCTGAGTGTGAAGGGGGGAAAGAAGAAGCGCACAGTTTGTTTTCAGAGACAGCATTCAGTCCTCCGCATCCACTCCTTTTGCTTTTAGTTAGTTTTAGCTAGCTGAGGCAGAGAAACTCCCTGCACTGCCTTTTTTTTTCTTTTTCTTGGGACTGTTTAAACCTGTCCTGGACTGAAAAACCCAGAAGAGCACCGGGAGTTTGCACCTGCGGCCCACTGGGGCCTAGGACGGCATTTTCCAGGCCCAGAGGAATTGATAAGAGACTGAGAGAGCAGAGCTACACTCACAGCAAGAACTTTTTCAATTTGCCATCTCACTCCAGAACGAGAGGTTTTATTGTTTCATATTATTCTTTTTTTTTGTGCTTGTGGGCACTTTGTTTGTTAAATAAATGTTTTTTCCACTTTAAGGAGATTTTTTTTTTTCTTTCCGGACCAATCAGGGGAGGGGCTATTTGGGTTTGCTTCTCCAGAGGAGCCCCATTCAGAGGTTTCCTCCCAAATTTATCCTAAGGCAGGACACACAGAGCTTCTTCCTTCAGCTTTCTCCCTACTCCCTGCTCCCAGAGAAGGAATGAAAGCTGCCCCACAGTCCCCCAGTATTGCGTGGGGATTGCCTGGGGCTGGCAGCCCCTTCCCTGGCAGCCTTCTGCAGCTGGAGCTGGGCAAGGCCACCCTGGGAACACAGTTCACCCCCTTTCAGGCTCAGGGCAATCCAGACACCCCTGGGACCCACCCCTGGGACATCTTCTCCCAGCAGTGACAAGTGTAAGACACTTCCTGGGTGACAATGTAATATTCTTAATTAAAAAAAAAATGAAGGGCAGCTACGCCAAGTATGATTATTCTGTACTGACAAACTGACAAAACTGATGGAAAACAGTTTTATAAAATAATACAGTCTGTCGAAATAATTGACTTCCTTCTAATTCCTTTTTTTGGGAAAATGAACATTACGCATATTCTCATAATGTACTTCATAAAAGATGAGTGATTTATGAAAGACCTGCCTGTGATGAAGAATTAAAAACATGCAGCCACAGATTCAGATCTTAATTGTATTCTTTGTGTTTCCTAGTAATTTGATAATAAATCTTTCATCTTTTAGTGGTATAGGCTAATGTTAACAGAAAAATCATTTGGTTTTCAATAAAGAGGTCAGCTACTCTTCTGTTTCATTTCACCACATCCTGCCCTACACAAAATAGATAGCAAATATTTCTCACTTTTCTGCAGGTCTCCAGCAGCAATCTCTCTAATTCCAATAATAAAATCTGAAAAGGGGCATTACTTATGCTTGAAAAGAACTCACCAATAAATAAACAATTCCTCTAGTATTAAAGACTCACCAGCTATATGATAATTTGGACAGAGAAATATTAATTTCTTTTCTGAATTGTAAATTTAAACTCTATTTTTTTCCAAGTGAGACATTCCCATTGACTTGATCATGAGACACCAGTTAAAGTTAGCTCAGCCCAGGGCCTGTGGCCTTCCAGTAGGAGGTACAAAATCATATTTTTTTGATTAAAAACTGAATTCATTTTTGTGACATCAGTGGGGTGCAGCTGAGAGGTGCAGCCTTCCCAAGACAGGGGAATGCAGCTCTAAGGAAGCCAAAGGGCACCAGGAGAGACTCTGTGCCACAGTGCTACACTGAGGCATGGTAAAGAGATTGTTGTAGTAGTGTTCTCAAAAATGCAGAAATTAAAATATTCCTCCTCCTGTCACAAGGTTCTTGGTAGGTATACTGTTAGCTGTGTCTGCCACTCAGCATCCCACTATTTTTCCCTAACAAAACAAAACAAAAAAATCCCCAGTGATACAAACTACAAATAGTAGCAAACTATTCTTTGTTCTTTGAATTAAAACCTCTCCTTTTGTTTAAATCTTTGAGCCGCTTTGCTTAGTCTAGGACAATTCAATAGCTATTTGCATACCATTGATTTTCTTCTAAAGCTAAAGTCATCAGACCTTTGGATCACAGCCAGTTTTTCCAAACCTGGATGGATAGAAACAGCTGCATAATTTTTAATGGTAGCTAGATTCCAACTCTGAGATTTTCTTCAGTTGTTGGATTGTCAGAATAAATGCTGAACCAACACTCATGTCTCGTGTCATTATATTTATTGTTCAAAATTGCTGGTCGATATTTGCTTGCACAATAACTAATAGCACTGACTATTTCACTGCCCATACAATATTATAGTTAATAGCAATTGTGATGCCTCGCACCACAATAAAAATTGGCTTCAAAAAAATCAATAGATTCCTTGTTTTGTATCAGGGAAGGGAGACAAACAACACATCATGAGTTTTGAGTTGATCATTTAGTCTGACAACATGGTATTCAGGATTTCTTTGAATGATAGTTATGATTCTCTGTAGAGTCAAATTCTAATCTGAAATGCATCTCTGAGTGCCTTCGTTGTTTCTGTTTGGGAACAAGTCACTGCAATAGTGTCTCAACAGATTTTCTGAGGCAAAGTGTATAACACAAATTTGGAGCTCACACCACCAGTTTTGCCTGGCTGATGTTATTTGTGGATTCAAGCTAGAGCAACATGAGTTTGACTCATGGTACAACTTAAATAGGGTATCTTACTCTGGCTTGAAACAAATAGACTATAATATATGCCATAATAGAAAAGGGATTTACCTAAATGAAACCTCCTTAAGTTTCAAATATGGGCATTCTGAGGTTGTCTCAGAGAAAGGACACTCACGAAGAAAAAAAGGCATCCACCAGCACAAATAACCAAGCAGGTATGGCATTCAGGCTAACACCATTCAGTCATCTAAGCTAAACACAGCAAAATGGAGTGGCTTTTTGGAGGCTGCTTAGACTGAAAAATATTGCTGCTTTTAAGGGAAGAGTTCTCTCAGTTTTATCATAATGATCTGATACAGCAGGGTTTTTTTGATAATTCAAACCCTTTTTTTTTCAGAGCAGATATATTAAGGATCCAGTATCAATGACATTTTAGCATGACAAATTATCTTCATTCATACTCATGGCAGAATAATCTCTTATCTTTTTCTATCTGGACAAATAATGGCTCACTGTAAGACTAAAGCATTGGCTACGTCGTGTAGAGGTTTAATACATCAAAAATTCAGCATGGATAATTGCAGAATATTGGTGATTTTTAATCCCCTCAGAACCTCCTCATCAAGGACAGTGTCTCTCCTGCCTATGTGTGTTTATGTCTCCACTGGTGTTTTATTTTAAACTCACTCTATTCCAGAACCATCTGCTCCAGAGTCATGTGCTGGAGTTTTGTACCAACAAATAATACCCGAAGGATAAATCTAGACCTAAAATACTACAATCTCTGCTTTGCTGCATAGGTTGTTTTATTTTTTAAATTGTGCAATTTGCATATTATTTTTTCCTACCTACCCCTGAAATACTTGAAGGAACATCAGAGACAAAGTGTGATGAACTGACCACAGCCCCCATTCCCTATCCCCCTGTGCTGTGCAGGGGGAAAAGGTGGAGAATCAGGAAAAAGTTAAGCCTGGGAAGGGTGGAGGACTGCTTGGAAAGGGTTTTTAAGAGTTGAGTTTACTCCTTATAGTCCTACAATGATTTGATGGATAAAAAATGAAACTATTTTCCCCAAGTTAAGTCTGTTTTGCCCCTGTTGGTAACTGGTGAGTGACACTCCCTGTCCTTAGCTTGACCCACGAGCCTTTTGCTGAATTTTCTCTCCTCTGTCCAGCTGAAAAGGGGAGTGATAGAGTGGCTTTGGTGGGCACCTGATGTCCAGGCAGGGTCAAATCCCCACAACTAGTTATGTTATTTCTTCATTTCTTCATTTATTTATTTTCATTCATTCATTTCGTTTATTTCTTCTTTCATTTATTTCTTCATTTCTTCATTTATTTCTTCATTTTCCTTTCAGATAGAAGACCATGGGCATCTTGGGGTATCAAAGTAATTTTAGAGAAATTACATGCACAATAACATTAAAAAAGTGTGCATAAAAACATGCTCTAATAAAATTGAACAATGTGGGTAAGAGGACTATAATGCTTTTATTATAAATGTTGAGCTGTTACTGGTAAAAACAAGCATCATGGCAGGACATAGATGAGGAGAAGGAATTGAATGACAGAGGTAATTTTGATGGAGAAATGTTAAAATAGGAGAATCGAGCCAATGGATAAATGAGGTGTTAAAGCAGAGTTTGTCTAAGTGTCTTAGGTGAATTGGAGATTTATAGGCAGAGAGAAGGAGAAAGAAAACAGACACATGGATATGGAGATAATACAAGGGAAGAAGTAGGAATTATGTAGGAGAATGAAGTGCTGGGATACTGAAAAAGGGTAAAGAATCTGACAAATGGAATGAACAGAGACGTGTCAGGTCCCTTTTCCGCCTGTGGATTTCCTGACAAGCACAGCACTGTGTGTCTGCACACTGGTCCCAGCTGCATGGCAATTGTTGAGGCTGTTGTTGAAGGCAGTGGATTACATTAACTTGGGGACAGCAGTAAAACAGATTCTCATCACTGCTAAAACAGCTTTTGATGAAGGCCTGAATCGCTTCACCACACCAGTTTCTAATTGTCTCATTGACAACTCACTTAGCCAACGTTTCAAACATTTTGTCTCATCATTATTTCTTTAATATCGTTGCCAGACTCACTAATTGGATGCTTTGAATACGCCTTTACTGTGCCCTAAGGTCATTTTATCATTCATTTATATTCTTCATCACAGCTGATGGAAACAAGCGGAATTTTTAATCTTCCTTCATGGCAGTTCCTTTGGATTGGTGTCAAATAAATAACTTGATCTTTTTGAATTACACAACACTGTGGCTCATGATTTCTTGCTAATTTTCTTAACAAAAAAATATTGAATCTTCAATTGCAATTGCTCAAATTGTAATCAGATGAAATCTGCTTTATTTTGCTATTTCATCCTCTCACAAACACAAATAAAACTGGGAAATAATTTTCAAGAAAACATGTGTGGACCCCTCCTATTACTTCTTGCTAAACAGACCCTGAAATAAAAGCCACTTCCCTGATGATATTCTCCAGACTTTTCTCTTTATCCCCATGGTCCAGAAGCTGGAAGTACTAGGAAACAGCTGTGCTATCAAAGCATTCCTGCACAGAGGTCTCAAACACATCAAAAATACCAAACTGGAACTCAGTGTTCAGGAAAAATATTCTGAGTAAGTACAACTCAAGCAACAGTTAAAACTGCATTTTTTAATTGAAATTGAGGAATATTCCGATTTTAAAATTACTGAGAAGTCAGCAAAGTGGGAAGAGAGAGTGGGTAGTAGCAAGTCCCTAAGAAAGCACTGCATACTGCAAGTAGCAACTGGAAAATAGAATGAAAATAAACAAACGAACACATAAATAAATGGAATGTGTTTGATTATTAAGAACATCAATTTTATTTTAATTATATTAATTTTTACCGTAGGCCTCTTGTGATGGTGATTAGCAGCAATTCCTTTTACCTTGATGTGCAGGAAGATGTGTGTGTGTTTCTAGAAGGCAAACTGTATGGGGTTAAGGAATCTGGCATGAAGGAGCCAAATACATGGGGTTTTTTTCCTTAATCCATGATGTCCAAAGTTCTACGTAATCAGAAAAAAAAGAAAGAACTGGAATAAGATCAACTTTTTGAGACTGTATCAGTACATTTGCCACGTCTTTCTATCCTTTCTGTTATTTCTGCCATATTCTAGAGAAATATGTAATTTGAAATTAGTAAAACCAAACCAAGATCATAGAAAAGGAGAATTTAGAGGAATTCACCTATTAACAGATCATTCAGCCAGTGATTTCCTGTAACTTAGCAACTCAACCCCCATATTTAAGTTCAGAGTTTGGAAAGGACCTCTGGAGGTCTGTTATTAATCCTTCTACTCAAAGCAGTGTCAGCTACAACGTCATGCAGGTGTCTCAGGGCTTTGTCCAGGGTGGTCTTGAGAACCTCAGGGATGGGGTCGGTCTGTGAAGTCTCTCTGGACAACCTGCTCCATTGTCTACCTGTCCTCAGGTGTCAAGTACAGATCAAACAGGATAACCCCCATCAATATTCCATTTGTTAATGTTAATAGGCTATGGTTAGTGTAGGAATAACTGCATCACTCTCAGCTAAACCATTAAGTCAGTTTTGGACGACCATCTGGGCCATAAAACTGTGATTTGAACACAAAAAATATTGTGGAGAAAAGTGTCAGAAACTTCGATAAAATCGAGGTAAATGGTATTTTGTTGAGCACCTCTTCCATGAGAATGGCTGAGAGAATTTGGATTGTTCAGCCTGGAAAAGAGAAGCCTTTGAGGTGATCTGATTGCAGTTTTTCAGCAGCTGAAGGGAGCCTACAGGAAAGATGGAGAGAGACTATTTACAAGGGCCTGGAATGACAGGACAAGGGGAATGGCTTCAAAATGACCAACAGTAGGGTTAGATTAGATAGTAGGAAGAAATTCTTTGCTGTGAGGATGTTGAGGCCCTGGCACAGGTTGCCCAGAGAATCTGTGGCTATTCCATCCCTGGAAGTGTTCAATGCCAGATTGGATGGGGCTCTGAGCAACCTCTTCTAGAGGAAGGTGTCTCTGACCATGGCAGGGGGCTGGAACTGAGTGATCTTTAAGGTTCCTTCCAACTCAGGCCATTCTATGATTTTATATCTGCTACTCTTCCTTAATTCACAGACCAATTCGCATTTTACCTCAGAAGGTAATCAGACTGGTTAGACATGATTAACTCTTCATAAACCCATGACTGTTCCCCACCACCATTCTGCTCTATATACGGAAAAGTACATTCCAAAGTAGATTCCTTCATGGGACTGAAGGACAGCTGACCAGCCTGCAGTTCCCTGGGTGGATTACTTGGCCATTTTTTGAAATGAATGTGACATTTACCTTCCCCCATTCATCAGAGGTGTTCCTGTGATTTCCATGCTATTTCAAATATGACAGTGGCTTTGCAAGGACCTCGACCAGTTCTGTCATCACCTTCGGATGATTCCATGGACTTGTGCTGGTCAAGTTATCCCTGACTTCATCTTCCCTCACTGTTGTTTCACAGCACAACAAAAATAAAATGGACGACAGCCATTTTATTGCACTAAAGCCTCCCTGGATTTCAATGGGACACATGAGACAATTCATCCTTTAACACTCTTGTATTTCACGCATCTTCTTGTAGCACAGGTGGCCATAAATGGGTATCCCCCTAATCTCTGAGCTGTGACTAGACAGGGAGAGAATTTAACTACACAGGCTATGAGAAAGCTGATAGACTTTTTTTTAAATAATAGAGTTTGTGTAGAAAAAAAGCATTAAAATATCCTTCAAAACAACATGGTGTTTTTAAGCAGGGTTTCAGAGACCAAGCACCCCAAATTACAAGCATTCCTACTAAAAAAACATGTGCACACAAACACTGGAATAAATAAAAACGGAGAGAAATAACTGTTCAGTACTATTCTATGATAGGAAGAACAATATGAGCAATTTAACACCAAATTAGCTACTTGGAGTACCCAGTAGTTAATTCCTTAGAGAGCGAATGAGAGGGAAGATGTAGCAATTTTTCTGTAGTGTGATCTTTAAATAGATCTGAAAAGCATTACTAATGTCTAAAGTGATTTTTTTTTCATTTTTGTGTAAAGAAATGTTGTGTAAGAAATTATATTTCTCAGCACGCTGAGATGTTTTATAGAGCCTTAAAGAGAGCTAGGGCAGAATAAGAATCTTTTTATACCACCAAGCACAACAACAAGCACAATTCAAGCTGGCAACCTTCAGAGCCCTCTAACAGTCACTACTCCTTCATAATCTGGAGCTAAGTTAGGAAATTGTTCAAAGGGCACAATGATCCAAGTACTTCCTCTCTGCTCAACACTTCAGGGGTTGAATTTTTGTCTAGAATAAAGTCAAAAATATCAAATATTAGACAAACAAAGTGAAAAAGGTTTCCTTTAATGCCTTGTTAAATTTAATAATTCTACATCTTTCCTGACACATTAATCTGTGTGATTTATTGCAGTAGGGAAGACAAACTCAGAGAAATGGAAAGAAATCCCAACAGCAAATTTGTGCTAAGTCCACTGTTATCATACAGATAAGAGTCTTTCCTAAGGAGTCTGTCTACAGCGAGATAGGTTTGCTTTAAAATTTAATATCAGCTTTTATGACTGAAAGAAAAAAACTGAAATAAAACGTGAGCATAAAGGAAAGAAATTATACAAAAAATTACTATAATTATGAACATCAAAGTTATTTATCAAAACTCCATCTTCTTTATGCTAATTATTTTCCCAACAGATTATTCTGAATAGGATGAAGCCATCTCAGTCATGAAAGAAAACTAGTGTTTTCCTGTTCCCTGATAATTAGTCATTCATATTTAGATAGCCTTCATTCACTGCTGCACAGGTGCCTCAACCTTTGCCACACAACGTCGAGCAGTATTTAAAGAAATACTTTTTGAATACTTGTATAGGAATAATAGAAAACTGTATTAACAGCTTAATCACCCTGCTCTCTCTGAACAAGAGATCTGTCATGTGAAATTAATCTTTTTTTTTTTCCTCAGAAACGTGCACAAAACAGTTCTGACACTAAAATATGACAACGTTGTATCAGCAAGCCTGCTTCAGCAGCCCTGCTAATTTAACACCCTATTCAGCAGATATTTAATTTCTGTGGCTGTTGGCCATGAAGTTTCAGTGAACTTCTATGGGTTGGCACCTGCAAAGCTTAATTCCAATTCCATAAACATAAATTCCTGCCTTCCTCATTGCAGATATGTTAACTGCTGACTCTGGCTACGACTCTCCAGCATGTCCTATTCCCATAACTATATATAGCAGTCAGCATTACATGTCCATCAGAATTACGGACTTCAGATAGACCACAATAATGACATATCAGTGGGAGGAAAATCAATTAAGAATAATGGAAATGCAGGTGTGCTTGGAGGTGTTAAAAATGAAAAGGTTCCCTGATCAATGTATTCCCATCTGAAAAAGTTATTTACCGAAGACTACAGGAAGTGGATATTAGAAAAAAAAATCCTTTGCTGTGAGGGATGACCCATCCCTAGAAGTGTTTAAGGTGTGAGAGTGCTCTGAGCAACGTGATCTAGGAAGGCATCCCTGCCCATGGAAGGGGAGTGGAACTAAAAAATCTTTAATGTTCCTTCCAACCCATTCTATGATTATGATCTTCCCATGAGCCAGGATCTTCTAAAGGAGAGGTACTGTTAGGGTGCTGCCCTGCCTCAGTAATAATGAACTTTACTCTCCCGCTGATGCTGATTGGTGCATCAAGAGTGGTTTAGGCTAGACAGGGAGTTTACAAAAGATTCAATAAGAGGAGAATGCTTCGTAGTGCCAGGATGTCTGGTTGTGCCATCTCAGCCACAAAACAACTCGGAATCTCAAATCTGAGTGATTTTAATCAGAAATGGCTGAGCAGCACAGTTCAAACTGTCATGAAATATCTTATTCACAAAATAAAAATATTATTATTTTCACTATTCTGTCTAACTCAGGATTAAAAGCTAATGAAATAACCAGTGAGAGAAAAGTCTGCTATTTTGATGTTTCTTACTTAAACAAGCACCATCCACTAATAGGAAACTGTCAATTGTCATTACTGACGACAATTGATAATTGTCATCACTCCACTACTTTTAGTTAAAAAAAAGAAAGCATTAGCTGTATCACTACAGGTACATAATGTGAATGAGCAGGTCAGGCTGATTTGCAAGGCTAAGGGAAGAGTTACATGAGATTTTCACCAGATCACATTGGCTTATCTACAGGGGTGCTCCCAGTTCAATGCTGCCAGTTCTCTGCAGCTTTGAAGGCCATTAAAAATGTTAAAATAATTAAATAAATGAAACTGGTTTGTTGCTGGAATGTGTAGAAAGAATTTCTATTATTTATTTAATCTGGATTCTTAGATTCTGTTAGGTCTGTTCAACAACGTGTGTACAGTACAAGTTTTATGGCAGCAGAAATACCTAAATGAGCTTGAAAATGCACTGGTATGAAACCTAGAAACTACTTCTCTAAAGCAGGAAATTTGGCATGGTCTAATTAACCACATAGAAACAAACAAAAAAAGACACTGATAAATTTATACAGCCAAAGTTTCACAGTGAAAAACACTGCAAACACCTTTATTTCAGATGACCCAAGATGACTGACTACCTTCTGAGCTGTCAGAGAAATCTCAAATTAACAAAACTCCCCCAGCCTTAAAGCCAGGATAAAGAACTGAATGGATTCATGCCTTTGCTAGTAAATATTAAAAGGGATGACAGATTTATGTGCTGCTACTGAATTGTTCTGGTTTGATCTCCTTAAAGAGAGGATACAGGTTTTGAATATACTTATTTTTTTGTTAAACACCAGGACCATTTGAATTTGATTTCAAAAGTTTATAGTCACAGGAGACATACACTTCCTTCTTGACCATCACCCCAGTGTCACATGCCTGGCTGCTGGAAGCAGAAGTGCAGAGAGCTGCACACCAGGAATGTTGATTCTACATTGGCCTCTAGAAGTTGTTGATCTATCCATTTTGGCCAGGGCATATTGGCTAACCAAAAGCTGTTTTTCCATCTGAAACTTTTCACTGACTGATTCTGTGGTGGCTGGACCTTGGCTGGCTGCCAGGTACTCACCAAAGCCATTCTATTACTTCCCTCAGCAACTGCACAGGAGAGAGGATAAGGACAGAGTAAATTTTTGGGTTTAGATAAATCACGGGGAGAGATCACTCACTAATTAATGTCATTGGCAAAACAGACTCGACTTGGGGAAATCAATTTAATTTATTACCAATCAAATCAGAGTAGCATGATTAGAAATAAAAGCAAATCTTAAAAAAACACCTTCCTCCCACCCTCTACCTTCTTCATAGACTCAGCCTCACTCCTGATTTTCTCTACCTCCTCCCCACACAGTGACATGGGATAATGGGGAATGGGGTCTGTGGTCAGCTCATCATGGGTTGTCTCTGCTGCTGCTTCCTGCACAGGGGGAGGATTCCTCACACTGTTTCCCTGCTCCAGTGCTGAGTCCCTTCCATGGGAGACAGTCCTCCATGAACTTCTCCAGCTAAAGTCCTTCCCATGGGAGACAGTCTTCCATGAACTTCTCCAGCTAAAGTCCTTCCCATGGGCTCCAGTTCTTCATGAACTGCTCCAGTGTGGGTCTCCCATGGGGTGACAAGTCCTGCCAACAAACCTGCTCCAGGGTGGGCTTCCCATGGAGTCAGAGCATCTTCTGTGCATCCACCTGCTCCAGAGAGGGGTCTTCATTGGCTGGATCTCTCCTCTATCATGGACCTCTCCAGGCTGCAGGTGGATCTCTGCCATGGTCCTCCCCTTCTGGCTTCAGGGGGCTTGCACAGCAGACTTCTTAAACAGTGAGGGAAGGCAGGAGTTAAATAAGCACAGTGTGTAAGGTATAGAGAGAGCAGTCAAGTTTAAAACTGAAAATTCAAGACACTTCATGGATTTGATGAATAATACAGGCATCACTGAAATAGAAATTCCCAGATAAAATGGAATTTGGGGTTCATTATTCTAAATCACAAATGGCTAGAAATTGAAAACTGTAACATTATTGTTATTATTGTTATTATATTAACTTTAATTGGCAATTCAATTTTCCAAAAACCTGCCAATCTTCTTGTCTGTCCACAGTAGCTTGCCTTTATTTCAGATCTCAGCAAGAAAGCTCAAACTGCCCTGGCAGTGGTTAGCCTGGAAGAATATCACAGGACCCTGATCTCCACAATGGTTAATCTAGGTGAATGCCTCTGTATCGTGGATGTCATGTGACTGCTATTTAGTCAATATCTGTACAGGCAGTTACAGTTTGTAGATGTACCTGCAGTCAAAGTGAATCAATCTTGAGTAAATACAGAGTATATTGTCTTGTGCCACTGAAATATTATATGCACCTGTTCAGGAACTGCAGCTTTATTAATGAGAACATTAAAGTGCATATCCAGGGGACTCTTCAAACCTAAGTGCATATTCCAGTCCTGACTGCTGTCACTGATTGGGAAATCTCAGAAATCTACATTTATTAATCTACAGAAATCTGTTATTTTGACCAAGGCTCTGTCAGAATTCCAGGGATCTTTGAGCTGGTGAACCTCACTGTGGCTGGGTTCTGTGCTGTGAGCTGTGCCCTGACCATCGATCCTTCTCATACGGCATCACCACCATCAGAAATAAGATTTTATAACTGCTATCACCTTTTTTTGGGCTACTAGTTATCTGCATTGTGAGTGCATTTCTTACGGGATGTGAAAAGAACTGGCACCTCCTCAGGGCAAAACAGCTCTTGAGGGTCTCGCTGTGCACGTAGGACGGACCTCTGCCTCTGTGCCGGTAACCTGAACTAACCTAACTGCAACAGATACGTGCTGCATTTTTTTTCCAGCCTTCCTATGCAGCATGATGAACTCTGACAGTGAATTTCATCTCCATAGCCCACTTCTGAGCAGTATCCACACTAATAAGGAACGGTGGCAAGGAGTGCAGTGGGATATTTTTGGAATCAGGAAAACCCCTCAATTTTCTGTAAGATAATAAAATATATTACTGCGTGCACTTCAGCAAAAAAATTCACAACCAGGTCTTCAGTGTTTCTTTTTTTTTTTAACTCTTGGAAAATGAACAGCATGCTGAATCTCCATTTTAACTGGTTTTCCTCATTAATTTGGCTTCATTTCACAAATGCAGATTGCTTGTGCCAAGCTTTTATACACTGCTTTTACTTTTCCTCTCCAGTGTGCCAATAAAAGTGTTTTTCATCTGAAGTCTTATATTTATTACTTTCAGTGTCACTTAAAGGAATAAATTTGTCATGGAGCAAAGTGCAAGTCAATAAAGTAATGTACATATATCAGAAAAACTTTTTACCAGCTAAGGTAGCTAGTATGCTACAGAAAATAGAATTCTTTGAAATATACTGTAAGGTAATTTTCTTAACTGTAGTTGTAAATTCTGCAGTGAACCAATAAAAGTGTGCTTTTATGCTCTAATAAATGTCAGGTTTAAATATCTTAGGATGCCTTAGCCTGTTTTAACTTCACACCTATAGAATTGCTCCTTTGAATTAAATAGAAAATACATTTTATCAATTTTTCCTTCAAAAATAATTTTTTAAAAGTCTGTGTTGTTAGAAGGGCTTCCACAGAAAATCTGTAATGAAGACCTCTATATCCTAATAGCTCCAGACTCACTAAAACTATACGATTACATAAAATAATGACCTGGAGGGGAGCTATAGAAGTAAAATAGATATCCACAGCCACTTAAGTTGTGTGTCTTCTCCTGTACTTCTGGATGGCTCAGCATAAGGCAGAATGATCCCTGCCCTGGCCAGAACCTCACCTTAATGGAGTGATCCTTTGGCTACCTAATGCGATTGGCAGGAAGGTTTCACTTTCACTCTATTTTATTTTATTTTTTTCAGATGTTTTGCTGGGAATTTGAAAAACCCAGACAGCAAAGAGATCCATTTGGTGGACTTATCTCTCGGTGTGTGGGCTGAGTGGTTGGCTAGACAACCTTCAGGCTGGCTTCTGTCAAAAATTTTGACGGAACCATCAAGCCATCCACGGGAACAAAATACCATCTGTAGTGGGCATTATGAGCACACTGAAAAATAGGCAGATGAACAGGCACACATGTATATTTGTGAAGTAAACTGCATGGCAATATGAAAAGCAGAAAAGGCCTTGGTTCTGTGCAAGCCCTGCTCAGCAGTAACAAAACCATCTCTATATTATCAGCTCTGTGTTCAGCACAAACCCAAAACACAGCCCCACACCAGCCTCTGTGGAGAAAATCAACTCTACCCCAGCCCAAACCAGCACAAACTCTTAGAGTTTCCTTTAAGACGGGGAACGGTATGCAAGACTTGACTATTGGAAATAGCTTCTCTCAGACAGGCCATATGGCCCTGCCACACCACACTGATTTCAGGATCCTGGGTACGCTGTGAATCGGTAACTTTCAGATTACATTTGCTCAGTTCACATGCAAAACAGTGTTTTGTTTGGATTTTATTACTAGCAGTTCTGTCAGAGCATGCTTAAATCTGAAAGCCAAGCTACTTTTTCTTCCCAGCTCATGCATTTTCCAGTAGAAATGAGGTCTCTGGTGGCCTAATTTCACCCCTGCTCAAACTGGCACTAGTCTTGTCCTTAATAAGGGTTTCAATCTGGGCAATTTTACAGACAGTATAAGAGATGAGGAGATAACACATATAAAAAGGCAAATATGTTATGGCAAAGGAACTGACAACCAGATGTAAATCATTCTCTTTTTGGACTGTCAGAACAGCAGGAAAGAAAGAAGAAACCACGTACCTGGTAACATTTGCTCTGTTTAGACGTGCAACAAGAACACTCACATAAAGCAATATCAGAAGTCTTTTTTCCCCAATCATTTTTCTGACAATTTCAGAACTACACCAATTTTGTGTGGTTTGACTGTGATCTGTGCACATTCATGAGGGTTTTTTCTAGAGTGTTTAACAGCTCACCTCATTTAGTACTGAATGTATTTTTTGCCATTATTATTTCCAGTTCTTCTGAACCTGACATTTTTTTGCAGAATGAGCTTATTTGTCCAAATGGCACACAGTCTATAAGTACACTATATAATTATTTAAAAAATAAAATTATTTTCACTGGTTAGCATTATGGTAAGAGTTTAGATACTGCAGTGACTAAATGTGTAAATATTTAGCAGCTAACTTATGAATATTAAATATTGAGATTTTGTAATACTGAAGACAGTAGAAAAACAGAACTGTTTTTACTGCCTTATCTACCAGCTGAAGAGGTTGTCAAGATTTCCATGTGCCTGATGATGTCCAGTGACACAGCTCTAGAAGTCTAATTACCAGCCAACCCAAAAGGCAGAAGAAAGGAGACATTTTCTCTTTGAGGAGAAATGAGGCTGACTAATCTGCAGAAGAAATTTATCAACAGAGAGTATTCCTCTCTGATGTTCTGCTTTAACTATGGCATTGAAGCACAGTGTTTTAGCAAAGACAATGCAGATAAAACACTACTGATAAAATAGAAGCAAAAAGATCTTCTGTGCAAGCAGATACTCATCAGCTCTTTGCTGGAATGATTTGTGCTCAGCATTATTATTTGTGCTGCTCAGCTGCCCAGAAGCTCTGATTGTTTTTGTGGCCACCTTTGCTAGGATGATCCAGAAAGAAATCCTGCCTGCCTCAAATCAGATGCTTCTTTAAAAAGAAAACACTGATAACTGGTATAAGAGCAGTACTGTCAACCTTACTTTGCTGATTGGGATCTGAAGTCCTGCTAGATACATTTCAGGATGCTGAAAAACCTTGAAATGGAGCCCATCTCAAAGCTTGGCCACAGTGAAAAAACAACCCTTTCTTATCATTGGACAGGACTAGGGGGAATGTTTTCAAACTTAAAGAAATTAGGTTTAGATTAAATAGTAAGGAAAAAAAATATAGTGAGGATGGCAAGGTGGGGGCACAGTTTGCCCAGAGAAGCTGTGGCTACCCCATCCCTGGAGGAGTTCAAGGCCAGGTTGGATGGAGCTCTGAGCAATCTCGTCTGTTGAAAGCTGTCTCTATCCATAGCAAGGGGGTTGGAATGAGATGATCTTTTAAGTCCCTTCCAACCCAGGCCATTATCAGTAATTATGGTGGGTTGAAATGAAATAGGAGCTTTGGGCAGTATCTCTGAGCAAATGTAAAGCAATAAAGAGAAGAGAAGGTAAAAATCTCTCTGCTGAGCACAACAAAGATGCTTAACAACCCTCAAGACCTCAGCATGTGCCAGGGCACACTTCACTGTATGTGAAGTACACTCTGACCCAGCACCAGCAATGGGACATTCTGCCCTGTGGCTGGGAAGCTTCTGAAGAGCTGCAGCACAGATCTCTGAGAAGCAGAGAGACACATTCTTAAGCCTCATTTCAACCTTTAAGTTCCTGGTTGTGTTCCCTTAGAAACAAACCTAAGCCTAAAAGTATTCCAGGTAAGGGCTACATATGCTATTTATCAATCTCAGTGTAATTTTCGTTTCATACAGGACTTGTCCTTCCCACCTTCCTGCAGCTGTCTTTGTGTTTAGTCTTTGTCATACTGTTGTCACTTGAAATTGGCCACTGTCGAGAGTAGAGGCCCAGAAATGGTCATTCTGGGAGGAAAAACTTCACTTGTTTTGATTTTCTTAGTAGGTGACTCCACTGCAGCATTCAGTTTCAGGTTAAATACTTTGCTTTTGTTATGAACTAGAACTAAGGCATTACGGATCAGATCTGAAATGAAAACTAACCTCTGTATTTATACATTTGCTGTGCTCTTACCATAATTATTGGTCTTGAGTCTTCTCATTTACATTTCATTTTAGGACTTGCAGGTAGAAAAATTAGACTATACTTCCAGAGGGAAAATTCTGCTTTCTGATCAAATCTATTTAAATTATCAAAATTAAATCTACAGCATGCAGAGAAGTCTGTGTTCCAGAAAAGCACCTTCCCTAACTTCAGTACTTTTTATGACCATTTAGTTCACCTTTGTTCTCTTCCTCTCTTTCACAAAGATGACGTGAGTAATGATTATTATATTAGCTCTGGTACCATGAATGCTACAGCAGTCATACAGCATAATTTTCTTCCTCCTTAGGGAACTGATATTTTTATTCACAGCACAAGAAAACCTAGGCTGTGTCCAGAATATTTTTTTCCCTATTTCTGTTTATTTGGTGTTTTGATGCAATAAATTGATTAGATAGACTAGCCAGCAGTTTCATAATCCTGTTCTGAGCCTACCAGAATTAATTAACGTTCACATAATACTATTCAGGAAGTACATTTTAAAAGCAGAGTACTCATTATGATTTAATTTTCAAGGATGCCATCCACATGGAATAATTGCCAGCAGTTACAGGGACAGATACTTGCATATTGCAAATGGGCAGCAGAGCTCTCAGGTGAGGAGGTGTCCAGGGTGCAGTGTGTGGTCCTATGTGAGGCTCTCCCTCATCAGATCTGATTTCCCCTGCCCTGCTTGCCAGTATTGGTGTTATGCCAGTGAGTGCAGAGGATGTTCAACAGCTACAGAATGGGTCTGGGTCCAGTGATATGGGAAACAGCATTTACTGGCTTCACTACTCCACATGCCAGGTGTGCCCAGGGTCCAGTCCCAACGCAGTCTGGTCTTCAAAAAAGTCTTTTGCAAAGGACTTGAGACAGTTTTGATCCAATTCTCTCACCTCAAATAATCCAGAGTTAATACAAAGACATGTGAAAGTGTACCTGGAGACCTCTTTAGCAGCCTGTTTGGTGTTTGGTAAACATTTGTCAGCATCCACAACAGAAGTAGCTTGACAGTTGCACTTACAGACTGCAAAACTGGACTTTATGTCCATCCTGTTCAGTTTATTTTTGATACTGCTCTTTTACCTGGTCTGTCTCACCACAAAACAGGAGAACCTCATATTTTGTTAGTGCACAAACAAAAGAAGCTCTCATCAAGAACTTACTAGCACACCCAAAATTTCTTTAAATTTATTGCTGAGGTCAGTGCTGAAGGGTTTTCTCTCAGTCTAATCTCTCTAAGCCCTAAAAGTCAGCCAGTGATGACTTATGTCCTTTTTATTACAACAGCATCACTGAGCTTCTTCACTTTATCAGTGAATCAAAGGGGTATCTGAGGCACTTAAACTTATGAAAACTTAAGCTTAAACATATGAAATTCTGAACACCACAAGATTCTGGAACTCATGGCATTCCTATGGATGATTCCTTAGTGTCCTGGTTGCAGAGATCGGGCAGAGCCCAGTGCCGTGTGGGCGGAGCCAAGCGGAAGTGAGCAGGCTTTGGGACGACCTGATTGCAGCCCACAGGTACCCGAAAGGAGCCTACAAAAAAAAAGGAGAGAGACTATTTACAAGGGCCTGAGTGACAGGACAAGGGGAATGGCTTCACACTGACAGAGAGTAGGTTTAGATTAGATTTTAGGATGCAATTCTTTCCTATGAGGGTGATGAGGCCCTGGCACAGGTTGCCCAGGCAAGCTGTGGCTGTTCCATCCCTGGAAGTGTTCAAGACCAGGCTAGATAGGGCTCTGAGCAACCTGGGGTAGTGGAACTTGCCCCTGTCCATGGCAAGGGAGTTGGAATGAGGTGTTATTTAACATCTTTTCCAACCATTCTAAGATTCAGTGGGGATTTTTTGGCATCAAGGTGGCATTTAGAGAATGATATTCTTCCTTGTCAAAACAGAAAGCCTTGAAGTAAACCAACATTTGTATTCCTTGGCCACTTTTGTTTTGCACCTCGCATCTGCAGCGATACACATGAATACTGCACACCTGAAGAGCTCTGTAGCTCTGAATGCCTGAAACACATTAAGAGCACTGGAATGGGCTGAGGCATACAAATCATTGTTAAAGGAAAAGTGGTTGCCACAGCGCTGGGATAGAGCTAAATGTGATCTTCAGAGGCTATTAAGTTAATGCTGTATCATATCGAACAAAGTAAAGTCAGCCACTGATGATTCATGTCCTTTCCACCACAGCTTAATAAATGGATACAGAAGTTATATTGATTTTCATGGATGAGCAAGTAGATCTGAAATCTGAAAACTTGATGAAATATAAATTATGGAAGTTGGACCATGTGTGATGATCTCATAACTGAGTGAGAAGTCTATCACTTGAAGAAAATATGCTAAACTGGAAAGGGTTATTTTAACACACCATCACAAAATGTTGGTTTTTTCTTTCTTTTTATTTTTAATACCTTTTATCAAACGTCTCCTTATGCCCATTGGGATCGTCTGAAGCCTTGACTCTAGCTGCAGAAAGCTCTAATGTGGAATACCTAGTTTGTCATAAAGTGGAAAGTATTAACGAGAAAGTAGAATTGTGAAAAGGGCAACTTCAGTCAATATCACAGAAGGAAGAAATATGAAGAAAAACTAAGTTTTTGTTGTTTTTTAAATCAGAATTTGATAATCAGCTTCCAGATTCATCGTAATTTGAATCACAAAGAAAAAAATCATTTTACCGTATATTTTCTACATAATAGTTTCCTCTGGATTTTCTTTGTGGAGGATTTCAATCATAATGTTTCCACAGATTAATGCTTCCAAAAAAGATTTATTCCTACAAATTCAATTTTCTTTTTCATAACACAGAAGGGAAACCTCTTGAACTTGTAACTCAAATAGATTTTAACCAAAATTAAGAACTTTTCCTAAGTAACTTTTGCCAGCCTGTACTGGAACTGTGGAATTATTTGGTTTAGTGAAGGCCTGAAGATGGGATCAGACCTTCTTGGTTATTTTTCTGTGCTCTACATGGTCAAATCAAAAATACTAAACAGTGCAGTACTGAATCATCAGAAATGTTACTGTACAGGTTATTCAGAGGTCGAGAAGGTGCAAAAGGGAATTTGGCATCCTTGTGTTTCCTGATGTCTGCAAATTAGTTTGAAAAGTTAATGAGGAGCTCTTGGAACCTTTTAAAATAGAGGATATTCTCTTTAAGCTCATCGCTTATGTTTCACTGTTTTAGTTCTTTTCCCTTCATAGCCCTGGAGGATGGCAGTGGAGGGACATTCTAGGAAGCAGTAGTGGGACAACAATTTTTTCCCAGTTTTTATCAGCAATGCTTTTTAACTATTAGTATTATTTTTTAAATAGTATTTTGTCCATGACCTTATTCACACTGACTACAGAGGAATCCACCCTTCTCCAGAAGAACACATCATGTGGCTAAAAACCATCCCAGATACAGGTCCATGAGGTCATGGCAGCCTGGGAACATACGTTAGATATTTGGGAACAGTTCTGTGGCACCAAGTCGATCAAGATCAGTAAAGTCCCAAAGAGATACTGAGTTTGTATAATTTGTGGAAAGATGATTCCAAAGTCTTGGGTCATTCAAGTCAGCAGCAAGCACCTCATGGGCCTCAAGGCAAGAAGGGCAAGGTCTGTGACACACATATGATAAGAATAGGATGCTTTGAGATTTTTCAGATTTTGTTTTTAACATCTAGATCAGAAAAACTAGATTTAAAGTGTTCAGATACTCAAAACTTCTGAAGTGCAACTCCTATAACAGACAGAAGAACTTCTCATTCCTAGCCTCTGTGTTTCGAGATGGAAAACAATTTTCATGTGAATGGAAAACTGAGAAAGAACACTTAAGGAGAGACAAGAAAACCAAAATTTAAAGTAAACATTTATTTCCGCACAAATATTCCTACAGCAAAGCTGTTGCAAGTTCTCAAAGATACCTTGTGATTATATTAATTTCCTTAACGTGCTTAGGAGACTGTTAGAAATAAAGTACCTTACAGCATATGTAATTTATCTCCTACCTTTTTCTGATGTTTTTAACAACTAGACAAGAGCAATTATTTCCCGAGTTAATTAGGCATCATAACATACCCATAGCTAAGACCACTAATTCCATCACAGTCCCCATGCATCTACTTGGCTGCAATTCCATAGTCCATCTTACTAAAAAACACTCTCAGGTTTTGCATATTAGGCAGCTGGAATGGCCACAAACACTGTTTTGCATTTAATGATTTAATCAATTTTGCTCCCTGCTTTCTACAGAGAGGAATTGCGTGCAACCAATATTTGTGGAGTAGAAGTTGGCGCAATAAAGAGGGATAAAAGGGAGGCAAAGCAACATCCAAAGGAAAAGCTTCATCTAGAGAGAGATCATGAGGTACTGGAGTTATCTCCATGAGTGGGAAATTTACTTCTAACTTGAAGAATAACAAATATTTAAACATAAAAGCAAGAAAAACAGGACAAAACAGTATGGTTCTGTTGGGACTTGGATTGCTCAATTGGAGTGCAAGACAGGAGACTGGCCTCAGGCAAAAATCCAGGAAGAAAGGAAAGGAGAATCTACAAAGAAAAAAAGATGAAAATATTTTTTTGAAAATATTTATATGGAGGAATAAGAAAGTAGCAGTTGTGCATTTACAGGTGCAAAGACAGTTTCTTGCCATGTCTCTGACCCCAGTAGGCACACCCTCAATCTTTTAATTACTTGTTTAGCTTTATCTCCACAAGACAAACAAACAAACAAACAAACAAANCAAACAATCAAACAAACAAAAACCCCCAAACAAAACTAAAAGCAAAAAAACAAGTCAACCCAACCAAACAATCCAAACACTTAAGAAAGACACAAGTACCTAAATCTGATCACTTGGCTAAAGTTAAGCTAGGGAAATATGGCAATCTAACATTCCTGATTGTATCAGATATGCCTCTAGAACTCTTTAAATTCCAGCAAAAAGATGGATATATGCACCAAATGACACGACAGGTCGTCTTTTCAGTTTTATGGCTGAAGTAGATTGTACAGAACATAGGAATTAGTAGGTATTTGCATTACTTTGTGACAGATAAATACATGCTTACAGCACTTGATTATTTTATAGATAAAATCACTATTTCAGTTGTGGGGAATATTATACTCGAATATGTATACACATGTAAAATATGCACCAACATATATTACTATAAAAGTATACATATCTACATATTATATATATATATTATATAAGATAATAATTCATATTCTCTGACACTTGACACATTTACATGTCCCTAAAACTCAGTGTTAAAAAAAACAGTTTTCAAGCTTTTTCTACTATTGAAGTAATCCTAATTAATCAACAACTCCAAAAGAACAGATATTTTTTCCATAATGTGAGCTTTCAAAGATGTATGAAAAGGTTTTCTGTTGTTGTTTATAGGTATAGTTTAAAATCTCATGAGTAGTTCTACTACTTTACTACTGATGCTTCCAAACTCAGCTAATAGACACCAAGGCTGACTCCATAGTAAATTTTCACCTTTATTCTTCTATTTCACTGTTATTACTTATTTAATTTTATTTTGCTGATCTATGAAAAGTAACTAGATTTTGTTGTTAGTTAAGTAGTATGTTTACCAAAGTCCTTTTTAACAGTATTTTGATAAAAGAGAATCCAAACACATTCAGAGACACTGGCCTTCACTTGGGAAGATGATTGGTTAAGAGTAATCCTTAATTTTCTCACCTGTGGAACTGTCCGTATGGTGGAAGCTTTGTTGGCAATATTAAATCAGCTGTTTCCCTAATAGCTGAGTTGCTCTACAGCTCATCTGCAAAACTGAAGGCAAGGGTTTACACCACATACAGAAGGATGGCCTGGTGACTTCAAAAGAAACAACAAGCATTGTGATCCGTTTTCTGCAGCAAATTTCTTCCAAGAGGATGTGAAGCAATTTCTATCCCATCTCCTCATAGATACTACCTGTCATTTGATGTTCAACTCTGGAGAGCTGAAGGCATTCCAAGTTTGGAAACTCATAAAGCCATGGGTCAGTTTGTGCAATGTAAGTGTATGACAAGAATCATTTTAATGAGCAGATATCCTTAAGGTATGCCCCATATTTGAAGTCAGAGAATGTATTGCAGAAGCTTATTACACAGAGCTTTTGTTGTACCAAGCGCAGCCAGCACTCTTGAAGTGCCAGTGTTTGTTTTTACTTAGGTTTACTTAAGAAAAAGGCCCTCAGATGTCTGTTTTTGAAGCAGTATTCTGGTAGTATATCCTCTTGCAATAAAAATAAGCTTTGTCAAATGTTCTAAAGGAACAGAATCTTCTCCTCTTCTATAAAGCTATATATTCTTTTCCAGGCTTTTACTAATCCAACTTTTCATACAGGAATTTTTTATGTCTTTAATTTCTAGATTTCTTTCCGTGATGTAGATTCCATCAATTTTCTTTCCTCAAACAAAATCTTCAACCTTTGAAAGAATGGAAGATTTAATTCAACAGTGTAGTCTCATGAGATTATTCCATCTTCTCTCTAAGGATGAAGTAAAATCTACTGATTGGACTTTCTAGAGTGGATGATTTTTTAATTATTATTATTTCATACAGGTAATCCATTTTACTAGCTGATGCAGGGTATTTTATATGGATTAACTTTCCCTTTCCCCAAGTGCACTTCAAGAAGTTTCAGGGATAAAGCAATGGAAAGGAGGAAAACAGAACAATTTAAGAGCAGTAGCACGTTCAGATGGTGTCAGTTGCCAAAGCTCAGTTTTGGACAGAAGCATGAAAGCTTCAGAGTTCCTGGCATCCCTAACATTGATCCCACCTCATTGGGAATGCAAGAACAGTAGTTATAACTGGCACTCCCGCTTCTGCAAGGTAGGGAGGATCACAAATAGCTTAGCTCATGAAAAGAGGTCCCAGTATGTGTCTAGAAGAAAATGAATTCTCTTTCCTGCTGAATCAGCCACCTTGTTGCTGCAGAGCTGAATTAGCAACAATTGATATCTGCAACTGAATTAAGCCCAGCTCTCCAGGAATTAGAATCCTGAAACAATGAGGGGTACCTGCCACCATTACCACCATTTAAAATACTCAGAGTTGTGAGGCCATGGTAGTTCTCCCTATTGAAGGAAGATCTATGATGGAGAAATCCCCTGAGGTGTAAGTAGTGTTGCATCTGGAAAACTCCACCATTTGTTCAAGACAACAAATCCAGAGAGGTGACTGGTTTAGCGTTACATGTTAGATTAGAACGGCAATATGACATTTAGAACAGTTTCTTCCAGAGCTTCAGCATCACAGCTCATTTGCTTCCAGTCAGAGAACCAGATCATGTTAATAATGAGCCATACTGTCCAGTCTTTTAAATGAAATGCTAAAAGGCCAGTAAACAAG
>VZDJ01006092.1:9767553-9818558 GCA_008694505.1 Cyanoderma ruficeps
CTTCCCCTTCCTCTTCCTCTTCCTCGTCCTCTAGCTGTATTCATACAAGCCACCCATCTTCATTACAGAAAACTTTCACTTCTAAACTGCTTCCATACACAAAAATCCCAAATGTAGGCACGTCTGAGCCATCGACTGCTCAGACAGAAAGGCTGACATGCAGCTCCCTTGGGGCCCAGTCCTCAGCAGCTGAAGCAGAAAGAGTAGGGCAGCAATCTGCTCATCACCTCCCATGCTTCCAGCAAGGGGCAGCTTTGGGGAGCCTCTGACTCGCAGGACTTGTGGTTAAAACAAAGCCAGAGCTGTAAAGGGCTCTTTTGTGCAAGAAACATGTTGTGTGCGGGAAAGAACAAGACCAAGGTAGCAAGGGCAGTAGCACCTAACCATTACTCTTCAGCAGTGAAGCTTAAGAATTAGGATGATTCCTTCTCATGGAGAGGAATTGAAGAGCTATGCCACTGGATGTGAAGTCCATAGTTATCCTTCAGTGTTCTGATGCTTTAGCCTGCTGTTACACTGCAGACACCTGCAGGGTCTCTGATCTTGGCCTCTCTCCCACCAAATTTGAGTTGAAGTTATACACCAGAGCATCATCCGGGTTGTCCTCTCCCCGGCCTATATAGAGCTCTTTCTTAGTAGAAACCTGGACTTAAGTGACAGGAGTTCATCAGATCTGGTGTCTGCACATGATGATATCATGACCTGGGAGGCAATAGAAAAATTTCAAGCTATGAGCATTTTCAAGGCAAGCAAGGAAATGCAGGTCAGAGATCCAGGCATTTCTTACTCCTGTTTCAGTCCCAGGGAGATAGGCCTTGCCAGGTTGTAAGTTCACACAGGGTTGGGAAGCACTGACCACATAGTGCTAATGTAAGCTGACTTTCTCTGTCAGGCCTCTTGCACAGAATTTTGGCATGGCTCTTCAAGAAGGACGACAATTTTTTATCCAGGAAACATATTTCTCCTCGAGTTTTTTTAAGTGGTTCTGACTGGCAAGAGTGGACCAGAAGGAGAGCAGGAAAAACTTGAATCATCAGCTGCTGACATCCAAGTAGAACAGCCTCTGGAGCCACTTGAGATAATCTTGCTCCTGTGGGTTTCTGGTGTCTTTTTTGCTTTGCTCTTGTATTTTTGCCTCAGTTGCTCCTGACTCCATCAACTCACAGTGCACACAGCTCAGGCAGCAGAGGTGTCAGAAGTCACCTCTGCACACATGTTCATTGCACTCTGGGTGCATCCAGCTTGATATTAAGCAACACACAACATACTCTCTTTCACTCCATGTGAAAACCCATCAGCCAGGCTGGCTAAGAGATCTGAGCTGACCTACCCCAACTGGGAGGAACAGACTCAAGCAGCTCTGTTGTCCTGAATTTTCTGCTTTCTGTCTTTGTGCAGAAGTTTCGTGAAGTAGCCAATATATGTATTTCAGATTTTGAAATAAAAGAGGTGTTCCCTTGATCTGCTGCTGTGTGTGCCTGTTCATCTTTCTGTTCCTGAAGTGGAACAATCTCAGCCTCGCAATCACACAGCTCCTTCTGGGAAGAAGACTTAGGGTAATGTTTGCCAGCATCAATATTGCCCCTTCTCCTGCTCGGAAGAGAGAGGAACACGTGCACCACAAACTCATAACACAAAACACGGTGAGAGTTTTTGCATACAAATGGCAAAATTTGATCAGAAAACATTAGAAAACAGGACAAGGTTGTGAAACAAAGGCCTTATTTTCTCTGCTGCTTGAATGCTGATTTTAGCTTAGTTTATTAAAAAGTTCAGACATTGACAAAAGCAAAGACAGAGGAACAAGCAGGACTCCTTCTTCTACTTAAATACTAAATCCTTTCCAGAGGAGAGAGAAAACATCCTTCCCACTCCACAGCTGCCTGAGTACTCTCACTTCTTCATCTGATGGTAGATCCCGTGTCTCAGCATCAGGACTTAACAGGACCTTGCTGTTTAGGAGACCAGGACTAAACAGCACTGCTGAGTTGCTTCCGTGGCATTATGGGGCTTGCAGGACATGGCCTAGCCTTATCAGGAGGAGCAAGAAGGAGCTGCAGTTTTATCAGTATCTGCAGAGTTCAGGAGACCAGCTGCTGAAGGAAGAGGGTTCAGACAGGGTAACCTTGCAGGATTCTTGCAGAAACACCCTCAGAATCATCAAATGGGGATAGCAGGGTGAGGAGTAGAGTTAAGCATTTGTAGAGCCAAGGAAGAGAAGCTTTGCAATGAAATGCTAGAAAGAAAACATCACTACATGCTCCAAAACAATACATGACACTCCTTTTGTCTCCATAGCCTTGCACCCTTTCTATTGGTAGGTACAAATGCTTCCAGGGGAAAAAAGAAACAGCAAAATACAACCCACAGCTCAGTTCCACATGGGAAGGAAAGATCCTGAGACTGTCAGGTAATCTCTATTGCTGAGCAGACCTGAGTCATCAATCTTTATTGGCCACCACATCTCCTTTAAATCACATTTTCTTTTCAAATGCCTGAAAGCAGTTGAGAAGGAAAAAAATGGGTGTGTTGGCCTGGTAGTCATGTTTTAAGAAAAAGAGAAAGTTTTTAGGAGAAAATGAGCACAAAATCAGATTAAAATCACAATCACAAGGGCCACAGCAAGAGGGAAATGTGCTGTGCATCTTTCATGCAGGGTACAAGGCTTATTAGTAGCTGTAATACATAGAGAAGCCAGCAGTCAAACGAGGTCCTGTCATCAGCTCTGGTATGCAGGGAAAACAGCATAACCCTGTGAAAGAGGAATACTAATCTTAATACTTTTACTCTCACAGATTTGCTGTGTGGATTTGACAAACACCAATAACCAGGACTCGAGTTGCCATTCAAATCAAGTAAAGGCATATCAAGTAAAGATATGCACATGCTTGTTCTCATCCAAAGATACAACTCAACCTCCTCCAGGAGAGACCAGCTGGACTTTGAAACTGGGCATATGTCTTAAGAGAATATTGCTATGCACTTGTTGCTTTCACTGAGGAAACAGAGGAAGAAAGGGCTAGAAATTTGGCTCAGCTGTGAATTCCAGTGAACCAGTATTTTTGAAGAACAGTTGTTTTCATTTACTTCCTTGCCTTGAATATGTTTTTATAATAAAACCTTAAAATTGTCAAAATGCTCATTTTGGCAGTTTGAAACTCAGTTTATTATCTTGGTTTGGGACTGAACTGCTGCTGACTTAGAATTGCTGCTGTTTTGAGAATCAGGCTTAATTAACATGCAGAGTTCCATTACTGATTTTTCTGATCCAAGCCCAAGAGATATTAATAAGTTAGGTCTCTAGCCATGAAGATTTTCCCGAGGAACTAGATTTATTGGGAATTTAAGGGGGGGGGGGGAAGCATTTTATTTTAGTAGGTGCAAGATATCACTGTTTAAGGATATTAAATAAATTTGTGAGCTCAGAATTTTTGTGCTGATATATAAAAAAACCCCAGTGGCCTTTAAGAAATCCTGTTTATCTAAACCGTTTTGTTCCTTTTTTCCTTTTTTGTTTTTTCTTTTTTTTTTAAAGCTACTTCTGCTATATGTTACATCTAAATGGATTATAATAGAAGGAAATTCAATTACTTTGGTCCTCCTTGGCACAACTTGTTGTAGCTGTCAGTCCCGCTGCATTGCACGTAGAGGCACAGTGGCATTTTGTGCTGTGCAATGCAGCACTCTGCAGAAACACCCGAGGTAGTGCTCAGTTAGCAGCATCGGGAGATGGACAGGCTGAGGTGGGAACACTGCCATGGGAACTGGGGGACCACTGGCCCCAGCTATGCAAACCACTAATTCACAGGTAGCTTGGGAATTTCTATGCTACACCATATTGTGCAGGGTAAAGATAAATTTTTAAGACCCTTGAATATCAAATAATTCCATTATTCTCCTCTCCTGTTCCTCCTTCTTGTTTTTTTATTATTTTTTTTTCTTTTGACCTGCATTAAATTTATGGGTGGATGGTACCTAGGTTAACACTAAAAGGGGTGAAGGAAGCTTAAAATTTTTGCCATCCCCTTCTCTCCTCTAGTTCATTTTATATTGTCTCAAACATTTTTAACATCAGTACTGAATTCTTTTCCATAACTACAGAATAAAAAACCCATTAAAAATATAATGCCATTATAGCCCCAAGAAACTTGGCAGAAGAAGCTAAGTAGCTTAAACCACTTCTGTAAGCCAATGAGATATCAAATTGATGGAGTTCTAGCAAAGTTATCTAATAAATTACCCATGTGCAAGCTACTGCTTTCTCCTCTTACTTTCTGTTGTGAACCAGGGCAGTTTCAAAGACTAAGCTCATGGGCAAATGGCAGAAGGATTTTACAGTGAGAAAACTAAAAAGAAAATATTCAGTGCTGAGAAATGAACTCTCAAACCAGCTGTAACTCAGATTTTAAACAGCATTCCATGAAACCAAAGAATAGAGAACTACCATTTTGAAGAATCACAAAGTAGAGGAACACTTAAGTTGCTGTAAAGAGCAACTATTACAATTTAATGTACTGTTTTTTTCCCTTTCTAGGTTTATTTGAAAATTGATTAGTGATACTGAATAGTAGTCATCTTTTAAAATTGCCCAAATCTGGTCTTTCAAGTGTCCACAAAGCAATGAGAAGCATTTAATGATCATATTTATTCAAAAATTATTCACCTAATTTTTGGAACAACACTACTCAATTTTACCAGTTTTCTTCTTTGATTTATTAAATAATTTCACTCAGAAGAAAAGTTCCCTTAGAGAAGTACCTAGCCCTGATATGAAGATAGCAAGATTTTGAAAGCTTTATGTTCAGCTAAACTATTCTCTTTCTAATTTCTTATTCTCCAGATGGGGAAATAAAACTTTGCAACATGGCAAATTAATGACGCCAGAGAAAACACAGTCATCCTTCAAAGAGTAATTTAATGGACATACAAGTTGCTAGGATTTAGTCAAAACATATATATATATATTTTATGCAGTGGATGTTATTCATATTCTGGGTACCAGAATCTTAATATATGTATTGTTAGGCTCCAGAGTTAAAATGTAATTACTGTATTTGCTACAATTCCAGGTTGCCCAGTCACTTCACAGTGCTGTCACTGTGTATATAATTTTGGCTAATAAACCAGCACAAAACATGTCAGAAAGGTGATGCATAATTTACTAAAGACAGAATTTGTTGTGTTTCCCTTGCATCCTGTTAATTTCGTTGAAAAAGAGGTGATGTGGATGCCTGGATCCTTTCTTTAGCTGTGCAAATATTCAACTGCTGCACTTCAAAATTACTCTAGGTGCTGGCAAGCTAAGAAAATGTGCAAAGGTGAAAGAGGAAGACAGAAGACCTTTTTCAGTATCTATGGGTGGTATTCAACACATGATTCCCATCAGTTTAGAGGGGTTTGTCCCTCATCATCCATACCTCATTTCTGAGACAGTGGGAGACTATACACTCCAGAAAACTACTAACACCTTTCTAAGTTTTCCAAACATCTTTTGCCTGGACATCTCTTGAGATCCAAGATTATTCGAAGAAACTTGAACTCCTTCACATTAGCAACATAGGAGAAGGTTAAAAGCATATGGATTACCAAAAACATCTTAAAATTCTCATTGTATTCATCCTAGGTCTGGATCGTGCTCTTCTCTTTCTGCATACCATCAGCTTTGCATGAAGGAAAGGTCGAATCTCAGATGCCATGGAGATTCAAGGTAACTTCTCCATTTCAGAATGTATTGTTCAGTATGATCACAGCTCAACTTCCCTATAGATGCAGAGAAAAATTAGTTATTGTCTGTAAGAATAAATTCATTTAGAAAAAAAAACCTGTGTCAGCCAAACAAACAAATAACTCTGCTACTAAATTGAAATAGCTGGTAGCAAAACACAACAGTGCTTGAAATAATTTTCCAATGCTACTTATGAACCTCAAGGGTTTGGGGTGTTTTTTTAGTAAAAAACTGATCCCAGGTAGCTTTAAGGCAGCTAGGAATCCATCAAATGTTTTAAAATCCATAATAATCTGAGATGTATTGACTTCTAAACCCGGCCATAAATATCCAAAGGGAAAATGACTAAACAATATGCCATATATGATCTTTGAGTTCTGAGAAAGATGAAATTAAATGGCAAACCATCCAGTAATTTGCATACAAGATGTCCCTTAAGCACATCTGCAGTGATCTATCCCATTTAAAAGCATAGTACACAAAGTACCCAAGTAATCACAGAAATGTATGAACTGTATTTGTAGGTAAAACCTCAGCGTGACTCTGACAAACAAGCAAGTTTTGAAAGTGGTCCTTTGAAGAGATCCAGAGAATTACCAGTGCCTTTTCAGAGTGACAGCCATGTGGATTTAACTACGGTATCTTCTGAGGCAATGAGAAAAGGAGACTTTCCAGAATATATACTTATAGTCTAGCATATATATGTGCTTTCCAGGTATATACATATTCCCACATTTTCAAGCTGGCAACAGGACATTTCTTTTCTTCTTACGGTTAACACGGACCAGGAAGGCCCACAAAGCCCTTTGGAAATACGAAACCCTGACAGAGCTGGGTTTAGATCACACTCACAAGCCACTGGGACAGTGACTAACCCTAAACGACCCAGCAGAGACGCTGGGAGGGACCCGCCGCCCCTCAACCTCCAACCAGGAGCGGGAAGCGACTGCACATCGGGTACCTCCAGGGGCTGAGAGAGGGGCTGGATCAGGGGCTGGGACAGGGGCTGGATCAGGGGTTGGGATGGAGGTAGGGACAGGGACTGAGACAGGGACTGTGGGAGGGGTTGGAGCTGGGACTTGGGACAGGGGCTGGATCAGAGGCTGGGACAGAGCTTGGGACAGGACTTGGGACACAGCTGGAACAATGGTTTGTACAGGCGCTGGATCAGGGGCTGGGACAGGGTTTGTGGCAGGGGCTGGAGCAGGCGCTGCCGCTGGGGCTGGGGGCGGCGCGGGGGCGGTCCCTCCTCGGGGGAAGCAGATAAAGGCAGGGCGGCGGGATGCGGGGAGGTGGTGGAGGGCAGCAGCGGGGCTTGGTGCTTGTCCCTCGCTCACCGGCCGGCATCGCCCTGCCCTGAGCGCTTCTCGGAGGCAGCCGGCAGCGGGGCAGCGCCATGGGGGCCGGAGGAGGGCTGGGGCTGGCGGCCGTGCTGGCGGCCGCGGTGCTGTGCGGGCCCGGGGCGCTCGCCGGGCGCGTCCTCAGCGGTGAGTGCGCGGTGCGGGAGCGCGGCGCTCCGGGAGCGGCGCCGGGCGGACCCGGGACCGGCCCCGCTCGCTGAACTACCCGAGCATCGGCGGCGAGCGCTGGGAGCGCCGCCCGGGCGCACCTGCCCCGCGGCGGAGCGCGGATGCTGCGGGGAAGGCGCGGGTGTGCGGGGCTGCGCTCCCCGCCGGGCCGGGGGGCTGCGGGCTCCTGCGGCAGCCGGGAGTCCTGCCCTGCCCTGCCCCGTCTTCTCACAGCTGGTTGATAGCGCTCCGGCTGCGTTCGAATCGCTTAAAAAGATCGAGCGTCTTCCCGAGGAGCGTCCGTGCGCTGAGTTTTGCCGGCAGCTGGACAGGGATGTTTCTTCTTTGTCTGCGATGCTGTTAGGAGGAGAGGGCAAACTTTTAAGAGCGTGCGGCATAAATGGTTTTGTCGTGAGTGGGTGCATCCGCAACTCTCAAAAGCGAAAGGAAGGCAATACTTTAGAAATCTGTAGCTAACACTGGAGCTTAGGTTTAAGAGCTGTAGACTACCGCTGTGTGTTTGCAGTGTGCAGGTGCATACGCTCAGAAGGTGCTAAATTTAACGAAAAAGCTCCTTTTAAGCTTACTTTGGTTCAGACCCTCCAGAGTAAAGCCGACAGGCTTGCGGAGGTGTGTTGCATGTGCCTGTACATCCGTGCATTTGCCTGGAAACAAAGGTTTACACACTCCACTCTGGTCGTTAACAAGTTATGTGTGTGTCTGTTTGGGTAAGAACATGGCTCTTTACAAACTGTCTCCAGAACAATGCAAATTATTTGTATACTGTTGTTTCAGAGGGTGTAATAGTAGCATATCAACAAAACTTTTTTGTAAGTTAATTTTTTGTTGCAAGCATTTGATTGCTGAATTCAGGTGACTTTGTTAGTTGCTGAGGGAGGGCTGTCACAGTACTCTTCATCATGCTCTGTTTGAAGCATGTTCTAAGGCTACAAGTGAGATGGGCTTTTGGTAAAACAGTATCTTCAGGAATAGCTAAGTACTTCCAGCACTTTGAAAAAGCTTGTTTGCCTCAACAGTAACCTGAAATATTTAATCTACCTCTGTTATACTGTGAATTATACTGGTTTATATGATACATCAAAGCTCTAAGTATTACAGTTTATATGACTACTGCGTAACACTGTTATTTTTAAGGAATAGTGAAGATTAATTATCTATGAGATGCTTTTGGCATTAGCAGTCTCAGTGCAGGAATCGGTGTGTGGCTGAGGAAACCCAGTCCCTTAATCTCCTCGCTGTAGCTTCTGTGTTTGACTGAGCTGTAGGAAACTGAGGTCCAGCTTTTAAAGCCACGTGTGATATGTGTACACTGCCTTGTCAGGCTGTTCTAGATGCACTGGGCTTTGTGTTCTCTCAAAGCCTTTGGGGGTTTTGAGAGGACACAGACTCTGCCACATATTTCCCTGAAGCATTTCAAAGCATATGATGAGCCTCATGTCACTGTATTATGCTGATAATACTTGTCTGGTAGAATACAGGAGAGGGTTTGAAGCCACTTACAGAAAAAACCATTTATATACTATTAGTTTATTTGTTGAAGTTGTATTCATTAGATAAAGGCTTCCCAGACAATAACAAACACATTTATTTGTTTATGCTTATTGCAGATATTCTAATGTACTGGAAGAACTTTTTTATCCCCCCTTTCTTTCTCTCAAGGACCACACCCATGTTCTGGCACATGGTTAGGTGTAGTACTAGCAGTAGCTGACATTATTTCAGGCAAGAAATAGTACCACTCAATAACTGGGCAGTGTGTGCTGTCACCTGACTCCCATCTAGCTTACCTCTCTCTTGTATAAGAAGCAGCAGTTTGGACTTAAGCAAGCTTATGTTTGAAATCATAACTCTGTATCTCAAACAGACCTATCCCTAAACCATCCCTCTTTTTTTATTCTTCAGTCATGATTAAAAAACTGGCATAGTAGGATATTTCACTGCTCTCATTCCAAACAAATGTATAGTTCCTATCACTCACCTAAGGTGTTTGTGAGACTGCTTGAGTGCTGCTTGGATCTTGTGGAAAGAGTCCCATTGACTGCAGTAAGTTTGCAGCAGACCTAGCAATGATTGCAAATTTGCTACTATTTTGGTCACAGTGTCAAGAGGACAGAGAAGGAAAGGCCTGACTTTTTGAAATGCCATTTTTTAGACTAAAGAGTTTCTGTTACTTTTTCCAAGTATGTTAATTTTCCTAGGATATAATTAAAACTATTTCTGGCATCAAACAATCCGCATTTTGGTGTTATTTCTTTGTCATCTTTAATTTGGAAAGTTTTGAACAGTGATGCAAAATGCTTTTTAATTTTTAATATGGCTAGACAGATGTTTTGTGAGCAGTGCTCACAGCCTCCATATTGAACTATCTAGTGTTGCCAGAGAATTGATTCCTATAGGGAAAAAACCCAAAGCAGCCTCAGGAGAAAGTGCTGAGTCTGCCTTGCTGTCCCATGACATCATAAAGAACATGAAGTGATGATAATGCAGTTTGCAAAGATGCAATTACTTTAAGTATCTCTTGGGCAGGAGAGATGCAAGCCAATCTTATTACTAATCATTTAACAGTCTATGTATTAATCATAGATATTATAGCTTAATGACTGCTGTTCGTCTAGTAGTATTTCTACAGCTTTTAAAGTTTTGTTCTTTGCTATTGCTGTGCATCAATAGCAGATTAAATAGTGATGTAGTGTTTTAAAGCAGTATGTAGCTATTTTGGTGCAAAAGTACTTGTATATATACAATGCTAAATGAAGAAAAACACTTGGTGGGTCAGGAAACTAGCAGAGTCACCCCTAAACTATAGACTTACTTTTTTCAGATGCCTTTTAGGTAGTGGATATGTTCATTCACATGGCTTATGATCGAATTTGAGTTCTACATAAAGTACTGCAAAGTAAGAGGATTAAAGCAGTGTCTTCGTGGGTACTGGATTCACTAGAAATAACAAACCCTTTCTCAAAAGATGTATAATTTAATTTAATTTTCTTGGCCTGCTTATTGAACCCAGTTTTGTCTGTCAAAGTGTGTTTTCTCTAGATGAAGCCCTCTACTGTAAAGTTGTGGGCTGTTTTTTTTATCCATGTGAACTGTAAATTTCAAGGTACATTCACAGCTCAGAATCTGAAAAAATAAAACCACTGCCATCTCATCTACATGTGCAACAGGTGCGTGTTGAACAAATTTTTTTTTGAAATATCCAGCATTTAGTTCCATACTAGAAAAGCTTTTCTTGGTTAGGCATGCCCAGATAGTACAAGATCCTTTTGCTCAGGTGAAGGTCTCAGTAATCACTAAAGCTGAGACTTGGAGAAGTGCAGGAGAAGCTGGACATTGGTTTCCCGTGGACTCCTTTATTATTTCTTCTCCTTATCCAGCTGTACTGAGCACTGTGTTCTTGGGGGCAAATCAATTAGCTTGGCTCTTAAAGTGAAGTCAGGGGCGACTTTTGGATATGATACATGTTTCTACTAAACACGCCTTGCCACAAACCAAGAAATTCCACAATACCCTGTGGAATGAGAACCCAGTTTGGATGAGACCTCTGATGGTGGAGCAGGGTAGAAATACCCAAGAACTTAAATCAGTTTCAAGAGTCAGATTTCTGTATTAGAAGTGATCCCTCTTCACCAACCCTGTAAATCTTAACCTTTCCCATTGGTGGGAGTTGTGCAGGTTGGCTAGGCTGCAATTCTGTTCAGGGATAGGGAAAGAGATGTAGAAAATCCTAGTGCTGTTTCTCAGACCAGCATGCTGCTTTCCCAGGAATACAACTTTTTGCTCACACCATTTTGTTCCAAAATAGAAAGGCACTGCAGAGCTCAAACTCATGATTGTCAAGTCCCAGTATTCCACTTGACTAAAGAGCCCAAGATGAAACACCTACCATGGAGGGAGCTATGGTAAAAACTGTGAAATGGTATGGACAATCTGCTTGCTTTCACATGGGCTTTCTTGCTCCCAGAGAGAGAAAGCTGGTTTCTTCCCTGGTTATGTTCTGTACCTTGATTTTAACTCTGTGTAGTTCAGGTCTCATCCTATGTAGATCAAACTTCTTGATTATAAGATGTTTGCAGGGGACCATGCTTTGGTTCATGAAGGGTTTTTACAGCATTATTTTTTCTGAAACTAATTCCTGTAATGGCTTTCTCTTTGCAAATCTCTGATACATCAGAAAAGATGGTACATGCTAATGTGCAATAGGTAAGGTGAACAATCCTTTGATAGTAATTGCTACACCCTAATCCCATCCTCATACCTGTCATTCACTAGTTGGAAGTTGAGTCTCTTGAAGCAGTCCCTACTCCCACCACTGACAAACACTGGGACCTTCAGTTCCAAGAAATCTTAAGAAATAATGAGTCCTAACTACGAGTCCTAACTAAAAAGTTGGCATGGCTCTAACTAAATCTGAATGTAGCTGCAGTATCCAGATAATGACTCTAGGCTTACTTTATAAGAAGGGAATGGGTATTTTAAGAGTGGGAATAATTTCATTTAAATTTGGATTTTGTATATACTGCAGATCTGTGCTAACAGCTACTGCTATTTGTGTTTCTTTCATTCAGCTGTCCACACAGTGAGGTCAGTGAGCCCGTTTAGATATTGACAGGTTATTGGGAAGACCTAAAATTTGGTGAGATGAATCCCACACTGTATCTCAAGGACTACGTGTAATGTGAATTAATCAGTGATGCTTTGCCTCTGAATTTTCTCTTACTATAAATTACCCTTTGTAATATTGCAACAGATTTCTCCTCCCCTCAAACTTCCCCTCAGTTTTTTTGCCTTAAGTGAACTGTCACCAATTTTAAAATTCCGTGCAGATTGGATTTTACCAGTTTCTTAGGAGCAGATGAACAAGCAAGGCTTTGCTTGTTGCTTTCTCTTTTAATTGCGAAACTGCCACAAAAAGGAGGCACTCTACAATCCTGTGCTGAAATGCTTAAAGGACGTTACACCCTAGGAAGCTCTTAAACTGAGGAAATTAATATAAATGGTGCCCATATATATTGCCTAAATCTATTGCAATTACTTTGGTAACAAATTCATGAAAATACACCTACTTGGGAAAAAGGCATTCAGATTTCACTGAAAATTATTGAGAATGGATGATGGTTGCTATGAAAAGTAATGCAGAAAGAGTGTATTTTCTCCTTTTTTTCTTCATTTAATTGATGTAAGGTAGATATGTTGACTGGGGAGATTCGTGTTGAATATCAGGGAAAGGTTTAGCACCCTGAGGGTGTTTGGGCACTGGAACAGACTCCCCAGAGAAGTGGTCACAGCACCAAGTTCAAGAAGAGTTGGCCAACACCCTTGGGCAGATGGTGGGGTTCTTGGGGATGGTCCTGTTCAGGGCCAGGAGTTGGACTTCACAATCCTTGGGGTCTCTTCCAGCTGAGTGATACTCTGTGATTCTGTGACCAAAGAGATGTGAACTATTTCCTTCTAGAGGCAAAAATAAGGAATAAGCCATCAGCAGAAACTGTCAAATATGTGGCTTGGAGAAAACCTGTTGAGGGAACCTACTGATGAGTATAAAACTGGGTATTTGTGAAAATGTCTGCTGGTTTGGGATAGGAGAATAAAACTATTCCCTGCTCCCCTAGGCTGGCACACATACTTAAGGCATTCAGGCTACAATTTTTGTCTATTATGTCTATTCCACAGCAAGTTAACAACTTCTTAACTGCCATAGTATGTCTGTCTTTAAAGTTTCTGTGAATTCTGTTCTGGGTATCATGGCCACACAGAAAACTATTGATGAATGGACTTAATTTGAATCACAGAATTATTTGGGTTGGAAGGGACTTTAAAGTTCATCTTGTTCCAGCCCCCTGCCATGGGCTGGGACATCTTCCACTACACCAGGTTGCTCAGAGCCCCATCCAGCCTGGCCTTGAGCACTTCCAGGGATGGGGCAGCCACAGCTTCTCTGGGCTAGTGTTTCTGCTTTTCTAATAAACAGCTGAAATTGTGGAGTACTGGGTGTGTCTTTAGGCTATGATATATAAAAACTTATTGTGTTACTGTGTCTATAAGACTTAACCTATGTGTAACTGTGTTTATAAGAATTAATAAAAATGGGAAAAAAAGCAAACTCACTGCTAATGGCTTCAGCAGTATGGGGGTTTTTGGTTGGTTTTTCTTTTTTTTTTTGTTCTGAGGTTTTAAAGTTCTGGGTAAAATAATCCACATCCCAGAGCAGACTTGTAGATATGTAGATCTTTCCAACGCATTTTATTCCCTCTTGTTTTGAATAGGTTCAAATAAATGCTGTTGACACTTGTGTCGTAATTTGTGTTATAATTTGCCTGATTGTGGCCAAGTTTTTCCTTAAAAAAGGGAATGCAATTGGCAGCTTTAGGGGGTTGTTTTAGCAGCGATGTTGGCACTTTTTGTGAATCCCCAGGACAGTGCAGCTGTGTGCTGGCCCCTTAGAGAAGGAAGTGGCAGATTGCCATGGCCAGACCTGTGATATACACCTGTAAAGTTCACATGATCAGAAGAAAGGAAAATGGTTATTACAGGAAAAGCTAAATGGATCTCATACTTTAAATTTATGATGTGTTAGAGAGCTGAAACCAGAGCCAATGCCAAAATGAAGGTATGTTTCACTAGGAAGAAAGGAAATTTGTCAGGGCTTTAATGATTTGACCTGGGGGGAAAAAAAATACTTTTTGCGAAATACTTTATAGTTTGTTTTTTTTTTTTTTAATGCTGAGTTATGACCTGAATCAGTGAGTAAAACATTTTCATAAAAATGGATATTAATTTTCCAGTTGAAGACACTTACCCTGTATTGATTCACATAATTGTAATCATATGTTTTCCTGCAGTGGTAATTATGGAGGGTGAAGTGTTGATTAGCTTCTAATGAGATTTAGACATCAAGCTACTTCTTTACAGCTCTGTTGTCAATGGCCTGAGATCCCTCCTTTGTGTGCCAGGGTTGAGAAGCTAAGTAGAAGAAATAAATGTGTGTTGTTTTCTTTGGGAAATGAGTGAATAAGCCTATCGCTGCTGTGTGAAGATGGAAGCTTTCATGCAGGCTGGTGTTCCAGTTCCCGGTACATCAAGAACAAGCCTGGAGCACCACACCAGGTATTTTGAAAATCCAGACAAACTTTTCATCTGCTGTGGAAAAGACAAATTCTCCCAGCAATTTATTCAACGCAATGGAGAACATTTGGCAGGTCAAAGAATCCTCTTGCATCCTCCCAAGACCTGAAACAGTGCAGGTTCTGAGCACACAGAGGCTTTAACAAACCTTCCCAAAAAAAACCTGCTTAGATCAATACTTATCATAAGGTGTCATATGTGTACCCTTAACTACCCGTTTTTGTGACCAGCAGTGTTGCTTCATTGTGCAGGGAAGCTCTCAGATCCAATTTTAATTGCACTTGTATTCAGCTGACAGTAAAATCCAGGTGTTAGGAATGAGTAACATTTAATACGTAAATGAGCACTGCCAGGTGCTCTTTTGCACTGTCTCCTTTTTGATTGCTTTTTTATTATGGGTCTATTGAGGACAGTTGTCATTCAGAAATAACTCCACTCCCCGTTCCCAAAAGTGCTTAGAAACACAGTAGCTGAACTAGTAAAGGCTAATATACTGGTGAAACCCTATTTTTAGCAGTAAATGTACTGAAAATCATTTCCCGTAGCAAAATAAAAAAAAAAGACAGGGACTGGACAGGACAAATGCATCCTGTGTAGCTTCATATTCTGCATAACTGTACTAATTCTCTATGTAAATGGTATAATACAGTAATTCGATTTTACTTAAAACTTCATCATCCCTGGGTTTTTTTCTCTTTGCAAAAGTTGCATTAAACCTAGAGACAACTGCTTGCCTGTTTGGTGTCTGAGGACCTCTTGGATCAGCTTTGCTAATTCACAAGATGGGATGGTTAATAGCTAAAATTACGTTATCTGGTCTGTGTTTGAGAGAGAATGGAAAAAAATCCTATTTATCATTTTAGACTTGCTGTCTATAAATGCATCTATAACTTTTACTTGTCCAAGAACTTAGCAAGAAAGATCCTCCATTACAAGAAGTATTTTAAGAATGGCTGATAGATGAGTTTTGCACAAGAGGTTGGGGGCAGCCTCCAGTTAGCCACTTCAGACACTGTCTGCATGCTGGTGACTCTGATGTGATGCATACAGACTATCTGCGGTGCATGTCTGCCTGAAGTACAGCTACTGCATAGGCAAATGTGGCCCTCAGGGTTTTATATATAAGCCATTAAAAGTGACCTGGAACCTTTGAAAATTTTTCACCCTGGGATATCACTTAAGAAGAAACTGTGTGGTGACAATTTAGGCATAATCCCCAATCCAGAATAAATCAGTAACGACTTTATCTTCTCTCAGAAAGTTTGGCTATTTAGGAGCATTGGAGGAAAAAGTACCTGCAAAGGTATGGAAGAGATAGCTATGAAGATATCAGTACAAATACAGGCTGGCATGTGATCTGTACAGAAGGTTTTATTTGAATGTAAAATTTATGAGCACATGGAATTCCTTAAACTGCTCAGGACTGAGCTGAGAAACATCAGTGGTTTGAACACTGACTCAGCTAGAGAATGATGTGTCTTCAGTGTTGCAAACTTTGGGAGAGAAGATGGCAACTTGCTCTTATCATAAATGCAGACAGAATGTAATTATGAGATGTTATCACAGGTTTTTTCTTTTAAAAAGTAATATGAATCATAAAAATAAATTGGTGGATGGATGGCCAAGTTTCCTCTCTCTTGAGGTCCAGCCCTGGCTAGCTGTGGACCTCGGGGAAGGAACTGGGCTAGGACGAGAACAAAAGACAAAAGGCGCTCTAACTCCTAGTGGGAAACAGTCCCACAGGTTTAATGTAGAACTAACACCTTGAAATCCAGGAGAAAGAGGGCGGGACCCTTCGTCCCAGGGGTTTTAAGCCCAGGGGGAGGGGAGCTACTGGGGGCATCAGGTAAAGGAAGGTCAAAGATACATGGGAAGGTATAATCAAAGGACACCCGACACAGAATGAACCAACTACACAGTGGAAAACAACAGATGGGCACAAATAGGATGCAGTAAAACATCAACAGCACTAACGTAATAAAGCGAAATATGACCAGCAGTGAACTCGGTCAAAATCTGACCGTATGATACAAAGACCATCTGACAAGATGCATCAGCTTTGAAACAAAATACGATTAGGAAAATTTATTACCACTTAGTATTTTACTGGCCACATTTTGGAGTGCATCCCTGGGACTTGGTGTGGAGTGCCCTGGCACATGGGGACAGGTGAAAACAGATTGTGGCCAGTGTCCTCCTGCATGCTGGTCAGTCATCACTGAGGTCAGTGTGCTCGTGCAAGCTCAAGACCAAGACTAGTCTTCATAACACAGGCAGAGAATATTTTGGTTAATTACCATAGATTTCTGTTTTACTATTTATTTTTGCTATTGCTATTCATTATCACTTTCACTTAAGTCCTTGTGTTTTTATTTGTCACTTTGGTTTCAGAGGTCTCCATCAGGCTCACACTGCTCTGGTTAATGTTAAATATTTCACATTGCTTTTTACCAAGTGCTCTTTTTGTGTTTTCTGCTGAATCCTTTGCCTTGGGAAGAAAAAAAAGTAAAAATACAAAAGCATAATGGAGTTCAGTACATCAGGCTTTGTGCGCTCATTTTTGTCTCTCTTCATGTATGCTGTGCACGTGCAGTGGCTGACCTCATCTAGGTGGATGCTAATGGTATCAAGCCCTGGATTGCAGGTTAGTTTGTAAGGTTCAAGAGGAAGAGGAATGGGATTTATCAGCAGGGAGTTTATCTTCTACCTGACGTCTTCAAAGACTCTGGCTGAGCGAGGTGTGTCACTCAGAATGACATCTGTGCCCCTCACAGGCCTGTGGGGGTTTAGATTAGTAATAAGCCTGATGCTCTTAGGGAGAGGAATCTTTGACCTGGGTATTTTAGCAGCATTTTTGCTTCTAAATGACACTTTGCTGTAACTTCTCTCATGATAGAAATCAAGGAACCTGTTATTTGTTTAATGGAGCATGATTATTAAAACATAATGGAGATGCAACTGATTGAAATAACAACTTGCAATTTGCTTTTTTTTTTTTTTTTGAAGAAGATTCTTTTTCCTTCTGTTTCTGTCTGCAGAAATATTTTGATGAGTAATTTAGTCTAAGAATATCTTTGTTCTGAGGCTGATATCTAAACATTCTACTGTGGACCTTCTGTGAAACACCCAAAGATGAAAACTGACCCATATGGATGGAAATGGTAGCTAGCACTTTATGGAGCAAATACTGTACACTTGCTTTCATCAACTAATGAGATGATGAGACAAAAAAACCAAAAAGATTGTTCATGTGGCGTAGTATCTTAACATGATTCATTCCAAAAGTCTTGCTTACAAATCTAGTTTCTATTCAATTGTGACAAAAATTTGAACTCAATTTATACAGCTGAATAGCAAAATTTTACTTTAGAACTAACTGTGGACTCTGCTGAAAGCTGTTAGAATAAGGCAAAATAGCACATAGTTGATATTTCCATACTTATCTTGTCTCCTCTACAATGTGCGCCCTTCTGTCATTTTTCAGTGGTAAATTATTTCTGCTTTGTAGTTCAGAAATTAGTAGTGAGAGAAAAAAATGAAGCTTTAAAACCTGACATCTCAGTGTGTTCCGAGAAGAGCACTAAAATGTCAACTGATTTGCCAGCTATTAAGGCACAACTGCAGATTTCCATTAACACATTTATTTGCCGTTGTGAAACTGGTTCAAAGTCCGCTTCAAAAGAAGAAAGAAAATATTTAGAGTAGGTCACTGCCTACACAGGGATTAAATTAACCAGAACAAGAGAAATTCACAGCTTCTTCCAGAAAGCTTACTGCTCTGCCTCACACACTTCATTCACACTGTTTGGGTCTAAGGGTCTTAATGCCAATTATTTCTTTGTTTCTTCCTGTTTTCTCAGGTGGTTTCTGGAGGTATATTCTTGCAGAAATGATCATCCTCTAAGGAGGAAATTATTTCTCTTGCCACAGGTAGAGAGAACAATAAATGAAAGAGCAGTAATTTAGGAGTTGGATTTCATGCAGATTCTCATTTGTTCAATTTTTGCACTTTGTAAAACTTGATTTTTAGAGTTACTTAACCCTGCCCAAATGTCTGCAATAACAATGGTGTCCTTAAAAGTTATTCAGGTCAGTTTAAGGGGAGAAAGAAAATGTCTTTCACAAAGCTTCAAGACTTTAACTTGCAAACCCTTTCAGATAAACCCTTGGGTAGAAATTGGGCCTCCACATCTGCATTCTGATGGCTCCAAGAGGGCTCCCTGTTTTGAGTGCACAGTGGTGGCAAGCTGGGCATGTATTTGGGGCTGCAGTAGCTCTTTGTCATTGTACATCACAAATGCTTATCATCCTCCTTGCTGCTCCATACTGTCCCACCTGGTTTCCTTGGATGATGGAGCTGATACAGCCTCTGTAATGGACAAGAATACAGCACAGCTTATGGATACAAGCCTTGGAGCAAGTCACAAACAGCACTTGCCATGACTCGATGGCCTTCAAGGTCTTTGCCAGCCTAAAAGATTCTGTGATTCTATTTGAGTCTCCATGCAGCAGCTGACTGGCAGACGACCATCCTGAGAAAACTCAGTTAGGTGGCCAGCAGGGATCCATTTCTTCTGCTGGAAGGTTTGACTCAGATTTTGGGAAAGTCACAGAAGAGCAAAGGCTGTGCATGAGAACCGAGAGTGAGGGGAGCACTTCAGCCACCTGAGAGACATGCAGGTGTGGGAAGTGGATTGTGTGTTATGAAGGCAAAGTGAGCTATTTTCCCATGAGAGGGGGGAACAGCACAGGAATTATGGTCCATAGTGGTCATAATTATGGTGCTCATCACAGTTGGTTGAACATTCCTGCATGACTGAAATTGTGACCAGGATACTTCGACACCTGAATTTGCTCATTACTTACTGCTTGATATCCAGGAAGAGTGCATGCACAGAATGAAAGGAATCATGGCAGAGTTTATTTCAAAGATTGTCTGGGAAAATAAAAAGAACAAGACAATGGACAAAGCACTCTTCCTAAATTTGCATGTACATCTTGAATTAATGCTTTGAATCCAATCTTCAGCTACAGGGAAATGTGTGGTCACTTTTCCTTGGAAGTGATTCCAGATATCCTGCATAATTCAGTGCTAGGCTTTGGATGTTTGTGCTATTGTATACACATGTGTACTCTGGCAATAAGCCATTGTCACTCACCCAGAAGTGAGGGTCAAGATGTTGATCAGCTCCTCCTTCCCCATGCTCTCTGTCCTGTTAGTGAGACAGAGCTCCTGGGGAAAATTGGTCATGGTAACAAAATTGGAATTTCAGCATTGTAGAGGTAGGGAAGGAGCTGGGATTTCATGTGCAGCTTTCCTTCTTGCACTTTCCACTTCACAACATTTAGACTTTCCTTTAGTTTGAAGAAGACTAGGAAGAAGCCTGTTGTTTTATAACTGTTTAAGGTCTGTCCCTTGCTTCTTCAGCACCACTACCCAGCTAGGATTATGGCCATTGCTACATTTATTGGGAGCAAAGCTCTTGACCTATATGAATAAAGGAAAATATCAAGAAAGAAATTGGGGCATACATTGCATTGTCAGGATGTTATCAGAGAAAATCAAAATTGGCACTCTCTGCCTGATCTTGGAGCCTGGCTTTTTCCATATCTGTGGCACAAGCTTGTCCTTTTTTTAGATTGTTTTGTTCCTGTGTTATTTTGATAGATTAATTGCTGATAAACAACTAAATTTTCAGAAGTCTGTCTGCCAAGGTAAGAATGAGATTAAAAAGATGCTTTTCTTCCTGATAGTCTTTCTCCAGATGAGCTTTAATAGGGTATTGTAAAGTGAAGGTTTCAGAGTATGTTGTTTTTTTTTTTCTAGAAAGATTACAAGAATTGTAGGAACCCTAGAAAGTTAAGCATAGTCTATCCCTACTGCCCGTATAGTTTAGCTGTCTACAACAGAAATGATCCCAAAAAATAAGAGTTACTTTCAGATTTAGCTGAAAGTCAAGAGCTGATCCTGTTTTTCCATTCCTATATTAATGCATCTTTGATTAAATCTGCTTATTCTCCTTGAATACTTGAAACTATGCTCTGTGCAAATACAGATGTCTTAATCTCAGCCCTTGTGCTGTCTTCTATTGGAAGTGTCCTACCTATTAAATACAAAATAAAACAATTCTAATGCAAAAAGAATGAACTTTATTGTAGCTTTTAAGGTTATTTGTTTACTTTGATGTTTACTCTTTGTGTGTAGAAAAACATTGCCTGGGAAAACTTAAATACAGTTGAAGTCGTGTGAGGATGTTGCTGTTTCCCAGTGACAAATTACTTTTTATTTTTTTAAGGTGAAACAGGATAAATCTTAATCAAATGTTATTTTTGTGAGTGGCGGATCTGGGTTTGCTTAAAAGTGAGACTAAATACAAGATTTTCAAATGCAAATCTAATCGAGTACAATAAACCACTGTACTTTGTGCTGGTGTGTCTTCACCTCAGCTGCTCTAAGCAGTTTTGGGGGCCTCAGTATAAGATGGATATAGAATATAAATAATGCTCCTAAAGAGTGCCCAAAGGAGAGCAATGAAGATAGTGAGGAGCCTTGAGGGGAAGCCCTATGAGGACCTACTCAGGTCACTTGATCTGTGCAGCCTGGAGAAGAGACTGAGGGGAGACCTCATTTTGGTCTTCCACATCCTCAGGAGGGGAAGTGGAGAGGCAGACACTGATCTCTTCTCTCTGGTGACCAGTGACGGGACCTGAGGGGGTGGCATGAAACTGTGACTGTGTCAGGGGAGGTTTAGGCTGGATATCAGGAAAATGTTCTTCACCCAGAGAGTGGCTGGGCACTGGAACAGGCTCCCCAGGGAAGTGGTCACAGCATCAAACCTGACAGCTCAAGAAGCTTTTGGAAAACACTCTCAGGCACATGGTGTGACTCTTGGGCTGTTTTTCACAGGGCTGGGAGTTGGACTCCATGGTCCTCAATGATCCCTTCCAGCTCAGCATGTTGTATTATTGTCAAATTTTCCAGTAAAATAATGACTTTTGTTGATTTTTTAAACAGTCTAGATAATGCCTGTTAGTTTTTGTTACTTTGATATCCTTCAATCATTCTTACTTAGCAAAATTAATTTTTCTACTTTTCTTCTCCAGTGATAAATTGCTATACTGGAAAAACTTGTGGGTGTTTATTTATTGGTTTTTTTTTTTCAGTTGTGGCTGATAAGTTAATGTGTTTTTTCCTCATCTTGTATGTTGTGAATGAACTGTAGAGAGCCTTAGTAGTTGAAAATTATAATTATATTATTTTTCCTTTTTAGGAAACAGACATATTTCTTTCTCAGACAAAGAACTGTAAGGAGCAGACTCTCTCCTCCTGTAGACCTTTACAGGTTGTACTTAGGCACATTGTAGTGAAGAGTGGCTGTGGGTTCATCTCATGTACAGCATCTCAGGGTTAACTTAGGGGATCAAAAAAATGTCCAGCTGCTTCTTGCCACTAAACATATGAATTTGAAATTTTTTATTTATTTATTTTTTTAAATTGACTAACTCTGATTACACAATAAAACTGAAGTTGGCACATTATTATGAAATAGTCAGGAAATACCCTCCAAACAGATCCTGGCAGTAACAGAGAGGCCTGATGGTACAGTCATTAAAGGAGAGAATATTTTTCTAGAACCTCTTGGGAATCATCAGTGTTTTGGAGAGTTTCACAGGCCATGGCAATATGGCATAGATTCCCATGAGCTGTGTGCTGTTTGAAATTTAAATTAGAGCAGAGGATTTCAGTGGTGCCAGTGTTATCACCATGAATTCTCTCAGACAAAAATCTCCCGCCTTCCACCAGCCATGTGCACCATGTGTCTTATTCTTTTCTTGCAGCTTTGCTGTTCATTACTGTACTCTGAACAGTCCCATGCTTTTGTTTTCCAGGCCAGAAGGTGTGCTATGGTGCCTTCAAGCATTCGTGTTACAAATTAGCTTATTTCCAGGACTTGTCCAGACGCGTGGGCTTCCAGGAGGCCCGCCAGGCTTGTGAAATCGATGGCGGGGCTTTGCTGAGCTTGGAGAGCGAAGCTGAGCAGCAGCTAATAGAAAACATGCTGCAAAACCTCACCAAATCAGGCTCTGGGATCTCTGATGGTGATTTCTGGATTGGGCTGTGGAGGAGTGGTGATGGACTGGCCACGTCGAGTGCTTGCCCCGACCTCTACCAGTGGGCTGATGGAAGTATGTCACCATTCAGGTAAATGCGGGAAACTAATTATTGAGGCCACTAAGATGCTCAGAGGGATGGAGCACCTCTCCTGTGAGGAAAGGCTGGGAGAACTGGGATTGTTCAGCCTGGAAAAGAGAAGTCTTTAATGTGATCTGATTGCTCCCTTTCAGTACCTGAAGGGAGCCCACAGGAAGGATGCAGAGAGACTATTTACAAGGCTTGGAGTGACAGACCAAGGGGGAGTGGCTTCAAACTGATAGAGAGCAGGTTTAGATTAGACAGTAGGAAGAAATTCTTTGCTGTGAGGGTGTTGAGGCACTGGCACAGGCTGCCCAGAGAAGCTGTGGATGTCCTATCCCTGAAAATGTTCAAGGAATGGAGCATGAAATGCCAAGCCTTGCCTGAAGGCGTGAAGTTTGTAGCATCCCCCAGTTGACTCTGGCAATCAGAGTTTTGAATTTGAAGCTGTGACAGGATGACATTGTGTGGCTTCAACCTACAGATTTCTTTGCCCCCACCCATAAAGTTTGCCTCTGCATGATGTTTGGAGGTTGTTCTGCCTCACATAGAGTCTTTCAGGTGTTAACTGAAAGCAGGCAGGTGAATTCTGCAAGGCTCTGGCCACCTCAAATCAGGGAGCCAGCCGCTGAATAAATTATTGTGAGATGCTTAGCGTAAATTGTTCTGTTTCTACCCTTTCTGAAAAGCCTTTAATTTCCTGACAAAGTCAAAGGCCAGAGTAGAAGCAACTCACAAAACTCAAGACAAAGGGACAGATAAGAGTCTGATAGGGAGGAAGGCAGAGCAGCAGGGTATTATTAAGCAGAGGTGCTTTGATCAGAATTTTTTTAAGATTCAGAAGTGTGCAGCTTGGGCCTTAAATTCCTTTCACAGAAAGGATGTGGGAAATGCAGAATGTGTTTGAAGAGGATGGGAGTGTTTGGGTTGATATTTCTTCACTGATGTAAACTCTTTTCTTTGTCATCCTGATGAATCTTATCTTCAAAAAACTAGAAATTGGTACACAGATGAGCCTTCCTGTGGAAGTGAAGCCTGTGTGGTGATGTATCATCAGCCAACTGCAAACCCTGGCCTGGGAGGGCCATACCTTTATCAATGGAACGATGATAGATGCAACATGAAGCACAATTTTATCTGCAAATATACCCCAGGTAGGTAAAACTGAAGTTCTATTTCAATGGTGAGACATTGTCTTAGAAAAACAATTGCCTCTTGGCTTGTGAGGGAATCTTCAAGTATCTTTTGGCCTGTGATACTGATTCCTTTGGTATGTGCCTGAGTGGCATTAACAGGGGATGTGTCAATAACAACTATTAAAATACATTTTTAATACATTGAAATAAAGCTGTTTATATCTAATAAGAATGTTTTCAAAGTTAACTTCAGTATCATGCATTCCCAGTTTTTTTTAAAATTTATTTAATTAATTCCCTTACTTCACAAAGCGTTTTAAGTGTACATTTTCTGCTTTCTACTAGGATGACCAAGACATCTCTTCGTCCTCCTGTAAAAAATATTGCACTGTCCTTGTAGTTGCAGCCCTGCCATTTTATACCAATTTATGTGTGGTGATAGCTTCAAAAAGTTATGGCTTGAAGAATGAAGTCCAGAACAGCAGGAAAAAGTTCTGCATTCATGCATGCAGACTTAGAGATATGAAAAGCAGATGCATGCTAGTTGAGATGGTGACAGGAAAAACAGATCTTAGGCAATTTGGCTGTGCTTTCAGACATGACATAAGTTCTGTATATGTCAATAGAGGAAAAGTGAACTATAAACTAGAACATGGTGCAAAACCAGAAAGGACGTGAAAAGTAAACTTTCCAGTTTGAGCCTGTAACATTTTCTATTCTTGGCGGTACTTAAAGTAAATGAAAATGTGTTTTTCAGCAGGATCATGCAAATGTTTTCAAATAATTTTTGGTGGGTTTGTTTTTCAGAACTAAGCTAAAAGCCAGAATGCATATGAAATTATGGATTTATTTCATTTATTAATTAATAAAAAAACCTCAAGTGGTGGCCCATGGGAATCTTATGAAGTTTAACAGACCAAGTCCAAGGTGCTCCACTTGGGTCAGGGCAGCCCCCAGTACCAATCCAGGCTGGGGATGGACAGACCCAGAGCAGCCCTGGGAGAAGGACTTGGGGGTGCTGGTGGGTGAGAGGCTGGCCATGGCCTGGCCGTGTGTGCTGGGAGCCCAGAAACCCCCGTGTGCTGGGCTGCATCCAAAGGCCGTGGGCAGCAGGGCAGGGAGGGGATTCTGCCCCTCTGCCCCGCTCTGCTGAGACCCCACCTGCAGGGCTGCATCCAGCTCTGGGCTCCCAGCACAGCAAGGACAGGGACCTGCTGCAGCCAGGCCACAGGAGGCACCAAGGTGATCAGAGGGATGGAGCAGCTCTGCTGGGAGGAAAGGCTGAGAGAATTGGAGTTGTTCAGCCGGGGAAGAGATGGCTTCAGGGTGACTTAATTGCAGTTTTCCAGTACCTGAAGGGAGCCCACAGGAAGGATGGAGAGAGACTATTTACAAGTCCCTGGAGTAACAGGCCAGGGGAATGGCTTCAAACTGACAGAGAGTAGGTTTAGATTAGATAGTAACAGGAAACTCTTTGCTGTGAGGATGTTGAGGCACTGGTACAGGTTTCCCAGAGAAGCTGTGGATGTCCCATCCCTGGAAGTGATTCAAGGGCAGGTTGGATGGGGCTCTGAGCAACCTGATCTAGTGGAAGGTGACCCTGCCCGTGGCAGGGGGTTGGAAAAAACCTATTAAGGTGCCTTCCAACCTAAACCATTCTATGATTCTATGATATCGTACTCTTAGAAGCCGTTTCACTCATATAATTCTGCAGTTTCCTACTTTCTTTGTCCATGCTGATGATCAAGGAATAATCATTCTCTGTAGAGGTCTGTCTGTCTGTAGAGATCCAGGCTATTTTGTTCCTCTGGTTTTGGTGGATACATAACTTTTTTAACTTTCTGGTCTCTTAATGAGGATATTAATGACAATTAATATTTCAAGCAAGTATTAAATATTTGGCAGAGTTGATATACCAACATGTTTTGGTATACCGTCGTCCCCTAAATCTGTTCCTGGTTTCGAAGTTGTTAGTGGATATCACTACTTTATGATGATCAGTAATCATCCTAGGGCCTTCAAGGAAATGTGACAATTTTATCACTTTCAGTACTGTTCGAATATTTTGGAATAATGTAACAAAATAAAAATGTTTTATGCTGTTAAAAACCCAACATTTTTATGTCAGAAATTGCAGGCTTTATTAAAAAGGTTTGGTTTCAGGTGTATTTTGTAGCTTTTAAAGCAAACAAATTTAAATTAGATAATTATTTTGTAATAGTGAACTACTTACCATTCTTGTTGAGATGTGGTAAAGAATTGTTTTTTCTATGGCTTTTACCATCTGAGAAAATGCTGGGTATTTTCGATTGTCAGAAAGAAAAGTGATAACAGTAACGATGAAAATACATTTATATTTCTTTCTCTAGGTAGAAATGGGTTATTAGTTTATAATGAGGCGTATAAAGCAAACAATGCATAGGTAAATTATTGTTACTATCGACATTGTTATGCACCTAAATACAGTGCTGCTGAATTGTAGCTGTTTATTTTTCAAACTGTTGGAACTGTGCTCTTTAGAAAAACAGACTATTCTCCAGAAATGTATTTATCTGTCACATGGAGGGAAGGAGTAGATGCAAAAATGTATATAAATAGATATATGACATTTCTTTCACTGCCTGAAGAAAGTAACACGATGTTTGTAGGAAAATTACATTTGTTATCTCAAACCAAGTGAGGCTAACAAACGAAATTTTCTCCCCCCTCAAATCACTGTGAAGTCTTCAATGTCACCTCTTAGCAATGCAAAATACATCCATTTCACCAGGAGTACTAGAGTGCCACATGCACGTTGAATTCCAGTTTGCTCTCCGAGTGTGTTGTTTATCACAACTCCCCTGTTGTATTGAATATAGGGTGTGTGATACCAGCCACAGGCCAAAGCAGGTTGTAGGTGACTTTGATGAAGTTGCATCTAATTGTATCATCAGCAAGTCCAGGACGGTGCTCATTAGGCAGCCTTGCTCAAGCAGCAACTACATTTCTGGTGTTATTTTTCCAAGCCCTCCCTTGACAACGTTTACTGTTGCAATGTTCAGTCTGGCTTTGGATCATACTGATCATTCAGCGATCTTAAATTGAATTATAGGTTGGTAATTGCGACCGCGTTTAGTTCCTGTCCAGCTCTTGTGGGTTTGATTATTCAATCAAATTAAGAACTCATCCCCTCTTCTGCTGTCAAGAGACAGCAGCTCAGTTCTTTGGGGTATCTTAGTATCTTTCTTTATATAAGGCCAAATGTAGCTATTTTTCGCCAGAGTAGGTGAAATAAATGCCTTTATCTAGTAGGCTTTATCACTGTTTTGATTTCTCCCAGCAGTTTGTATTTATCAAGACACTCAGAACTGTAATCTCATAACACTATTATGTTAGTATAACCTTATGATAGAGAGAACTTCTTATATTGTTTTAGAATTTTCTGCACAAATCAAGGTTTGGATATGTTGGCCATTTTATTTGGAACAAGAATTAGGGTGTTCAGAGGCTTAGCCTTTAACCATTTGCCGTTAAATCAGAGGCCACCAAGAAGAGAAGTTAGACTAAACTATGGCCTTTCTCTAAGGAGCAAAAGGTGTGAACCAAAGGTGATTTGACACTAGTTTGCAAAGAGTCTTGGTAAGAAGATGAAATGCTGAAGAAGTAAGCAATTCTTGTTTGGGGGAATGTATCTATTTCTTTGATACTGCATGACAAAAATGTAAACATCTGTTTTATTGCACACATTTTTCATTCTTCAACAATCAATTTCAAATATTGATTTAACAGATAATGTCTTAGAAAAAGAATTAGGAGACAGAGCAGAGCCAGAATACGGTAAGAAATTTTGACACATTAAATTCCATTGCACCGGTAAATACGTAATTATAAGAATAGCATAAAAGAACCTCCCAAATTACTCAAGTTTAACAGGCACAGTTAAGAACTGGAACACAGGAAAAATGAATGCTTCAGAGAGCAACAGCTACAAATATATGGCTGTTGTTCATAATAACACTGCTTGTAATTCTTCTTGCAGATATAATTCCACTTTTGTAGTAAAATCCTGTTTACATGTATGTTTAATAAATCATAAAAAATCGTAATTTTCCCAATATAAATTAAAATGTAATTAATTTATTTAACAACACAATGGCCATATTTTTTACTACTTTCCTAAAATGCCTGATCTCCTTTTCAGATATTTTTCCAACAGTGCCAGCAGGAAATCCTTATGACACAAGCAAACCAGAAGACCAGTATCATATTATTGCTACTGAAACAGGTAATGTGTTCATATGAATGTCGTGTTCTGCTAAAAATATTAACAGTGGAATTAAGTAAACATTTCAGTTTCCATTTTTGTCAATAGGAAGAAACAGTCTGTTTCCCTGGGAAGTGCCCTGAAAATACATATTTCAGGAATAACATTTCAATACATATTTCTTGAATAACATTTCGAGAGTCTTAGTCCTCTTAGTTACTGTGGAAACAAATTATTTCCTTGTCTCACCAAACTTAGAATAAACACCGTGTCCATAGCTCCTCTGAGTACCCTGTGTTTTGGGAAAATCACATGCTAAGAGGAGTTCAGTGCCTTGCTGAGATTCCCAGTAGAGAAGACACTTGATATTTGGGAAGTGGATACCTACTTCTCAGGTTCTGCAAAACCCCTGGCTGCTTCATTCAGCAATTTATCTTCTGAACCGAGTCCTGAGGCTCAGGAGGAGTTGTAGCACAGCTTTGGTTCAAGGAACTGAACATGTCTAAGGAGCAGCTCTGGATTTTGCAGGATTGCACCATGGGATTATGCAGAGTGGACACTTTGTTTGCCCGCTGGCTGTCTAGATTTGAGCCAGCTTCCTAACTGGTGTTTCCATTATTTGTAACTCCAGAGGAATTATTATATTGCTGAACTGTGGTTTGAAATCAATAATACCGTTTCATACACACTGTGTGAAGACTCTAAAGCTCAAACAAAACCTAAATAGTCACATTTATTCCTGCTAGTGAAAAATACGTTCAAAATAGGACAATGGGTAAGAAAACCTCCACAATTTGTACATTAAATGTGTACTAGTATAAAACATGGGCATATAGTTACTGGGAATACAGTACCTTCTGGAAGTTGCAGACTCCATCCTCTATTGTAGACAGATAATAGTCTCAGCTTGTACCATTTCCCACTCCTTTTGTGCAGGGACCTGCAGAGGAGGACCTTTTGCTCTCCTCATTAGTCAAAGAGAGGCTAAATGTGTCTTTGAAGAGGAAAGATGAGAGCCAGGCTCATTCCTCCTGTGGTCCTGCATGGGCAGGGAATCCACATACAAAGACAATTATACAGTTAAACATAAACTTTGCAGTTAAAATGGACTGTAAAAGAAATTAGGCTGTGAAAAGTACTCCATTAAAACACTTGAATTTTGAATGACAAAATTGGAAAGTATCAGAATTGAAGACCTTAAGATATGTTTTGTACATAACTCAAGCGCTGCTTTGTTCTTGATACTGCTGAGTTCTCTTTGGAGCTCTTCTGTAGAAGGAATATATGTGTTCTTTTGTGTAAGTTAATGTATTCCTGTTATTTTACACCAGATTTTTGCTCACATGATTAAAAGCATTTCAACATGGGAGACATTAATGAGAACTTTTGTCTTGCAGGTATAATTCCGAATTTAATTTATGTTGTAATACCCACTATACCACTACTGCTGTTGATACTGGTGGCTTTTGGGACTTGCTGTTTCCAGATGCTTCATAAAAGGTAAAATATACTCATCCATAGTGGTTTTATAATGCAGAATTCATATTTCCATTGGCAAGCTATTCCTACTGAAAGACTGCTTACATCTGTCCCCAGATATGCAAATAAGGGCCTTTTCATCTATTAAAATGCAAGTAATTTACAGCTGTTACAGCTGAACATTCACCTTCAGGCTTTTCCACAACATGCTGAGATAATTTCAGGTCTCAAAGTAGCTGTTGGGACTCCACCTGTTTCTGAAGGAAGTCTCTTTGCAGACCACTTGATAGGCAGGGCTGTTGTCAGCACTTTTACTTCACCTCTTTCATTGTGATTGCCACCTGTGAAGTCCCTGGGCTGTGGGAAATGGTAGAGGGGTCGTCACAGATACAGGGTGAACCCAAGGACTCACTTTCTAACCTAAAATAAAAGATTTGTTCCAAGGACAAACCTAAGGGCCAGCAGCTGCTTAATCCTGCTCCCCTGCACATACCATACAAACAACAGAGGGACCACAGGGGCACAGAAATTGAAACTGAAAAGTAAAAGCTTGCTTCGAGCCCCACACCAGTGTGAGACATCCTTTGTGCATCATGTATGTGCCAAAGGGGAGGCATAAAATAGATAGATATGTGTTCATAGCTGTGGTATCAAGCAGCTGTCCTCTTGTGCAGAAAGGAAACATTTCAGCCTTTGAAATACAATATACTTTGCTTCATGCTTTAAAATTCTTTGGACTTTTTAATTTTTTTCTCAAAATATGCAATAGATACATAAAGATATGACAGCATATAATTTTTTTTTCCTGAACTAGTATTTCTGAAACTTTCAAATATCATTTTCATCCTTTAGTTCAGGAAGTGTTTTCAAGTTAATGTAATCCAGATGAATTTAAAGTGATTTTTTTTAATAGATAAATGCTATTTTGGTAAAATATCAAGAGTAATAAGCAGATTCATAAGCTGTTGAACCTCTTGAAAAGCAAGAATAACTAAAAGGAATATGATACCACTGTTTTAAGAAATTTTTAAAAAATCCTTATTTTTAGCCTTTATTTTTTTCCTTATGCTTTTTACTTAATATTTCCTGCCAATAGCTGCAGTAACTTATTTCAGGTGAGAAAACACTCCAAATGTGAAGACTCTTTTTGTCTGTATGAGTGAGTGCACAGTGATATTTGCAGTACTCCTTGGTACCATGCCTCATTGAAACAAATAGCCATAAAGAACAGATATTATGAGGGCTGCATAGCAAAGTTGATTGTGTTTGTATTTTATGCATTTTCTGTCAAAGGAAAATGAAAATTTGCACTTTCCAACCTGTCTTGTGACAGGCAAATACAAACCTGTGAAATGTTGTGCATAAACCTCACCGCTGGGGCTGCAGAAGTTTGGAAGCTCAAAGCAGCCAAGAGTAGTAAAATAATAATGTATATAACACTAGCAATTACTTAGTAATTGAATCCTGGAACCCTTATTACAGTGGCCCTGGATTTCTTGGTAAGTATGGTGCATCTTAGTACCTTTTCTGGCAGGTCTTTCTCTTCTGAGAAAAGTTTCAGCCCTTGAATAGTCCTGGGAAAACAACGGGAGATTCATGGCCCACTGAAATCAATAGAAACAGTAGTGTTGACTTCAGTGGGCTTTGATCAGGCCTTTGATGCTATAGCAGTTCATCCAGAAGTAATTCATCTGAACTTCCAAGACTTCAAAATTGCATGACACAGATATTGGAAATTGACCTTGAAGATTGCCCTTTTTTCTGTTCGCTGATTAGTTTGATAGATGAAATGATACAAAAAAATCAAGGACAAAATGGTTTTGATGCAAAACAGGGTTCTCTTTTTTGTTGTTTGGTTGGTTTGGGTTTTTTGTGTTCCCAGAATGTCCATTTTGAGTTACATCAAAACCTTTAATTAAAGAAATTAAGCCATTTAAAAAAAACATTTAGATAAAAAAATTATCACCAAGAATGAAGTGTTTTACCTGATGGAACAAAACTTTGTTTTTAAAAAATATTTTCCTTTTTATTTTCAATTTCCACTTATGACCTGCCTTGCAAACCATTTTTGTTCATCACAGATACGCAAAAACCAAATCAAAAAAGAGACAATCATTTGAACTTATCATCTGGACATTGTAGAGCTTTAGAAAAGGGATTCTGCCCTGCTGGGGAAGGAGGGATCCCCAACTTTCCACATGAACCTGACTTCTCATTCTTTTTTAGGCTTCCACAACATGGTGACCTTTCCTCTGAAAGCCACAACCCATGGCCAACCAGGACATGCCTAGCTTGAAAGGTCATGACTAATTTTGCCTGGCATTGGGCTCTGGAAGGGTAGTAATAAGGCATAGCAGCACCTCGTCCCGGTAGCTAGCAGAAATGATCAGCTCATTCATGCTTAGATGGTCTCCCTTTCATTTCTTCCAGGGAAGCAAGGAGAAACTGCTTCAAAGACCCATCTCCATTATCATCTGAATGCCTTGCAGAAAGTTTAAATTCCAACCTGGTATATTTCTCAGTTTCTATGATTGCATTTGATGGTCAAAACACCAATATGCTCAAGCTATTTATTGCATCTTACCTTTGTCACTAAAATCTGTTTCCTGAGCCAGCTGTGAAAAGCAGCATAGGTTTGCTGAAGATAAGCTCATTTGATACAGCTCAAGCTCTGATCCAAGGTATTTAGAAATTGTTCCTGCTGTGTGGCAAGGCCTCTCCATTCAAAGCCTTTCATCATTAATTTTTGCCTGCTTTTGCTGGATTAATCCGGAGGGAAGTAGTACTTCGTTTCTTTAAGAAGGAAGCGCTGGAACTACTTGATTCATTGCAATTGCTTTGTTTATAGCATTGTGGCCTGATCTAAAGTCCACTGAAGCCAAAGGGAGTCTTTTCAATTACTCCAATGGGCTCAGGTACATAATGCATTACTTTGTAGGACTTCAGAGGTAAGTGTGGAGGGATTGAAAACTACTGTAGCATTCAGCACCCTCAAAGTACATTTTAAATCAGCTCAGACTTGCTTGCATTTACACACCAGGAAAAGAGTAAAACTGAATGTATAGGACTGTTGGGACTCTCAGGTTTCCACCTTACAGAGTTTTATGTAGGGCTATTTCTCTTCCTCTGGTTTTTACTTAATTGGGAAAAAAAACCCCAAAACAACCCATCAGTGTGAAATATTCTACCCAGAGATCGAAGCATTTTCACTGAAATGCAGCTGCAATGGCTCCTGAAGTGGCTCCTATTTCTGCAGACAGTGGTTTGCAGTGCACTGTCATCTGCCAATCTAAGTGAGGGGAGATGGTGTATTGTGGCAGCTGTAGCCATGTGAAAGACTGCCATAAACTTTCCAGGTGCCTCAGGGCTCCCTGGATAAATCAGAGTGAACACTTTAGCAGTATTGCAGAGCAAGTACTTTTTGGAACCAGTTTTATCTTTTTATTTTTTTTTTTTTTAAGTTGAAAAAATGCCAAACACAAAACCTGCTATTGAGAGTTTTGACTGAAAACTAGCCCTAAGGAAGCTTTCTACCAGTCATTCATTGCTAGGAGTCTGACTCATGTGCCATCACTTCATTAGATGTCAGGTCAAGGCCAGAAGGGAAGAGGCTTGCTGGCTCAGGGGTGTGCAGTGAGCCTGCTGGTGTACTCAGGGTGGGCAGGGGTGTGGTACCCACTGGGGTGGGTGGGGTGCACCTTGGGCATGGATTTAGGGGGCTGTGTGTGCTCTGGTCCCCCCCAGACGAGGGAAGTGCTCAACTCCCATCAGCCGTGGTCAAGCCGAGTCCTTCTCTGAAACGACTGCTCTGTACGAGAGGTGTGGTTGGATGGGAATTGCAAAAAAAATAAAATAAAAACCGTAGAGGCCAATTCAGTACAGTTCCTGGGAGCAGCACTGCCCAGCAGGGTGGTCTGGTATTTTTGGTAACAGTGCCACTGTGGATGGGGAACCCACTGTGAAAGCACCAAATGTGGCCTTGAGATCCGGGGATGGAACACTCAGGTCTGATCACAGAGCTGAATCACGACTGCAAAGGCACACATGCACTGAAAATAGTTTATATTTTTATTTTTCAGTAAAGGAAGAACAAAAACCAGTCCAAACCAGTCCACACTATGGATTTCAAAGACGCCCAGGAAGGACAGTAGCATGGAGGTATAATGATTTACTGACTGAAAACAAAGCAAAAATAACATTTTGCGGTGAGGCTGTATTATAATGTCGTCAAAGAACATTAGCTTGGAATGGCTTGAAAATGCAAAGGATCTACAAGAATGAACTGTAAGCTCCCCCTTGAGGCAAATGTTCAGATCATTTTTATAGAATGTTTGTTTATTAATTCAGTAACAAAATATGCCATGCTAAATAAAGGGTATGTGTTTATTTTGCTAAGAGATGTTAGTTAGCTAGTTGTGAGCAATGAAATGAACAGAGCATTTGAAGTTTTTATGGGGAAATATCCACAATGTATGTCAGTTTTAAGACTGTTTGTAGTTAAACAAACCTCCTCTGTTTCTTTTAGTCTCTCACGCATTGTATTGTAGTCAATGTACAGTAAATGGAACTGACAATTTTACAGTGTAACAATTATTTATCTTTGCATAAAAGTTTGATACAAAATATTTGTTTATTATTTATTTGCACACTTAACACAGTTTTTGAACCTTGGGAACAAACATTGTTTTATTAAATATTAACCTGGTTGCTGCCAGAAACAGCCACCATGTTGTGACATCAACCTGATATGGCAAAATTCAAGGAGTCATCCAAGTCCTTTGCTGTCACAGAATGAATTCATTTTGCCAGGGAATGACTATAACTTTTTGTCATATTGGCCCAAGGTCAACATAAATAACTTGGAAAGTGATACCTCATGAATAGTGTGTCCTTTAAAGGCAGCTATTAGTTGTTACTTGAGTAAAATATTTTTCTGCTGGAAAAAAATCACAATGGGCAACAGTTTTAGAGTAAAATCACTGTTTCAGTGAGTCTACACAAAAAACACATTAAAAGTAATTTAAATTTAGCTAAATTTAGTTGGTTGGGAATGATATAATGTTGGAACAAAGAGAAGACAAAAGCTTTTTCTTGGAAGTGGCACTCATAGATTGATTCCAGCATTACTCAGACTATTATCTAGAAGCACATTAATTATATTAACTGATGGATAGATTTAGAGGTAACTGTTATGCATTTAAAGCTTCTAGAGTTATGATTAACATCATTAATGTCCATTATCTTTAGCTCCTTAAGAGCTTTCTGTGCCTTAAGAATGGCTGTGCCAGTCATTAGGAGCAGGCCAGGGTGGTGGCGGTAGCACTGTGGTTGATTTGTTGGTGACAATCTGGTGTCAGAGCAAAAGGTTAAGGGATTTTACTCCCCTTCCAGCAAGAGTTCAAGAGCGTGAGTTCAACTTTGCTGGCTTTAACACAGATTCATAACTAGCACTGGGTGAGTGTTGGGGAGGGACTGACCAATGCAGAACCAAAGGGTTGCCTGCTCTGTGCTGCCTGATGTTCATCACATCATTTCTCAGACAAATGTGTCTCAATTTTTCTGAGTGCAGAAAAAACATTTGAAAGTTCAGTGCCATTAATACTAATTGTGCAATTAGTTGCTGAAGCACTTTTGGACGTATCTTAAAGTTGCTGTTAATGTGGTGATTTTACTTCCTTTTCAAAGAAAACTCCTCCTGTAGTTCAAGTTAAATATTGTTATTCCTTCTTAAAATATTCTATAGTTTTTCCAGTCAGTAGGAACATCTTTCTTTGTTCAATCCCCTACTTCAGTTTCCTTTGCAGTGAGAAAATACTATGATCCTACGTGATCACCAAGACCATAATTGTTTTACTACTGATATAAATATTGATTAACTCAGCTGAGGGGAAGAAAGACCTCTTTCTTGAGAAGAGTTGTGGTAAAAAGAACTTTTTGTGGTCTTGAAGGATCAAGTCCCTTTAACTTAAGGATTAACTATTTCTTTATACTTCCAAGGGACATGTAAAATTGTCACTATCAATATCATGGTTAATGGCAGAAGAAATGATTTTGGAGCAGCAATTAGGAGAATGAAAATACCTTCAGGAGTCTTTTTTTACAGTGTGAAAGTGATGGCTGGGCAGGCATTTGTGCAGACCTGTCTCAAACTCTGTGTGAAGGCAGGTGGGGAAGAGGCATCCAGTGCTTCAGTTGTAGCGTGCTCAGGTTTTATGTAGAAATAAGAAATATTGGCTACAGGGACAAAGTATTTCCATATTTATCACCATGCCCATCCTCTGTTTCAAAGCATCTTGGAACTGAGTCAATTGCAAATGATCTGTTCTGCCCAAGTGTTTTAACATAGTATTGACTGGTTTCTCCACAGGTTAATTCACAGGCAGCTGAATCCGTAGATGTTCACCAAATCCTAGAATGTGATTGCCTAAGGTCATGTTAGTTTTATCTAGACATAATTAGTTGAAATAAAATGGCTTTTTAAATTAAAATAGTTTATATTCTATATCTTTTTATGCCAGGGTTTATAATAGAACTTTTTCAGTCTGATGAGGCGGTTTATCAATGTGTACCTCAAAGTACATTTATGCTTTGCATTTTGGGAAGCAAGAAAATGCACACAAATAAAAGTATCTTACTGTATTCCTGGGAAATACATTTTCTAGTGACTGGATCTGCTTTCAGTTGGCTTTTGTATTTCATTAACAGACTGAAACACAATGTACAGTAGTGATGTATGGTAAATAATGCAAAAATCAGGTCATATTTTACTTAAGCATTTTACTGTAATTGCTTCATCCAAATCAATTTATACTGATAGCAAAATGGTCTACTTTTCAGAGTTATAGGAGAAACAATTGTCCACTATAAAAGATAACATTTGCAACTTTAATATTTTAATATTAAAAAAACTGTGTCTTTCATATGAGAGATTGTGTAAAACAACTTCTTACTTCTTCTCTCTGTCATAATTAAGTTTATCTGTGTTCTTTGTGATCACAGATCTCTTGAAAAAGCTACAGATTTTGGTCTGGACCTAGTTCTCTAATGCTTACAAAGACCTGAAAGCAGTTTGGGACTTGTTTTTTTTGGTTTTGTTTTGGTTTTTGTTTTTCTTTATCAGTGACTGCCAACCTCTGTTTGCAAGCATTTCATACCTGCATTTGGGGTTGCAAGAACCAAATCCAGGAGCTTACAACAATCATACACCTGTGTGTATATGTGTAGATATACTTACACATTGAGAATGCACTTTGTGCTTTTGATACTGTGGAATGATAAATACATTAAAGTCCTGCACTGGTCTGAAAATTGAAATAAAGAAGTGGATCATATTATGCTAAGACACCATAGAACTTAAGGCGTTTCAAAAAGTAAGTAATTATATTTTAATAGAAACCTATTTATAAAAGAGCTCAAGAAGGTCAACCCCTTATTTTGGTTTTCATATTCTTTCCCCTTTAGAATGCTGTAATGGGATACCCTGCTAGTTTTTTTACAAAGCACAAAATACATATTAAAAATCACCACTACAGAAAAAGCATGTAATATAGAAACACTATTATTCATGAGGGAGAGCTGCTACTCATTATTGTCAAATGTTTTTTAAAACATCACTTTTTATGAGAAGAAGTTGCGGTATTGTGAGTCTGTAGTTGGGTGTGGACAAGCACATCTCTATAATTGTTTGAATAATTGCCAAACACTTGCCTAGAAAGAAAACTAAAAAGCTCTGTTCAATCCTTTTTTAACTCTATTAATTCCAAACACATTACACAAGAGAGAACTTTTGGCTGACATTCAGTTTATTCATTAGAAAGCAGCATGATCCATGGTCAGCCCTTCTGCACAATCCATAAACCTCATTCCAGACCTTTTGTAATAGGCAAGGCAGAGGAGCTCCCATGAGCCCAGTTTGAAGAGAGAACATACACTTTCATTTTGATATGCAGAGAGATTGCTGGAAAGAGTTGACTCTGCATTAAGATGAAATTGCACATTGAAAAACACAATGTAAAAACATAAACCAGATAATATTTCTCCTGATATTAACAATTTTGATCCTTTTCCACTACATTTACAGTTTGAATTTTTTTTAAATTTTATTTCCCATGCTTTGTAAAGCCCTCCACTGCGCAGTTAATGCGCCGATGTTCAAAGAATGTTTTCCTAAGATCCTACATGAAGCAAAAAGTAAAATGACAAAACTGTTTATTAACAAAACCACAGCATCTCTTTTGAAATATCGTGCCCACTTGGAAATTTGTCTTATTAACAAACAGAAGTTACCAATGTTTTCCTCACCAAGATCTATGTGTTTATTCAGTTTCTCTGTGAGATTGAAATGGCAGCCTAGTTTGCACCATTATGCAATGTCTTACTTTCAACATTTAAATTCCATTTCTATAATTAAAAAATATCAGGCTAATAGATGATATTTTTGATCCAGTCCACAAACATGGTGACTCGGACATACACTCCTGGTTGCTGGGGAAGTGCACACCCTTGACCAAATGATGTCACACCAACCAAAAACCACTTGTCCCCATCTTCAAATGTCAGAGGGCCACCTGAATCCCCCTGCAATGACAAATTCAAAAGTTAAAAGTGAACAGTGTCAACTCTGAAGCAGAGGCTGTTTATGATGTTTGTTCATTTGTTTCTTAATGATAGGTGCTCTACCCCTGTATGTCCTGAGCATCAGGAAGTGAGATCAAGATGAATATTTCCATGTGAAAAAAAAATCTTGGAACGATCAATTCCTTTTTTTTCTTTATTTTTAAATGATATGAGCTTAGTCTCTCATCAGTCTTCCAATAGAGGACTGAACTTCAAGAGATTTTTTTTTTATCTTGTTCCTCTTATGTTCAGCCCTTCGTATTTCACAGAGCCTGCGTAAATGCAGAGGATTTTTTTCCGTTGAATATATTCAGCCAAAACACAGTTCTATTTTCAGTCACCCCAGAGTTTCCACAGCTTCAAATTTAGAGAACAAAATAACAAGACTGCCAGAAGAGGTACCCTTTTCTCTCACCTTATTTTCAACAGTTTAGCAAATGTAGCGTTGTAATAGAGACTGAATTTGATTTAGCTTGAGTGGGAATGAGTCAGCCATGGGTGTCTTGTTTTGATGAGAAAGAAAACAATTACTGTTTTTCATTGTCTGTCGACTTAGTTGAACCAGTATTAATTGTGTCTTCTCTGGGCCCTGTGAATGGATCTTTATCAGAGAATCCTGCAAGGACTCAGCCATTAAAATACTTCTGCCCACAACTCTAGGGCATCCCAGAACGTTAAAGGCTGTGACAGCAGCCTAAAGGGGGATGTGCTATCAGGACTCAGTTGTTCATCTTCGCTCATGGCTGACTGGTCATTGATCACAGTGCTGGTCACTTGTACTCTGTATCAGCCTGTGGTCCTACGCTGATTTTTTGTTCGTTTTTGTGTTTTTGTTCAGTATAAGGTTCAGAAACAAAAATGGAAAAGGAAAACCATGAGGGGAAAGGACATTAGGCTTGAACACAGTCCTTGTTCTAGACTAAACTGGGCAAAGTCAGGACATGTGGTGAAGGCTTAGGTTGGAGGGCAAGGCAATATGAAAAATCATGTGAGAGTGCTCCTCATCAGCCTTGAGGAAAGCCAGCCAGTCTCCGTGCCACAGACTCCATATTGCTGGAAGAAAAATCATGTGGAAGCCACCTCTGAGTACATCCTCAAAGAGAAGTATTGAGATATAAAGCGGGCTGCAATAGATATAAATTAAACCCACAGGAACATATATCAGTGCAGAAAGGCAGCCTCTCAGAAATACTGTGGTGTCTGCTTAGGAAAGGTCTCCAGAATCTACAGATTTTGGGGAAAAGCAGCTTTGCTCTCTCTTCCTGTTAATGAAGGATTTCTGATACTTCATTCTATTTGGTATTTATTTCTCTCTTCTCTGCATTTCCCTAAGCATGTGCCTCTCTCCTTCATGAAATTACTCAGCAGGAATTATTCAAAGCCTAGTGCAGAAAATTTCCAGTCCTGATATTTGTCTCCCTCCATGGTTGTTTATGCCAAGATGACACCAAAAAAAAATAAATTAAACTTGTGTTCTGAAAAATTATTAAATGGGCAAAGTACCGTGAGTAGAAATTACAGTAATGGACAGGGATTGTTCTGGTTTTCATGAGTGGAGGATCAGGGAGCATTTTATTCAGTAATTAGATGAGGTTTATGCCAGCAGTGGAAATGCGTTGCTTCTACTTACCTGGCAGGAATCTACTCCTCCCATGTCATATCCTGCACAGAGCATATTCTCCGTGATATTATATTTTGGCAACCATTGCTGGCATTTTTCATTGGAAAGGAGAGGCACCTCTGCTTCTTGCAATACATTTGAAGTGGGACCTGATGAAAATACAAAGTACATTTACCTGCAGCATTAAATGTGTGCATCCAGCTGGGAATGCTGATGGTTTTGTTCCTGTTCCAGCATGCTTGGCACGCTCCTGAGCAGCAGGAATCCCTGCCTTACTGCTGTACTATTCAGGCTTATGCCCCTGTAACACAGTCACTGATTAAACTGGGCTTGTTAACTGAGTTCTGCCTTTCATTTGTGTAATGGGACTGAATTTGGTTATAATTAAATCAAGATTACTAAAATCAATGACTATGAACTCACTGTGGGGAGATCTAATGGATAATTAAAGCCTTAGGAATGTGGGTTGTCCAGTGTTTCTTCACTGTTCATTGTGTAAATTTGGTTATTTAAAGCTGGGGGTTTTTTTTAATCTTTTATTAATTTCTACCCAAAATTTTAAATGCAATTTAATGTAGAAGTCAATGCATTCAACTGTGGAAGTGAAATGGCATGCTTATTATTTCAGAGAGACTCCAAATCTGGAGCATATGACATGCAAACAGAACATACATTTCACACTGCAGTCAGTTTTTTTGACTTCTGGGGAAAATCGTTTGCACATTGTCAGAAAGACTAATCTTCCTCTTTCCCCACCCAATATCTTCAACCAAGATGTACATATTTCATGCTGAGAGAAGTAGTCATCATAACTTCTAAGTGGATGCAATAAGCTTTCTTCATAGCCTAATGAACGTAGATATGCATGTCTTCTTCTAATAAATATGTTATAACTATCATTTTGCTTCAGAGAAGGAATAGTGGAATGGGATAGTTTCTAAATTTTCATATGGAGGAGTAACTCTCTAAACTATTTGACCTTAGCAACTCCTGTGGAGCAGGAACAAGCTTTCATTCACAGCTACATGCCTGTCAGAATTTTCCAAGCAGATGACCCACCTTCATCCTCAATGTTTCCCCAGCCAGCAATGGAGCAGTTAATTCCTGGTAAAAACTGTTGATCTTTTTCTGGTAGGCAGATAGGCTGTATGTAATCTGTGTGAGAAACCAGCAATCAATTTCAACCTCTTCCCTGTATTCAGGTTTTTATGGAGTCACACCAGAAAACTTTTAAATTCAAACCCACTATTTTGCCAAGATATCCAGAAAGTACCGAGTGGACTCCCCACCACCCTCATATGCTTAGCACTGTTTTATATAATAGAATAAATGGGAATAAATGGGTCTTTTGGGAGAATAAAACCTCACCTGTGTACTGCACTTTGTGTTGAAGGTGCATCAGAGCGATATCACTGTCTTTTGTTTCCTTCATGTAGTGAGGGTTTATAATTATTCTGTCGATGTTGTGAACCACTGCTGGAGGCTTTTCCAGGTCTGACTGAAGGTGCAAGCCAAGAGCTGCCTTCCAGCGGGATGGCTTTAATTGTCTCCTAGGAGTTGCAAGGAGAGCGCTCACAATTAGGAATGATTAATGAAAGTTTTGAGAGACATGTATCAGATGAAATGCTGGTATCTAGCCTCATGGTAATCCATGGCATTTGCACTTTTTGTCAAATGAACAGAACAGAGTAGATGTGCTTAGAATTCCGAGAGAGTATCACTGTCTGAAACATCCACACTGCAGATACGTGTTGCTGATTTTTTTATGGTGAGCTTATAATGCATTATTTGTAATGAATTAATCAGACGGTGGTGCAGAGGAGGAAAATACATTAACTAAATTACCGTGGCTTTTTAAGCACTATGAAGAAGACTGCTGACTGCCCAGTAGGCAATTAATATTGGTCCCAGTGAGAAAATTGTAATAGAATGTCTAAGGAATAAAAGGTCTGAGATGTTGTTGGAACTGCTGCAGCTCACAGACTCAGAAAACTAGTCTCTTGGTTTTTAATCTCAATCAAAAAAGATATGCTTGGACAAAATATGGCATAATCTGCATTTTTTCCCCTAATCTACACATGCTGGTTTGAGGGTGTATTCATCAGAGAACTTAAATATTTGCTGTTTTTTAATTAATCACTTCCTGGTTTAAAAAATACATTTTCAGCCTGATTGTTGGACTGAAATGGTTTCTGCTCATCTTTTGATTTGACATCAAGAGGTTCTTTTGTTCTAAACCAGGAGTGTTTAAGTTAAATGTTCAGAAGATGTGAAACTGCAAGCTTCAATTTAGGAAAATTCTAGCAAAGGCAAGATAATAAAATCAGACTTGGTTGAAAATAGAAAGGTGATTCAAGTGAAAAGGAAGTATCAAGACAACTGTGGATTTATTGTGTGGAAACTAAGAGGGCTTAATCTTTTTCATTTTATTGTCTTTGTGTGGAAGGTAGTTTCTGTCATGCCATGAAGCAGCATTAGGGTTTTGGCACAGTCTCCATTGCCTTATTATTTAGTTATTTGTAGTGAAAGCTCTACTCTAATTTTTTTTTTTCATTCCAGTTTCTATATGTCTTTTACAACACTTGTTTTTACTGTAGATATTATGAAAGCAAACCCTGGAAAATATTTCAATATGCATCACTTCTTTGAATGGTACAAATAGCACCATCAAGAGGATATCCAGTATTGCCTAATCAATGTACATAAATCAAGATTCATTCCAGTGATGCACAGTAAATCTTGATCAATCCATGATAATATGCAGGAGGAACGCTGGGTTTAATTTATGAGATATGATGTCACCTTTTATACCACTGGTAGGGATTCACATAATTTATGGAGGCCCACAATAATTATGGATTAAGTACCAATGTATTGACTCCAGGCATTTAAAGTGCAATTCCTTATTGTTCAGGGAATGCTGCTTTGTTTCCACAATTCTCTGCATTATAGTAAGGATTGAGGATTTACCAGGAAATAAAGGAACTCTCAGCTGAGCCTACAAGTGATTCAAAACACGGTAATTAAGCCATTAAACCAGCTGTTAATTTCTCATATCCGTGTCACAATTTGTTGATAGTCAAACGCCTTCTTAATGAACTTGCACATAAAAGAACATTACCCGTATACACAGTGTGCTGCTGTCACCAGCCACTCATCACTGACAAGGGAAGCTCCACAAACGGGTTGCAAATTAAAATGGAGTGAAACTATCCAAGGCCAAGCTCCTCTTCTGGCATCACTCCCACCTACAATTCTTCCGTTATTCTGAGTTGCCAGGTGTTTTCCACAAGCTATGATAAAGCAAGAATCAAGTCAAATAAAAAAATCAGAGGGATGTAACATATTTTATTAGACTAATCAATTTTCTTGAGGAAAAAAAGGCTTTGTAGAATCTGAACTGCTATTCAAAAATACTGTGGAAAAAAAATTGGGGATTTTATAGCTGAAATCAAGATGTAACTGTCTAACTTGGATGTTTTCTACACTCAGACCTTCTGGAATTTTTATACATTTATTTTATATATGTTTTCACTACAGATCCATCTCTAGTGTACGCTTAACACTGAAATCGAGTAAAGACTAAATTTTCCTGTGTTTATGTCATTATGAGTGTAGCATTTATAGCCCATGCCCTAACCTTTCCATTCAAGCTACAAACATTAGGCTTTATGGTCTGAACAATTTGATCTCTCTGCGAAATAGTCCTGGATTCTGTGTACTTACATTGAATGTTACATTGCAGATGAATCACCAGGTTGTCCAAACAGTGTTCTCTAGAATGAAAGTGCAGTTAAATCACAAGTATCTGCACACCAGGTAACTCTGACTGTCAAATATATACATGCACACACAGAGAAATTTATACAATTATATATATAAGTACATTCGTTTAGCAGTATCAGCCTGTTAAGTATAATAACTAAAGCTACATGTTTAAATTATATTTTAATTATAAATATGCAACATTATATGTTATACAACTTCAAATGTACATATTCCTCTCCATTGGGCACTTAATTGATTTGTATTATGGAAATAAAAGTAGACTCTTCTTGTGTTTTAGGGAAATGGGTCATCTGTCCATGACAGACTTGCAATAAAGTTATAGCTGCCTATGGTACTTTTTCCTACCTTTTGAGATGTTTTCAATACCTTACCACTAGAGATCAGTGTGGCCAAAGAATTTAAGAGGTTAGTTTTATATCCCTGTATCATTTCACTAAGAAAATAATGCTACTGTAAAATACATAGTTGCATATGCTAGGTTAGAAATTATTTAGCTGAGATATAAAGCCAGAGCCTTTAGAGCACAAGACCACAGATCAAAACTGTTCAAGCATTTCTGATACCTAGAGGTTTTAATATTATGTTCATAGTCTGTAATGAATCTGGAACACTTGGGACAGTGTGTGTGCTAGCAATTCAAATCTGATACACACAGAAATACGAATGAGAGGAAGATAGAAAACCAAGCTCTCCCAACAGTTTACTTCCAGTGAGCATTTCCACATTCCATTTTTAAATAGAGTAGGTGAGGAATACTTTAAACGTGATAGGGAATGATGCATCCCTCACTGTGTTTGTTCTAAAATTTGGGACATGCTGTGAGGGAGATGTGACCCAGTGATTTCCCAATGGCACAGTGGTACAAGCAATAAGTGGGAACAGTAACCACCCACCACCTCCACTGTAGTGAGGTGCAAATGAGATATTCCTCTGGCCCTGAATAGTCCCATATTGCCATTTTCCACTTCAAGGTAGGTACCTCATTTTAAAGCTGTAATTTAAAAAGTGGAAACCAATTCCTGTGACTTGTATTCAAATCTGTATTGACTTCATAAGAGTGTCCCTTCATAACCAGACAACCATTGAGGACAACCAGAACTGCATAAACGCACAGGAAACCAATACCATCTTCTGCATAAACTTCATAGCAATGAAATACCCTTATGCACAATGCCTTCATAAGCTGTCACAGGGGGTCAGTGGTGCTGTATATTAGGTCTTTTATCTGATCCTATGCTTTCTCACAGCTTGGTGCCTAAACTACCCAAACTAAGAACCAAAATGTCATATTTGTCCCTATAATTTTACATTTTTGGTGTAAAGGGAGTTGCCTGTCCCACCACAAGTATCTACTGGCTGCTTTAGTAGAAATTATTTAATTTGCTTCTGCTTTTTCTTCTTTGTGGAGCTAGCTTCCAGCAGGAAAAGCACTGCCTTGCCTGCACTCCAGCCCAGCAGTCCTCAGCTGCCTCTTGGTCAGCACAGGAGTGGCCAAAAGGCACCAGGGGCATGTGCTGAACACCCTCCTCTGTGCCTCTATGAATGTCAGCTGTCAAGCAGCATGCCAGGCAGAAATCTGGAGTAGCTAGGATGTCTGTGAGCATGATCTTCACTTAGAACTGGCAAAAACAATTGGTCCCTGTGGAATCTGCTCACATATATCTCAAAGGCAGGATCTGGGGCTCCTACAAAGCTATCATGCCAAAAATCACATTACCTAAGGGCACCAGAAAATGCTTTTGCTGTCTCTGTCACTGCAGCTTTCAAGACTTATTATATGTGCCCTCCTTTGTTTCAGTGGTGGATGCACTTGAATAAAAATCAAAGACAATGTGAGAAATACATTTTATAGTTAGATTACCAGTTGCTGAAATTGTCAAATCTGTGTGCTCTTTCTAGCATTCATTATATGTACAAAAACCATGTGTGAATCTGCAATAGTGTCACCCTGCAAAATAATTCCTATCAGCTGGCCAGATGAAACATGGGAGAAGATACCTGCTTCTGCAACAGAAATACAACTAAGAGAAATGAATTTATTCCATTTCCTCCTGCTTTAATCACTTTTAGTGTTTAATAGGTATCGACAGAAGACCTCTTTAAATCATTACTGCTCTTCAGGGTGTCTTGTGGCAATGCTGGTTTAGACATTCACTCAAGAGAAAGAGAAAAATAGCTTCCAATGATATTCCATTAGTTTAAGATACTTTTACCACCCGTGAGAATGATAAATGTTTGATGTTAACAGAGTATAATTAGAATATAAAATGTAATTTTTTTTTCCTGTAGACAAAGCAATAGACCATAGAAAATTAAGAAGTGTCTCTTGCTTTATTACCATGTGGTATGTTTATAAAGGGAAACTGAAAGAACATGGAGCCTTGCTGTCGTCAATATGGTTTCAGCATTTTAGCAATTAGACAGTAATTTTCTGGCTCAGTGTTCAATAGAAATCCAAAAAAAAATTATACAGTAAACCCTCTTGTAAGCAGAAAACAGTAATTGAAGTCATTACAATTCTTTAAATTGATGATGGCAAGCTTTTCTCCTTGGGAGTTGCATTGTAAATCTCACCATTTCCTGAGGATGTAATCCTGGGCCAATATCACCTTTTCATTTATTCTACAAGAAAATACCAGTTTGTAGCACTCTTCAGAATCATTTCAGCTGTTATTTGGACTGAGAAAGGTTAGAATAGAATCAAATGTATTCTGAGGATCATGTAATCTAATGATTCACTAGTAAACGTGGAGGCAAATCCAGAAGTCATTTTTTGAGTGGGGATAGTTTGTTTAAATATAGATACCTGTCTGTGGATGGCTTAAATTAGCAATCCTCAGTATGTTCAGAGTCTATAACAATAAAGTCAAAGGACTATAGAGTGTGACTCATTGTATTTCAAGAGATGCCTTGATGGATCACATTTCAGAGTAGTTATTTTTCTCTGCTGATTACAGAGAGAACCTACTGTGACAACTGCTCTGTAACTATGGGCAAATGTCACGCCATCTTAATTCTTCTATATTATATGTAGGTAGTCTTAATTCTACTACATTATGTACTCATAATTTAGAGATTTCTGGATAAAATATTTTGCATATCATATCAAGAGCATATCATTTCCACAGTAAAGGGGTAGAGACCTCAATTAGGATTTGAGCTATATATTAGTGAATAAATAATCATCACCATACTTAAAGACATTGTCTGTATGAGGAAGAAACCTCACTGTACCCACCTTTTTGTAAAAATTAGGCTGTGGTTACCTCCTTTGGTGATGGTGACAAATGGGCCATCTCCAGTGAATAATACTGCTGATGACGTGTTTGTGTCCCTGGGGCAAAAAAGACACATGCATATTTTTAGATATATACCCTATTCCATCAATATTTGGGAAACAATTATGCTTATAGAATAAACACCAGCTTTTTGGTTGGTTTGGTTTGTTTTTTTTCCCTTCTCCTCAAGTAATGACTCTTTAACAGGAGATTTTTGCGGCTTGAAACTCGTTCAGATTAAAATGTGAGTCACTTAATTCCAGTTTTATTGTAAGATTTCTAATGCTACACTAATATTGAAAGAGACTTAATTCCTTTGACAGCAGTAAATATTTGTTTTCGGCTTTTCAGTGCCACAGTGAAGGGTTTGAAATACCTGTTCTTAAATGTATGAAGCTAGAACTTAGAATGCCCAACAGGGCAGTAATAGCTGAATGTTGGGGCATCACAGTCTTGTTTTTTTGAGGGGTGCAGTTATACTATACTGTCTAGGAAAGAAATGAAATTATATTTTGTATCATGAAGAATCTAATGGAGTAAAAAAAAAGTTAATTTTCACCTCATAGATCTGTTGAAATCAGAGTAACTGTGGAATAAGTCAATAGTGTCATGTTTGTTATTGAGCAGGAGTGAGGTGTGTTCATAGAGTCACAGAATCACCGAACAGTTTCGGTTGGATGGGACCTTTAAAGGTCATGTAGTAAATTTAAAGGCATCAATTAGTCAATTAGTCTATTCTTCAACAATTTTTTTTTTTTTTGGTAACAATGGCTTTTTGAACTAAGGATTCTGTGTACTATTGGTGAGACAAATTGTGTTTGACATTTAGAACCCATATCCAGATTTACTCTATAATCCATTCTGCATCATGTACTTGGTGATACTTCATGCGACCTGTTTTGAACACATATCTGTGGAACACATTTGCTTTTCCTTGGGGAAGCATGGGGGAAAAAAGCTAGCTGCATAATTTTTGGGAGGGTGACAGCCTTGCATCTGGCCCATTAGCCTTACTCAGGAGCAAGAAGAGCATTTGTTTAATACACAAGGAGCACCTGCAGGTTTAATACACAGGGAGCACTTGCATTGTGTCGTCTCTTCAAATGAAGTAAATCTCCTGGGAAGGATGAAGTCTGGAATCTGCCTGCAAATCTGCTGTGTATGAAGTAAAGAGGTGTTCAACAACCCTGCTGTGACACCAGGAGGGTTGTATGGTCCACCTGCTGGAAAAGTCACTTCTGCTGCATTTTCCATATTTGAAGTGCCTTTTAGACAGTCTGAGAGAGCAGGAAAGTGCCAAGCCAGGTAGGCAGAGTCAAATTCTATGATGAAAAACTTTGCTGAGACCAGCAAAGTACTCCTAGGAACTAATTTCCTTCTGAAGAATGCTGCTAGTTCATGAAGAAAATAGAATGAAGGGTTTCTGAGTAAAATCTAAACTTGCACTCTTGTCAGACTTTTAGGTGTGACAGAATTGCCAGGTCTACCCAGATTCCTGGTCACAATTCAGCTAGGACTCAGCTGACTCTGGTCCCAGGGAAACAGGGTTGTTTTGCATCTGCCCAATGGGATGGTAAAAAGCTCAGTGTGATTTTCTTGGTTCCAGGAAATAAGATTTTGAAAACAGATTTCAGCAGTGCTGTCTGATGCACTTTGCTCAGTGCAGGCTGAGCAAAGGATTATTTTCAGGTTTCTTCAGAGCATCAATTTGTTCATCTTGCACCCCAGACTCATTAAGAAGATTTGTAATTTGCCTAAGGTGTATTTTTTAGATGCACAATGAGCATGCCCCCAGACTGGCTTCACAAATGCAACAATCACGTTTGAAAAATGGAGGCAAAAGGATTCACACTTGAGATTTATTCGAACCTGAGAGAAGCATTGCACTTTCTCACCCAGGTACATAAATAATCAGGATATGATACAGGACTCCTATCAGCTCAGTCCTTTTCATAAATTAAACAGCAAGTGAGGCTAGCAAATTTATAAGCAATTAATAGTAAAACTAAATTGTCCTAGATGGACTTTAGCCTGTCTTTCTAATAAAGCATGACTCTAGGTTTTAATTCAATGTAGGAGTGTGAGCTAAAGCCTACTCAGGACCTGTTATTGCAAACATCCATTTAGTAACAAATAAGGTGACCCTTATTAACAAATATTCTGCTACAGGGGGATTCAAGGAAAGCAGAATAGTGTGATGTTCACAGGAGTTACATGTTATATATACATACACACCTACTCATATAACAATATGTAAATGTAGACAAATACATATGAGAATTTTGTCCTATGCTGTAACTGCAGTAGCACCCAGGTTACAAAAATGTGATACAAGTTAAGTTTAAAAATATTTTTTCTTGACAGTGGGAATATGTAATAAACCAAGAAATGTAATTAATAAGAGATAACTAGGAAGCTTAATAGGAACTCTTCTGGCAAGTGCACCTGAGTAGTTTATAGAGACAACCTGAAAGATATTGCTACAGAATCTTATGGGGACAAAAGCACTAAGTAATTTTTAGAAGGTAGAATACCATAGAAGGCAAAGTTTGTTGAAGCCAATCAAATGTGTCAATTAAATCAGTAGACCACAAAATTACTTCTGTCCAGAAGGGAAAGGTGTCAGGGCAGGAGCAGAAAGAATCAGAGGAAGAAGGTCACTGATCACTCTAAAGAACCAAGTATTTGATCAGAAGCATATTTAAACATAGTTTGTGTGTTCTTACATGCATGCATACATAGAGTCAGGATTTGTGCATGTAACTACCTGACATTTATCAAAACTCAGTACTTACCCAAAGGAAAAAAGAAAAAAAACCAACAAACCAGCAGATATTAATCCAATTAGAAGCATTTTTCAAATAACACTTGGGTATTTTTCTAAGTAATTTTAACTCTGTGATTGCTATTTAATCAATTTATCAGAAGGTGATTTGTAGGGATCTTTCTTTGGTCAGAGACAAAAAGAATGAATTTCAGGCTTAGAATTTACTTTGATTATTAGTTGGGTGAGCGAAATTCCCTAAAAACATCAGCACTGCAGGAAAGCTGATTATTATTCAGTGGATGGCAGTGGAGTAGCACATTATATAAGTAAGGCCAAAATTTAGGCCATAAATTTTACCATAGACTGAAAAATGTAACACCCTGCACTTAACAATCCCCATGTTTCCCCTGAAAATTCTCCTGAACAGTGACTAAAGCCAAATCTATTTTTTTGTCATATATTTCCCTACTCCATCCCTGCCCTGAGTTTACCTTGAGAGAAATTCCATTTCCTCTCCCAGCAGCTCAGATCTAATGATGGGTATGGAATGTGTTGGGAGCCCAGTAGCTGAATATCCAAGTGATTTTCTCTACTTGGAATGAACAGCAGCGCTACAAAAGCGGAGCAGCCAAGGCTGCTGTTGGCTCCAGCTTTACGCTTGAGCCATCCTTGCGAAAGTGAAGATGTAAATGAGGACATAAAGTGACAGAGGAGTGATGCATCCACAGCACTCTCCCAATGTTCTCCAATATGTATCCTCATGCCCAGCCTGCCATGTTCAGAGTTATCAATCCTGTACTGAATGTCATCAAGACGGGGTTTGCCACGCTTTCAAATTTGTTGGCACACCAAGCACTCCACTTGACAGAGACAGATACATTTGCCATTTTTTTGGAGAGTACAGCAGTAAAATGAAGAGGAAAATGCCAATATGCATTCAACAAATCTGCAAACAAGTTACAAAGGACAATGAATATTTATCACTCACCCCAACCCCAACAGTTGGCAAACACTGTCTGAAATCTCTCCACTCCAATCATCTGCACAGGCCAGATGCCACGTCTTCCCAATCCTGGCCTGTACCAGCCCTTTGGTGCTCAGGGAGCCATTCAGTAATCTCACTGGAAAATAAAATGGGCAGAAGCATTTTAAATAGGTGGCAAACCATTTTTCTCCCCAACCCCAAGCAAACAGAAATGCAATATAAAGAGATTTATTACTGCTGATGAAGAACACAAAAAAAGTTAAAATGCATTACAGAGACAATAAACCCCCCAGCTCCAGGATGTTGTGTCCCCACAGGAAGGAAATGCTATTGTTATTTCCTATATTTCTGCCACAGGAGAGTTTCATACCTTGTATTTTGCAAATGTCTCCGAAATAGACAATAAACTGTACATTTCCCATCAACTCTAAACACTGCATTTTTTTCTTAGCCAGCATTATATAATTTCCAAATAATGCGTGAAGCTTTAGCCTCATGATGCTCAGTAACACTGACTG
>VZDJ01006092.1:9818570-9853863 GCA_008694505.1 Cyanoderma ruficeps
AAAAAAAAAAAAAAAAAAAAGATTTCCAGTTCCAATTACTGTGAGTTTTCACTGTTTTCATTGCAATTTTAGTTAAAACATCCTCAATAATTAAAAGCTCATTGAAAACCAGTCCTTCTATAAAAACTTTTCCCAGAAGAAAATATTCACAACAAAAATTCAAAAACTCATTACTTATTGGGAAAAAAATCTTATGCTATTGGCTAATGTAAGGACTAAGGAAGTTGGACTGTAAGGTCAACAGAATCTCATGTATACACATCTATATACAATAAGACTTTTACTATGTAATATTAAATTTATATATGATAATGTCAACAGAACCTCTTATGTCTTGGCAGCTACAGCTGCATTTCAGGCAGGTGGCAGGTATTGCCACTGTGAAGTAGAGGAAAACATGCAATCCATTGACATTTACTGGTTACCAAAATATTTTATAAAAAAATCTTACTTGTGCAGAAGACTTTTTCCACCAAAACACTTTCAAAAAGACTAGTCACAATAGTAAAAAAAAAAAAAATCTAGATTTTTAGAAATGCCTCTATAACACCTGGAGTGCATGAATGAAAGAGGTGATGTATGGTGGTTAATTAATGGTAAATATTAGATAAAATTAAATCAATTTTTTGATCTTCTTAAACATAATGAAATTGTATGAACTGCAAGATTTCTCCAAATTACTTTTCATACCTCTCTTCTTGAGAGAACTTGAATTATAACTCCTTTCTCCTGATCTCCATCAGATCCATGTTCTTCTCCAAATACATTATTGGTAAGATATAATAAAGTCATTGAGGATCCAACAGCTGCTTAATTCAGATATCATATATTTTAGAATTTTGGCATTTCTTTGCAGCTCCTGGAAGTTTCAGGAGTTGGGGGATTTCAAAAGAGAGTTTTTCTAATTCAAATTGCCACTTCTGATAAGACATTGAGATTGGTTTCAGGAAAACGAGCAAGGCTTTTGGACACTGGAAAGACTCAATGTGAGAGTTTCTAATTGAATTTTCATTTTGTTTAAATAGATTGATTTAGCCAAAGTTTGGATTAAATGGGTTTTTGGAAACAAATGTCCCAATCTTTTCATGTGAGGTAATTTGTTATGAAGTAATAGACAATCAGTGGTAAAATAAATCTTAGGGAAAATGTACATCATGTTAATGCAGGTGATGGTTGCCTTGTTCAGATCTTTTTCAGCAATGACTGGAAAAAAAAAATTCAAGTTTTCTTTGCTTAGTGAGAAACCGAAGTGAATTTTATTCTATACGTTTAAAAAGAAGAATATGTTTGCAACAAAATAGCCAAGGGGCTAATTTGAGGAGTGAATCTATGTCTTCAGACATCTATCTATCTATCTATCTATCTATCTATCTATCTGCATGTATTTACATATGCCATGCATATTTTAATATATATGCATGTAAAAAGTGTTGAAATCAATGGACTGTCAGCACACACCTAAGAATATATCTGATCCCTAGTAGAGCTCTTTAAAACAAAGGAATTTTGCTAAGCTTAAAGACCACTTTTAAATCTTCTGTTAGTTCCCCAAAGAAGATTGTGAGGAAGAGCAGTTTAACTGCTGTGCTAGGCCAAACATGATTTTAGCATTATTCTTACATTTAAATTATTATTTTAGACAATCTTATTTCCCTGCTATGTGAAATGAATAATTTTTTTGAAGCTGTGCCATCCATTAACCCCGTGGAGTCCAGGTGGGCTGGAGGGTGCCATGTGTTATAGTTTGGCTTTATACCCACAAAGCTATTTGGGAATTTTCACCAAGAATAAGTTTATTCTCTACCCTGCACTGCAGAATTTTTACTGCTGTGAAACTCAAATTCATTACAGCAAATCCCAGTAGATTTTGAAAACATAAAATGAGTACAGAAGGAAAGCATGCGTTGAGTTTTCATTTAATTTTGAGGCCATTATAAACAACTACGATTTTGGGCACAGAGGAGCTTCCTACCTTTTCTAGAATTCTTCACAAGATTCCATACACTATCTCAGAAAAGAAACTGTTTTCCCAGCCCCGACAAACTCAGTGAGATACTGCTGTGAAAATTGGCATGGCCTGCATGGGATGAACAGCAGCGCATTCTACAGCATTCTACATTAGCTGAGGTCCTGTGGCTGTTTTCCTAGGCAATTCCTGACAGATATACATGGCTTATGTTGGGTACTAAGAAAAATTTCTTCACCAAAAGGGTTGTCAGGCACTGGGAGAGGCTGTCCTGTGAAGTGGTAGAGTCACCATCCCTGGCAGGATTTAAAAGACATGTAGACATAGCACTGAGGGATGTGGTTTATCACTGAATTTGGCAGTGCTGGATGAATGGTTGGACTCCATTATCTAAACAGTCTTTCCCAACCAAAATGATTCCATGATTTCATTTTATGAAGGAAACCTTACTGCATTTTGCTTCGTCAGAGCTGTCTTCACACTGAGGTACATTGTCACACAGGTTATGCAATGGGATGCATTTCCCACTGCCACACTGATGTTCATCAGTTGTGCAAGCCCCTGAAGGGAAACAAGAGAAGAAAATTAATCTGTAGTTGTGAGGAAGGTTGATGTTCACAGGAGATCTTACAGTTCACCTGAAGAAAACTATGTAGATAGTATGAAGAATCTTTAATTTCCTTTTCTTTCCATTTCAATCCATCTCTCTTTCAAAATAAGGATAATTTTCAGATAAATAGAAGCTAATTAAGAATAAAATCTATGGTACTCTGCCTTGTAACTTCTGCTCTACTTAGAGTCATGCAGTTAGTAGTGCTCTTCCACTGCAACTGATAAACATGGGAGTGAAAAGTCAAATCCTGTCAAAAGTTAGTAATGATTTAATTTTTCAAGTGCTCAACACTCATAAATTTTGGAGACCTTAAACTCTGTCAAGCCAAGCATATGAGCAAAGAAGCAATGAGAGCTGATAGTCTTTGAAACCTGTTTGTTAGGAAAGGTGGAAGAGACAAAAGTAAATTGAATGATTGGGAAAAGCATTTATAGAAGTTGGATTAAGCTACTTCAGAATCAGTTATACAATAAATAAATAAAAGTAAATGAGGGAGAGAGTAAATATAAAGTTTTAATTCTTTCTGTGGCCAAAGTGTATTTTTAATGGCTTATTTTGTATTACAGGAAATATACAGTCATAAACTTAAATTCTATCAAAAAATTGTTTCTTTTACCTTCCTGGACTTACTGACAGAAATATATAACTATCTAGAAGTCTTATTTAAAGCAAGATAATTGCTTTACTTCTGAAATTTTAATATTCCTGTAAAATGATTCATTCATCAATCAACATGGCCTGTATCAAATGCAAGCAGAAGAATATGGTTTATAAAAGGCTTGAACAAGATTTTCACACATTTAATGTCCATAACTAATTACAGATATTCCAAAGAACTTAGTTCTTAATTGACTGTTGTTTTATTACATTGCATACTGCCAAAAATTATTTCTGTTGAAATAATTCTAACTTTTTAAAAAACCAATATTTCATAGAAAAAAATAAGATACAAAGAAAAATCTGCTTTTCTTCATAAGTTAATTTATTTACTGACAATCCTTTTATCCTTAGGCCTACATGCTAATGGTATTAGTCCCTGTCCTTTGGCTGCAAAGATCATGAACAAGCATAATTATTTTGCAAATGGAACTTTTTAAATATGTATTTCCAGAACTGGCAATGGCCACTCAGAGAATTCTGCCTTGCTAAGCGTAATTTTCATTTTACAAAATATGGGCAAGGCTGGCCCAGCAAGGATGCTGAACCAGCTAAAACAAAAAGGCAGAGTTGTTGGACTGAACAAATGTGATAGAAAAGGCAGAACAAGAGGCAGCAAAATTGTCTTATTGGCATATAAACTAACATCTCAGCCTTGCACGATGGGATTAAACAGAGTTAATTTTACAAATGTAAAATTAACCAAAGGTGAAGGTTTAAAAAATATTAAGAAAAACAATATTGTTATTATTATTACTGTGAATCTATAAAAAAATCTGCCACTGGTTAAACAAGCTGGGAGAAACTTGCCATTTCTGATAGTTAAAGTAAGAAAAAGAGCCTAGATCCTTGTTGACTTTCTGTTCAGGTGAGGGAATGGTACTTCACACATCTCTCAATACATATTGCTTTTTCTTTCTCTGTTTTTTTTTTTCTTTTTCCTATCAGACTCCCATAAATACAAAGCCTCTAATTAATTCAGTCAAGATTTGGCCTAGATTTAGTATAATTATTTGTCCTGCTAAGCATATTACTGTTCCATGTAATTTGCATTATGCTTCGTTTTGCATATTTTGGAGAGTTGATTGCTGAATTATGAGTGACAACTCTAATTGCAGTCCCCAAGAAAATCAAGAGCCTTCCAGTAGGGATCTGGCTGGAACCAGAAACACTGCTGTCCAAATATGTAAGAGACTAGTTTTTCTCAGATTATTCACACACCAAAGACCAAATTTTTAAAGACATACAGTTTTCTCTTCTAGTGCATGTTATCAATAATAAATATTTTTTAAAAGCATTTAAGCACACTTTAATGACACCCTGAGATTATTTACAAAGTGATGTTCCTTTCCTCAGGTTTTTATAGGGAGTAGTTAGTGTTTGCCTTTTTAACATCTGAAAATATTTTGGTCAAAATACTGAGTCAATTTTCCACATAGTATCACAGAGTTGCACATGATCATAGACATTGCCCAATTACACTAAGAAACAAACCCATCACTTTTCATGCCAGGAAATATAAAGTGCAGATAAGTAACCAGCCTTTTTCTCTTTAACATTTACATTTTTTCTGCTGAGTAAATGCTGAGAGTCACTTTGCACCCTCCATGTTTTCTGAAATATATTTGCCCAGTGGTATAACCTCTTAAATAAAAAGGTTCAGATGCTTACTTAGATGGTAGCCAGTAGTAAAATTTGCAAGAAATCCCTTCCTTGTAGTAGACTTGTCCGTCCGGAGGATCACTGTCATCTGGTTTGTTGTAGAGAAGACATCTGGCAGTGGGCCTTTCTCTGTGTAGAGGGCTGTTGACCATGAAAACATGAGTGCATTCTGTTCATATGTATTTCAAAAGGTTTTGGGTTCAAAAGCAAGTCCTGCAATTGCAGGGGTGTAGCTGCTCCCCCTAACCTGACTGCTGCCAGACTGCCATGGTCAGACCCCAACACCAGATTTGGCTTATCAGCATAGAACAATGAGAGCTCAGCTAAGAGATTATCCATCTGTTTGTCCACACATGTAAACAGCCTGATTTACTGAGAAGTTCATTTCGCATGGATTGCACAGAGAGTTGTGCAAACATTTTGGAAACCTGATGCCACATAAAATATGCTTTCTCAGTTTTTCCTCTGAATTTCTGAGGCCTTAAAAATGCAAATGGAATGAGAGGAATTTAATTTCCTTGATATTTTTATATCCAACAGTTTGCTCCAGCTGTCTGATTGCATTCATTTTAGTACCCCCTGCTGCTACTTGCCCAAAAGTAAGGAATCTGGTCCTCTGCCATCTCTGACTTCAACCACATCATGAATACTTTCCAGATCAAAAACCTCAAAATGAAGTTGGATGTTTTTTCCATTTTCAGCATTCAAGTACCACACACCTGGAAAACAGCAACACACACACACACACACAAATTACATTTTCAGTAGTTACGTTTACTGTGCCATTTTCATGTTGAAGTCTTTTGAGGGAGAAAAAAAAATTCTCCTAAATTGTTGATAATCACCCAAGAAATTAAAAAGTTTAAATCTTGTATTTAAAAGATGTCAAGATCCAAAATTCTATAGTTTCTCATCCTTAAAACATTTTTGAAAACTAATTTTAGGGTTCTACGACATATACACGTGTTTTTAATCATTCATGTCAGCTGTGAGTTTTGCCAAAGTAGTAAAGCTCATTCTTTTCTGACTGTGACAATCTGAGGAATATTCATGTCACTTAAGTCTCATTTGATAGTAAGATAATTTTTATAATCAGTCACAGAAGCCTGTCTTTCAAGCTAAAATAGCTCTTTGCTTCTGTTTAGCCTATACTTTCTCATATTTAATCTAAGTGTGGATACTATGGAAATCTTGTAAAGACAGTAAAAAAATATATATTTTTCATGGAGTGAAAAGTATTTTCTCACTAGCAAGAATCTCATTTGGGAGCTCGTGGAATGAATCCTGGAAATGTGAGCCATATCCCAAGCGGAACAGAAACATAAAATGACAACTCTTATGATTACATCCCAGCATAATTCCCCAGGATTGAAGGAATAAATAATTAAAATTTCATTAAGAGGCAATGATAAAGCTCTCTTCTTTGCTTTATCCATCAACAAGACACAGTGGACCACCTTGAAACCTTCACTTTTGCTGGCTCTCGTTTAATCTAAATGAAGTAATGTCAGTAGCATAACAATGTCTTCTCACTAGTATGTTAAGAAATATTCAATAAAGAGAGGATTCTTTACGAAATTCATGCACATATTCTTTGCCGCTAGAAAACTTGAGCTATTTAACAGCAGAAGTGATGATATTAACCTGGCAAATACACCAGGTTATGGTAAAATTGGGGCTTTCATCGCCTCACGTGCTGCTGCATCGACATAAAGACATTTGACATAATAGGCAGGATGGAATTGGCCTGTCTGGATCCATTCCGTTGGATTCTGGTTGCCTTCATCTCTTTTTAATCAGCTGGCATGTGTTTCCTTAGCTTCCTCTCAGTACCATATAGAATGCAATTAAAAGATCCCACTTTATATATATACCTTGGATCTTTTTTTTTTGTTTTGTTGGACAGCATCTGAGTGGGAGAGCAGATTTAGTATCTCTATTTTCATATGGTTAAATTTCTCCTGACGATTTGGGAAAGAATGACTTACATGAAGCTAAGTTTGGGTAATTGTTTGGAAAGTTTGCAGAGCTGAATGTATTGTTTGGCTCCCAGAGTTCGAACGGCCCTCCACAGTCAGCTGAAAAAGAAAACATTTCAAGAACACAATTAACCTGTTGTCTTCATTTTTAATTCATAATTATTGGTCTGCATGCGGTACCCATGACAGAAGTGTGAAGACAAGAATGTGATACAGTCATCTGTCTCATTTACTAGCACAGTAGTAAAAAAGCTAGGAAATGTCAAGGATAAGAGAGGCCCCCAAATATAACCAATTCATACACTCTGCTTGTATTACCTTTCTTGTTGTCTGATCAATCTTAGAATCACATTAAGGCTGAAAAGACCTCTGAGATCATTGAGTCCAGCTTTTGACTGATCAGCAGGACCTTGGCAACCTTGTCAACTAGACCCTACACTGAGTGCCACGTCCAGCTGTTTCCTGAACACCTCCAGGGACAGTGACTCCACCACCTCCCTGGGCATCCCCTTCCAGTGCCTGATCACCCTTTCCATGAAGAAATTATTCTTGCAGCATCAGCAGAGATCCTCAAATCTAAAGCTGTTTTTGTCATCTAGCAAGTAAACTTTCAGCAGAAATCCCTTATACCGTTACTTTGTTTTCTTCAGGACCTCAAAACCTTTTACAGTTAAACCTTGTCAGTGGTTAAAACAGTGATTTGCTTTTTCCTGAAAACAACAGTTCTCGTAGGAAATACCTTTGTCATAAAGATGTATATGTACTTACAGGTAAAAATGAATAAAATTTCTATAAAAGCAAATATTTTAGATATGTGTAAACACATATACATGCACTCACAACATGAACACAGGTATCTGTACTTGATATATTCAATATTCTGTGTCAATACATAATTTTGATGGTGGTTTACACCCCAAATAGGTCAGCTTCATGCTCGAAAACTTTACTTAATTTTGAGAAATATTATTTATTTTCCTTTTAGCTATCAGAATGACTGAATGAACCATGAGAATGAACTTTGGTGTTTTCCTACTTTTGTTGCTCACAATTACTTCACTCAAAAATAAAGAACAGTGCTCCTCCACTTGCTTCAGGAAATAGTAGTTAAGGCAAAACAGCTTTACTTTCTTTATTTTGGTATTTTTTGATGGTTTATTCCTTGATTTTTTTTTTTTAACTCTAAGACTTTAATTAAATTTTAATGCTCTCTTCACCACCCCTTATAGCTCAAATTTGCATGCCATGATGTCTGAAAGCATCTCACACTCTGGTCCCCTTGTTTGGGGACTGCATAATCTACAAATCCTACCTAGTCTGACAATTGAATCCCACTGGGAGAAAGCTCAAAAAAAAAAAAAATAACTGAAAAAACCCAAAGCCCCCCAAACCAAGAAAACACTTGAACTTCCTCACAACAGCTATTTTCTAGAACTTTTTATTTCACTGAATCACTCCTGGCAAGAAAAGCTGAGCTCTCAGAAAGGAAAAGGAACTGTTAACAATCTCTTCCGGACTAATAAGTATATTGTGTTTCAGCCATATGGCTCACAAGGAGGATTATTTTCTATAAATACCATGAACAACAGATAAAGATTATATTGGTTTTTTTAAATGGATTATTACTGCATGTAAAATCTGATCTGGTGTTGACTATATGTAAGGCACATTAGTAGTGCTCTTGTTCTAGTATGGAAAAATGAGAGAAGAAATTGAATTTACTCATGTCTTGAAATAATGTTTTAAAAATTTCCAGTGATCTTTAAGCACTGATTCATACAGAGTTATTCATACAGTTGTTACTCATTAGAGAACCAAACAGTAATCACTACCAACGATTTTGGTTGAGCAAAACAGATGATTTTCTCGACAGTTTAGAAATTATATATGACCTGTGCTTTGACCAAAACTCCAGTTTATATTGACATACATATCTTAAGTGTGGCATGTACACTGTCTTTTCCACACCATTGTTTGTGTTAAAAGACAGATTATAAATTAACACAGAGATGAAAGCAATCTTTGTGTTAGATGAAAGTGTAAGGTGACAGCCTTGTGCAAAAGACAAAAGCGAATATGGTTTTCCCATGCCACCATCAAAAATATCCTTTTTTACATTTCAAGGAGCTTTTGTGGCACTGTGAATGATGCCAATGACTTGTACCGAAGCTCGAGTTCTAGTAAAAGAAGTTGACTCAGCTCGGATTCTTTTATGTCTTGTTTATGGATGTGACATTTGTAGTGAAATCATCAGTGTTAGTAAGCTTGTACACATTCATCAAAGTAATTTCATCCTTCCTTGAAGATGATTGATAACATTCACTTTCTTTTCATCAGGTTACAGGTAACATGTAGTAGCATGTCCCAACCAAATTATGAAAACAAGTTGTTTTTTTTTTCTCAGCAACAGCTTAGACTGTCCTTTTGTATCATGGATCTCTTTAATCTCTTTCATAATGAGTTATAAGCCATATTGCTATGTCCCTTTTTTGAATGCTAAAATTTTATGACCATGCGTTGGGTGGAGGTCTACAGTTTGATATTCCTTTGGTGTTTTTCAGAACCACTCAGCTGCTATTTACCACAGGGTTATTCTACCGCTGATCATTATACTGGTTCTAACGTGTGAGGTGTTCAGCCACAGCACCTGAAGGTTAGCAGGAGGGGGCAGACATCAGCATCTCTCTACAAAATTATTTTAAAAAAAGCTGCTATTGAATTCAAAAACTCATTTTGAGAAACTATGACTGAAATTACTACTGTTTATAAAATTTAATTTTGCTGACAGACACACTTTGTTGAACTTTACCTCCCTGTGTCTCGTGATGGAGCTCTAAAACTACATTTTTCTCTTACATTTAGAAGGTTTTTTCTTACCTGTCTTGATGCAGTAGATTTGGAAGTGACAGATTTGAAAGAATAATAATATTAGTATACAGTGTTTTGACATGAATACAATGCAAACAGTCTAACTACAATTTTAATTTTAGATCATTTTTATTTACTATATGTTGTCAAGAGAGAAACCAGCTGTGCTTTGAAAGGCTCGGTAAATCTAATATGAGGAAGTCCTGGAACATGTTCAGTGTTTGTTTTAATGATTTAAAGCCATGTGAATAGGCCATGAATAGGCCTTTTCTAGATTTTTTTTTTCCAAAATTTCATCAACTTTCAGAATAAATTACAAAACAAGCCCCATCAGATATTTTAATGATTTTTCACAAGCTCTATTTATATTTGTATTGGTTTTTGCTTTGAATGTGCTTGGACTTGATTAACATCATATACAATCTTTCTTCTCTCTTTCGTATAAGTTATCCAGATTTATAAGGGTGGTTACAGGTATTTTTATATTTTATATATCTGTTTTTTGCTGTGAGATTTTCCTGCTTAGCTCTGTGGATCTGGAATGTTTTGAGGAAGCTGAAATCTCTGTGGTTTCCCCTAAAATACACTGCAGCTGGAAGAATCTGGATCAAGCTGTACAGCCTGTCTGGAGAGGCATGGAACTCGATCTTAGTGTGTTATCCTGAAGATAAATTTATAATGCAGACGAGAGGTTTTCATAAAACTGACACTGAAAATTCTGACCCACTCAAACACAAATACAGCAATAGGAAACCAGCAGTGGTTTAGTGTTTACTTACTGGGAACTAAAGGGGTGGTAGGAACAGTTGGCCTCACAGTTGGCTCCACATAATTGTCTTCATTACACTTTCCCTTCGTCAGGCCAATGTCATCCACGGCAATATCACTGGCACCACGCCTTTTAAAGGCATCAAAAATAACCTGAATTCAGGAAAAAAAATATAGTTTAATGAACCATTTTCAGCTTCATAGACTGTACCATTCTGCCTTTTCTTGAATGTTCTTATTTCCACTGTAATCTACACTGGTGCTACACTCAGGGGATGAGACAGAATTCATCCCAGAACAAAACAGCACTATACAAACATATGGATCATTCTAAGGAATGCAGTAACTTCTTCATTTAAGTGATAAACATGATTTAAAAATATCCAATACCTTTATACTTGTAATTTTATAAACAATTCTACATTGCTCATCATCCCAAACTTCTCCTGAACTAATGGCTCAAAAAAATAAAGTTAATCTCATTTGTTCTTCACTGTTCTGTAATATCCACATATATAAAGTAATCTTGTAAACAAGGAATTAGTGCTGGTGAAATACAGTTAGGTATAACAATCTTCTTGAGATCATTTGGGGTTACATATTTCCTGGAAGTCTGATGCAGCTAGGTCACAGATGCATTTATTTCCTCAGATGCTAAATGTGTCTTTCTAGCAGTGCTTACCAGAAATCAATCAAAACTACTGTAGCAGGGCAAACCATCCCAAATAGCTAGGAAAAGAAATTGTTTTCAAAAGAGAGGTGCTGAAATAATTATCTGGAATAAATATCCTCCTTTTGTTTACAGATAAGTCAGTTGTTAATCATGTAGTGTCAAAACCAGTTCCATCTGCAAGATAGTTTCAGTGGATTAATCTGTAACTAATTAATGAAAAAAACACCGGTTCACAGTCTGAAGCAATTTAAATTTAAATCTTCTCATGGCTAAGTGCTTCACATCACTGTCACTACTGAGATTTTATATTCCACAGCAGATTTTGATAGGATTTGAACACTCTTCTTTTGTGGAAAGCTCTCATGATAACATTCATTGTTCCTTGACAATGATCAGATTTTTTGTTTTCTGAAATATTAATACTTTAAATTCCAGAGTAGGAAAAGGGGCTGTGAGAATTCAAATGGGAATACCAACCTTCTGCATGCTAATATTTATTTGATGGCATGAATTGTCAAATGATACTCAGAATTATCTTTGGAACACTGGAATTTTGGGTTGATTTCACGGAAAACTCTGCCATCAGTTTAGCTAAAATAAATGAGAAAAGAAAAAAAAGCAGATTAACAAACCTTAAAATCAGATGTTTCATTTAAAGTTACTTGTCCATAATTCCAGTTGTTTCCATAGTTTCCTTCTTTCTCAAAAACGATCTTTTCCTGACCACGCTCATCACTTATACTAATGCTTAAACGGTAAACATTTGCTGCATACATGAAATACCTGAGGGGGAAAAGCATTTTGGTATCATTAGAACAAAGTCAAAAAATATCACTCTTTTTATTTTATAATGTTTTATGAAATTAGGATTAGTTTGAAGCAAGCGTGAAAATAATACTAATTGCATGTTTTAATTACACCTGGAATTGTAGAGGTCTAGTTAAGCTTTATGACAAAGCGCATTTCAGGGATTCTTTATACCATTTTAGCATAGAAATGAATATTGGATACAGGGTGAAAAAGAAAATACATTATAGCTAACGGCAGAAGTCAAAGCTAGGAAGGAGTTGAACTTCAGGCCTGGAGCTGAGACTGATTGTGGAAATCCAAACAGAACCTGGCTGGCATTGCTGGCACGTTGAGTTGGATCAATATTTTATATGAAAGCAAGCTCTTTGGGTACATTGTTCAACAAAATACAGGTTTTGGAATTATGTAACCATACCAAAAGCTTAGACAATAGGTATCTGAAGGGACCAAAGGCAAACTCAGGATCCGGACTCGCTCTTCTATGAATCCAAGTCCGATGGGTGTTGAAATATAAAATCCTGCAAGACAATGATCGCACTTTAGCCAGGACAGAAGAACTTCCTTTTTACTTTTTTTGCTTATTGAATTAGAGTTTTTACATTTAAAATAACATCAAGCACAGATAGTGTTGCATGATTTGGAAGATTCCCGACAGAGCACATGTGAGTAATTATCCCAAGATATATTCATCAATCAATGATATATTGAATTGAGATTTGAAGTTTCTTGGATACTCCTCAGAACTAGATAATCAATGGGAAACTAGTCCTTTTCAAGGCAGTAGGAGTCCTGCCTTATATTCAGTGAAGGCAGAGATTCTCCTGGGCTTATAAGAATGTCTTCCCGTTTGATATTGCTTGCCATTTTGCAGAAGAATTTCCCAACATTTTCACAATTTGAATCCACATGACAATGGCAGATATGGATTGTGTGTTGAGAGGGTGACAGAATGACTATGTGAATATTTTATAGCCAGGTGAGGCATTATAACCAAACAAAAAAACCCTTTACTTTTGAAATTGAGTTTGTAGCTTTTTCTGAGACAATTTGTTGCAGCAGAGAATTTGGACCTCTTGTTGCCATATGAGGCCAGGCCACAGAAGCATTGGGATTTTTCATAAGAAATGCAAATTTAGACAGCTTTAGAATTAAATTCTTGCTTTGTTCAAATCTTGGGTGTAATCTCATATTTTCTTCTCTCTATCTAATACATATTTGTATACAAATATTATGTTAATAACATTTTAAAATTAGTAGAATTATATGAATCAAATTTTATACATTGTATTCTGTTATTTATACTTCCAGATTATCTTGTTTTTTCATGTGGGAAGCTAAAATCCCTGAAAATTAATCCCAAATCTGAACCAGGCCTTTAAGTTCCTCTGTTGACTTAGAGAGCATGCACTAAAACACACATGGTGTCTAATTTAAAGGATAAAGTTATTCATATAGTTAAAGGGATAGTTCTCTGTCTTTGTTTCATCAATTCTCTGAGCATTCAGATTCAATTTTTGAATGTGTATTAATGTATTTAATTTTCAAGAGCAGAGAAAACAAGAAAAAGAGTTTCACTGAATGTAATAGCTTGTTATTAATAATGCAATTTACTCAAAATAGAGGTAATAGAATTTTAAATGTACAACACAATGGGAACATTACACATAGGAACATTACTTATGGCAGCTTAGACTTGGCACAAGAAAACAAAGAGCACCAAAAACAGATAAACATTTTGAGAGAGAGAAATCATAAGTGTTTTATTAAACAAATTTTACATTCTTTCATCTGATTTGCATTCTAGGAGCCAAGTTGGAAGACAGAACAGTGTTATCAAGATTGTTTAGAAAATGTGCATTTACTCAAAGAGAGATGAATAATTTCTATCTGATAAAGTGCAGAATACTATTTTTCTTTTCCCAGGATTATTTCAGAATAATTTGCAACCTTTCCACTTATTTGTCACTGAATAAGTTTTATGTAAGTCTTGCATAGAATACATATAACCATTGCAAAGTCCAATTTATATTTTATCTGGTTTTAGCTGGACTGACAAATCATCTGAGAAAGTGATTTGGATTTATTGATGAAGGAGAAAAAAAATTATGGAGTCTAATTCTGGTATAAGGATTCATGATACACTCAAAATCTGCTTCCAATCAGTATTGTCTCTTTAAATAAATTCCAGTTTTCATATGACCATTCTTCCAATTAAGGTATTTAACTGTAACAGGTTCTGGAGTGTTCGTGTGTTTGGCACAGTTGGTGTGTTTGCTGTGCAGTAACTGGGAACACAGATGCCCCCTATAAACTGCAGGTCAACTTTATTTAGGTCAAAATTATTTTGTGACAACCACGAGGAAGTCAGAAGTAGAGAGCGATGAAACAGAAGTGTTTTGCCTAATAATGCAATTTTTTTCCCTCGAGTTAAACATACAGTTTTTTGACCTGTAAGATTTTTGACCAATAAAAATTCCTTTCTCAGATAAGGCATTTTGGTGTAATAATAGCTTTGAAATTTTTGATATCCCACACTTAAATAATTTTACTTATTATTTTATTTTTTTCTATTAGTTTTGGATATTTCCACAAGATGGCAATCAGTAGTGTAAAATATTTTGTCTGGTAGCCCTGACATTATTATGGCAGAATAATATGATATCCTAGTAATACCACTATGAAGAATCACAATGCAGTGATATAAGCTAAATCAAGTTTTTCCTTTAATCTTCAAGCTACTTTTTTGATCTTACCTGACAAATTGCCAAATGTGTGATCAAATTCAGGACCACTCATTAAGGGAAAGGTAGGACCCTGAACTCTGTCCCAGTCTGAATCATCCTCTAAATCTTGTATCCAGAAACAAAAGCCATCTTCAAAAGTGCAATTGATTTTCTCATAATCTGTGAATAAGAACTTTGAGTAAATAAAAGATGACAGAGATGGTAAGCTTTTTTCTCAGAATTACACAGGAAGGAGTAATGAACAATGTAAATTTTTAAGTATCTTTGTAAACCAGCCACAGTGACTTAATTTCCCCTTTATGCAATGCAACAAAATTACTCAAATAAATGTGTTATTTGTACTTGTTAATAGAAGATTGTTTTTGAAGGGTAGCCCTACAGACTTCTGCACTCATTCACCAACCATCATTTCTGATCCTTCTTTTTCCTCTTTTCTTTGCCAAGGCCTGGATTGCTCCAGCAGAAAGGGCTCACCATTAGAGCAGAGTGCTGTGCTCCGTGCCCCTGGGATGCCCTTTTCATTCTTTCTTTGCTCACATGGCTTTGCTGCAGCATCCTCATCCCTTTTGTTCTCATGATATTTCAGTGTCTGTTCATGGTGCCTTGAAATGCAGGTTGGGCCAGTCTTCCACATGACAAGAACTTGCTGGATGGTTCCTGCAGCACATCCCATCCCAGCCACATTCCCTGCTCCCCTCCTGTTCCAAATTTAGCAGCTAAAGAAGCCTTCATTTATCCAGCTACCAAAGCATGAGTCATATTGCTGCATTTTGTTGTCACTGTAGATTTACCTCATCCAGACTTCCTAAGGCCTGTTTACTGAAGCAGGTACTTTCCTGAATGTTATTTCCAAGTGTTGGTCTGAATTTTTTTTAATAAAGATATTGTGGTGAATGATTTCATAGTATTGATTAGTGAACAAACTGGCTGAGAGGAATCTGATGGAGGTGCAGACAGTTTTATTTACACAGACGAGGTTTGTCAGACATCACCCTGCTGCTAGATACAGGCCTGTAAACCTGTGAATGGCATTACAGAAATAATTTATTTGATCTTTAAAATAGTATGAAATTTTTCAAAGTGGATCTAGTTGCTGGACTGAGGCCACAAAATGCTCCCTTTCCACCTTCATTTTCTCAAACTGAAAAGGTAGATTCACCAAAATTTTGGGATAAAAGAGAAACAAAAAACAGAGAACACTTACTGTTTAGTTCACTTGCATTAAATGCAGTGTATGTTGCATTAAAGCCATTATAATTCTCTGAATAATCAGACATAAACTGTGCTGTAGCCTCATGAGAAAAAATGTAAATTGTTTCAAAATTGGTCCCTGACAGAGAAGCTGAAAACAAATAAAAAAAAACATACAGTCAGAGAGAAAATAATCACATGCATACTAAAATTTCCATTGTTGTCACAAAAACACAGTGGATTAGTTTACTGAGTCTTAAGGAATGGTTTTCCTGTAGTACTGTGATTCTGCTACAATGGCTTCAAACCCTTGAAGCATTTAGCTGTTTAGCTGACATATAAATATTCTGCATATTCCATCTCTCATTCCACCAAAATGGATATCAGCTAGTCTTTTACCATTTCTCAAACCAATTCTCTACCTATTTCCAAAAATAAGGATAAATAATAATATATCGTTCTCACTTATCTGCCTATAGTTTATCTCCAGAATGTGTTTTGCACCTCTGATGGAATTCAGCCATATAAACTGAGTCTTGTGAAAAACGAATACAATCCCAGTTTTCAGAGCAGAATATAGAGACAGAGATAAGGTATGATCACTATTTCAAGATCTGAGGAAAGAAATGCCATACTTGTAAAGATTTTCAGGAAGTTTTGTGGCACTTCTCTCACCAGTTCAGTTTAGATGGTTTCATTTTATGTTACTGTGTGTGATATTACAGAAACTCCTGACAATATATTTCCAATGGAACATGGACCCCACGAGACCATGAGGCTGATGAAGCTGTCAAGAACTTTCAAATAAGGTCTTGAAAAACAAGTAGATATTTCATAATGTATAATGTGGTCAAATTAAAGGGCAGAGAGGTATATTGAGATTAATTGTCTAACAGGGTGGCTTTACACAGTTCCAGTCTTCCTCTTAAACATACATGTGCAACTTTTGATACCTCAAAATGCTTATTTTAGCACTTAGATTTTATTAATGGAAAAGTATTATTAGCTGAAAAATAAACTTACCTCTTAAAACCTTGTTTTGTCCTAATCCTTCAAAAATACTCAATATGTCTGCGTATGGTTGCGTTTCAAAAGAAGTGAAGTTCAGTTTAATGGACAACCCTTGAGGCACTCTAAGGCAACAAGAGAAACATAAACTCAAAACTGAAATCATTGAGTGCTTGAATGATAAGTTCAGAAGCAACATGAAATTATATTAATCAAGATTATTAATCAAGGTGGTTTATTTTTCTAACTTTTGGCTTGTGAAATTCCAAAGGAATTTGGCATAAACCTTTTGTAACAGTGTGCATACACCCTTAAGCACTGGAGTTAAGTATGTTCTAGAAACTGAATGTTCTGAACTCTGGAATGTGATAATCAGCTCTAGAAACAGTTTTTTGGATGGTTTGGGCTGGGTTTTGTTGTCTTCTGGATCTTATCGAATTGCAATTGTTTTTTCATACATGTTACTCTTAGATATCTCACTGCCCAGGTAGACTTCCCAAAGCCAGAGGAATACAATCAAGATATCAATATGAACAGCAAGATATCAAAATCAAAATCAAAAACACTGTCTTTTATGACAAAACCAGGATTTTCATGCAGATTTGATGATCTCAAACCCACTCTTTGGAAACTGTTATAAATTCAAACTATCACACACAAAGTTTAATGACAGAAGTCACTTGAAGTAAAGTGTAAAAATTCTTGGCCTTATTTTGCCACAGTTATGCTCTATGAGTAATCTATATTTATTTTGTTCTTCCATTTCCTTTCCACTACACACATATGGTAGTTCAAATTCTAAAACACTACTACCACCACTATCAGCTTAGCTACCACTCAGTGGGTTTTTTTCAGAATTAAGAGGCTCAGTAAAAATAGGCTTTCCACAACAATCTGCTGGTGCTTATCAGTAATGATTAGTAGAGAAGTGAGAAGTAAATACTGAGATATTTTGCCTTTTAAACTTTTTTTGTTGTTATTTTATATTTCTCCAACGGGAAGAAGTAGCTTTTGTTAGAGAAGAGTAAAACATGCAGTTGAAAGGTTCAAGAAGCTAAACTTTCAGGGAAATATTGAGCATATTGCTCTTTTAGAAGGAGAGGAGATTGGATCTTCATTTGGAGTTAAATGGCATGAAAATGTGAAAGCTCTTCCTAAAGGTAATGGAGAAATATTTCTAGACAAAAGTAGGAACAAGAAAAATCCAATCTCAGATGTATTATAGGTTGCCTTTTAACATATTTTTATAGGGATAATAAAAACCGTAGGTTACTGGAAAACCCAAAAGGCCCCCTTATGGAATCAACTCTGTTTGAAAGAAAGACAAAATTTGAATGTCACTTCGAATTTTTTAGGCCTTTACTCTCAGTGTTGCCAGATTTTTTTAAAGCAGGTAAGTGGAAAATAAATTGTGATGGTTGTTTTTTGTCATTTTTTTCAATCTGTAATTACAGATATCTGCCGTATTATTTGCAATTGTTCATGATTCTTTCAAAAAAAGAAGTTTTTATTAGCTACATACATATAGATATCTACCTAATACAATGCTTCTTGCAGCTATAACAGCACTTGGTGCAGCATTGACAGGTTAGAAGGAAGGAGGGCACTTGGGCCATGTTTATTTACTGTGCTCAAATTCTGCACTGCCATGAAATGAGGAACAAGGCTGGCATATTCTGAAGGAAAAAAAAAATAAATCTTGTTCTTTTCCTGGGACACACCTGCATTTTAAAGCCAGGTGTTGCCAGTAATTGCTGGTGAAGAGTACCACTGAAGATGAGAAGGAAAAATGTACTAAACAGAAGGAAAAGTAGGATTTCAAGGTGAAGATGAAAGTTCTGAACAAAATCAAAGCCTATAATTTTCAAAGGAGCCTTTGGAATGAGAAGCCCAAACCTTTTCCAATTTTAAAGGCAATTTCTTAATCTCCTTTGAAATCTTCTGCCAAATTAATACTTCTCAGAATCAAAGAACAGCTGTTATTACAAAACCATAATAAGAATTACTGCCTTTCAAAGCAGTAATTCTTAATTGGCAGTCATAGGAGGGATTTTTAGGACTGTCTAATTTGTGATCATCTAATCTTTTTAGATATGCACTTTTGGATGAGATCTATCATATAGTGTGGCTATCTTTTTTCTCCCTGGCCTAAGAACTAGACCTAGAGAGTCAAAAGCAAGCAGTTGTCCCTGTCTATAGATATATATCCTTGGTTAAAAAAAAAAAAATAGACTTATTGTGTCTAAGGCTTAAAAGGCATTTGGTGCTATTATGTAAAATGCTAACGATACAATTCTAAAACATATTTCTAAATTACATAGGTACACAGATACTCTGAACTCACAGATTAAACCTTTACACCTAAGTGACAAGGGAATTCTTGAAAATTCTTTCCCTTAAGTTAAGAGTTACCTCATATAAAGCCATTACCTGAAGACTACTATTTAATATAATCATTTGAAAACAAAAAAATCTTACAATTATTTTAAGTTATGTGATTTATTTTGAATTTACATTTATGTTCCTCTGGGTCTATATAGCATACAAGATTCCTCAAAACTGTAGCTAAGAACCTTCGTAAGTGGGAAAATTACTGATATATTTATGGAGCTTATGCATGAAGATTTTAAAAGAAAAGTTGCATAAACACGAAGAAGAAAATAGTATTACATATTCTCTGTCCTGGGGTATTTGGAAATAAAAGCAAATGACATAAGACTATCGCGCAGGAAACAAGATCACCTCATGACCAAAAAAATGTTAGGTTAGTCAAAAAAACTATTGGAAAATGGCTTACACTATTATCCATTGGCAAACAATGTCTTCATTATATGGCTCTGGATAATTCATTGAGTGAAAAAACCCAGAGGAACCAGTCAACATGAATTTTCCATCACAAATGGCAGCTGTAAAGATATAATGAAGAACATTTGTCAGAGTGACATTTGAAAAACAGAATGGGAGCCAAAATGTTGATGACCCTGGATATTGGTTTACATGGATTACCTTGGAACTGCTTTGTAAGCAACAATAGGAAGACAAAGTAAAATACACTATCAGCTTTTTCCCATTTCTAATTCTCTTCACTGTTTGATCTCAAAGTACTATATGAGAAGAAAAGCAGTACAGAAAATTAACTTTTAAATTAGGCACAGTCCAACTAATTCAAACTAATCTAATCCAATCCAAATAATTCAAAACCAGCTACGGTATTTGTCTAATTCAATTCTTACTTTCATTTTACTCTTACTTTTATAAGGAAACAGGATCTTGTCTTACCAGTTCTTATCTACAACCACTTTAAATCAGAAAACTGTGTTTCTACTACCAGGGACTATTTGATATCATGTGAATAAAAGCAAAAGGGGATATGGTTTACTATGGTTATCTCTACTTTTATGAGCTTCCTAGCTCCTCGCCTTATATATTACTGAGTACTCAAAGAGATAAGTGGATCTCCCAAGTTTCCTGCCAGCTATTGAATTCATTCTGCTGAGGCAAATGTCATTTATCATCATCTATTTTTTCGAAAGGCTTTTATTAGTTTTGTTTCCTTGGTGTTAGTACTCCATTCTATGAAAGTTCTTCACTTAAAAAAAAAAAAGCAGGAGGAAAAAGGAAAAAGGAATTTTAACCCTCAGCAAGATTGGAAATGATAATTCATGTAGAGTTTTTTTTTTGTTTCAGCAGACACTGAGGAGCTGCTCAAGGTTTTGCAGCATCTCTTGAAAATTATGTTAGGAATCTGTCTAGTGATGTTTTCTCTTCAGTTGTTCAAAAGTATAATCAAGCTTTCACATAAGGATAAAATCAGTACCACACATGATTATCTGGAGAGGTAAGGACAAGTTCATCAGTTTGAAGCAGATGATCAGAAATTATACAAAGCTTTTAATTAATTTCAGAAATTAAATCATACCTAAAATGATGGTCCAAATTACAAATAACCAATCATACTGAAAACTAAATGGGAATTTTATTGAGCATAGTCCTCCTCTGGGAAACGATATATAAAAGAATAAATTGTGACTCCTTACATATTCATTTTATAAGTGTAAAATTCTTTCTGCCTATCACTGTAGCAAACACAAAATAAAAATCAAGCTTTGTTTCAGACAGCTGTACACCGTAAATAAAGACTGTGCAGAATGAACTTTGCCAACATGCCTAATGTATGAGCGCAAATAGAAACATATTCCCTTTTGCAATCTTTGAGACGAAAACAGAACACATAAGATTTTAAATACACAGAGAGAAAAGGTCCATGAATGATAGTTATTATTCTATGTTAGCATTAGAGCTGGGTATTGGTACAGAAGTACTTTTTATCTCCACTTTAATTCACATATTTCCTGTCCTTGCCAATGAGAAAAAAAAACCAAAAAAACCCAAAACGTCAAAAAAACAGTGTGAGAAGAAGGAAAGTGCCCAGCTTGTTATCAATGAAGATTATGAAAAAGTGATACTATTAACAAGTAAGACATAATCTGATCTAAAAGGAACCTTATAGTATGGACAATAATAAAAATAATAAGCATACTGACCTAATAAAATCAATGACAAGTGTTTGCTCATTCATTTTTGCTAGAATCACAGAATGGGTCAGGTTGAAATGGACCACAGTGGGTCCAACCTCTCTGCTCAAGCAGGGTCATCCCAGAGCACAGGGCACAGGATTGTGTCCAGATGGTTCTGGAATGTCTCCAGTGAGGGAGACTCCACACCCTCTCTGGGTGATCTGTTCCATTGCTCTGTCACTGCACAGTGAAGAAGTTCTTCCTCATGTTCAGGTGGAACTTCCTGTGCATCAATTCCTGCCTGTTGCCCCTTGTCCCACTGCTGGGCACCACCGAGCAGAGCCTGGTCCATGCTCTGACCCCTCCCTGCAGGCACTGACAGACACTGAGGAGGTCTCCTCTCAGTCATCTCTTCTCGAGGCTGAACAGCCCCAGCTCCCTCAGCCTTTCCTCATAAGAGAGTTGCTCCAGCCCCCTATTATTATGACTGTTCTTCTCTTCTTATTCTACTTTATTTGTTCCTTATCTCTTAAGAGACAGTGAGTAAATTCAAACAGGACATCAAGACTCTGGAAAAGGTCCTTAGGTGGGTCATACACAGAGTAGCAATAGTCAAGGCTTCATGTGTTAGGAATGAGCAGGAAGAGAGCAGGGACTGATCCTGTTTCCCTAGAGAACCTCCTGGTACTTCTTCCTTGCAGGGAGAAAGCAGCTGCGGTCAAAGATGGGCAGGGGCATGGAAGTCATTACATTTTTGCCTCTTCCTGGAGTCCAAAGAAAAGCTCCAGTTGTTCTCCTAAGGAGACAGGAGATATCCTTTGTAGGAACCACTTCCACTCTTTCCCCCATATCCATCTTGCTGTCCACTTCTATTTACTGATGTTTCATACATGAGACATTATGAGGGTCTCATCCTTTTAGCCTTGAATTTGAGGGTGAAGCTCCCCAAACTGGTCAAATCAAGCCCAGACATTTCCCTTGACAGGACCTTTCTCTGCCAAAGGCCAGTTCATTACTTTCTGATTAATCTCTCTCAGTGCTCTAGTGATGCTGTGAGGTGAGTAATCACAAAGTGATAGTCTAGACATATAATAACTCCAAAAAGTCTGCAGAAACCCCTCCTGGGATCAGCCTCCAGTCTCCCTTTCTGTACCCCTACGTGCTACATGGCTGCTTTATAGCGATGCCAGTCATTATTAGGAGCTGCTGTTCAGACTTCACATTTCTCTAGAGATCCTTTCACTGAAATTGCTAGCTGTACTTTTGTGAAGCCTTTTGTTTCTGCACTGCATTGCAGAGACAGAAAGAAACATTTCAAGATAATTTTAATCAATAGAGCAAACAAACAAAAAAAAAGGGTGTTCTGTTGCCTGAATCTCTTCTGAGAAGCTGAGATTTTACTGAATTCTCTCTAATGCAGGAAAGAGATGACTAAAAATCACTTTTTAATCCTATATTTTGAAACCATTGACATTATGAAATCAGAAATACTAGAGGGAATAACAATCAAGATGAAAAACAAACCAAGTTTTTAGAGGATAGCAACTCTTTTGTATGCAGGAGCACTTGTATCATGAATTAGGAATTGGTCATAAATCTCATTGTGAAACTCTGAAGAATTTCTGAAATTCTAAACAATTTTAGCTTTCATATGACCATATTAAGTTTCTCTAGGAATTGGACAAAAGTGAAACATTAAAGAGGTGGAAAAATTGGCAGGTATCCCAAAGGTGCATCCAACTTCTTACCCCTCATTCCACTGGTTTATAAAATCTGCTGAAAAAAACTTGAATGCATAAAATTAGAGAAGCTCTGAGGCTTAGGATAGAAAAGACTGAAAATGTAATATAAGAAACATGGATCAACAATTTGTCCTCCAGTCAGAGCCATTCTTCTATAAGTTTACGAGCCAAAACTGCTGTGCTCATGTAACTGACCAAATTGCTTGGAAATACCAGGCACCAGTGCAGATGAACAGGGGCAAATCATCCCGCTCTCTGGACTGTAACTACAGCTGTTTTCTCTATGATGCTGTCTATTTTTACTCATATTAATATTTATTTTACACTTTTATTATTTGTACTTATTTACTTTATTTACTACTTTAATTAAATTTACACGTTCCTGAAATTTTCAGCTCAGTTGTGCTGATACTAAGAATAACATCCTTGGTCGCAAAGGGGAAAACATTCACAAATTATATTTGGTAGAGGTTTGGGGAGATGTTCAAATCACATCCAAAAGCCATGTGCTTAGGAGTCTATGCCTCAGCTGAAAAACTCTACTCAAGCACCATTCATAACTTAAACCACTGTGTGGCCTCCAAGGCAGCTGACTCATGTCTACACAGCTTTGACTTCAAGTATTTGAGCTTATTTTTGTATCTACCAGTATATAGTATCAATTAAATTCTGTCATATATAACAGGAATTAATGTAATATCTCCAATAAAATGTGGATGTAAGTTGTAAATTCAGACCTAGTTGGGACATTGACCTGCTGGAGTGAAGCCAGAGGAGGCCACCAAGTTTGTCAGAGGGATGGAGTTCTTCTGCTATGAGGAAAGGCTGAGAGAATTGGGATTGCTCAAATTGGAGAAAATAAGGCTTTAGGGTGACATAATTGTGTCTTTTCTCTGAAGAGACCCTACAGGAGAGATAGAGAGAGTCTATTTACAAGTGTCTGCAGTGACAGGACAACGGGAAATGGATTCAAACTGACAGAGAATAGGTTTAGATCAGATATTAGGAAAAAACTTCTGGAACAGATTGCTTGGAGACTGTATGGATGTCCCACCCCTAGAAGTGTTCAAGGCCAGATTGAGCAACCTGGTCTAGTGCAAGGTGCAGCTGTACCTGGCAAGGGGTTAGAATGAGATGGTCTTTAAGTTCCCCTCCAACCCAGGACATTCTGTGATTCTATGTTGTAAAGCATAAGTAAGTAAAGTAAAAAAGCATTCATTTTATGAGATGCATAGTATTACTTTATGAATATAAGGGTCTACATTTTTCTCATTTAGCAATACATAAAATAAAACCAAACCAAAACAAAAAAGCAAATACACCCAATAAGATCACTGTCTCAAAAATAAAAGTTACGTTACCTAATGCTTCCCACGAAACTAAGTTCTGGCTGAACCTTAGGAACTTCTGATTTCCTCAACTGTAGAAGGACCAACTCAGAGCCAATAATTATTATGCTCTAGCTAGATGCTGCTGTTATGATAAGTTGACATTTTGATGTGCTTCAGTGGACATACTACTAAAGTATTTTGATGGAAATTTTCCCCAAAATGTTCAACCAAGTCTCCCTTTTGAGCTGACTGCAGTCAGAAAAAGATGTAAGTAATGGACAGGGTATCTTTGATTCTCTTTAGTTTTTTTCTGAAGAAATTACACATGACAGACAGGTTCAGCCTGTCACAAATCTTCAGGATCAAGCTTTCAGGTTCTTTAAAAACATAATTGGTCTTTTACTTGCTTGTTTGTTTTTAGACCCCATCATTTCACATGTTCCTGAAAGCTCGAAGCAGACTGCCCTCACTGTTTTCCTCTTCTCACAGCAGAATGGAAAGAAGCTTTCCAGATTTCTAGCACCAAATGCTACATTAAAAAACAAAAAAACCCAAAAAAAACCAAACAAGCAAACAAAACACTCAGGGAGTTAATTGCTCCCATTTCTCCTAAAACATTTGCAATGTTCTCTGTGAGACAACTTGACAGACTTTTAACTGAGAGCTGAGGCTGTGGAGTGCAAGGCAGGCAGCATTAACCCGCACTCCTCCCCAGCAAAACTGCAGAGCAGTTTGGTAAGGAGCACCGCAGTCAAACTCCTTGGTACAAAAAGTTTTGTGGGAGAACCAGGGAGTCAGGTGGAGTCATAGAGTAGAATCACTTTGGTTAGTGAAGACCTCCAAGGTCATTGAATTCAGCCTTTGCTGGATGACCACCCTGTCAACCAAACCATGTTCAGTCGTTTCTCCAACACCTCCAAGGATGGTGACCCCACCTCCTCCCTGGGCAGCCCATTCCAATGCTGGACAAGCTGTGAAGAAATTCTTCCTGATCTCCAAGCTGAATGTCCACTGGCACATATTGAGGCCATTTCCTTTTGTCTTGTCACCTGGGAGAAGAGCAGGACCTGCACCTGGCTCCACCCTGCTGTCAGGGAGTTGCACAGTGAGAAGTTCCCCCCTGAGCCTCCTTTTCTCCATGCTGAGGCCTCCCAGCTCCTCACATGGCTTGTTCTCCAAATCTATTTCCCTTCTCTGGACCCTCTCCAGTCCCTCAAAGTCCTTCTTGTAGTGAGGGGCCCAGAAATGGGCACAGCACTTGAAGATAAGACAAAGGCAAACACACTGACTGGCACTGCAGTACAAAAACCCTTCATCTTAAACTCCAATTTGAGGAGTTTCAGGTCTGTAGTTTAATAGAATCACAGATGGACTGAAGTTGCATGAGACCTGTGGAGGTCATCTAGTCTGAACATTATTTGATATCACTGATGCAAATCTTCATATTCAATTTCTAGATTATTTTGTAATTTACATAGTATTTATGTCATTAATATTTCTAAAGTAAGTGACAAATTCTATAACTATATTAAAACAGAAAGACTAAAATTTCATTATTTATTAAGCATATCCTTCATTAGTGAGAATTTTACAGAACATTGTTTCCTCTTGCAAGATAAAGACTATAAAAAACACTCTTATTATTCTTAGTAGAATTGATTTGGACTTCACTGTGCAGTTTATTGCCCATAAACTATTTACAAACTACTGACAGTGTTAAGCACGTTTAAAAAGACTGATTTACAGGAGTTTACATTCTTACCACATCTTTTCTCAGACTCATCTGAACCATCTGGGCAGTCCAAGACTCCATCACAGAAGAAATCTTTGCTAATGCAGGTTACACCATCAGCACAGAGTTCAGCAGGTGGCAAACACTCAGCTGGAATAATAAAGATGAGAGCAATAACAGCACAACAGTAATGCAGTCTCACTACAAACGAAAATTGACTTACCTCTGGTTGCTTTACCACAAATCAAATCAACCACTCTATAGTGTTTTACAAAACTGCATTTTTAGAAGCCTGGAATGAAATATCACATACTAAAAAGATAAATTTGGCACAGAATGGAGAGAGTTCTCAGTAGTGAAATATTTTTTGATACCTAGCTTGAAGTAAGGCTAGAAGAAAAATGTCTGTGAATTCCTCTTTATTTCTTTTACACAGATAAACTACTTTATGCAATGTAATCCATGGCCTTTTCTATTTTTTTATGCTCAAATAATGTGAGAAAATGGTACTTTGATTTAAACAACAGTGAAAAATCTCGGGGTTTAGGTAAATACAATTTAATTTGTTTCTTCAACTTTGACACATCACTCTGTTGCACCTCATCATGCTAAGGAATCTGATTTTTTAACCAGCATATCCTAAAAAAGAACCTTTAAGACTAGATTCTGAAACATCAGAATTATCAGAAACCATAGTCTTTTCAGATTTACAAATTAAATGTACAATTTAAGAGCAAATTTCTGCTAGAGGAATACATGGGCAGATCCTTGAAACTGTAGATCTTACTAATAGTCTTTTCCTAGACCATAAATATTCATATGCTGCAAACAAAATCTTTTAGTCTTTAGAGGGTTTTGGTCTTAGACATCTGTAGAATTCAAGTAGGTCCTATTAAAGTGAACAGAAACATGCAGGTAAAATGAGCTTTGGAGAGCTACTAATTTCAAAATTCTTAAAACTGCATTAAATTCTATAGAACTATTCACACAGTTCCTTGTCTCTACTCCAGTGAATCTTTACAGAAAAAAAGGTCAACATTTCTGATGCAAGAACGAAAAATAGTAGTCTGTAAAATTTCATTTTTTCTTTTTTTTTTTTCTTAGAGCTATTAGTTCTGTAATCGGATTAAGTATGACATTGTATTGTGTGTCCCAAAATAACATTGGTGTGGATGTATTGTGTAGCATTTCAAAGTGTTTTACAAAACATTCTCAATGCTGGCACTGCAAATGCTACGAGGCCAAAAGATTTGCCATTTTACATCCAACTGGAAATTAAAATGAACCAAACATACTCCAGTCAAGCGTAGGAGGTGACACAGGGCCAGTGAATGAATTTACACAGATGAGAAGAGATAAAATTGTGCATTCTAGACCCAGAGCAAAAATTCCGACCAATAACCCAGGAAGAGATTTTGCACAAAATCAGGCAGGAAATCATTGTTTACATACAATATGAGCAATTCTCGGTTTATTCAATCAGAAAACTAAACAGCACTGCCACCTCCTGGATTGAAAGCAATCAACTTCCCTTACTAAAACATTCTGACTTTTGAACGGCAAATTGCCCTAAATTGTGCTGTAAGTGCTATATTCAATTAAATAAGGGCAGTAAGCACATTAGATTGCTTGTAGATATCATATATATTTCACCACGTAAAAAGGCTGGAAAATGTTTTCAAAGATTCAAATATCTTCAGCTTTCTGTCCATTGGAAGTCATACTTTGCTATCAGTTTGCTTATTTTATTTCATTTTCCTCATAAAAGTAAAGAAATAATATGACAATAAAAAGGAGCAGCTAGTATTAGTGGCAATGTGTGCATCAACACACATAGCACATGAGGCATTTTTGTAGCATGCGCATTTCATTTTGAAAAGGTTTCCTTGGTGTAAGGTAAACCTGCGTATTCTGAATTTTCAAGAACGGAATACAAGGACTGAATGCTGTGAAGAAAGGCTGTACCTGAGCAGTGCATTTGCAATTTCAGATTGTTCTTTGTAACCTCCCTGCTCCTCCACACACACAGTTACTCACCCACTGCTGTTGAGGACTTGCTTGTGGTGAGTAGTCCTGAACCTGGACAAACACAACCCAAGGTTAGAGCTCTACTCCTTGTTCTGCTCTCTGGGAGCACCTCTGTGGCTGCTTGGGCAGAATTAAGCAGTGGTTAATCTGCTTTTATATCTGCATTATTTGCTCCCCACACTCCAGGTAATTATATGGTAGTGCCAGCTTGGCTGGCTTGGTCCAGAAGCTCAAGTGACACAATAAGCATAAGAAAAAATTATGTGAAACCCAAGTGTTTCAATAACTTGAAAAGGTTTATTTCCTCCTTCCGCCTTCCTCCCACTAAAATAGGAGCAATGCTTTCTTGTCTTCCCCTGTAAAAAGTTCTGACCTGAAGTTGGTGTCAGGGAACTTGTAGTTAAACTTGTGGGATCTGTTGAAACAAGAAAAAAATTATGACAACTTCAACATTAGGTAAATGTACATTTTCTGACAAATAACATTGCTCTACAAATCAGTGAGGATCCTCAAACCTATCTAGTATTTGTCTATTTACATACAGGTGTATATAAATATACCTGTGTTTTCATATTTACACATGAACAAATGCCTAGGTAAATAAGCCAATTTGTATTAGTGATTGTAAACTGCAAAACATTCTGGAAAAATGGAATGTGTATTTGTGATTGCTCCAACAGAAATTCCACCTCACTGAGGATGCACCTGGTGTTTACGGCTCCCAAAGAGTCTTTTTTCTTTTCCTCTCTGAATTTGCTTTAGCATCCCTGTTCACCATTTTTACTTTCTAAATTAAGGCTCAAATATATGAGTAGGATGATGACATCTTCAACTGAGAACAATCCTCATGTCACTGCAGCTACTGGATCCTGTACCTCAGTTTATAGGATGGAGGGACTGAAGGGATAAAGTGGGAGATGCAGTAAGGGTTTCTCTATAGTTTGTCACCCATCAGTTTTGTGGGCAGAAGTTGCTGACCACTGGCCATCACCAACTTACTTTGGTTAGATATTCCTGCTTTCCCAGACCTAGTGCACAAACTTGCAGGAGGATCTCCCACCAATTTTTGATCAAAACGTGCCTATCCAGCAAATACTGTTAAGCTAAACTAGAACATTCTGGTTATAGTGCATTCTTGTGTCAGCAAATTTAGGGACACAATTTCTTTGGCAGAGAGAGAGAAGAACAAGGAATAGATGGACTGTTCTCACAGCAGAGAAAAACAAAGCTTAACTCATACCATCACACATTTTTAAAGAGTTATACACACACACACACACATATACACCAACATATCTGTTGGTATATATACATGTGCTTTTACTAGAGCATAACCAATTTAGAAGGAATTAAACATTCCAAGACCTAAAACTAGATGCATGCAGGAGCAAACAGTTCTAAGAAAACAGTTATCAGGGAGTTACATCTTGAAGAGTGTTGAAAAATTGTTCCCAAAAGGGCCTGCACGTGGTGACAGCAAAATCCCCAAAGGAAAACACAGGACAGTGACAGGAGCAGCAACGATCTAAGCACAACCACTAGAAAAATCTCACTAAAGTAGCAGGTTGAGATGACAAAGGATGTTTTTAGGGTCAGCAGAGCCATAACCCTGCATCCAGCAGGTGTAAATGTACCTGGTATGGTACATGGGTATATAGTGACATTTGGCCTGAAACAGAAAGAACAAGGAAGTAGAAAATATTAACAAAAATACAAAAATTACCCCGGCAGACCCAAGGCCAAGGGAGAAGAAGCTCACACCAGGAATATGGTTGCCATTCCAGCCTTGGTTGTGCTGGAATGACAATTCCTAACTGCCCTCCCCTTTCCTTAGGAACCTCCCTCAATCTCCAAATTTTTGCTCGAAGATGATTAGCAACATTGAACTTAGGACCAGGGAAGCATTAAGACAGCATACCAGAGGAAGGGACACACAGGGGAAAAAACTGAATGCTAGCAGTTTAAACTGTATCTTTGGGAATAGACTACAGTACTTGTACACTTTGGACTATACACATTAGTAAGCCTGTAACCAGACTAATAATAACTCTTTCATTACTATGACTGTAATTAGAATATCAATAAACACTTGGGTCCTATATTTATAAGGACAGATGTTTAGCTTCTGGTCTGGTACTCTGCCCTGGAGAGTTTGTATGTGATAATTTGCATGCAGTTCGTGTGTGACTGCCTGCACTCAGTGCTATAAAGCACTAATTTCATTGTTTATCTCTCTGGCTGACTTTTGGCAGGTTGGTGAGACCAAGGAGTTTTGTCTGGTTCATGTCTTATCATCATAAAACTTTCAGGGATAGTGGAAGGAAAATCTGTCTGTCCACCTTGCTTAGTATATCAATAACCTCAACATGAGAGCAGGACTCCCTAGCCTGATCTACCCCCCTAAATCAACAAAAACTTCAACTTGCAGCTCATCTGGTTATTTGAGACTCAGCTTTTGGTTTGATACACTTATTAAGCTCTTACAGATTTTGTACAGACTTCAGATCACTCACTGCTTTCTCAAATAGTCAGAGATGGTGAAAGCAGCTAATTTTCACTGAATGGACCCTGGCAGTCAAGCCCCAGCTACAGCCAGGGCAGCTTTACCAAGCTGTGTGAGCTGAACAGCAAGTTTTATTTTCCTTCCCCTCGTATTGGTAACAAAAATTAGTGCCTGTTTTGTGAAAGGTACTGACCTGACGAGGTTAAAGGCATCATTGTAGTAGGATTTTCATCAGCTCCTGGAAGAAAGCAAGTTCATTATAAACTTCTTTTATAGCACGACGTCTAGTTTTAGATGACAGAAAGATTAAAAAGAAATCAGCTGTGACTATTTCTCATTGAATCACTGTCAGTGCTTCCCTTCTTTTGCCTCATCCTGCTGCCAGTCTTTTCTCTAACTCCATGATCTTCTAAGGAGGAAAGATCTCAAAAAATGAGTTGAGGTTATGAGGTTTCAAAGCCACTGCAGTTCCTTTCAATCCCTATTGATTGTATTGCATGTCAAATGTCTTCACCTGGGTAATCTCTCTTGAGGCTTTTTATTCTAGAGAGATTTTCAGAGCACCTGTGCCTTAGAGAACAGTATTTAGAAGAGATGAATGAGTTAAAATTAACTTGGGATAGTTTACAAGAAAGTTACTTTTAATCAGTGTGAAAAGTCTTTTCAAGCAAGTCACACCTGTGTGACACCTCTTCCCACTCTGAAACAGGAATGTCTCTGGCAGAACATATTGATATACACGATGCAAAAGTGCCACATACGATTGCGATTCTGAATTAGTTTCAATTATTTTATTGAAGCACTCCTGGTGGAATGGATATCTCATGTGAAAAGACACATTTTAATGATCCACAGCAGTAAAAGTTTGACTACTCCAAAGTTCATCAAATGGTTGAACCTTTAAAAGGCCCTTCATTATTTTTTTGGTGGCATTTTTGAAGTATAATGAGCAATCAACTTCCACAGTGTTGTGCAGTTATTTGGAATAAACAATTAGTAAAGAGAACTAAATATGCCCAGACTCTGAATTTAGCCTTTGAATACTTGAAGTACTTAGCAAAAAATGCAGCTTTTAGTATAGAGTAAGAGACATGGCACACCAGATTTCCACTCCTCAGTTTCTACTTAATAGTAACTCCAGCAGGTCTTCAAATGTCAGCTAATCAGCTTCAAAGAATTCAGATTGTTTTTTAACCTCATCCTCAGTGAAGGGCTCTTTTGAAGCTTTATTCAGGTTTAAAAAAAAAAAAAAGGGATTCCCATTGATCTTGAAGGGCTTCCATTTAGGTTTTGATGAATTTTCTAGTGCTTATGTAAAATATCTGTATATTTGCAGAATTTAAAGCTACCAAGCCCTTAAAGCCCTGTTCCTTTTCTCCCCCACTTACATTTACCTAAGCTCTACAGGAATATAGAGCCAGTTCCCTGGGTGCACTTCTCCCAAAGAAGTTCGATTTTCTTCCTGACACATTTTCAGTAAATGAGTCTTTACTCACTGCAAGTCTGAGCCCTTTTCTAATTCTTTAGCAGAACAAAATTCTAACTGTATTTACTTATGAAACAACACGGTTGGGGCTTAATTGCTTTAATTAGTGGGCTAAAGAATTACAAATATTTTGCTTCATAAGAGGTGAAATTGAGTGGTTTTCAAGGGAAATCGCTACTTTGCCCTTTACTCCCTCCTTAGGGAATGTACAAAATGCTGGCTCACACTTTCTAGTAGAAAAGGTCGTAAATTGTTCTTTCAGCTGCTACTGAGAGTTATGTAATGGGGGAGGAGGGCACCCAAGAGAAAAAGTAACAATCAGGTTGCTTCTGAAAGCCAAAGCTTTTATTCCTGCTACCTGTAGTTCTCTAGGATTTGTAAAATCAAAAGAAAAAAACCAAACCAAACCAAAACAAAAAACCAAACAAAAACAACAAACCACAAAGCCAAAAAAACCCCCAAAAACCTCAAACAAAAAACCTACTAATATTACCTGTGATTTGTATGCTGTTCACATCAATTTTCAAAGTCTTGGTAGGATTAGGGTTATTTGCAAGGACACCCAAAATCAGCTCATTTTCTACTTTCACAACTGGTACCATCTGGGTAAAATAAAGGGTGAAGATCACAACCACACTAGCAATACAAAACAGAGAAGTTAATTAGTTATTCAAGTTGGTGAAATAAATCTGCTATATGATTATCAGAATATTTCATTCTAACACTGGGCCCATCAGCAAAGGCAGATTGTTTTCTAAATATTGGCTGGCAAAGATGACATCAGGAAATATCTCTTATTCATTAGGCCAACTTGAAACTTGGAGAAACTTTGCTCTTTCTTTATCTACTCTTTATCTGCACTGTTGGAAAAAAACCCAAAAACAAAGACAACATTGATTTCATTTTCTGCAATGGAGTTGAACATGAGGAAAGCTAAAGAAGCAGCTTAACTGTTGTTCAACAGGTCTATTACTTTTAGCCCTAAAATATAGGAGGTGAATCCTGAAATATTATGAAAATTGTATAATACTTTCATGTGGCAAAATATAATGCAAAGTGACCATTTCTATAAAGCAAATGCCATCTGTGGATTCTGTATTTTTGCGGATCTGCTGTGTAACTGCCTGGATTCTCACAAGGAAACAGTGATGGCTGAAATAGAGATATTTAGAAATTGTGGTTAAACTGCATTTAACTTCTAGGAGTTTTATCCAGAGTGTTTTCTGTTTGTTCTCTCCCATCTCTTCTAGACACTATTATGGAGTTTTATGTTTGTAGCTAGAGTAAGGTAATGTTGAAGTATGAGACTTGCCAAAGATAAAAGTTTTCTCCATTTATTTAAATTTAGGTGCAAACTTTTTTTATCCTTAAACTACCCATTTGCAACTGACTCAGTTGTGCTCTTTGCAGGGAGTGATTAATCCTGTCATTTTGCTGAGCCTAGTTTGTAGTTTGCAATATGTAGAAAAACTCTCCTTGCATATTTCTGATAACCTCTGGGCCATGCTGAGTAAACAAAAGCTTTTATTGCTGTTCTTGTGACTCAGCAGCAGCGTTTCAAGGGTGAAATACCAAGCAGATTGCCTGAAGGGGTAAAGACCTTTTAAGTGAAAAGAAAGTAATGTCTGAGACAAAGTTATTCAAAGCAGAGGTGAAGACAAATCCTTAGTAATGTATTAAAAGCCAGATCCAACATTCAGAAATATCAGATTTTCTGTGATTTCTGTGATTGTTGTGTCAAGATACAGGAGTGGAACGAGTTTTGCCCAACAGAGATATTAACAGTGCAGATATCAAGGTTCCCATTGTGGTTGATAGAAAAAGGCAAGCTGTTCTTTGGCATAGTTGGTCTTCTCCTAAAAAGGGCATCGAAATTGACCGGATGAGAAAACTAAAAAAACAACATTGACAAAGACAGTCTTGACCAAACCACTCAAAGGGATATCTCCGTCTTTAATGCCTAAATTTTGATGAGAATAGTCCCTTTCTTTGTGCAGAAACCAAATTTCCTGACTGGATGTAACTTCACAAGGACAACACTTTGGAAGTGGCCTACTTCTGCTGCAGTGTAGTCCATTCCCTTAATGTTATATGATCCTTCATAAAGTGATCATACTCCACTTTCCAGCTAATTAGGATTATGTCCTCAGTATTCCAATGAAAAGATTGCTTCAGTTCAAATCTACTTCCCATTACTTATTAATATTCATGATCAGCAAATATCCCAGTATCTTGTTGTTGGGGTTTTTTTTCAAGGACAACCACTCATATAAACTAAAGTCCTCTGCATATTTATCAACTTCATATATTTACACTGATATCACAAGAACATGTGCTGGCACAGAACTATTGATCTGTTTTCATGTATTGTGCACTTTAATTTTCTGGGCTCACCTAGGATACAGCCATTCATACCATTAATTTCTCAAGGTTCTTCTTCTAGTTCTGCTAGAGTCTTAATCTTTTGTCCTCTGTGTTGTTCTTGCCTATCACAGTGTGTCATCAGACTTGGTTGAGAACTTGAGTTTCTGGTAATGACATGAGGTCTGACTGCAGTTTAAGCAGTTTTACACAAGCAAACTCAGCACAAAACTATATCTTTTCCTTTCTAGATGGTTTCTTACCTTTCTCACTCTTCCGTTTTTCTTTCTAAATTGATAGTCCCAGGGACTATACACATACATATGTGTGTGTATATATATATAAAANTATATATATATATATATAAATCTAATTCTAAAGGCAATTTTTAGAGAAAAGATGCATCCTGAAGCTTCATCCTGTTTAGAGGGCTTTATCCAAATTCTAAAAATGTTTGGGTTTTTTGCTTTGTTTTGGTTTTTTTATCTATTCACAGTCCACAAAAGAACTGTTTAAATTAGTAGCATCATTGTCTCTTGCCCATATTTTAAGTAAACTCTTTAATAAACAATTACCCAGTATCTGACATCAATCTGTCACCGTCATCTTCAGATTTCCTGTAAAGTAAAAAGCAACAATTAAAAAAAAAAAAAA
>VZDJ01006092.1:9853872-9936705 GCA_008694505.1 Cyanoderma ruficeps
AAAAAAAAAAAAAAAGAAAACCACAACCAACACCACATGGTTCCCATTGAGATTATAATGTATTGGACAGGAGGGGTGCACATCCTGGGAGTGTTTAATAATGACAGATAGTGTTACATGTGCTTTGCTGAATCAGGACTTTATTAAGAATAATGCATATGGAATTAGCACCACAGACCTGGTTGTGTAACCGGGACATTTTTGTCAGCTGGGCTTCAGTAGGACAGCCAACACGCCAGGATATTGAAAATGAGGCTAAACAAGCCTTACTAAATGAAGCAGCTCTTTTACTGTTCCTATTTTGTGGAATCTTTAGGACATGGAGGCTTCAGCTTTTCCTGGTGTCAAATGACAGCCTCACTTGCTAACACCCTAAAGAATATGAATTAAATGGATTTGCATTCATAGGGACGTATGAGTACCTGAGCCTCCAGGCTTATGCCAGGAGATCTCCAACCTGAAATTTCTTCTAGATGGCAAGGATTGGCAACCCTGCAAACAGCACCTTGGCAAAAAAATACTCTTGCAGTTCTTTAAAATATGGAATTTTTGGGAGTGGGTCTTGGGCTCAGCCTTGCTGGTTTGGTCAAGGCAGGGACACACATCAGCTTGAGAGGGAAGTTTGCCCAAACACACTGGTGTCAAGCTGAGCACAGTAGCACTTGGAAGATGCAAGATGTGAAAGGCATAACACAAGAGGTACCCAAAGATGTCTTGAAAATCAAAGCAAAGTACTTCTGAGAGAAATATCTAAGTGAGGACTTTTGACATTCATTTTCAAAGTTAAATTAAGCTGTACTTACTTGAACCAGGAAATTTCACATCTCTCAAATTTGTATTTCAGATCACTTTCTTGAAAGATATTTTGTATCTATATGAAAAAGAGAAATCTTGAACCAATACAGTAATTAAAAATACACTCATGCTTACAGTATGATCATGGATTTAGTACTACATAACTTTTTCTAGACTACATAAGCAAGGTATTTCTTTGATTCACTGATTTTGTCAAATTTTGAGTTCTGACCAGGCTCAGGACCAGAAATATCTCTTTTTTAGAAGGACAAAAACATCAACAGCAGTTAATGTTAGGGAATTAATGTATCCACAAATACTTTTGAATTTACCACAAACAGATAGCTTCTTACCAATTTTTCAACATCAAAGGCAAGGACTTTGAAATCAGCTGATGAACTGTTTTGTAATGTTGGAGTGAAAGATGTGCCAGAGACTATTTTAAATATTCCCATATAGCCATGAGTATTTACATCTGCTTGAGCTAGATAATTAAAAATAAAGGTGTTTTAATTATATAGAAATAAATGAAAAATATTACATTAGATTTTATTTCACATGGATCATCAATACAATAACTTCTAGGGTATTTTACTGCTTTGCAATCAGACATGTTCTGCCTAGTGCTGAGTTTTTAAAAAAATAGACTTTATTTATGTTTATAATTGTTATAACTTTAATCATATTTTTATGAATACTATTTGCCCTTCATTCTCATTACTTTCAGTTTTGTTTTAAATGCTGTTTTCCAGCAAAACTGTGAGTACATAAAGGATACAGTGATCCAGTTATGTCTAACACAAGGGACTGAGATACACAGGAAGGCAAAAAGTGAATTATGAGTATTTTGTATGTTCTGGATAAAAAATTATTATGAATTATTGCATTACACTTTCTGTATTTGTGCTCTGCCCTTTTTTATATGCGTAAGGTGGTTTCGATGATGGCACTGGAAACATCCAGTATCAGAATAGTTAAACTGTTTTTGACCTGACCTTTCTCACCAATACATATATGAGATTCTGGAAGAATTTATAAAGAAATTAGACAACTGGTCATTGCTGCAAATTTAATCTTGATTTGAATAAACTACAGGAGATGAGGTATACATAAAGCAACTCATTACGCATTAAAGACATATTTCTTTACTGTGTAACACGCTGGAAATTCTCAGAAAATATCTGCATTTAAGTTGATTGAAAGAAAATGCATTTTGCTTGCCAGTTGCAGTACCAGGTGGTGTTTGAAGGCATTAACATCAAAGCAAGTTATAACACAAAATCAGATACCAGAGACTGAAATATTATATGGCTTAAACGTTGCTATGAAGGAGTTTTACCCAGTATGGAAAACTGCATAAAGAAGCTGTGACCTCCAAAGCTCTCTCCTCCCTGAAGACACCTCCCAACAGGAACCTGGGCATTCCCACCTGCCCAAACATATGTTAATCCACTATATTCTATGTTTTTCAAGAAGCCCTCACCAAGAAGAAGATCAACAGGATGCCATCAGGATCCACTGAGTATTGATAATTTCTGCTTAATCTGTCTCCACCTTACTCTCCCCTCCCAATCTCCCCTTTCCTATTCCCCTTTTTTTCTCTCTCTTGTTTACTGTTAAATAAAATCCATGCTATTGACTTTGACATATGGCCTCATTTCATTTGCACCTTAATTTGGGCAGAGGCATTTATAATAATTTTAATAACTCAATCATAACAGCAGATAAGCAATAAATACTACAGTGAACAGTATGATGGAAGCACACCATAGTGACACCAATTTAATATCCTCTAGTAATAGCACTGTTTTGAGTTTCTCTGAAAGCTTGTCTTTAAAACAATTGCAAACCTGTTTTTAAAATATTTTTAAATAGCAATAATTGTCAACTATAATTAAAAAAGTTTTAAAATCATATTTGCACATGGATAAATTTTTGCCTATTTATCTTCTAAAAACGAAGTAATTAGGTTAAAGCCTAGCTCTAGATTCAATAATACACCTTTTTATTTTACTGGAGTGTGAAAACATTCTGATAAGAAGGCAAGAAAGTTGGCGGGTGGTAGAATTTTTAAAATCCAGAAATAAAAAGAATGGCAACTGAAGGAACAAACATGATAATCTGACAAAGTCATTTTGGTTGGTTGTTTTAATTTTTTAACCTAAGTCTTACAAAAAGTTTAGTCTTCATGAAAATTTAGTCTTCAGAATGAAATAGTATGATTTTTTGGTTAATGAAAGCAGCAAAATTATCAGTGTAGCGGAATATTTCTTCAGCAACAAAAATCATTTTGAGACTGTTTCCAGTAACTCCGTATCCTTCACATGTTTTGGAGCCCTGAACTGGATGCAGTCCTCCAGGTGTGGCCTTCCCAGTTAACTTATATCCACAAGATTTCTTAATCAAAATTTTAATTCCATTTGAAATTCATAAAACATTGTTATTTTAATTTAGTTTGCTTTGAGTATCAGTAACTTCCATTGCATTCCAAGCACTGAGTAAAGACTAAGAGTGACTTTATCTGAGCTTTACATGAGGCTGGCAGCAGACTGTCTAATGCAGGAGCTCTCTCACACCAATAAATGACTTAAAATATATTTTTTTTTAAATGGAAAATTAATAGATTCCAAGAGATGGGCCCCACAAACTCTAGGAGATTATTAGTCTTTCAGTGGATTATTTGTCTTCTGACTCAAATCTCATAGATGGAGAAAAAGGCAAAATTTTACAGTTTTCCATATTACCTTCACTAGCTGATGAATAAAGTGGAATAAACAAAGCTTGGATTTTATCTAAGGGACCTTTCCCAAAACCTAACCACGAAAATTATTTTATATACATTCAGAGCATGATTCCAGTGTTTGGGGGTTTTTTTTCCTTATTTTGTTCACACCAGTTTCCAGGGGAGAAGAACACATAAACCCTAAAAAACCACTTCCCCTGCACCCAGCATTAGAAGCATAGCATGAAATAAAAAAATACAATTACGATTGTAAGAGCACCGTCTTCAAAGTCTAAGGAATTCCTAAAGGTCTGTAGCTAAAGGTTGGTTACTTACCTCGTTCCAACTCCTGGATTGATAACCAAGAAAGCACAATCAGTCCAACACAAACACACACGAAAATTGCAAGCAGAGAAGCAAAGAAAATCTCATAGCTACTAAGAGGAACATATTTCTTATCAGATGTTTTTTTCAGCTCCATTTCTGTCTCAAAAACTTCAGTGAATTAAGGACTGACAAAAGGCACAGCCTGAAAATGAGGGCAATAATCCACCCGAACAGATATTTATGGGACATGCTTGTAAATTAATTACACCATAAAACTTCACTGACATAGGTTCTTACAACATTTCTGAGCTGTCATAATCATGCACAGGATATGCAAATAAGAGGGAAAGAAATCCACTCCGAGGGGGAGCAGTGAGGATTATGTCTCAGATAAAGAACAAGCAAACCCACAGAAATGTAAGGTTAGACACTGGGTTTTCACTTTTTTCTTGTAGTTTGATATTTTTGATTGACAATATAAAATATTGCTGCCATATTTATTGCTTATACAGTTTTCTTTTGCTATTTCCTCACAAGGGCAACACTGAAGGTTTTATCTTTCCTTGTTCTACTTAAAAAATTCCTTTAAAAGTAATTTTATTTGTAAAGGAAGTGCTGGGAAATGAATTGTTTAGTAATGTGCCACGGCTCAACAACATGTTCAGCACTGAACAGTAATTCAGCAGCACAAATTTAATCTGTGTGAGGCATGGTTCTTTGACCACAGAACTGGAGAACTAATCAGAGAAGGCATTATGAAATGTGTGCTTGTTTTGTATTTTCTTTCCAGGCATAAATGTGTCATGGGATGCAAGTCCTTGATAAAGTTAAAGCACTGTGGATGGCCAGAGCTGCAGCTTTAGTACAGCAAGAGTAAATTAAACAGGCAGTGTAGCAACCAGTGTAACTTGGTTATAAATTGGTTATAAATTTGGTTATAAATTTATTCTGTCAAAACTTTGGGGCTTCAGAAAAGGAAAGTCATAGTGATTCTATGTTTTATGCCCTGGGAGTTACTGTTTTTGTCTCTTAATCAGAGTGCTAGACCCAGATTTGTGGTATGACACACTTGCTTGTGGAGAATCTGAGCACACCAGCCATATTCCTGCCTGTTAAAGGAAAGGGAAACTTCTGAGTCAATCTTTGAAAGAGAGAAGCTCTACTTATCTGTGAATTGACAGAAATGGAGATAATATGAATTGGGAAGAAATGAGAAAGTCTTGAAATGAGATTGTAGGATGGCATAGCAGTTCTCTGTCCAGTCTTTGGGAACTACACTATTTGAAAAGATTGCCACACAATTGATTGGATATAATTGGACTAAATCATAATCAAAATCTTGGCCTGACAGTAGGATCCTCCATTTACTGTAATATCATACCATAATGAAATCAATATAGCAATATTTCACCTTACTAAAAATAAATATTATTTACTTAAACCCAAAGATTTTAAACCAAAATTCGGTGCAGTTTAATCATATTGCCCTTACAGAGAAAGAGCAAACTGAGTCTGTATCTTGCGAATGGATGAGATTTCTGGGTCATCACGCTGGATAGAGTAGGAATTGCTTTTGTAGATATTGTGTATCACAGACACACATATATGAATACAAATGTGTGTAGATATAGATGTATACTGATGACCAGATCATATTTGTAGTGCTGAGCACTGCCGAACTGCGGCACAGTGGGTGTCTTTGTAACTTTTTGTGCTTTCTCAGCAATAATTTTAATACCCTTCATTTCAAGGGGTTTAAGTTTCTACATCATTCTGAATACTGACTCTATCACACAAATTGATGATACCTCTAAATAATTCACTTTGCTCAGCTACACGTGTTAGGTTTTCCCACACCTAGCAGAGTTGTGCCATTACAGGGAGCAGGGGAAGAATGTGGAGAGGAGAGTGTGACAGAGAGCTGTTATGGACTGACCACAAACCCTCAGTCCCCATCTCCCTGCACCACTTGGGGATGGCTATAAATTACTTTTGTCCTTTTTTTGTTGAGGAGGGCACTGAGGAATCTGAGTGGGCATCTGGCAGCTAGGTAAGGTTAAGTCATTGCAATTGTCCATGCTAGCTGAAACAATACTAGTTTAGTCCTGTCTTATTCCTAATCAAATATTTTTTGTAATAAATCTGAGCAGTTTTGTGCAGATGGACTCTAGATTCCTCTGTCATATTTTGTATAATTTCACTATTTGTATCATTGACACTATATATCACTAATAAAAGACAAACACTATTACCCAAAGGTACCACTGAATTTTAAATTCTGAATTTATGCTCTAATGGTGAAGAGATTAGCCCAGAGGAGTAAAAACTGTGGCCACTTACAGTTCACAGAGATTAATTACAGTCTGGCCAAAGACATAATTTAGAATGGGTACTCTCAAGTTGGAGTTGTGACTCCTACAAATGAACTCATTTGCTAAACAATTTTGTCTAGCAATAATGCCATGGCAGCAATAATTTATAGGCAAGCCCTGGACAGTGAGCCAATAGTAATTAAAAGTGAGTTCTTGCATTAAATTTTTTGCAAAATATTACAGTGTGTACTAGTATGAGCTGGTTATAAAACAATGTAAAGATCCATGTTTCTACATTTTCATTTGTAAGCCTTCAATATGAGGAGAGAAGGACTCAGCAGTGTGCCAGTGCTTGCTTGCCATCAGTCAGGAAATGCAGAAGCAGAGTGGTTTGTGCTGGAAGGGACCTATGAGAAGCATCTGGTCCCATCTCCTACTCCAGACAGGGTTAACTGAAATTAGATCAGGCTCTTTGGGCCATGTCAAGCAAGATCTGAATACTTCCAAGGTGGAAGACTCCATAAACATTATGCATTGACTCCCTGCATAGTGATTTTCTTCTTCCCTCTGTGTCTTATTGGAATATCAGCGGCTGCAATTTGTGTTTGTTGTTCTTGGGCTTTCCCTTTGCAATTCTGAGAAGAATCCATTTGCCTTCTCTGCAATCATGCCTTAGATATCTGAAGGCAGCAATTATACATCCCTATCAGCTTGTCAGCCTCAGTCAGTACTGGGACATTGGGTTGTTTCACCCCAGATGCTGGACTTGGGACTTGTTGAACTTGGGTGAACATTATGACGTTTATTCCAGGCCATTTCTATGCCTCTTAATGATGAGCACATCCTATGACTGCAAACTGCCCTCTACACATTGACTTCACTTGCTTCTACTTTTATTCCTCGTTTAATTAATTTTCTTGTTCATTCTTCTTCTGCAGTCTTAGTTGCGCTTTTTTTTTTTAAATTTTTGGCATAATTCTAAAATTTGTTTTTCACTTTAATTTCCTCTGTGGATTGATAGGACTCTTGAAAGTTGGATTTAGTTGGTTTGTTACATGATTAAACTGATGAAATGGTATAAGCCATTCAGAAAAAGAGTGAGCTTTAACCACTGTTACTGACAGATTACTACCATCTACTGCAAGTTGTGAATATTCACAAGTCATGGACACCCTGCAGCAAAGAAATTAATTACCTAAGGAAATAATGCAAAAGTAAAAATAACAAATGAGATTACTCAGTTAAAACTAATGAAATCAGTTGTATTTTATTTTCTCAACTCTAGTTTTATTACACTATGTATGAACTATACGGTAAAATAATACAATATGATTTTTAAATACTTTAAATGATATAAAGGCAAATACTCGATTGATGTGATAAAACCCAGGGAAAAATGAGAACTTATTTAATATTGATAATTGAGGTTTTTATAATTATTACTATAGCCAAAGAGGTGAAACATCAGGTTAGGTAATTTTTAAAGAAATAGGCCATTGACAGGCTACAAATCTAACAGATTCACAATTTAGGTGATTTATACTGCATCCACAGCTCCACAGATTTTGTAGCCTTATTGGGCTGCTTTTATTTCCTTGTTTGGTCAGTCTCCAGCACAGGTTGAAAAGACTGCTGACATAGGAGGAGGGGGGATGTTGTGCTCAGATAATTCCTCTAATACCAAGACTATCACAAACATACTTGAAGCCTGACATTGCATTAATAACTAGCCCTCTGTGGGAAAATATTTTGTCACTCCCACAGATTTGCCCTGGGCTATCATAGTGAAATGAAAATCAGCTTTCTTCTGGCAGCTCTTCTCAGATGTCTAAAGTCCTTTGTCCCTTTCCCTGTGCAGACTTCCAGAGAGGGAGATAGAAAATGAAAGCAAAAGATCTACTGTGAAAGTGCAGAAATGGACTATGAACTACTTTCACCCCTGCATCAAAAGGAGAAGTTTAAAATGGAGATCATATGGAAGAACAATTTCTCAGTAATCGTAGAATCATAGCATGGCCTGGGTTGAAAGCACACAAAGATCATCTCATTCCAACCTTCCTGCCATGGACAGGGGCACCTTCCACTAGACAAGACTGCTCAGAGCCCAGTACAACCTGTGCTAATGCCTCACCACCCCCAAAGTAAAGAATTCCTTCCTAATTTCTGATATAAACACATAATCTTTCAGTATGAAGCTATTCTCCCTTTTCCTGTCACTCCAGGTACTTGTAAATAGCCTTTCTCTATCTTTTTTCTTGGCCCCCTTCAGGTACTGGAAGTCTGCAATTAGGTCACCCCAAAGCCTGCTCTTTTCCAGCCTGAACAATCCAAATTCTCTCAGCCTTTCCTTGTAGAACAGATGCTCCATCCCTCTGATCAGCTTGGTGGCCCTTCTTTGGATGTGCTCCAACACATGTGGTCCATGTTCTTCCTGTGCTGGGGACCCAGAGCTACACTGTAGTAACACCATATAAAAAAAAAAATAAATATCCATGGTAGTGGTCATCCAACTGTGAAACTTCATGTGAAGGGGGAAAAACATGGACCACATTTACGAAAAAAGTTATCAGAAGTTTTAGTTAAAAATATTTCATTCTTTGTGTAATTCATTATTAAATACTGCCTGATTAAAAGTCACATAATATACATCACTAATGTGTTATTCTCTCTTCAAAGATCTTTCAAAGATCTTCTCATGTATGTTTGACCCAGCAAATGCCAGAGGAGTTATGGCAGCAGAGGAGTACACAGTCCTTGTATTCACCCTCTTTTCACCTGTTTCCAGAACAGCCCCGCTTGGAGGACTTGCTGAATCTTCTGTTTTCTGGAATGCTATTTCTTATCCTGAGCTTCTTAGAGAAGATCATGAAATTTTAAATGTGCAAGCAGTGTTAAAGATATCAGAAACGAGCAATGTTATTCTCTTTAAATTGGATTAAAGATGGTAAGAAAATTATGCTATAGAGCACAAAAGTGTTGAAGAGATTTGGAATACCTGTATTTTAACCAAGAGAAAGGTATGAAGGAAAAGTGCCTCCATCTCTCTCCTGAAGTCATACAGCTTATGATAATTAAAAATCCAACCAATTGACCATCCCAAGCCCTCCAAAACCAAACTGTAAGAACCCCAACCTGCTTTCAAGGCCATGGAGCAAAGGTAAGTGCCCCTAGGTCTAGGTTATGTAGGTCTCCATTTGGATGTGGTTTGTTAAAGGTGGGAAAATAGAGAAGAGAATTGGACCTGATATCTGCCTTCAGTCCCTAAACATTCCCCAAATCCTGGTTCTAAGTGTATATTAAGCTAGCAATTATTGAAATCTCTGAGTTGATGAGGTCTGGTGGCCCCATCACTTTGGAAGATTTACTGTAGTGGGAAGATTTTCTCATGGAGTCATCTGAGTGTTTGCTCTGGGACACTGCCCAAGAACTTTCACAGGCACACCTAAAAAGTTTCTAGGGGCGATCACGGAACAGAGGGGATGCGTAATGTGCAAAATAATATGGTAATGGATAATGTAGTAATGGATTAAGTAACCAATGCATTTACTTTGAGTGGAAGACCATATTGAAACTGACAAAAGCTTCTGAGGAGTTTTAGATTCCTATCACACAAGCAAATATCTATGCTGTTTTGTGCATTCTTAGTTTAAATTCTGACTTTGAGTAAGACCATTACAAAAAGAAAGAAAAAAACCCATAAATTGCTTACAGATTTTATACATCCCTTGAAAAGTGTTCAGAAATATGGATTAAGATGAACTATTCAATTAAAAGATCCAAATAAATTGCTGGGGAGCAATCTGTCTTCATGTTAACAGATCTATATCAGAAAAGTAATTAAAAAGGCACTGCTGTTATTAGCAATAGTCCTTCAGACTGTCTTGAAAAAAAAAATGCACAGAAAGCAAATCTGGAATTTATCACCTTTCCCTCAGTTTGTAGGAAGGACTTTTTAAAGCAAACAAAAAACTCTCCTTGTTTAAGCACATCCAGGAAGATCTCACAGGACAGCACTGGGGTTCTTTTCCAGGTCAGTCCATATCTTGTCTGACTGGTTAGCTGCAGATCAACATTCACTTCTTTTTCCCAACAGTTTCCAACACAGAATCAAAGAACCTTATTTTAAGTCAGACTTAGAAAAATATGTTTGTGAATATATTATAATAAAAAGTGGGGCAAATTAAAAATATCCAGAAAGAAAACCAATGAAAGAAAACCAGTTGACATCAGCAGAGGTGATCACAGAACTAGAAACAGGTATTAAGAATAGAGGAAGATTTTCACCTAATTTTAGAGTCTCAATGTTGAGAGTAAGAATTTGTTTCTGGAGGCAATCAATTTCTTCCGAATTGACTAAACATCATAAATAAATATTTTATCTTAAAATTCTAATTTTTTGTAAATTTAAATTAGATAAAATGAGAATAAAATTTTGCATTCAAAATAATAGAGCACATTGAATTATTTAGCTAAGTTTAAACCACTACAAACACATACTTATATTCCCCCTTATTATTGGGGGAAAAAAGGTGTGGATCATGGGAACAAAGTGAAGGCAGTAACAATCAAAAAGAAAACAGAAAATAGCATGAACCATCTGAGCAATGGAATAAAACATGTCAGTGTAAAGTTCTCTGTGGCAAGTAAATGGGGTGAGTCAGGAACAGATTTGGCACAAAAAGGAAAGAATCTGAGTCTTAACGCAGCCGATAACACTGCAGGGCAAAATAGGCAGGGAAAAGGCAAAGGTCAACAGGAAGTAGCAATATTATTGCTTCTCTGAATTCTCTGGTTAATTGGTGTAAAAGCCAGTGTGGAGCAGTTACTGAAAACAGCAGTAAATTTGCCAGAATGTAATGGTTTCTATAAATAAAACAAATCACAGGAACATTGTTGTGTATAAGGATTTGCGCCTTGTAGGCTAATATGGAAGCATTGAAAAGAAAATTCAATTGTCAGGGGAAAGATTCTTCTCTTTCATCCTTACCTTTTGTTCAGAATGATAGAATAAATGCAAACTAAGTTTTCTATACTACACATCACAGGGCTTTGTCAGTACATATTTGTATCCAAAGAGGTTTGGAAGAAAATCTTCATATCAGTTTGCAGGTTAAAGGGCCACAAAAACATTGAAGAGGGAACGGTCTGAAACAAGGACTGAGATATGGGGTAGTTTAGCCTCTTTCTGTCCTATATAAACCATTTCAGGACACCTATAAGCTCTGCAAAATCTGGGGAAAAATCTGGGGAAAAGCTTGCTGTCATTAAAATGCATCTTCATCTTTTGTGTAATTTTCAGCAGTCCTTCCTAAGTTTGTCCATGATACTTAGAAAACCGTTATTCTTGATGAGCATTCACATATTTTTTGTCTCAAAAATATGAAAAAATGGGAAATTTCATATTCAAATAATAATTAAAGCATTAAGATCTGTATTTTGTGGGTTTCAACTGTTCAATGAACACTCTTGACTGCAGATCTTGATAAACATTGCTGTGCCCTGTTCTACAGATCGGCTTGCTGCAGGTACTTAAATGGTCACTACATTTTAACTATTAAAAATGTGAATATCATCTATTTCTCTGAAATGTAGGTACTTCAAAAATTCCCAGGTCCTAGTGTTAAATATCTGTCGCTTTTAGGAAAACTCATATTTAAACTGATCTCTTTTCTTATGACCCTGGAAAACCCTAAGCATAGGTATCCCTATAACAGGAGAAGTCAGAAATGCCTAAGGAGCAATAATTATCTGTATTGCTAACTTGTGCAATCAATAATACAAAGATAGCTTGTCTGTGACCCTTTGGAATGATTTTGGAAATCTGTATGTTAAATCCAATCTGGTTTTATGAAACATTTGTTCTGCTATGTGTACGTGTTATGGATGCAACATTCTTAACTGTCTGAGATTCTGAAGGGCAGACCATAAGGAAAAAGCCCTCAAATTTCTCCATTATTATACTTTTTGTTGCCACCCCATGTGGTTACCTTTTTGTAGTTCGTGTCAGGCAGAGAAAAGGAAAATCAGATACTGGGGTCAGAAACAGATTACTCAAATAAAGGGAGAAGATAGGAAGAAGTAAATCTGAACTCCTCGCATTTCACTCCCAAATAGCACAAAAAATGAGGTGAAAGCTGGGGCCAGAGAAGATGTAAAAGAAAACTGATAAGTATTTGCTTAGTGCTCAGTGTGTCAAGTGTAAGCATAAGCTCAGTCTCTAAACACACATATTCCAAAGCATATTGGCAGAATGACATTATTTTTGATGTTAAAAATTATCTACATGTCCTTCCAAAAACATTTGGCCTCAGCCTTTCCCCTTTCCTTTTGAAGTTTGCCATGCAGCTTTCAGTAGAAGCTGAGCCTGACTTGAAAAAGAAGATTTATATCACTGGAGAATCCTTTGAAAAATCCCACTTTACACCTGACATAACGGCAAGACAACAATTATGTGTGGGCTTTGGAGACAAGGTATGACGAGGAAACTATTGTACTTCATCTTAACATATTCCCCAAGCCAGGTAGCACAGATCTCAAGCTAGAGCACTAAATGGTTTGGTCACTCTTATTTTCTTGTCTCTGTACTTGACCCTCGAAATAACTATTGAACTAAAGGTAATTTATACTCTTTTAGACACAGGTGGAGAGACATTCAGGTCAGACCTCTGTGATAATCCATTTAGTTTCTTGCACCAAATTAACTTTTCACATTGGATGTTTGACAAGATGATAAACAAACAAAATTATGTACAATTGGTTTCTTATTTTTATTTTTAACACGATAATTATTTTAACAACAGGTAACACGGAAGGATGAGGAAAATGCTGTTGGATTTTGAAAGCAACTAAGCATGTAATTACTTTCGCAGAGATTCAAATGACTGGGCTCATTTGTTTGAACAAGAGTTCAAATTTTGGTCATTGTGTTTAAATTGTTCCTCATTACCCGTTGTAGGTACTACAATGAGAACACATTTTATTTCAAAACTCTTTAAATGTTCCCAAGATACAGAATGGAAAAATGTTTTAGAACCCTCAGTTGTTGAATCTATCAACAACTTCTTTATTTTAATGCCTATCTAAATTGGGAAAAAAATACCTGATATCAAACACAGCAGCACACAGGAAATGCTAACAATGATATTTGAAATTTTATAGCTATTACAAGCCTTCAGCCTCAATTTATCTTCATTTAAAAATTGGAATTGCCACTGAAAAACCAATGAGATCCGGACAACTGAGACACAGGACTAGTCTGCGTGGAAGGATTTACATCCCAAAGTAAATCAACTCTGACAGGTTTCATCTGCTTTGGAGAAAAAGAAACAAAGAAACAAAAAGAGAAAAAACTTGCTCTTTTAAGTCAGTTGAACCATGGGAAAAGCATAAAAAATATTAGAAACAGATCAAATGCAATGATGCCAGAAAAAAACAGGCCTTACAAAACCCTTATAGAAGTGACCAATATTTCAGATTTCATGTATTTTTTACCTTGTAAGAAAGGAAGGGTCAGGCAATGGGAACAGGATGATTCAGTGCAATTCTACAAAAAGTATTTTAAAGCTTGAAAATATACCTGCATTTTAGCTTCTCTTCATCTATCACTGTACAATTACAAAAGTGTTATAGCATTTCCAGCTAATATATCAATTATTTCAACAGAAGAGTCAAAACCCTGAAAACATTATATTGCCCATAAACTCCCTGATTTTCTTCCAACTTTGAAGAAACATTTTGAATCAATTTATGTTTAAAAATATGTCTTGTTAAGTACAAGCCCAGCAGATGGATTTGAGATCTCTGGTTTTTTTTTCATTTACATGTAAAATTGATGAAAGATTATGGAAGTGGAACCAATTTGGAAATTCTATTGCTCAAATTGCTTCAGTTCCCTCTCTCAAACCTCTGTTATTTCTTCAAATTATAAATGGAAAATTAAACTGCTTCAGTCACAAAAGACTAAACTTGAATTCAAAATTATAAGATTATATTGAGTTGAAAATATAATTTTAGGAATCATTGTTAGTGTATAATTGTATTGCAAAATTTTCCTGTTTACTACCAACTGAAAAAAAAATCCATATATGTTTACAGTTTACTTATTGTCTTGGGGACAAAAACTTTTAGCACAATCTGCTATAAACTGGCTTGAAAGTCTCTGCCCTGGAAGAATAGGGACTCTTAAGTCTAACAATTTCTAGAGATTTAAGTTGACAGAGCAACACAGATGCAACATTCAGAATCTGTAAATGCTGAATAAGTCCCACATATTTTATAACAAATATTAAGCCTCTACTTCTTTTCCAGAAGTAAGAAAAAATAATCATGATAGATGACTGTTCTAAAAGAACAGACATGACAATTTTATTTCAATTTTTATTCAATTTCATTTGGTTTATTTCAATTGGTTTGTTTTTTTCTTATTTCTCGAGTAAATTTTTTTCCTACACTGTAGCACACGTCTGACTTTTTTCCATGAGCTTAGTTACATTTGGGGACACTAATATCCTGCATTTTCCTTCTCTCCCCCAGTAATGCTTGTTCTTGCTGGTTATCTTTGAGATTTTATCTTTGAGATCAAGTTTATCCAAGAGAAAAAGGCGCTCATAAGTAATAAAGTCAAATCTTGCCACCACACGTATTTTTACAGCATAAAAAAATAAAAACCAAAACCAAAAAAAACAGTATGTGGAGGTTCAAAACATCGTAATCTCCCATAAAAAGAAGATTTTCCCTGCAGTCACATGTGAACACCTGAGCAGTCAAATACAAAGAAAAAGAGTAGCTTTTCAAAGGGAAGTGGGCAAGTGGGCTGGTAAAATGGAGTCATAGTGCAATGGTACAAACAACAATATTATACAAAGTCTAAACTCCTGAGAAGTAAAAGGGTAACAGAATTATAATTTCTACCTGTTGTATAATTTCATATGTTCTCTTTTGGCTAGGAATTATGTGAAACAAATTAAAATATTTAGAGATATTTTTGTTTAAAAATATTTTTAAACCATCTCCCATAAATACATGAAAAACATGACACTTTTGAAACAGATGAGGTAGTTAATAGCATTGACCCTTGGGAAAGTCAACAAAATATGCTTGGTCATTCAGAAATCACAGAAATGGAGACATACCATGTGTTAAATTAAGAAAAAAAGCTGATTTTTCACCTAATTTCTAATAACAAAAATCCTCAATCATGAGAGAAAAAATAACAATACAAAGAATTAGAAGACATTATGTCCAAAGTGACATTTAGATTTGGTAAGATGAAAGTTAGAGGGCACATCCTGGAAGGCCATGCCAGAAAACCAGAAAAAAATACAGTCCAGGAAAAAAAGAAAAAATACCAGAAACATTAGAAAAGCAAAAGAAAGCAAAAAAAAAAAAAAAAAAAAAAAANACGAGAGAGACAAGGTAATGAATTTTGAAAACACCACAATGCATAGACTAATCTATGACATAATGTGGAAGAAAAAAATAGTTCTGTCAATTATGAGTAATTCAGGTATTAATTTTTAATTTTTTTTCTTTTTTTAAAGAAACTCATTGTTTTCTCTACAGCAAGGTGAACTTTTGCATGTTACAGTGAAGAAAGTATCTGTTAAACACTGTTTAAGCTGTTGAAAGAAACTGTGGGTATATACTGGGAAGCTGAGGAGGGACATTTCATCAGGATCTGTAGTGATAGGATAATGGGTACAAATTAAAGGAGGGGAAATCTAAGTTAGATGTTAGGAAGACATTCTTCCTTGTGAAAGTGATGAGGCCCTGGCACAGGTTGCCCAGAGAAGCTGTGCCTGCCTCATCCCTGGAAGTGCTCAAGGCCAGGTTGGATGGGGCTCTGAGCAACCTGGTTGACTGGAAAGTGTCCCCACCCCTGGGGAGCAATTTGGGACAAGATGATTTCTAAGGTCCCTTCCAACCTTTTAACATTCCATGATTTTATTCTGACTTGCTAAAGAATGAGAAACGTGTTCACCTCTAAAATTTTGTATAGAAATCTGTCTACTAAATGTGTCAGTGCACTGCATTTGGCTGCAACGCTGGAGCCTGGCTGCAGGGATCTGGGAAAGGATGCTCTAAATTTCTCTTCCTGAATGTGACTTTGTGGACATTAAAGCTGTATCTGCAGTACAGCTGGATAGGGACAAACACACACCCCGTGGCTCCTACAGAGGTTCCATCGGTCTTGCCTTGACACTGCAGCTTCCAAATCATGGAGACGAATTCCCAAGGTTCAATGAGATTTGCCTGACAAGATTTCCTACAAGTGTTTACACTGTTTTTCACTGCTAAGCATGACGTTATATGGCATAGAATGTCCCTCTGCCCTGAATTTGTCCCAGCCTAATGTCTTGCCAAGCCCCACCCTGTTCACTGTGGGAGTCAGACTGGGAAATAGAGAAAACCTTGGCACTGCTCAGCCTTCACCAAAATCTGAGAGAGTTTCAGACATGATTACAAAACATGTTGTTACACAGGCTGCTATGAGGAAAAATTGCCTCCACTCCAGCTGGACCAGTACAATAGATAAAAAGAATATTGCTAAATCTAATGATGCAATTTAGTGAGTAAATAAAAAAATAATTAAGCAGATATAATAATCACTACATCTATTTCAGTTATATGAAGCTTTCACATTGGTGACAGTTGGTGACATCAAATGACAAGGTAAAGAGACAAAAAAAAGAAAAAGTGAGGGTGATTTTTCCAATATGTACCACTATTTAAGTAATAGGGAATTTTAACCTCCCGAGAAGGAAACTTAACTAACAGCTCAATTCTGAAAAGTTGCAAGAAAGCATGAACCCCTACATTAACAAGACTCACAGTCAGATCAATATTGTTAAAATCGCACTCCTTGCTTGATTTGCCACCCTTTTGGAAACAATATTCAATATCAGGAGGCAGCCACTGTGTTTATTGTTGAATCTTATTCACTGCACAGTGTTCCTATTTTAACTCAGACAAATAAAACATAGTTTTCTTTGTCTGTGTTAGAAAACAAGTTTTTAAGTTCTCATTGATCAGGTTTTATACTACTGCATGAACCACTGGGATTTCTGCTTTGTGCTACAGGATTTAGACTGACCATCCCATCTGTTCAACTTTCACAGTCATGTTCCACTGTGCATTGGAGTCAATATTACAATTTTTAAACAGATATTTGACTGTAGCATATCCACTGGGTTATCAGTAGCTGAACAACATATCAGTAGTGATAATTTTGGGACCTGCTGGACATCAGTCTGCTTTCAGACACCCTAAGAGATATCTTTCTAAAAGTCCTCCTTCATAAGGAGTTGTTAATGTACACAGATTTCAGGCTCCTAAAAGAAACTTTTTCAAGAACTCCTGAAAGTTTCTGAATTAGTGGAAGGTGTCTCTGTCCACTGCTGGGAGCTGGAGCTAGATGATATGTAAGGGCCCTTCCAACCCATGGCCCTTGGCCCTTCCAGGCCATTCTGATTCTCTGACAATGTGCAATAGAATATTAAACTATGTCAATGTGAGTGGGAGATAGCGTGTTTCCAGCTGTGTGACATCCTTCTATTGGCTAAGTGCACATTTAGGCAAAGCCCTAAGATTTGTAGCCCTAACAGATTTCTCTGAGTCACACAACCTTTTATGTTTTCTAAGCACATTCTGGGTTCTCTATAGAAGAAGGGGTTTTTTAGCCACTGGGCTATATCAGATTAAAACCGTGCTCCTTGATCTGGCTCAGCTAAGCCAGACATGACTGAAGAGGGGTCAGGGAGCATTAACCCTTCACTCCATAGCACTGAACTGCTCACAGAACACGTGAGCCCCAGTGTGTGTCCTCCTCATGCTGCCTAACTACATCAAAGCAAATCCAGGCAGGTGATCCAGGGGATTGTGGTGCTGATGATGAGGTACGTAGGTTAAGTAGCATGGATAAGGGAGACAAATTCAGTACCTATATTCAGGCTCAATTCAGTGGGCTACATGTGGAACCAGGCCATAGATTCCACGTTTGTAGTAGCCCTGCAAACACCCTGAGTCATTTGCTGCTTCCTTGACCTTGGAGATTAAAGTAGGCAAAGTGACTAAACTAATCATAGAAATTCTTTTTGAATTTTAAAGAGGGTTTTTAAGCTGAGAACTGAAGCATTCAGTTCTCAAAGGCTTTCAGTTCTTAAAAGCTTTCAATTCTTAAAAGCTTTCAATTCTTATAAAGAGTGAGTTTTGGAAAAAGTCAGTCTTTCCTGTTTTGGAGTCAATACAAAATTCTAGCTAAATGAAAAGTTGAGGAAAAAAAGAACAACGTTGGCTTTGTTTGTTTGTTTGTTTGCTTCTGTTTGTTTTTGTCTCTGTGTTGGTCTCATCCAGACTTTGCCTTTTGCCTGGTCATATCCTAGTGCCCAGTGGGAAACACCAAGGGGGCTGACGCCTGATGCATCAACTTTCACTATCTGCAAACCAAGAAGGAGAAAAAGAAAAAAGGACCAATTTCATGGCACAAAGAGTCTAAAGTGATAATGTAGGGACAAGGTTTCAAATGCCATTACCTGCTCTCACAAATGGAACTTTAATGGCAGATAAAAGCTGATGATGTCCCTAAAGTAAAATAAACCAAAGGATGACAGCAAAAGATATTCATAGGGAGTGAAAAGAAACTTCTTTGCTTTGGAATCAGGCCATAAGGAAAAGTGCAGCTAAGGATAATTCATTTTACAATCTTCCCCAGGCTGTATTAGTCCTCTTGCAATTTTGGAGAATAATAGAACTAAAATGTTCTTTCCTGGAGCTGTGAGTTCAGCTTCATTAGGTCTTCTTTCTGTATATTGGAATTTAGATAGCAGGGAGATATGTCCCTTTCATCACCCAAAATGGACAGACACAGATCATTAAGTCACCTCTTCTAATATCTGGAAGTATCAGCTAAACTTAGGGATGTTATTCCATGTTATTCCAGAAACAGCTCACCCTTTCTCTAGGAATTATGTCAACTAACTCCTACAAATCCAGCTGGTCATAGCTGGAAGTTGATGTTAACAGGCCTGACCCAAAACTTACCTAAATTGGGAGGCTCTCACTGACATCACCATTGCAGCCGTCACTAATTGTAGAGGAAGTCTCAGGACATCACAGAATAGTGATTATATTTACTAAAAAAAAAATTTTAAAAATCATACTTGCATTTTAATCTTACTGTATTACATATTTATAGTGGTTAAGTAAAACTGAAATTCAATGTAAATATCTCAGATTTCACTAGCATTTTAAATCTATATTTAAATACAGCTTTTTAAACATAAATTTAATTAAGAAACAATGTTTAAAAGTAATTTTCTAACAAACTGTAGTGTATATCTTATTGAGTTATTGCATTAAAAAAAAGTCAGATTAATTTTAAACTCTTCTCAGCATATAAAAAGGAGCTAAGCCACATTAAAAGTCCCTACATTATTTCAACTAATGACTCTACTTGAAAACCAGTGAAGTTTAGTCCCACGTTTGAACAAGTGTTTAGGTGAGATGGTGATGATCTTGAAAATGGTTTTAAAATAACTCGTGTGTTCATGAATATTAAACAAATTAGTTGCTGAGGAAAACATATTACTGCAGAAGTTGGAAAATCAACAAGAGAAAATTAAACCTGATTCATAATTTTAATGCTGATTCGGTAAAGCATGGAAACACATACTTAAAGCTAACACAGAGCTGGTAAGTCAAGTCAGCCTCAAAGTGAAGTCCTCCCTCTGAGGAATGCCTGTTGAGCCAGAGAGATTATCCAAAGGCAGAAAATTGTTGGAGCATAAAAAAAAAAATTTAAAAAAAATAAGGTAAGATGTGCCAACAAAATGATGTGCCAACAAAGGAGCAAATGTTATTTCTTTGTTAGAAATTTCAGCCATATTCATATGGCTAGAGAAGTGAATATTGCAAGAGTGGGACAAAACCTTGAAGTATGGGTGAAAAAGTCCTGGTTAGAGAGTACTTAAACATATGCTTTCAGCTAACTGGGTCTGAGGAAATTTTTCTTAAGGTACTTAAAACCTCCCCCAAATGTCTCTTAATTAATCTTAAACTACTAGTGTTGAAGGATTTTAGAAGGACCTTCACTATATAATGTATTTAGAAAAAAAAAGAAAAAAAAAGCTGGCCAAAACCCCAAATCTGCCATTGCAGGTACAATTCCCAGGCCAAATATCTGGAAAAGAGTGGAAAAAAATACTCCAACTCATTGGAAGCATCCCAAATGACACAGAGATATCAGGAAAACATAGGAGTTAGAACATGGACATTTTAAAGAGAATCCACTCAGAACAATCTCATTCAATTTTTTTCCAGACCAGAAGAGGAAGAGAGGAGCAGCTTTAGACTAGATACTACTACTACTACTATTACTACTACTGCTGCTGCTGCTGCTGCTGCTGCTACTACTACTACTACTACTATTCCAACTACAAAAAAAAAAAAAAAAGTCCCTGTGAGAGTGGTGAGGAACTGGAACAGGTTCCCCAGAGAAGTTTTGGATGCCCCATCCCTGGAAGTGTTCAAGGCCAGACTGGATGGAGCTCTGACCCACCTGATCTAGCTGGAGGTTTCCCTGCCCGTAGCAGGGGGGTGCAATGAAATGATCTTTAAGGTCACTTCCAAACCATTCCAGAATTCTATGGTAGCAAACGCTTTAGATTGGCTCAGTCAGATGTTTTGACTTAAGCAGACTTCTGATTCTGTTTTATATACAAATTTATCATAATGAAGCTTTGCAAGGTGAATGCAAAGCTTTTGAAATCCTCTTGTCAGAAAGCTGCTGTCAGTGGTTTGGTACCTGGCAGGAAGGTTGTGAAAGGGTTCCATAAGAATTATACTTCAGCAGAAACAACATTACTTACCAACATTATTTCCATTTTTAAACATAGCTGTGTATATGCAAATTTGAAGCATACACATTTTATTTCTTTGCTGTTTCTGATTCACTTCAAATAGAAACATTTTTGCTGTTGATTTGAGCTAATTTTTATTGTGCTCTGTCCAATAACAAAAAGATTAGCATATCAAAGAGTGGAATATTTAGTTCTAATCAAATTAATGAGCAGGCGCTCATTCAGGGCTGAAAATGTAAGACGCTGAAGGAGACATGAAGGAAGTGAACTCACCTTTACTGACAATGCATTTCTTTTAGTTTACAACAGACAAATGTTCTCCTGTTTTATTTTGCAGCGATTTCTAATCTTGCATAGAAATATTTACAGATTTTGGGGAAAAAAAACCCCAACAAAATCCAAAACAACAAAAAAAACCACAACGCACCCCCCCCCCCCCAANCCAAACTCTCTAAAAATAAAAGAGTTTTCATTATTCATATTCGAGCCATATTCAATCCAACCACATATGTTTTGCTGGGAGTACAGTTCTAGGCACTGTATTTTAAATATTTCAAGATCTGAAGGAAAACTAAGGCTTCCCTCTGTGAAGGATCAGTCTGCCCACCGGAGGGCAGTGCTGCTCTTTCCAAAGCCCATGTTTTTCCTCCCTTATTTGGAAGGAAAATAGGACAAAGATTAGAAGCCAGGGTTTCAGGGTGCCTCTCTGCAAAGTGCTTTTGCTCTTAGTGTTGCGCTGACAGCTTAGGATAGGGAAAACACACAGAAACGTTCCTAAAGTTATGTTCTGGATGGAGCTAGCTAACCACTGAAACCATGTGCACACAAAAGCTTTGTGTCGGTCCTTCCACAGTTTACAGTTTCACCCTGATTTGACAATAGTCAGCCTATGCAACTTTGCTAGAAATTGCAGATCTCAGTTTGAATTACATGAAAAAGAAATAAATTAACAATAAACTCTATTTCTGAAAATGGCAGCCTTTATTTCCTACTCCAGAGAGACATTTCTGCTGATTGTTATCATGGTTACAGTTATGACATTTTAGAAAATCACTGCAAACAAACTTTGTTTCTGATAAAAACTGCAGTTACCAGAAATTGTTCTACCTGTTCCTCAAGCACTACATTTTGGTCTCTGAGTAATTACCAAAACAATTTCATTCTTTCATTCACTTGGAAACTGATGATCACACAGACTGTGTTAGAACAATTCTGCTTCTTGATAAAAGGATTGCCTCTTCCTAAAAATCAGGAAAAGTTATGCATTCCAGATGGCTACACAAAGTCCTTAGGCATGGATCCTTCAGCAACACACCTTTATGTATCTGCCAGACTAATTTTTTATTCAAATCCTCGAAAACAAAGTAGCACACTGACAAAAATTAATTTAGACTGTTTTTGTTGAAAACTTTCACTTTTAAGAAAGATAAAAAGGGAGTAAAAGCTGTTGCTGTTTTTTGTTCAGAACAATAGAGCTGCTTTTTATAAATATTTGTTCTTACCCTCAGTACTGCACTCATTAAGATGAGACAAGTGTTCCTTAGGTTCTGCTTTACCAGTTGTATAACCCAGGACACCAGTACCTATGTAAATATTGCTCTTTAATCTACGTCGAACATGTGAAGAGAGTACAATGGATTATAATCACTCAGGATTTCAGAACAGAAAAATAAGGCTTCAAAATTCTTTTCTTCATGCTTACAAAACCTAGAAATATCCCACAGGATTTCTAAGGTGGTACATCTCCAGCATGATTATGATTTTATACACAATTTAATGTAGTCTTTGCTACAGAATTTTTAACGTAGTCCATCCAAGCTCAACAAAAGCTGTAGATGGGAAATAAGATTGACTATGTCAAAGGAGATTTATGTGTGCATAATTATTTCTAGGCAAGAGAGAAAGATAGTTGTCTTGGGGAAAGAATTTTGGTCCTGAAACTCACATCCAATCACATGGGTTTCAAAAAAGATATTAATTACAAGAATGAGGACGACCTGTTTGTGAAATGTTAGTCCTTTTTAGTTAGTTCCTACAGTTTAATTGCCAAATCATATTGCTTCTTGAAAAATTGTTTCTAGGGAGTGTTTTCTTAGATGAAGATCAGTGAATCCAGTTTTACTCTGATTATATCTGCCTGTTTTGTTTTCCACTCACTCTTGTGAGGATACGGAATCTGTAACTTCCCTGTTGGATAACTGAAAAGGTCCCTCTAGATTTGTGAACTGTATTGGCACCACTTGCACTTCTGGCAACTGCAGAGGCAGATCTGAGCTGATACCAAATTAGGACAAGTTTTGCATGGTAATGACTAGGCTCAAAATTCAACTTGGCACATGTCCCAGAAGTTTTATATTGTCACCTTTCAGCCCTCTCTCCACATCCACAGATCACTTCTAATATGATTGCTGTGTCTCCAAATTCACTGATTTTTATCTCCACAACAAATTCCATTTGGATGTTTTCATAATGCTGGACCATAATCAGAAGCTATGAGGAGGAAGAAAGTTCATAAAGTATTATTCTATTTCCTTTTCTTACTGCTAAAGGGTTTTAAACTGACAGACTGCAAATAAGCAAATAATCATCAAATAGGGAACCACAGCTCACTTCTCTTAACCTTTGAACAAGAAGCATAAAGAGCTAAATAGCCACAAATCACCTGCAAATTTCTCAGATGTTGTTGACATAGTCAACAAGGACATTTGAAGAAAAATAAGAACAAAAATAGCTGTTAGCTTATAAAGAGCATCTCTATAACTAATGTATCCACTTGCACCTTTTTTTAACTCTTCATTTAAATTAGGGCTTAATTTTTCTTGCAATGGAGGCTGGTGGAGTCTGCTGTTATAGCTGGAGGTTCCATATGTAAACTCTTCTACAGTTTCGTATGTACTCGTTTTCCCATCTTCATCACTTATTGTGAATGTTGTGCTAGGCCTTGATCTTGCCTCAGGGTTTGCTGTGACTTAAAAATAGATGTGTAAACCATTTTTGCTTATTGCCTTGCACAGACCTGCTGTAGAAATAGCACTGAACACCGTTAAAAATAAGCTGATGGGTGGAGGAGAATAGGCAGTAAACACGGAGCCAAGAATTTCCTGTTAGCCTAATAAAAATCTTAACATAAATGCAAATGAAGCAGTAGTTATTAGAGTTATAAAAGACTAACACATAGTTCACACTAGTAAATAAAAAAAAAAAGCTTACTGACTATAAAAACTTAAGAGCTGTACAGGAAGACTTACAAGTTATCTGTGCCTCTAACATGTTACGCTGATCGTTTCTACGACTGCTACAGCCAGTTGTGACAATTTTTTTGAAGCAGAGAGATCCAGAGTGGCATCAGCATAGCAAAGACTTTTCAGGAGAAGGATGCTGATGGTGGATTTTCTTTTGCCTCACCTGCTACCTTTCCTCTGCTCCTAGAGAAAAGGTGAAAGCTGCCCTGCAGCCCCCCAGCATCACCCAGGAGCTGCCTGGGGCTGCATCCCCTTCCCTGGTGGCACTTCCAGAGCTGGAGCTCAGACAGGCTGGGCAGTGGGAACCCAGCTCATCCCCCCTCAGGCGGAGGATGCTTCATGGATAGAGCAGTGCAAATAACACCCAGGAGAAAAACGTATTGCTGATAGTTCTAAGCAGGTTACCTGAGGCTGTCCTAAGAATTTTTCTTGGCCTCAGGAAGAAAACAGTGTGTTCCATATATAAATGATGCCTATTTTAGTACCTTGGGTAATGATTAGAATACCAACTCACTCTGACGTTTTCTAGAAACTAGAAGAAAAATTAAGGGAACATCAGAGACACCTGAATTTATATTAGAAAGTTGATTTTTGCTAAAGTTAATAGCTAAAAGCAGAATGAAAAAAAAAATCATATCCTTTAACCCCACTGTAACTTTTGCGTAGCAGCAGGAGCAGCTTTCGCAATCAGCCTACTCCTGATGAAGTAGATCCAGAAGATATACATGTAGAAAATTATGTTATATTATATTTTTGAAAAAAGTCTTTGGGAGAGAAAATTTAGCACATAGAGTCTTTAATGAATCTAGAAAAAAGAACTAGCTCAGATTGGAGAAAAAAATATTGATTTTCATTTTGCGTAATTAAGTTGGGAAAACATTCTCTCCGCATTCTCTCCCTTTTCTCTTCCTTTTTTCTCCCATCAAAATAATTCCATGAAGAAATCCAAGTAATCCATGAAGGAATCCTTCACAGATAGGAAGATCATTAACTGGAATACCATTAGCTATGCAAGTAATATTTACTTTGATCAGCCTGTGTCAGTTGCAAGAAGAGATAACAATCTTCCATCCATATAAATGCAAACAGGTGCAAACTATCTGTAATAAATATTACTTTCTGAGAGAGTCTCCCAAATAAGGAATATGAAAGATGGATTTTCTTATAAAGTTTAGTAATCAGTTCATTAAGAAAATGCATGTTGACATTTCCCATGGTGGTAGACGCCTACAGCTCCTCTCACAGAAGTTCTGAGCAGCCACTCACCAGCTGTCACTCCAGTTTTCCTGTGTCAGATTTTCCTGAGTAATTTCTCTGTTACAGAATAGGTATTTGAATATCTTTGACTTTGACGATGTTGGCAATTATGTCCCATTCCTTTAGACACTTCCAAAGAATTTGAGGCTAATACATACCATGCAGACCCTCTGACGTGGTCTAGAGAAGAACAAAATGTCCTTCTGGATTCCTCTTTGAACAAAGATAACCTTATAATACCCAACAATCAGTCTGGCTGTTCTGGAAGTTTGGAATTCATGCCTGCATAACTCCAGCTGTTGACTGAATTCCTGCTCCAGTTTTTGCTTGACACACTCCTCGTGCTGAGACCTGATGGATACTCTGGTCAAAGACAGAACAACATGTTGTTGGGATGAAATGCATGAGAAGGAGTAGAGGCCACTCTGCAGCCATCATCACCCTAAGCTCGCCCTCTCCTGAAGATATCACCTCCTGCCCTCTTGCATAGCAATTGTCTGGAGCTCTCTTCAGAATCCAGCAAGTAATGGACGTGGTACAGACCAAACTTCCGAGATGGAAGGTATAAATACATTGGCTTACCTCAAGCTTAGCTTTAGGCTGTGCCAGAGGAGAGTCAGGTTGGATATAAAGAGGAATTTCTTCACTGAAAGGGTCATTAAATAAGGGAATGGGCTGCCCATGATGGTGGAGTCACAATTCCCTGGAGGTGTTCAAGAAATGACTGAACATGGCACTTGGTGCTGTGGTCTGGTTGACAAGGTGGTGATCAGTCAAAGGTTGAACTCAATGATCTCAGAGGTCTTTTTCAACCATTATGACTGCATCATTCTTTGAAAAAAGCTTTTGAAACAGTTCCAGCAGCAGCTGGACTGACGAGGCTTTTGTGCTTCCCTGAGTGATGCAGCGGAGGAGGACGAAGAATGAGCACTCTCACCATGGTCTAGTGAACCACTTTCCTCACAAACGTGACTCTGTACAAAGGGAATTGAGGCAATATTTGTCTCGTTTGGTTTTATTTTGGCTAACGAGTTCATAAAATAAAGCTTAATTTATAGAGACCATTGTTCCCTCAATTTGAGATATTCAAATGGACTGTGACAATAATGTTCACTGAAAGAGGACCCCACATTCCTCCAGTGCACAAATGGCATTGTGACTAGGACAAATAATAATACTATGAATGTTCATATTAACTTAATTATTAGTTATCATTGCTAGCCATGGGATCAGTAAAGTTGTTAATGATTGCTGCATTCTAGACCAGGTGGAAAAGCAAGATAAGGAGCCCTTGGAACAGCTGCATCCAGGCTGGTATTGCACAAATTTGAGCAAAGGTTGTTATATCATGGTATAAAAATCTGAGATGGTTCCCAAGCAACCTGCTACCTGTTAAACATGTTTATAATGCACTGTGCTCTGTACTGTCTGTAGAGCAAATAAATCTGTCCTTGGCCGAGAGGGTGTTTTTTTGTGTTTTTTTTTTTTTAAAAAAAAACCCTTTTCCTGCTCATTTACTCAGTTTAAAGCCCGTGAACAAAGGTGGGGATCCCTTGCAGCCTTAGACCATCCCCCAGCAGTCCCTGCCCTTACTTCAGAAAATTCAATAGGCTCATCTCCCCTGTCAGGCTTGGAAGGTCAGTTTCAAAGATTAACACTCAAACGTGATCTTCCAAAACTGATCAGCACTTCTGTCCCATGATGTCGTGAGCTGTCCTGAAAAAGAAGTCTGAACAAGCCATACCTCCCCTACCATTCACAATCTGTTTCCAGTCAAGACCAGCAGTGCAGAGTGAATTTGATATTTTTAGGCCAGGCCTGAGGTATGTATTATTTATCGATATCTTGGACAAGAACTTCTAAAGTGGCCAAATTCCAAAAGGATGTTGGAGCTCTCCCCCAGTACACAGGTTATTAATGGGATTTAAGAAAGGAGCGTGACCTCTCATCACATCAATATTTGATCAGGCAATAAATGTGACTTGCTTAGAAACTCAAGGGTGGAAGAATTCACAGTGTTTGTGTTCTGTATGGTAAAATGATAGCAACTATTTCAGAGGGTACTGACATCACAGTAGAAGCTGTCCTCTTCGCCCCTACACAATCATCATAGAGTGCTCTGAGTTGGAAGGGACCTTAAAGATCATCCAGTTTCAACCCCCCTTCCACTAGATCCAACAGATCAATATTCTGGCCTTGAACAATGCCAGGGATGGAGCAGCCACAGCTTCTCTGGGTATCTCACAGCACCTTCATTTTATGCCATGTGTCTATGGACAGTTATATTTTTCCTTTTCTAGCCTCCCACTATGACCCTGGAAGAGGTATCTATTTCTGGGAACGGTTGTTTTATCTGTGTTAACTCTGACCTAAATCACTGGGAATTTTTGCATCTTTAATGATTGGCTAAAATCCCATTGTAGGAATGCTGTGGTAATACAGAAAGAGCTCCACAGCTGTAGTAAGTTTCAGGCCAACTATGATACTGTCAATAATGACAAACACAAGAAAATGTAGAAAAAAATGGTACATTTTGCTTTGCTTAACAAATGTCAATGGCAAGACACAGATCTTGATACTTCTGAACAAACGAAGTTTCTTGCAGATTTGGGTATGGAAGAATAAAGTTGCAGAGGGTAGAAATAGAAAAAAATAGACATGAGGAGTCAGTAGTCTAGTGAGCAAACATTATAGAGATTCTCTGAAGTAAAAATAAAAAGAAATCTGAAAAATATCTGAAACCCAGAAAAGAAATACTTCAAATTGTTATATTTTTCTCCACACTTCGGGATTATTCTCCATTCTCAGGTGTGAACTTTATAGAGATTAATAGCATAAACAAAGAACCCCCATGATGCCAGAACTTACTCTCCATGAGAAATGAAGAGAGAGAATAACCCTTAGGTGATGCATTATTTAAGGATTGACCTGTGCAATGGTAGCCAGCAGTCTGACAAATAAAAATAGCGCAAATTTCTGGGTCACACTTTTCATGGAGGATATTCTGAAACAGTGCTCTGTAAAATAAGATTATGAGTCCAATAGGGATTTCTTCTCCATTCCTGCCTAATAAACCAATACGAAAACACCATTCCTGCAGTTTCAGCTGGGAATCTGACTGTCTGGACTGTATACTCCCGTGTCAGTCCTAATAACTGTACTTCTATATGTACGTAGAGTTGCACTTAGGTAATCCCAAACCATTCAGTGTTACTTTCAGCTGAGAGCACAGAAGGCTAATTAATCATGGAAGGTTAATTTTGCAAGCTATACTGGGCATCTGAACTGCTTATTGGTCTTTAGCTTCCCTGGCACATCTTTCCTAAAAATATCAAATCAAACACGATCTCTTCTTAAAGCAAAATGATAGCTGGATCATAATCACTTTTGCTTTGGAACGTTTTGGAATGCATTTTGTGGACTGGAAAGAAAATGTGCTTGACCTAGCTACATAAAAAGCTTAGAAAATGGGAAAAATTTTGACAGTGGGGAGATAGTTACAATTCCTGTGTTAACAACTGTACCAAGATAAAGTACATTCAAGGTCAAAGAAATTAACAGATTCAATGGGTTTTGACTTGAGGTCATTCATAATTTTTTCATGTATCCTTCAGAGCAGCAAAGCCTTGTGTTCAGCAGGGGCAGGAAAGGCAGTAAAACAGACAAATGGCATGGAGGGGAGGAAAGAAAGTGTGTTGGAGTGAGCTGGCAAATCATAACAGGCATAGAAAACAGTACTGGGGGATATAGAATAGGGAAAGGAAAGGGCAAGGAAAACTTTTCCTGAGCATTAGAAGACCATGACCAGCTGTCCGTCTTTTGTTTCATTGCAACTAATGGTAGAAGGCTCAAAAGAATTATAGGCCAGAAGTTCCAGAACTAGGGTACCAATACCAGTGATGGTAGAGGACCACTAAAAATAACTTATGACTCCCCACCAAAACCTAATTTTGTCACTGCAGCTACTAACGCTTGCCAAAGATATAATGAAGATATGTTTCAATGGTTTCTTATGTTAAAACTATTATAGTTTTAAGTACTTTCTGTATGTAGACTCACATTATGAAAGTATTCAAGGAAATAATAACTTACAGGTATTTTGAAAGATGGGAGAGAAGGTTTACGTTTTTATAATTTATGTACAGTTACCTTTTAATAAACATACTCCTTTCTAGTTGCGGATTCTCTTCTACTTGAGAGTGGAAGCTTTTCCTCTTATGTATTACAAAATCACTGTAATTTCGTTATTCTCATCATAGTTTCTCAAGGCAGTGTTAGACTCAATAACAGGATACATATGAAGAAATGTTTTTTATTTAATAATTTGTTTCTGAGAATATCACCTTAGTTTGGGAAATTGGCTTTATATGCTATCACCTTAGCTAGAAAGTCCAGACCTGTACAACTTCCTGGTTTTATTATCCAGTGAGCTCTCTTTGGGAAAAGGAATATTTTCCCTTGAGGTTTCAATGAATACAGAAGAAATATATTCTCTGTCAATATCACAGGACAGTCTTAAAGGAACCCTAAATCATAGCTAAGTTGTGTTTACATCATTACTTTTTAATAAGCTGTTAGAAGTCAATTATCAACCACCCAAAGATCTAAATAATATCTTTCGTTGTCATTCATTTCCAGCAGAAAGAGAGAAAGGTTTTCCTATTTGATTACAGTGTAAATATTTAAGTGGAATCAAAAGTAAATTGCTGATTTTTCTTCTTTTTTAAAGCTATTCTTTTCCCAACTAAAATCTCAAAGACATTGTGGCATAAAATATGAATTTCATCCTGTGGATGGCACTCCTGGACTGTCAAACAACTAGTGACTTTTGAGAACTATGCCTTTGATGAAATTTTAAAGGGAAATTCAGATTTGCTTGTTCCATATCCACAATATTCAGAAGGCAAGACTTAAATAGCCAAGATACTTGTAAGATGACTGCAAATGCTATTTATTAAGTGCAGGTAAGCAGGTTTTATAGCCTCAGCACCCAGTCAAACCATCACAGGTAAGTTCAACAAAAACAGTATTTCATCAAATGAATGAGAAACTAAATCTGCTGGGTAAGCAGCAGCAAGACAATCACAGCCCCAGAATGGTTTATGTTGTACGCTATTAAAGCAAGAGTCCTGGAGCCCGCTCCAGGTCCAGGAGGGAAAAAATCCAGTGAATTGTCCTTTTACAGGGTGATAGTTTGACCATACCTTTTGCTTTCTTTCCTTGGACATTCTGAGATAATTCTTTCAGCTTCTCATGTAGGAAGGATGTAGATGAAAAAAAAAGCTTTGGGGTTAATTTGCAGTGATGCCTCTTTTATGATGAAGAAGGGAGACACAAGGAATACAAGAAAGAATACATGTGAATGGCCCTAAATTTGCTCTTTTATTCAGCCTAGAATAAAATTCTCTTTTCCTTGGGGCTGAACAAGATCCCTAGCCTCTTGTTGCTGAAAAACTAGCACTGAAGGCCAAGCAAAGAAAAGAAGAGACATTTCCACTAATGAAAATAAGCAATGAATTTGTGAAAGAGTAATTACAAAGGTTACAGAGAGAAAACCATTGAACAGAAGTGTTTGATTTTGACCAGAAGATGTGCAGTAATGACTTCATCCCTGCCAATATTGCTCAGGGGGACTCTCAGAGTAAGGAGTGCAGGAAACACAGGCCACCAAGCAAAATCCAACTCAATATATTTCATGCAAATCTACTTGTCAAGCCTCCTGTGCTCATAAACCTCTTGCTAAACACAGTTAGGCTTAAAATAAACCCATTTGAAGATTTTTATTTTTTTGCATCTACCCAGAATTCCTCTTCCTTTTCTATCACAAACAACATCATACTAAGCACTTGCTGTTATTCCTACTGTGGCTACAGCCATTCAGGGCAGGCAAAAGCAGGTAATTGTATTCTGTTAGCAGGTTTTCCTATGGAAAACGTTTGGCATCCAGGGGTTATGTCCCCCTGGCTCCATCTAACCTCTGTGACAAATGAGATCATTTACAGGACAGTAAACAGCCACACACTTGTAGCTATTTTCTGCACCTAAGTGATAAATTTCAATGCCCTAAACAGAGACATTCTGTGATCTGTATAAACAATCTGTAAATCAAGATAATAAGTAGCCAAATAAAATTGTTTGTCCTTTAGTGAGAAATATCTTGTGAAGAGGGAATGGAGAGAAATTAATGAGTTAAGTGTCATCTCTGCAAGGAATTGTGTAAAACAAATTAATAATTAGGCATTCAAGGTCATGATGGCAAGAGTTGATCAAGAGTTACATTTTTGTGAGAACACTGTGAGTGCATTATATTTCCTTGCTGCAGAAACCAAGCAAAGCTCTCTCTAGAAGACATCAAGCTCAAAATGGTGTGCATCCTAGATATTACTTAAGGAAAATCCATGTTCAGATTCATGGTTAGTACTAACCAAATGTACACAACAGGGATTAGTTGCTTTAGATAAGTATCATTTTATAGGAACGACCAGACTCATTGCAGGTATAACAGTATTTCCTCCAAATTAGAAGATGCAGTTAAGTCAAAATACTTGTGCTGTACTGCACGTTCATACTTGAAATATAACTTAGCTTCAAATGGGTATTCAGCCTTACATCTTCAACAAAACATATTTATTACTCTTAGAAATTCAATTAAGTCAAGTGTGCTGCAGAAAAGATCTCAAAAGCCAAGATTTTTGTAAAGGATGAAAACATCCTTAAGGAGATATTTTTTTCTTCACAGCTAACTTAGCAACCAATTTAAATATATATAGCTCATTCAGAATTGCTTTACTTAAACACTAAACTCCATTTCACAAGCCATTAATGACATCATATGAGACTGTTTCTCTCAATACCTCTGAGATATTTTCAGCATGCTTCTTTCCATATTACTGCCTGCTTCAAACAGATATTTACTAAAGCATTCAAGGCACCCACATGAATGTACCAGAAAAATTATTTCCTTGCAAGAAATGTTTATCAAACCCTTATTCACTTCAGTGTCTCAGCCTACCAATGCTCATTTCAGACCACAAGAGTCAACTCTTCTCTTTCAAACAAATGGCAGCAAATATTTTCTTAAACGTCAGACTCTCATTCTGAGAATAGCACTCACGAGTCCAAAGGCCAAGGAGAAATTGGTTTAAATAATTTGTTCTGGGGTGGATCTTCAGAGAATTTGGTTGTCACTCTGCAGAAGCTACAAGGCACCCCTAGAAAAACGATAGCTTCATCCATTTATGAATGTTCTGTTCAGCAGTATCTGCTCTACAAGTACTGTATTCAAGTGCATTTCAATATACTGCTTGCCAGATACCAGATTCTGAGTGAGACTCAGCTGCTTCAGCGTTAATAAAGCAGCTAGAAAGATGGTATAAAATATTGTGAACCTTTTTCTTGATAAGGTCTGTCCACTGTTAGACATCCACACTCTCAGGGGTTATGAAACTCTTTTCACTATTTTTTCCCATAGCACAAAAGCAGCACATGACAGTCCACACAATATATATACTTTTTTTTTAATTTAAAAGGCTTCCGTCCACAGTGAGCTCATGTCCTGAGGTGCTCCCTTTGTCAGGACTGAAGTGGGGGCACTCCAGGGCTCTTGTGCTTTCTCAAGACAGAAGCAGCTGCCATTGTCAGAGTTACTGTCCGTAGCCCATGGCTATTAAGACAACTGACGGTGAGGAAAGGGTGAATCCAGTCAATGCCTTTGTATAATGCACGTGCACGATAAGGAGATTTCTCAGGAAAGGAGGACTGTTTGACATAGAGAATATCTGATCATTGCTGTGAATATGGAGCTCATATTGGCCAGCCTCTGCTCAGAAAAGCCCTGCTCTCACTTCAAAGGTGATTTAACAGATGTGTCCTTCACCACATGTGCAGTCCAGAGCCCATACAAAGAGAATAGATCCACAGAAACTGGAGATTATCTCTTGCTGAGAAAAAAAGGGATGAAATAGTGTGTGCAGCTGACAGCACAAGGAAGGTGGCATTTGAAAACAGCCAGGTGTGTGATAACCAGCAGTAAGATCTGAGTTTGAAGAGAGAGAGGGAATTTATTTCTGTGTGATAAACTGTAAATATCTTAATCCATTAAAGGTTTGAGATGGTTGTAGTGGGAGCACCAAATAAGTCTGTGATACATCGCAGCAGGAAATGGAGATACTGAGACCCTTATGGAAATTGATGAGAAGGAAATTCTTACTCCTTTTCCAGGAAGGCAAAGACATTTTTCCCAGAGGAGTCCAGGCCACAAAAATTTGGAGAAGTCTGATGACTTTCAAAAATGGATGTGTCTCCTCAGTGAACAATGTCACCTCTTCTAATCAGATCAAACTGAGCTGACTGTCAATGGGATGGCAAACCAGAACTTTGTGATGTCCACATGGCTGGAGCAATTTTTCCTGATGCTGCTTTAGGACACTGAGCTGTCAAAGGAAAGTGGTGGTTAAAAGCTGTTAATTCCACTTCTCGTAAACTGACTAACATGGCTGGTTGTCCATAGCTTGCTATACAAGTCAGACGCAACTGCGAATTACCATGTCAAATCTTCCTAAAATCAAGATTTTTCCTCCTTAGTTGTTTCATCCATTTGAAATGGATTTTTTTCCTTGCTTGTTTTTCTATATTTTGAGCAATAATTTCTACTTCTATTCTCAGTGTAGGTTTTCCCCGTATCAGTTAAATCGAGATTAGTGATGAAGTCAGAGAGTGTGGCCTGGATCTGGTGGTTTTGTACTTTATTCTCATGCTGCTTTTCTAGCTACTACTGGATGGAAATCTACTTTTGTGTCAGATGTCTTCTGAATTTTGATTGGCACGAATAATTCTGAGAGAAAGGCAAAATTCCATACTTAAAATTAATCTTGGGGTTAGAGAGTAGGGTTCATCCTATTCCACACACTACTGTAGTCCTACACTTGCAGAGCCGAAATTCTGCATTCTCAAATAAGTCTGGTGGTTGGATCCTAAAAGAAAATCACAGGAGATTTTCAGAGACCGTAGACAGCCTTGTGGATTTGTGATAGAGAGAAAGGAAGATAAGTGAAAGCAACTGACAAAACATGACCTCTTTTAACATATTTTATTGTATTTGGTAGTAATTGAAAAGGAAGTCCACAGCTAACCAGAGAAAATCTGGAGCTGGAAGGATATGGGAAAATACAGGCCAGCTCATGAGTCAGATTCTGAGGCAAATGCTCACCTTAAACAGCAATTCTGTAGTGGTGTGGATGCAAATTATGTGCTGAGGAAAAAAAACTGGGACATTTCCCTTCAGATTTTCCAGTAAAGCAATGGAAGTTGGAATAGTGATCTTTTATAGGCTGCATCAGCCCCCAGCAGTGTTTGTATTGAAAGAGATGAATTAACAGAAATTATTAGTAAAACTGCAGTAGATGGAACAGGTCACTGAGTAAGCAGCAATTATGAAAGGGGCAGCAAGGAACAACTGATGGAGCAGGGAATAGCTAACCAAACATGACAGAAGTGCAGGAGGTAAGGAATAGGTGTCAGAAGAGAAACAGATCAAACATGGTAAGCTGCTGCTTAGATAAGGGCTCAGTACCTGGCAGCACCTTGAGAAGATCAAACCATGAAGAAGGTGAATGTTCCATGATAGAAAGAAAGCCACCAGCTGATGTAGCAGCTGCCTCATAATCTCATTGGAGAAGGGAATTGTGAAATAGTTCCAGCTACAGAGTATAAGATACTTATGTTATCTGTCTACTTTGGGGTGTTCTTTTCTTTTTCTATGTTTGATAAAATAAAGGTAAGTCTAGTAGTTGATATTAGAAAGCAGAGAAAATCAGTTCAATGAACCCAAAAATTGTAATTAAATTTTCCTGAAGTTGAAAGATGAGTTCTGAACTGCCATTAACTATGTCTTAACACAGTATCCTTGTCCCCTTTCCTGCATAATCAATCCTGACAGGATAGGCATGCTTGAAAATGAGTGAGTGATTGGGATAGGAATTAAAAATGTGATTTTTTTTAGGGAAAGTTTAAACTGCAGCAAGTATTTTTCAGCATTGTAGCAACAGGAACCACATAAGAACTAGAACAAAAGAGAGCAGGTGCACCCAGTCTTTCTAATCATATGGAGAACAAAGACTTCAGGATCTGAAGTACCTCTGTTCGGGGCAACAATGGCTTCAGCCCACTCCTGGTCACCTTTTTTTCTTTTTTTCCTTTAAACATTTCAGGAGATGATAAGGGTAGGAATGGATGAACTCTTTTAGTGATAACAGCTGGTGCTTAGTTGTCATCCTTCCAAAGGGCCCAGTATCCTCTCAGTTATATGACCAGGTGTTTGTTCTCAGCATGACAGAAGAGGGGCTGCCAAGCATCCACAAAGGATAGGGATAGCAGCTGTGACCAACTATCATCTTTGGGGGAAAAAATAGCTATTAGCAGAGCATAAGGTATCTTGGAAAAAGGCAGAAAATGAGATCAAAACGTCCTGAACACAGTTTGCCTGTGGAGAACATGGACTAGGCACCCAAAAAATGAAGGCAGACTGGAAGTAAATTTTTCCCACTGCGTTGTTCAGTGATTTTTTAGAATTTTGCAATCCCTTTTTAAAAAAAATAGGAGTGAATCTAGACCTTTCTAGAAAATTTTTCTTTGTTGCACAGAAATGAAGGCAGAAGTATATCTTAAAGGTTTTTTCCCTCCTTGGTTAATGATCATTTCTGCTTTCCTAAGCAGAACAGTCCAAGTTTCAGGAGCCACGACGAGTATTACTGATATTTTGATCTATAACTCCAAAACAATGAAACACTTCCGTCACCCAAAATGGGATTTTCCATTTTTCTGTGATCTTTGGCTTTCCACATGGAGAAAAATTGACATTCCATCCTTTACTATCTGTTTCTCGTTCTGCTTGAATTAGGGCAGGTTTAAATCACTTGCCATGGAAGCACGATGCTGTTTAGTCCCGTCAGGAGAGTAATGCTACTTAGCCTTGCATTTGTGATTTTTATAAAGACTGCAGTCTGAAGACGTATTTGCCCCTGAAATATATGGAATTTTAAGTTCATCCATGAGCAAATCTTAACAGTTCCATCTTTACTGTTCATATCAGTCTAGTGATCTCTGCGTGTGCCATGTTGCCATCACAGGTGTCACTTCATGGGTCATTGTCACACACACACACCAGGGAGATATTCCAACAACTGTATTACTGGTTGATGGTGGAAGAGATATATAAACTAAAGCTCCCACTTTAACACATGGGAGATCTGCTCTGACTTCTCTTAAAATTACTGGAGACCTGGAAGTCCCTCATAGCAGTGGATGTCATGCAGTTACGTAAGAAAAGACAAACAAAAAATGCAAAACACACCACACCCACAGCATCCAAACTGATTGCATTGCCGTCAGTTCATTGCCATCTGATTGATTATGAACTTACTACAATACCTATTTTATTGAAATACCTTTGGATACCTATTTTTGATGAGCAAAAATAATTTTGAAATTGCATAACCTTCTCTCTCACTCACAAAAGCTTGTCCTTCTTTTATTGTGTGAAAACTTGTCAATAACCAAACCCCATCTCAAAAGGGTCATTCATTTGTACCAAGGAACTCCACTACTGCACTGCTTTGGAACCACAGTGAGAAGTTTCTGTCCGTGCTTTGGTCCCCTGAATTTCTAGGAACACCCAGAAATACCCATTACACAGACTGAATATAAGCAGCACGATGTCTGTTCAATTGTTTGGCCATGTAGGAAGAAAAACACTCTCAGGAGGAAACCACTGAGCCATTAAAATTGTTTTTGCATTTAGTTAAACTGATTGACCAGCCTCAGATCTTCATCAGCAAATGAAAATAACTGAGTGTGGACACCAAAAGCATTTCAGCCATGACCTTGCGTGCCCAGCAACAGCCACTGTTCTGTAATACAGGGTGAAACTGAAAAAGAGCCTAGTCTCCTCTGAAGCATTTAAACCTAGAAAACAACTGCAAACAATGACTGTCAGTAGTTCAAAGTCATTTACGGCCATAGGAAAAGATTTAATGATCAGGCCATAAAAATAGGTCATTCTATTGTTTGCATTATCCATACAGATAAGAAAGGCAATATTGGCACTGGTTTCCAGACAAACTGCAGTTCGTCAGGCTGTCCTTTATCTACCCCTTGGACTTAGTTTGCTTCAAATCCTTTTATGCTTTTCTACTCATTGAAGGAATGGGAGACAAAAGGGAACCTCCTTTCAAAAAAAAAAAAAANGAAAAAAAGGTAATAAAAATATCATATTTTCTTTTCTTGTTTTTTGTTACTTTAAATCTCAACAGTACTGCAAGGATAAAAGTTATCTGGGAATGCTTTGAAAGATACTGCCAATGTAGCTTTAAAACAAGATAGAAAGAAATCAGTTACCAAACCAGGAGATTATCCTGAAATCTGGAAACATTCCTTGATGTATATTCATTATGAGAAATAGAAAGAAAGCAGGACAACAATCATATCTAAATGGTCTCAAACAAGCCCAGGAAGCCAGAAAAATAAATCAGCTGCTCGTATTTTCTTCCTTTTCTAATTTGAAGAAGAGAATGGATTTTCTCTCAGGAGTACTCCATACACAATTGGAGGCACTAACAGTGACACAAAATAGACATAGAATTCAGGTTTGAACATAAGCTATCACTCCTTCTGGGGTTTTTTTGGCTTTTGTTGTTGTAATTCTATTTGTTTTGGTTTTAGGAGAAAGTGGAAATTTGCCCTGCTTTCTGAGCAAACCCAAATTTATCCAGCTAAGACTGAAACAACATTTTAATGAAAAATCAATGTAAGTGTCGATAATCCAGTCAGAGGAAAATTCCTATTTTATACTATTTTACTGAGCATGCAACTATCTAAGGACTGTGCCTATTACTACGATGGTCAAAGCATGGGGAAGAGGACTGGAGGGTAGAAAAGCATTGAACAACAGAGGAAAATGTTGCCATTCTTCAATTACAAGAGAGTTCTCCTGACAGAATAATGTACTGAAAACTTGGGGACTTTAGAGTCACAGATAATTTTGCAGAGATCAGCCTAAAATTTACACATATCTTGGTAATTTCAGTCTAAAACTATTTCAGGACTAAAGTTTGCCCAAAGTATCTCATGAAGACACTGTGCAATGCAAAAGATCCACTGAAGTTTTGTGAGTTTTTTTAAAAACCTGAAAGTCTGTTTTATTCCCACTAGGGAAACAAAAATGAAAACACAGGACTTGCAAATAAACAAATATTTTAAATTAAGACAGATATTCCCACAGTACTACAAGCTGAATTAATAAATAAACACAAATTCTCACTCCACAAACACCTTCATTCCATCTCTATGTCTATAAAGACAGGCTCTATTTATTTCCATGGATTTTTAGCACTACTTGGAAGTCAACATTTAATTACCACTACAAATCTTCAGCAAAATAAACACTGAGGTAGTAGTGACAAACAATTCATAATCCACCTTGTTTTCACCTAAATTAAAGACTGCATTCTTTTGAATTCAAACCTTGTCTCTCTTGGGGTTCACTTCAGCTTCAGCTCTTAAGATATTTGCTCTTTTAATAGCTACATGATTGCAGTGGCTAGACATGTCCTCTCTCTATTAATCTATATTTAAACATTCAAAAGTAATGGCAGGGACCTGACAAGTTAAGGAGATTAAGATTTAAGGCTAATAATCAGAGAGAGCTTTTATTCCAAGCTTTTTGCTGATTAAGGGAAATGTCTGAAAAAAAAGTGCATTACCTTTTGTTTGGCATATGGGAAACAGTGAGAGTGGGACAGCACAGCTTTTATTGCATTTGAGAGATGTAATTTTTAAAGTAATTTGAGAGGGGTTTTTTTTAATATTTTAAATTTTTGCTAGATCGTAGTCTGATTTATATATAACAGAACAAAAGAGAATATAAAGGTTTTCCACACTTTCTCAGTAGAAATTCTTTCATCCAAAGCTGTCCTAGTCTGTAAGGTAAACAGATGCCATGTCTTTGTATCCATTCACCTGTGAGAATTTTAGGTCAAGCATTTTAAGAAACCTTGTGATACTCTTCATGGTGTAAAATAGGTGTGTGTGAACAAAAGCTGAGAGGAAGTTTAAACAAGCTCATTCAAGTCTCTTCTACGCTTCCAAAATACTTTATAAAGCTTGGAAGACAGGAAAGATCCTCCCCATCATCTAACAATTTCTTCCACAGCAGAAACATCTTTCTCCTATTAACTTCACTCTCCCCTTTCTGGAGCAGCTCTTCCCTACAACTTCTTGGAGGAGCTGTTCTGCAGTGGGTAAGGTCAGCTAGAGGAGGTTTCCTACAATCGCAGAGTGGGTTGGTCTGGGAAGGACCTTAAAAATTCTCTCATTTCAACCCTAGTGCCATGGCAGGGCCCAGGTTGCTCAGAGCCCCATCCAGTCTGGCCTGAAACACTTCCAGGGATGTGGCATCCACAACTTCTCAAGGAAAGCCATTCCAGTGTCTCACCATCTTCACAGGGAAGAATTTCTTCCTAATATCTGATCTAAACCCACTCTCCTTCATTTCAAAGCCATTCTACCTTGTCCTGTCACTCCAGGCACTTGTAAATAGTCTCTCTCTGTCTTTCTTGTGAGCTCCCTCCACATACTGGAAAGCCACAATTAGGTCACCCCAAAGTCTTCTCTTTTCCAGGCTGAACAATCCCGAATCTCTCAGCCTTTTCTCTTCTGATTGCTTTCAACAAAAAATATGACAGGCAATTATTCTGAAATAAGAATAATATGTTCTGTAAGTAGTTGCCTATCGAAATACATGATTAGGAAATCTTAAAAAAAGTCAACATTTTTTTACGTAATCTTCTCTAGTGGACAGTGAGGTCTTCTTATGGTTTCAGCTCCCTAATAGTTGAGCTGGTACATTATCATGGTCTAAGGCATGAAAGCCTTTCAGCGACTCTGAGTTGTTGCAGGGTGAGCTCCTTTGCCCCCATTGTGCAGCATGTGCCAAGAGCACTCATTGTTTTCTTCCTGCAGGCAGGTCTCTGTGAATAGGCTCAGTTCTGGACATTTTTGAATATATGCTGTGCGTCTCAAACAAAAAAGAAAGAGAAGGTGAGTAGTTTTGGTTCCATTTAGGGATAATCCTCTTTCCCCTTTCATTTCTCTAACTTCCCTTACCAAGCAGGGGCTTTCTTTTATATTCTGCATTTCAGATATTCCTACTATTTACAGTTTTTTACAAAATTGAGTTTCAATTTAAAAATTTCATTTTGATGGCTGAAAGGAATTTGTCTGCTTGAGTTCAAGTTGTTGTCTATTCAAAGGGAGGGATAGATCACTGTAGTGATCAATACAGCTTTCCTTGTGCAGGCTGATGCCCAGGAGAATGAAACAAGAGGCATTTGAGCCATAAATCTCGAGTTCTCTTTCTAACAAGCTGGCAAATTTTGGGGTAGGAGACAGCCAAAGGCTTCACATTAGTCATAAGGGAAATTAACGTGTTACTATTTTTAATGTTGTACAAGGTGTTGTTAAGAAATTATTTAGAAGTTTCTTTATGCTCCCTTTAAGGCTTACATGTGGAGAAGAAAGAAAAATGTTTTTTTCCTTTTGTCAGCAGATTTCTTGATGGACTGGGAGGAAGCAAAACCAACTAGAAACAGTAAAATGGGGCAGCATAACTCATTCTTTATTTTTATTTTCCTTGGAGTTACTTAGATTTTTTTTTCTTTATTTATTTTAATAGAGATAACTCCTCTCACATTTCAGAACACTAGTTGGTAATGTACTTCCACTCCCTTCAACCTTGAGATAAAAAAACAAAGAACAAAACTAACATTCACAGCAGCAATACAAAGGCTGCACAGCTCCCCAAATCTGCAGCATTTGACTCAGACTGTGAAGCTGAAAGTGCAGGAAATTACCAGCCCTGGTGGACAAACAGTCATATTTCTTGGGAGGACACATAACTTACTCGCCTGTGGCATTTCTCCAGACTCTGTTCCTGACTAAGGCTTTTCCTGCTGAAAGCATAGTCCATTTTCATTTCTTTCCCCCATGAGATCCTATGACTGCTTTACTACTTTCATTTACAGCAGTAGTGCTGTCATTGCAGTGCTGCATGAACCTCAGTATATTTGATCACAAGAGGTGTTTATACGCAAGCTTTTATAACACATTGCTCAAGGCTCTCCTCTTTTGAGCTTATTTCCTCAGTTCTTGAGCTTTTATGAAGTGTTGATACCATTTAAATAAAATGATTGCAAATATCTCAGTTAGAATTTTCACTGATCCAAACTTTGCTAGGGAACATTCTCCCCCATGGATGCCTAAAAGGAAGCCAGGGAGAGATTTTTTTATCAGAAACTGTAGTGACTGAACAAGGAAGAATGAATACAAATTAACAGAGAGTAGGGTTAGATCAGATGTCAGGAAGGAATTTTTTTACTGTGAGAGTGGTGAGGCCCTGGCACAGGTTGCCTGAAGAAACTGTGGAAGCCCCATCCCTGCAAGTGCCCAAGGCCAGGTTGGATGGAGCTCAGAGCAACCTGGTCTAGTGAAAGGTGTCCCTGGCCATGGCAGGGGTTTGGAACTTGAAGGTCTTCAAGGTCCCTTCCAACCCAAACCATTCCATGATCTCACAGACTCCCTCCATCATATGATTCTCACCAGGAGCATCACAGAATCGTAATCTGGGGATGAGTTGAGGCACATGAACTCAGAATAAAATAAAACCTACATCAACAGGACAGAAAAGAATTTATTCAACTGACAGATGCTGTTATGTTCTCCTTAAATTTCAGACAGAAAAATGCTGGCACACTCTGTGGATATAATTTATAATAAATCCATTGTTTCCAGACATGCTCCACATATTCAGTACTGTATCAGTGCCTACACATTGCAGACACCAAAAACCTCAGAGGCATGTCAAGATGAACTGCACAGCCACTATCATATGGCTGGAAATCCCACATCACCACACAAAGTCCCTCCATGTGCATTTTTCTGTCAGAAAGTAATTTGGGTGATATAGACAAATTGGAAGCCTGTGACACCTATAAATTATAAATAGGTTAGCAATTTATATTGCCTTGCACTGAATTAAAATCTAAGCATACTAAAATGGCATAAGAGCTACTAGTTTATAAATTTTGTGTAAATGTTTTACCCAAGTGTGTGAGCAACTACTTGAGGCACACAACAGACAGGCATAGTCACATGCCAGAGACATCTAAACTAAAAAGCAAAAACAAAAACTTGTCAGAAAGAGGACAAGTTAAGCATAAAGGACTATTAAAAGGCAGGACTTACGCCAAATGCACCAGAAGAGTAACTAGCAATTAAAAAAAAACGATAAACAGGAAAAGAAGGAAAAGAGACATCACATTTTGAAAGGGGATAGCAAAATAAAAACATGAGGCAGAATAAGGAAAATTAGAGAAGAAAGGAGAGAAATTCACTTTAATTTCAACTTCAATCAGTGAAATTCTATCAAAAAAATCTAATTAATTAAAAAAAAACCCCAAATTTCATCTCATAAAAAAATAAGTACTTAATGTAAAGAGCTTACGATGCATCAAAATATGCCTCCAGATTCAACTCAAGCTAACTTGTCTTCTCAAGGATGCTGAGACATTTTCAAATTTCTTTTTCTTTTGATTAATTATATTTTTGAAGAATTCCCCAGAATTTCAATTGGGCTTTATATACATCTTCTGTCATAACAGGTAGTAGTATCAACTTGCACTAGTCAAATTTATTTAACTTTATAAATTAGAAAGATCTGTACATTGAAGTAGGAATGTAGGCATTTTCAAAGTAGCTGATAATATCCAGAAGGAAATGCAAGATGTCCTATTTGGAGGTGTTACCATCATTACTGTTTATTACGTTAATCAGTGAGCAGGCTGCTCCAGTCACTGTTGAATCCCATGGGTGCAATTCTGTTTCATGACAGACTATATTTAAACACTTTGGTTAGTGGTATGGTCTTTCTTTCACATAAATTCAGTGTCTGCAACACCAAACTAGACACAGGATCTGCCTGTGGGGAAACTGTAAAATTGGTCTCTAAATACATTGCACAGAAAATCAAGGAAGTATAAACTCAGAGCAGCATGCCAAAATATTTTGTCCCTTGAAGGTAGCAATGATTTATGCAAACCAGTTTGCTCTTTGTGTTGCAGGCATTAAGCAAAGCCAGGGCTCGCTGAATTATCAGGAGAGTGGGAGAACAAACTAAATGGGGAATCCTTTTAGTGCTGTCAGTGGTAAATTAGGTCTATCAAGACCACAATAAGAATACACAAAGTAGTCACTATTAGGTTAATTCCCTTTGTTGACTTGAAAGATTGAAATTTAGGTGGGAAAAAAAAAATAAGGAAAGCTTTTGAGTCTCAATCAGTTTTGCATTTCCAGGCATCTATCACTTATTTAAAGCATGGGATGTCTTTTCATTCCGCTGCAAAAAGAGGGGCCAAAAGGAAGCATAATATCAGTGCCTATATTATCAGGGTATTCTCACAGGGAACATAAGGAAGAGATTGTCCGGGGAAGTTCCATCCACAACCTCTTGTCAGTTTAATTTGAATTAAATTAGTAAAAGTACATTTTTCTTAACACTTGAAAATATTTTCATCATCGTATCCCTTAAACTGAAGACTTAAAAGTAGGCTGAATTCAAAAGTACATCATTTGTTGTGCCAGCTGCTTGCCGCATTTGTGGAAAGCGAAATCGTTATTAATCTTCTGTTCAAAAAAAATATCAAGGACCAATTTTCCTTTATTAATAGTCCCATTAAATCCATGATATGCACATGACAAAGACCCAAAGATCCAAGAGAAAATTTAGAAACATTAATTATATAGTGTTTTTTTATTATTTTTTTTTTTAAGATGTTTGGTCAGAAGTGGTGTCTTTATTTTATTTGAGCTTATTTTGCATCTCTTATAGCACAAGCATGACCAAAAAATCCTGTGGTAGGGATTTAAGTCAACAGAAGCCAAATCTCAGCTTTGAAATTTTCTAATATAGTTTTTGCTCACTCCTGAGACCTTTTATTACACGGCACAGCTGAGTCAGACCTGGCAACCCTCTTTTAGTTGAGCAGGGAATGTTTCAATCTGTTATGCCAAAGCCAAATGGCCACTTTTTGCAAGTGCTTTTCAGCATGAAAAGGGAAAAGCCAAGATTCTGTGCCAAAGACTAAGCCCTTCAAATTCACGATTTAGGGTCAGAGTTGCACAAATACACAAACAGGGGCTGGGGAACAGGCTATGATTCCCAGAGCTCATTTGTTACCTACAATTTAGGAAACTCAGAGAAGATAATGGCTGGGGGATTATTAAGGTTAAAAAAAAGATAATAATCTAACAAGCAAGAGGTGACTGCTGGGAAATACATAAAGGCATGTTTGTGTATTGTGTGGGCAATAATCTTGTTTACAATCACACCACCACAGATTTATTATCTGTCAATGCAAGGTTTTATAAAACCGTACTTTAAAATATTATCTTGCATTCAGTGTTTGCCACTACATCAATAGCTAAAATTATGTGTTTGCTTTAAGGTATTTTTTTTTCTTAAAACATCTGTGCTTGTGTGATATCAGCAGCGACTTTGCTGCTAGTTCCAATCACCCTTGCATAAACTCATGTAAAATATTTTCTCCATCCCCACAGAACCAAGTGTGAATTTTGCTGAAGCATTTAGTTGTCAGGAGTGAACAGAAAATGTATTTGGCAAGCCACAGGAAAGGCTCAAACCCCTGTGGAGCTTTCTGAGAATTTATCTTAAGCAGGGTCCAAAATGGAATTCAGAAAAGCTGTTTAGTATGTCCAATCCCTCATTTAATCTACATACGTTTGCACAATTACTAATCTAATAAAAAAAAGAAGATAAAATGAAATACTGCTGCTGGTTACTACTGACAGCTGGAGGTCAAAGAGTAAAAAGATATTAGGAGTCCTATTAAGAAGTAAAAAAATATGAATGTATAAATACTGGCAGGAAATAAGTTATCACTGAGCTGCTATAGCATGCTGACATCTTTGCAATGCAATTTCAGTTCAGGTCACTTCCTATTCTACATGCCTTTTTTACTGTTTACTTTTCTAAAGCATAATCATTTATCAGATGTGATTTCAAGTGTAACTTTTGAGACACAGTGAAGAAAACATTATACTGAACTACTTTATCTGCAGCACCACATCCTACACGCTGTGACAGAATCATAGATGCAGCTACTGTGTATTTGCCATGCAGGAGCATTATCAGCTCTCATGCCTTTGACATAACCCAGGAGACTGAGGGAATGGGAACTTTCAATTAAAACCAGCTTTTTGTAGTGTGAACTCAGCTGAGAAGGATTAAAGATTTAGAAACCAGAGGTTATGGTAAGAAACAAACATTGCCCTTGTCGTTCCAATTTAACTGAGATAAAAATTAAAGGTATTAAACTTTTTTTTTCTTTTTCTTTTTATGGACTCATTATTTTCTACATCTGCTAAACCACAACACAGGCTATACCATACCAGATTCAATCCTGTACTCTGTGCAAGCAGAGAAATCTCATTAGAGGATATAATTTCCAGAGTTGTTCTTTGGAAGAAAGAGCATCTTTTGGATAACTCAAAAAAAAAAAAAAAAATCAAACAGCAGACAGGGCAGTTGTCCAGATGAACCAATAAATTCCTTAGCTACAAGAAAGATGTTGGAAAGTCACTGTGTCTTCAGTCATTCCTTGTTTCCTCTCATTTATTTCTCAAGTCCAGATCACAGCCCAAAGAGAAATTTTAGTGAGACTGAAGACAGATTCTCATTAATTACCTCCTACAGGATAGAATTGAATCTTCCAAGAATAAACTGCACTTTTTCAAGCCTTATCCAGACCATTTTTTTTCTTTAAAGATGCCTCTACTCTCAGAACTGAAGGCTTTTTCACTAATGGACCCAAACTTGGTTTGATTTTCTTCAGTGCAGCAACACGAGGCTGCACGGTGCAGAGAAGAGGAAAGTTTAAGACAGTAGACCTGGGTCAAAGACTCACGTTCAGGGGAGAAGGAAACAGTTTTGATTGTCAGATTTTTGGTGTCATGTACAGCTATCATGATTTCCCAGTCAAGGTTTACACATAGGAGTAGCTTTATACTTCACAGGGTATTCAATTACTGTACAGCCCTCTGAGATCAACACTTTTCCAACCATGACAATGGGAATTCAGAAATTTTTCCTCCCAATGTTGTCCTCAAGCACAGGTGAAAATAAAAACATTTACAGTAGTCAGTCTACCAGACGTTATATGCTCAGATTGCATCTTTTTCTTATTCCTAGAAAAAGATCTGCCACTAGAGTGGATTCCATGGATCCTTTGAAACTAAACATCCTTTAAATTATGTCTTGCAGTTGTGAAACTTGCCTAAGATACCTGCACAGACACATTCAAGTATCCATTCCCATTCAATCAACAATTCAGAAAAATCAATGGAAGGGAACCCTCTGAAGTATGAAAGTCAGTAAAAGGGGAAATAAATGGAAAATTTTTCAGTATTTGAATTCTTCGGAAATCTGAAACCAAAGTCCTTAGTCTTTCTCTTATTGCAGATTACACAGATGTACTTCACATTAAGTATAATTTGATAACAGGTGGCACAGAATTTAACATCAGTTAACTTCATTCATCAGGTTCTATAAACATATCAATTGTACTGAAATTATCCAAACAAACATAAATAATTATTTTAAAAAAATGTTTTGAATAAGGGCAGTCCAGTTTACAGGATAATTTAAGTTCAGAACAAGAAGGAATGACCATCGCATCACCATTTTGTGCTTTTATGAAACATAGTAGCCTTTATCAGCTGCTGTATCAAGGTCCAATTCCAACATTTGTTTTATTCTAGTCTATAAAAAAATTATTCAAGTTTTTAATTTCTTGCATCACTGATGTATAAATTCATTCCCACAGAAAGACTTTGCCCTTGACATGCAGTGCCAAGTTTGTCCTGCATGTTATTATTATTATCATGTTAGCTATCTCAAAACTCATAACAACACAAATGTAATTTCCTACTCCAATACAAAAATATTGCCATGGCCCATCCCATCCCATCTTCCCCCTACTTCTAATTTCTGCTAGAACAGTTTAAGAAGGAAATTTCTATTCTCATGTACCTCTGATACACTGAAGAAAAGCGGCATCTAAATTAGCACAGGTCCATCCTGAAATGTCACACAGCCGAGGCTCTGATGCTTGCAGCCCCATAGTGACAGCTTGGTGGCTTGACTTTTTCTCAAGGGTTTATCAGTGAAGTACTTGGGGAATTAAGACATCACCTCATTTTGCTATTTCACTTAGATAACAGTTCGGTTGCAACGCAAAACGTGTTCTATTCCCATCTGTTAAAACCAGTTGAAGAGGTGTTTTTCTTTATCTCATAAATCTGGGGGGAGAGGGCAGGTGCCTTCTGCTAATGGACCAGCTGTTAAAACCAGTTGGAGAAGTGTTTCTTTATCTTTTCCAAAACCCATCCTCCCTCCACAGGTATATCTTCCGTTAATGGGTCATTAAGGCTCACCGCATGACTAATAACATTACATCATCCCATTGGATGTGGGAGGAGCCAAGCATTTCTACCTGGATAAAACCTGAGATTCAGAACACCAAGACAGTCTGTTTCCACCAGATTCCCAGAGGAAGACCAGACCCATCCATATCACCACTGGACCTTCAGAGGAAGACTACAACCTTCTACAGGATCATGTCTGCTCCAACAGAACTACATCTGTCACTCCAGGAGGACTTAATTGGACTGCTACAAACACTCTGACCAACATGGTGTCAGGTTGTGTTCTGACTGTCAGTGTTTTTCTTTCTTTCTCTGTTTCTTTTTTGGTTTTTTTTTTTTTNGTGGGCTTATATTCTCCATTCCAAGGGAAGCTCCGGCTTTTCCCTGGCAGACACCTGTCTTTCCAAACTAAGACACCGGTTTTCACTTAGTTGCCATGAATCTGATTCAAAGTTCTCATGGCTCAAGTTCCAGTTTTGCTATTTTATAGGTCCTTACTGAGGTGTAAAAAAAAGTTTCAAAATGTGCTTTCTAGAATAAGCAAGACCAGATAATAAAAGATCTTCAAATTAATTGAAAATGTTTCTTAATTTGTCCATGATGCTTTTATTTTGCTAGTATATTTTAAACATCCAAAATTAAAAATACTGAAATTTTAAGTTCTTCAAACCATGCCAGTTGTCTTGCTCTATTTGACTAGCACTTTTCATAGTGGTATTCTAATTTTAGTCAAGGCTTTGAGATATTTTGTTCAGTATTAGAAAAATGTACTGCCTAAAATCAGGGCAAAAATACAAAAATAGTATATAAATGGTCTTTTTAATCTACGACTACCTCAAACTAAGTTTATCTGTAGCTGAATGAAAGATAGCTATATTAAAAGAAATAAAACCCATTTTGTTGCATTGATGTACTTTGAAGTAATTATATCTCTTTTTAGTATTTTTATAATATTTATACACTCAGGGAAATGTTCATAAGCAGGCACTCAGTTCACAAACTAAGTCAGTCATTTTCCCCTCATTTTTAAATAATATATGATCTCTAAAATTACTAATTAATAATAAAAATGAAAAATAACCACTATTTTGTCATGGATGTGACTGAATCCTATTCAAAGCTACTTGGCAATAATTAGGACACGAAGACAGCTGTTAACATTGAAAATGGATAGTTGCAACTATTATTAGTTCAATAAAATTTGATGGAGAGAAATAAACACTTGGTCTCAAATGTGTTTGGGAAAAAGAATTTCATGCTATCATAGAAGCTAATACTACAGTAAATGTGACTCAAGTAGGCCTTTTTTCCTGTGATTCTTAATAATTCACATGTTTCCATTGTTACAGCAAAGTAGATTGGAAGCAACATTTCAGATTGATAAAAAAGCCACAGCAAAACTCTGGTAATTGAAAAAATCTCAGACCTTTTGTTTACAAGAGCTCTATTCCACTCACAGATAATGATTTCTGTAAGGTTCTATAGTGAATATTACTTGAAAATGACTAGCCAAAGAAACTAAGAAGTATGTAAGGCTTTCATGTTTACCAGCACAACAATATCTCAGGTAAGTGCCTGCAATTTTCTGGCTTCTACTTGTCTCACCTTCCAGTCTGGTCTTTGTGGAAAATTCAAGAGCCTTCATTATTCAAGTCCTACAGCCTGGAGCTTCAGAGTTACTGATATTGGTCCAAAACTAATACTCTTAAAGTAGAAAACTCAGGGAGAAATTTATCTACTGTGTTCTACATATCTTATTTAGACTTAAACCCATCTTTTTTATAGGAGTAAAAAACAACAACAAAAAAATCCCTATGGACACATGAATTTAAAACATCCAAACCTCTTCATTTTCAAAAGAAATTAAGAAATTATTATGAAGTTAGAATTCATTTAAGAAAAAATTGCCAAAGCTTGTACAAAGTCTATCTTCTGCTCAGGTATAAAGGAAACAAACTCTGGTCAGGGAACTGGTCTTCCCCAGACTAATAGCTCCTTCTATTTCCTGTGGCTCACGTCCCTGAGCAGACTGATTGCTAATGCCACGAGCATCAGAACCAGAGCACATGTGCCCCTGAGACTTGATTTTCCATAGATATACATGCATGAATATTCATGCAAATGAAATAAAATGGCCTTGAACACTCTGAAAGTTATTTCATGGGTACAATTTTAGGGTTTATTCAGAGTATATAATTGTTTTGTCACTATTATAGTCAAAGTATAGGAACTGTCAAGGGAAACAATTGGTAAAAATAACATTAAAAAGACAAAGATTGATAGTGGTGAAGGTTATTGTAGCACTGATTATTGTATTTTGAGCAGGTATTTTACATTCAAAGAGCTTTGCAACCTTGGAAACCTGATGAAATGCAGGATATAAACATTGAGTGGTGCTTCTATCAAGGCAACTGGTAATGGAAAGAGATTTTATATAGTTACTGATGAAATGTCTCACTTTTATACCTTCAGTGTTGAGCTGTTGGCAGATAGCTAGTATTAGGGATGTTTATTTTGGAGTGGAAGGAGTCTTTCCTGTCTCTTTTCATTCTAAGCAAGAAGCTATGAACCCACCTTTAAATAGTTTCATCCTTTTCTCTATTCTTTTTGAGGAGAATCAAATACACTTCTCTCTCCTGACATTGAAATCTAGGCAAGGAGAAGGACAGTAAAAAACCTGGTTTACCTTCATCAAAAAAGAGCACTGGAGCTCTTACGCTATTTAAAAACTTTGTAAAGCCTCTTTACAGTCTCAGGGAAGGCCCAGATTGAAATAATGTCACAAGGGGAGCAGAGATTGAATATAGCAGTAATTTAGTGTCTTCTATGTCCTCTGCTGGGTGAATGTATGCTGCCCTGGCAAGAGAACAGGATTTTATGACGTAGTAATGGGCCTTTCCCATCTTTGATTACCTCACAGGGGGACTGTGAAGATTATTTAGTTAATGTTTGCACAGCTTTCTGTCCAGGTAAAGTACGGCTAAAGTGCTAAGCATTACTATTATCATGCAATTATACAATCAGTCCAAATCTGAGTAGCACTAAAGTAAGTTCCAGTTCCAATTATGCTAATGAAACTGCAAAGGGACTGTACATCCAGAAGTTCCTACCATACCCAGTGCTGTTGCTGTACCTTTGAGAATCCTCACTACAATGACTTTCCCCAGCACACATTGAACACATTTACCTGACTGTGAACTTCAGGTACGTGCCTGGATGAGAACAATGTCAACCAGCACGGCCCTGACAGACAGATGGTGAGTACTGAGGTGCTTGACTGATATTTACGCTGGGGTCTGCAATACCAAAGTGTATATTCCAAATGAACACACAGTACAGGCTAATTAGTCTCCTATTTAACCTGGTGATGCCCTCACTAAAGAATCAGCAGAGCCCTGGGGCAGAGTTCAGGTGGGGGGAATGGCTTGCCTCTGTTTTGGAATTTAAACAGTACTGAAGTGACAGACAAGATTTCCCATTTGCCTTTCACTGTCAGCTGTGGAAGTTCATCAGGTAAAAGAATGGAGGAAGAAGTTAAATCTCAGTGCAGGACTGGGCCCCAGCATCAGCCTGAAATATGGCAAACATTTTTGAGCAGTCAAATAGAGAGGAGGATTTTTGCCCTTCATTTCTGTGCTCCAGAGCCCCTACCTAAAAGCTAATTTCACTACAGTTAAGAATTGGTGTATAAAAATTAAAAAAAAACCCCAAAACAAACAAAACCAAATAAAAAAAACAACAAACAATAATCCCCACCCATTTAGCTATATCAGTAGAAGCTTCTCACCTCAACAAAAGCCCTAGGAAGAAGATTTCCCCTCTCTAATATCAATTACACAGCATGGAAAAATGACCTCTTTCAACCTGCCCCTTTACTATTTTAACTAGTTATTATAGATCAGGACAGGATGTGTCTTCATGTTAGTTTGGAAAAGATTTTAGGGTTTATTGATGGTTCCTTGTCTTTTCCCTGTGCGTCCCTTTATAGCATAGTTGGTGGCCTGCTTCCTGGGATTATTATCACTACCGATATTTCCTGACTCAACAGACATCTGGCTCTTTGGATACTGCTCTTTATTTCTCCTGATGCTTTCTTTTGGTTTGTATAGCTGTAGATTATATCCTTGGCTAAGGAGATTGGGTTAGAGAGTCCTGGGACAATTAATGCAGTGCATATTCCAGGAACTCTCCAGATGCAGGAGCCTGCTACACGATTGTGGGTAGTAGGAAGTGCTGCCATTCAGGAAGGGATTTCAGTCCTGAGTTTGCAATATTGCTGTTAATACACAGGTAAACAAGCTGCTGAGCTGTTTGTGTCTTCCCTCTAGTTGCTATTTACTACCTCTCTTCAACAATCTCTTTCCACTTACTGACCTTTTCACATCCCTGCAAGCTTTCTCCTGTAGCAGATTTAGAAAGAAAAGAAGATGGGGGAAATGATGCATTCAAACCAGTCTCTCACTGCTCAACTCATGTGTCACACAGTCTTCTTTGCACACAAAGAGAATCCTGGTCTGCAAACATTTTAAGTTTCTGTAAGAAAACCAAGTGTAACTGTTCCATCTTCGCTCTTTTACACTCCTCCCTACAGAAGGAAGAGAAGGAGGATGTGACTGAGGCTGTGATCATCTGTGACAGCCTCAAAGAAAACCAACAGTCACTAATTCTGAAACACAGCCCTCAGTTATCCATCCAGAAATATATGTATCACCTTAAGCCTCTCAGTACAGCTGTACTACAAAACCAGATTTATTTATTTTATTCTTACCAGTATTTTTACCTGAACCTTTCAGAGACTTTAAAGCCTTATTCATATTTGAAGAATCCTACACTTCTGCCTTTATCTGCATTCTTAACATATTAAAATCTCAATTTATTAAACTCATAGAAGTCAAAACTGCTTCCCGTATACATGATCCCAGCAATCACGTGAAGGTAGCAGAATTAAAATGGAACACATAAACTTAAATAAAAACATGATTATTCAAAACATAACAATTCAAAAGTACAAAATACTACAACCTATTACAAACCAACTTCAAAATGCAGTGCTATGAAATGCTGTGTCAAGACAGAGTAAACTGAATCTGAGCAAAACCTTTGGGCATATAGGTATAGCTGCGAAGATAGATTGAAAAGAGTGTATAATGGAAACATTACTTTAAATATTGGGTCCCAATAATGATGCTGTATAAAGAAATAGACAGTTTGTCAGTGGAATGAAATAGAAAGAAACCTCTTGGAACCATTTTGGTAGACATGAGTGTAATTTAATTTTATTTCTGGATGATTACAGTTGAGGCTGTTAATTAATTAGTTTATATAAAAATGGCAGTTACCGACCAAAAACATCCCTCCCAAAACCCAGATGTCCTGTTCCTAGGATATGAAAATCCTCACGCCTTTAAACCTGCAGCAATGCTTTCATCACCAGACAAAAAAATAAGAAATAGTATAACTACTATTTCACTGCACTGTATGTGCTTAAGCATTATTATGGACAAGAAATCCTTTAGCATGTTACTCAGAATTTTACAGAAATTTCTATCAAGTGTCCTGTAACACCATGGATTATCACCATGTAACCCATCACATGTAACATATCACCTGTAACACCATGGATTATCACCATGTAACCCATCACATGTAATGTATCACCTGTAACACCATGGATTATCATGCATTAGGTTTTCTTGTACAGCGTGAAAATTTTTGAGCAAGATGCAAATTACTGTGCAATCACAATGAAAAGTCCTGTGTACAGAATTATATCCCTTAATTCAATAAAGATGTGTAATAATATGATTAGAGAATCAAATAATTTCTTTTCTGATGGCACTAGTGTTGTCTGAACAATCTGTAGGTTGTTCTTACCACCTGAATATGATGTTCCTTGAAGGAAAACACAGGACATATTCCATCTGTACTTTTTGCTTATATTTCTGCCATATTTTGGTGTGATTTATGATCTTTTTATTTTATCTTATGTGTACCTGTGTTTATGTATATATATCTGTTGTGTTTTGGTTTTGGGAAGAGATTACCTTCATTCTAGGTTACGTTTTAAATTTTAAACCAAAAAGAGAGATACATTGTTTTCTTTTATGACCTGATATAACAATGTGAACTTTCAGATGAAAAAATATAACACAGATTTCTATTACAGAAATTAATAACAACAAATTACTGAGTCTGCATAAGGCTTCTTACTAGAAAGGTTATACTCATTCCTGTGGACCACCGGTTTCATCTCAGATAAAGTGAGAATGATTTAACCTAGGGATGGGTTAACCTTGGCTGCCTGCCAGAAGCCCACTCAGCCAATATCTCCCCCACCTCAACATGCCAGGGAGGGGAATAAGATGAAAAGCAGCTGGGTGAGCCTCACCCCAAGCAGGTCTCTCCTCACCTTGATATCACCATGGGTTACACCCAATCCCTGCCCTACAGGAATGGGGTTGTGCCAGTCCTGCTCCTTCTCACTCATTTCTTCTGCTACACCATGGTCCTTCCAGGGCCTGCAGGGGATCCCTGCTGTGGCTCCTGTCTCTCACACTGTTCCCCTCACCACCAGACATGTTTTGTCCTTCCTTACAAAGTCTTTTTCTGAGGTGCTGTTGTTGGCTGAAGGGCTCGACTGTGCCCCTCAGAGGGTCCATCTTAGTTTCTGGCATAAGAAATCCTACAACACTGGCTTTCCTCTTATTATGACTCAGAGACCCTGCATCTGCTGTGGGAAAAGCTCAATTATGGTTCCTACATTATGAGAATCATAAAAACATAAAATATCCTGAGTTGGAAGGGACCACAAGGATCATCAAAGTCCAGCTCCTTGTTTTGCATGGGACAGCCACAAGAATCCCATCATGTTTTTGAGAGTGTTGGCCAAACTCTTCTTGAACTCTGTCAGGTTTGATGCTGTGACCACTTCCCTGGGGAGCCTTTTCCAGTGCCCAAACACCCTCTGGGTGAAGAATCTTTTCCTGATATCCAACCCAAACCTTCGCTGACACAGCTTCAGGGCATTCCCTTGGGTCTTGCCATCAGTCATGGGATTAAAGACATTGGTACCTGCCCCTTCTCTTCCCCTCACAAGAAAGCTGTAACTACAGTGAGGACTCTCCTCAGTCTCCTTCAAGATGAACAGACCAAGTGCCCTCATCTGATCCTCATACAGCTTCCCCTCCTGACCCTTCACCATCCTTGTGGCCTTCCTTTGGACAGCCCCTAATATCCTTAAATCTTTCTCAAATGGTGCTGCCCAAAGCTGCACACAAGACTTCAGGTGAGGCCACCCCAGCACACAGTAGAGTGAGACAATCCCCTCTCTCATTAGACCCCAAAAAATTTAAGGTACATTTTTTATTATCTGCTCTGTCAGCTGACCTCTTCATCTCCAGGTAATTCAGTCCATTCCCGTGTGAGTGGAGAAATTGTGAGAGTTTTCCTTATGACAACAGCCCCAGGACCCCCCTCTGCCACCACAACAGACATCTTAGACAAACCAGGTACCTCCTCGACCTCTGTCAGCCCACACCAGACTGTTCTCAAAAATAACTGTTACAAAGGATCATTGCACTCCCCCCGTCCCTGGCCACGGGAGATGGATTTGCAGAGGCAAAGCCTTCCCACTGAGCCAGCTCAGCAATGGTTGGCCAAATGAGAGGCACCACAGAGAACATTACGCGACTTGGGGCTATGCCATTGCGTCTGTGTGTTTGACTGGAGGGGAATCTTATGTTCTCACACACAACAAATCCCGTCTCCAGCTGAGATGGCTGCAATTTCAATTCACACTTGCTCTTGCAGATCCAAACCCTCAAGATAAATATTCAGAGAAGTGAAGTATTATCCCAAGTAGGCTGCTCAACCTCCTTCTGTGTGTCATGAAATTTATGCATAAGAGAATCTCTCTGTGTACAAATTGTGTGTGTGTGGGAGGAGAAAAATCACGATTCAGGGTAAAGTTTCTGACCAGTCTGCCCTTTCTTTATCCAGATTCTAAATTTCCTTTTCCTGTCTCTTGACATGTCCTCACATTGCAACTACAGCTCGTGGAGGACAGCATCAGCCAACAGGACTGCCAAGCAGAGTGCTCTGAGGCAATGTAAATCAACAGAAACCACTTTGTCCCAGGGCAGATATTAAAAATAAACTGGAAGGTCTGGGGATGCAACAGAAAAGAGGGAGGAACATTGCTGGGCCTAGAAAATTTATCATCTTCAATATGTTAGATCCAGTGCCATGATTTCTGCTGTCATTTATTGCCCCCAGCTCTGCCAAAATCTGATGAAAAATACTGATTTAAGAAGTTACATTTTCCATGGTTGTTTATTTTTTTTCTGGCTTTACGAAGATTTTGCCTTCTGATTTGGGAAGATTTGTGGTGTCTTTTGAAAATCCTCCATAAAAAAGATTTCTGACAATTTTTCATGCACTCGCCAGATTACAAAAATAAGGTTATTCCAGATTCACACTTTGATTTCTTTCAAATGAATTTAAAAAGAATGGTCTTTATCTCATTAACTAAAAGGATTTCTACACAATCCAATCTCAATTAATTCATGCAACTTTGCAAAGATTTCCTGTTACCTTATTTTAACTTTCACAAATCTATCTTATTTTTAGACTACTTCTTCTCTACCAAATTTCAAGATGACACTCAGTCCCAATCATATGTTGTCAGAACTTATAAATCACAAACTTATAAGAACTTGCAAGTCACAAACAGTGGATTGATAGATCAATATATTTTTTTGTAAACAAAATGGCATATTTTCTACTTTTGTGTCTATTTTTTTAACTAAGCGATTATAGAAAGCAATTATAGTGAGTGAAGGAAAGAAATCTAAAGGTGTTATTCTAACAAAATAGTATTTGAAAAAGTTCCTCAAGCACTTTGGAAATTTATGAAATACATTTTTTGCTTTATTTTTAAGAGATCCTTCATATGCTTTTGTACATCCTGGTTACTACATGGAGTGGTAAGACACTGTGTAGTTAAGCTGAGCATCTAGTGCAAGATAGTATTCAAACTCTACTCAGGTTTAGATGATCATCAGAGAAAAAACAGTGAGACAGAGGAAAAAAGGAGATTAATTTTTGCATATGTATGGTAGAGGGATTTAAGTAAATTGAAAATTGTCAAATACTGTTTTTAAATCATCTAAGACTACCCTATACATTATTTTATAAACTTTCTTTCAATGTGAATTAAGGACATTCATGGATGAACCAACTTTGTGGACAGCAACAGATGCACATGCAAATATATGACTTCATGAAGTACTAATAAGTTCTCTCTTTCCCCAAATGCTTTGCAGGAATGGCTCAAAATCAAGATTCACTTTGTCTTGTCTAAAGTTTACCCTGCACTAGTAATAAATTCACATTATTCTTTTCCTCTTTGACAAAACTGCTTTGAACCTTTTGCTTTTGTCTCAAAAAACAAGAGCCAATCTTTCAATTTCCAGGCTACTATTAAGTGAAGCTAAAACCCCTTTGAAACCTAATTTCATTTCAAGTTATACCTAAGAAAAGCACACAGTCCAGCATTTTTCAGTCTTGATGTTACATCAATTAGTAGAACAAAGTAGTGTCATCCACATACATTCTGAGAAAGGAAAGCTGAGTTCCTAGAAGGTTGTGGATTTTTTTATCCTCTGAAAGATTACAACTATTGATCATACTTTTTCCCCTGAAACTTCAATGATCCTTTACTAAATAAAACCCCCAAAACCACATCCAAAAGGAAACCAAATCTTTTCCTCAAAAGACTGAGGTTATGTCAAGGAAAATGGTGACAAATTCTGACTTTTCTCTTTTCATATAATTCTGGATTGTCTATTTGTTTCAAAAGCATGGAGAGAGAGAAAATAACTGAAAAACAAACAAACTTGGGAAAAATACTGTCCAAAAATAAGTTTGTTCTGTTTTTTGAGCAGTTCAGAGTCAGGACAGAAAGATCTTCTAGACACAAGACAATTCTTGTGGATGTCTACACAGTCAAAGGACCACGATCATACCAGGTGCTGTGGAAGGGTGCACCAGCTCAGGAAATTTTTGTGTGGTGGCTTGGTAACATTAACAATGAAATCACAGCAAAATCCACGCATGAGAGTTAAAAATTTTGAAAATTATGAATGGGGGGTTCAAGACTTGAAATTCTGCAGCAAAGGGTTAGAAAGAGTGGTAATATGGTGAAAGTGGACACAAGCTGCCAATCAGAAAACTTGTTTTTTTCTGAAAACTCCAGACTACCAAAATGCATATTTAAGAAACCAACCTCAAATTTAATAATTTCTCATTTATGTAAACAACTACAAAGATAAGGAAACATCCAGAATTGTGCAACTTAACAGTAAAACAGAAGTAATGAAAAGTATTAAGCTTGAGGATTTACATTGATGGTAGCAGATCCTGCCTGTTCATGGAAAACAAATACATTAAACACCAGAAGAAAACAAACATATTGGAATAAGTTCTAGGCTTAGAAAAGTGGTGGTTGCCATGCTCCCTGGAGGAATAACCTGAGGCCTCTTTCTTCACATAGGCTTAAGCAAAAAATGTATTAATACAGAGAGGTTCATTAAATTCACAAAAATATTAATACATCATCTTTAGATGAGTGAGCTCCAATTAAGTACTAATGATGGATTAAATGGAATACGCATTCATTTAAATAAAGCGATTTTACAGGGATTCAGAAAATACTCCTGAATTACCACTGTCTGCTGAAAATTTTGCCTACAACGACCCTCAAATTTGTGCAGGGAATCTCAGTGCTGTGTGTATTATTTTGCTGGTTCCACAGCCCAAGTTTTAAGGTGCAGATGGCAAAATCGACTATAACCGTGGTTTAATACTTGTGCTCTCTCTAGAGTTTTAAGTTCAAATTGCACCTATAAAAAGGGGTAATTAGTCCTTTCTGGCTTATTGCTGTTAGGGGAAAGGAGGCAGTTTCAGTTAACTATCGACTAGACACCACTCCAGATTAAATATCCTGGATTCAGAACCTTCTCATGGCTTCCAAATACCAAACTGAGAATTCAAAGAAAGTAGGAAATGTCACCTTTCCAAACATTATGGACTATTAATTATGTCTTTGCAGTGAACTTTCTCAGCGCAATTAGTCTACAGACATGAAGATCATTCTTTATAAAAGACTATAGGCTGTAAGAAGGTTAATTTCAATTTAAGCTGTGTTAATAACAAGAATGACTGCATTCAGACAGCTGAATAATTATCTGATAAGCAAAGTATGTGTAATGAAGCAGAAAAAATTGACTAATTTTAAAACAAACATGGATATGCAACAACATCAATGTTTGTCTTTCCCAGCCCTGTTGCTTTCCTACACTACCCTTTAACTATCTAGTTCTCTATGTAGAGGGATTCATAAAGCAAGTTACATTTAGATATAGCTAAGTGTAAGTAAATACAGCAGCTGCATGTGACAGAAATTTGACAGCAGCTTTGAAATGTGTGTCTTTTGGGGTCACTTAGTAAAGAACTGCACGGAAGATTTCTGTGCCTTTGCTTTGACACACACTCTTCTCATCAATAAAGCCGGGAGCTAATTGCCCTCGTGGTGGGGGGTAATTGAGGGTGAGGAGGAGATCCCAGGGTGGAATTTCATGTCACGGTTTCCCTGGCGGCAAACCTCGTTTAAAAGATTTCTGAGCACCTTTTTCCCAGACCTTGCTTTTTTCCCAGTGAGTTTATCACACACTAGATAATACTCTAAAATGAGTAAGTGACAAGTTCCTGTGGAGAAGGTGCCACACAGAGAGCTGTGCTGACTCAGCTGATGGGGGTTTGTATTTCACCAAGAGGGGAAAGCCATAAAGTAAAAAGCCTTAAATACAGTATATTCAAGCATAACCAACAAGAGAGACCCAGCCCATAACTTAAAGTATTTAGAAAAATAGGACTGAGCCTTTACCTTTCAGCATCTTTTAAGATGAATAAAAATAACACTCACTGAAATGCTAATAAACAAGCAGCAGAAATGTTTAGCTTTGCAAGAAACTGTAGACTGTGCTATTTTCTTATGGAGTGGAGAAAACTGGGCCATGATTTCTCTCATTTTTTTATCTAAGAATAACGAGTTTACTGTGTTTAAATTTCTCTTGTAGAAAGGAAAAAAGAAAAAAAGACTCTCTACTGTTCTGACATTCAAAACCAATTTCTGACAGAAATTCAGGAAACTACTCTAAAATGGTAGTCAGATATTCTGGAGCATCCAAGACAAAAATAACTTTTCAGTGCCACTGTGCAAAATAATACTTTAAAACTCGTGTGGTTGGTTGAGCTTGGCTGGACACCAGGTGTTTACTAAGACATTGTGTCACTCTCTCCCCTCAACTAGACACAGGGACAATGTGCAGTGAAAAGCTCTTGGCTTGAGATAATGACAGGAGATTACTTACATTTTACTGTCATGGGCAAATGGACTCGACTCGGGGAAAACAATTTAATGTATTGCCAACCATCTGTAAGAGAGAACAAAACACCTCCTGCCCTCCCTTCTTTCTTTCCAGGTTCAGCTTCAGACTTACCTCCTGAGTGGTGCAGGGGGATGGGGAACTGAGTGATGCAGTCAGTCCATAGTGCTTAATCTCTGCTGTTCTTTCCTCCTCACACTCTCCTCCTCCAGCATGGAATGTCTCTCCCAGGAAACCAGCATGGGTCCTTCCCACAGGCTGCAGTTCTTCCAGAACAGCTCCAGTGTGGCTCCTTTCCATAGAGCAGTCCTTCAGGGACAGGCTGTTCCAGCGTGGGACCCCCACATGGCACAGTTCCTGCCAGAAACTCTGCTTCTCCATGGGCCACTGCTCCTGCCTAGAGCATCCTGTAGCCTCTCTTAAATCTGTCATCACAGTGGTGCTACCAATGTCACTGCTGGCCTCAGCTTTGGCTGGTGGCAGGCTTGACTTGGAGCTTAGTGAACCTGGCTTTTTCAGGAATGGGGGCAGTTTCTGGTGCCTTCTCACAGAAGGTATTCGAGCAGCCAAAATATTGCTGCCTCATTGCTACCCAATGCAGCCTCCACAAAGAATTTCTGTGGGAAGAAAAAGATCTGAAAAGCAAACCCCACAGATTTTGTCATAAATATGGATGGTTATCTCACATGCAGGCATTTACATTTGTTTGCATTTCCAGATATATAACTGGAACTGAAAAATCTTCCAATGAAATTATGAAATATGATCCATCAGACAAATACTTGCTAAGTCCGTCATGTATATATATATCAAACCTGCATATGATAAATTATATATATATGTATGATAAATGTGTATATATATATATATGATATAAATAATTTTTACTGATTGTCAGACTGACCCTGGAGTATGATCAGGAATTGTTCTTGAATTTTATAATTCTACTTTTGGGATACAAATAAACTTTAAAAAGGCTGCTCAGTTTCATAGTAGTATAGTTACTGTCCTAACAGTATGCATTGATCCTGCATGGACACAAGGGTGTATTTCTATTGAATTGGTTAAACTCTGATAGAGTTTTATGCTGACAAAATGTCATGGACCATGACCATTTAACATGATTTAAGATTCAGGACATAAAGGTGATGATGTAAGGTTTACCATTCTCCCTATGCTTTTTGCTCCCTTTCACTAATTTTTAATTTTTTTTCCTGTGATTTTCCACCTTGCCTTCCTTCCCTTTGTATCTTCTAGCCTTTCATTTATAAACCTCAATTCCTTATCAAGTTCTCTCTTCTTACATGATAAGTCAGTGTGTTGCTTATCCATCATCACTAAAGGGTTTGCATTCAAATGGCTTCTCTGACCAAAGACAGTCAGAGGTCATAATTATCTCTCAGTTCAAACATTTTTTCCAAGTTCACTACTTCCTTTCTTCAAGAAATTGGGTAACTGATATACTGATAGTTAGTACTACTAATAATGATAATAATAACATCAGAAGAAAATTCTACTTACATAGTTTGTATAAAGGCACTTTTAAACAATGTTCACAATGATCTCTTTTAAATATCTGTGTTACAATGAACTAAAGCACTAGTATTAATATTTATTGATATTAGTATTAGTGTTAATATTGAAGAGTGACTGAAGAGGGAATCCATCCAGGTTGCACAAGATGGATATTTACCCTGGTAAATTCCATCCTAAGTTTAATCTAACATGTCTATCTACTCTAGATTTGATTTATTTAAGATTTTATTAAAATATTCTATTTGTTCTTCTATTTTCACCCATTATATTTCTGTACACAGCATAACAATTGTGGGCATGTTTCCAGTAAATCTATGAATAATTCCTGTGCAAGGTAATCATGACCAATTTGTATCATGCAAATTAATTGAGGAATGAGCTAAACTTTACCAACTGAATTTTCCAGGGGGCAGAAATTGTGTGAGTAGTACCTGTGGGCATGCAAAAGGAACACTCTTTCCATGCCAGAATCAAAGGAACTTTTTTTTCCCCCCAGAGTGGAGTGGGAAAAAGGGAAAAAAAAAGGAAATGAATTGCCATTATTCACAAAAAAAAGTGTTGAATTCAGACAGTTGTTGATAAGCTTTTCTATAAATGGTATGAGGCTTGACTTCTGCAGTGAAGCCCAAGAAGAAGCTCAGTCACTATTCGCTTGTGGGACTTGTAGTGCTGCCCTAGTTGGCTCAAATGTTTTGCCAGTTAATGTGGATGGAGTTGTTTTCCCTCCAGTTCTGCTGTAGGTGTTTAATCTCCTGTGGTTTAGAAACCTCACACATCCATTGTTTGCCCTAAGCCTCAAAAAATCTTCCCTCCCCACCCAGCAACTACAGAAAGGAAATACTGCTAAGGGATAGGATTTGTGATTCTTAGTAATGGATCTGCAACTTTCTAATTCCTAATTAAATAATATGTTCCTAATCCTTAATTTTAATCTGATGTTTTGTACACAAGAGGAATGCTGATAAATTGTGAAATTTCTAAGGCATTCTTGGTTGGAGTCTTTTCTGATCTGAGTGAAGGGAAATTCAAATGCATATCACTATAGATTCCTTTTTTTGCCTAACTCTTTTAGACTGCTAAGAAGTAGTTTTCCTATCTGGTAAATAATTATTTATCAGTGCAATATTTAATTTTCATCATGAGTGATCTCCTCATTCCTCAGCACTGTGATGAGTTAGAGATCAGGGACGTTTTTATTCGCCATAGAAATAAATAATTGCAAACAAAAGAAATTATGCAACCAAAACCCTGTACTAAAGGAATATTAAAGTTGATCAGCCTTAAACTCCATAACAAGGAAAGATCAGATTGTTGCACTTCTATCAAAACTAATTGAGTTCCTTCATGAATATAAAACACGATGTTTGGTTAAGTAGTCCAAATAGTCTTTATACAGTGAAGATCACCCACTTTGGGCCTGTAACTGAAATTTAGTTTTTTTTCCTGTCACACTGTCTGAAGTTCCACAACAGACCTGTTGCGTCCTGGTCAGCTCTCATTGATTGATTCCCCTGTGGCAGCAGATAAAGCCTGTGCCTGTGCAGTGAGTGCCTTCTTCAGATACACCCAGGGAGGTCACAGCAGAGAAAAGGTTTGTCCTTCTGCTTTCACAGCTCACAGGGGGAGCTGTGTTGGTATTTCTGATAGTAATTGGGGCCCTGATAGTGCAAGTGAGGTATCCCTGCTCCTGATTACCTCATCTGTACAACACAGACCCTCCTTGTGGGGAGCTGATCTCTGGTCAGGCTGGCAGAGCACATCAGCAGCCACCTAGAAAGAATTTCACTGTTTTCTCCCCTGAAGTGTTTCTACTCCAGCTGAGCAAGGCAAATTGCTTTGTGTGTCTGATTTCTATCTCCTGCACTCGCAGTGGGCTTGTTTCCTCTACCATCGCTCCAGTGCTTAACTCCATTCTGTGTGATGCAAGTTTTAAATCCCTTTGCTATAAATGGACCCTCATTGTCACTCACTAAATACTTGTGGAAGTTTTAGAGCTGTAAATATGTGTTTAGGGCAGCTGTGACTGCTGGATCCGTGGTACCCAGCAGTGCATCTGCCATTTTTGTTGTGATGTTTACAGCACACTATGAATTCTGTCCTGACCTTGTCAAAATTTGTTTTCCTCCTGCATGTCTCTAAGCAGTTATTTAGTTTTCCTTGTTTCCTGTCAGTTCCTAGGAAGGTTTTATTCTCTGTGCCATAATGAAAATGTTCCGTTCCTGTAAAGACAGATTTACTTGTTATTCACAGCATTAAAAGGTGGTATTTCTGTCATTTTCCAAAGCTTTTTAATAAATCTGGTATAACAGCGCCCCTGTAAATGCTGACTCCAGCTCACAGATTCTGCTGCTTTTTGAAGTTAGCTTGCCCTCTCATGTTTCCCTTCTTGTCAGATGACACTTGCCCTGAGTCTCAGATGCTAATTTTGTACTCATGTCACAGCGGATGCTCTAGAAACATGCTCTCTGTAGGTAGCATTTGAGATCTAACTACTCCCCTTCCATCAGTTTATATTTTGCAAATAATCCCATTTCAGTAAAATTATTCTACATCACAAAAATACTGACTTTTAGCTTTCACCTTGCACAAAATGTTCTGCTAAATCTCAGTAAAATAGGAAGCAAACTACCCAAATGAAGCTCATCACATTATAGTCATTTTTACAATATTTACAAAACACATACTCTGCCCATACTTACTAAAAAACAGACTGAAAATAGAACATACTTTTCTCCATAAAATGAACAAGCTTTCTGTTAAATCCACTGCAGAAATAACCCTTTGTACCACTTTCACATTGCTGCAGCAGTAACAGATATTCAGAAAGCAGATGGCTAACCTTCTGAATAGCATTATTCATGTTTCCAGAATAACATTCTAAAAACCACAATGCTGCACCTGTTCTAAATTCTTCCTTTTTAAGGATAAAGTGCTGTCAATTTTCAAATATGCAGCTCTAGATACAGGACTAACTGTGATTTTAATGGAAGAAAACTGTTTGATCATGTACTAACACTTTTTTTTTTTTAAATGCAATTTTCAGGTCTGGAAATAGTAATGTATCAGAGTAAAAGAGTAAATTTCCTGTCTCTCATTCTTCCAGTCAATTCTGTGGCTGTGAAACAGACTCTGACTAGCCTGATGAATTAAGTTACTTTCCCTTAGAGCAGATCCCTCAGCGCAGTCTGTCATGTTTCTGCAATCTGAACACGCAAAGATGCTTAATTATTACTCTGCAGTATTCTCATTAATCATATAGGATGCTTTCGGGGCAGGATATAATCAACTAGTGACTCTGGCTCACTGTAGGGGTCACAGTGAGCCACCTTGCTTCCTTGGGGAGGAGTTAGGAATATGGAATTGCTGTACCACATCAAAGTCAGGGTTCACTGGACCCTCTATACTGTGTATGATGCTGAGAGTAACTCAAGTGCTGCAGAAGTCTGTATACGACTCCTGTGGGAAATATGGATTAATTTCCATCTTAAATCTTGAAGTGAAATGATTGCCTGAATGCCCATAAAAATTTCCAGTTTCTTTTAGAACTTTGTTAAAGTCTTGGCTTCGAAAATTGAGTCTGTGACACGATGACAAGTGTGCTCTACCCCTTCAGGTGACAGGTCCTGTACAGCCCAAGGTCAAACTACAGCCACAGCTCTTTTCCTGGCAGGGAAAGATGAAAGAATGGGACCCAGTGTAGGTGATTTGCTCCCAGCTGGATGCCCAGCAGAGCTACTCCCCTATAGCATAAAGCCCATGGCTCTCTCAGCTATGGGGTTGTTCAGACTGTTTTCTTTAAGGTCTGACCACTTCCTAAATTTTTATTTAATGCCATCTTACTTCCACTTGAAAGTGACTGGGGAATTGAATAATTTCCTTGCGTAAGTGAAAGAAAGATTAACCAAGGAGCATTGTAGGGAAATAGATAAAATCAGGTGTTCATTAGCTGCTCTATATTTACTATAAAATTATCTAATTTCATGGGTTGTTTAAACTTTCATGTAAATCTCTATACATAGGATACAGTTGTATATCTCAAAACCATAAAATACCCTTGTATAGAAGATGTAACTTAAAGAATGTGGCATCTTGAAAGGATAAGAATAAATAGGGCAGAACACATCCTTGAGTCTTCATAAAATGTCTCAGGAGATGTTTTCCAATTACTTTATCTGCTGTTAATAATTACTGTGGTAAGTGCTAGATTGAAAAATCAATCTCCTAACTAGGCCACGTTTAGTAAATTCAGCCCAGAACCATATGTTAGCTAAAATTTATATAACCGTGAGCTAAACCACCCTCATTGTACACATGGGGAGTGAATATGGCTAACATACATATGAGAGTAATCAGTCAGACAAGGCTAAGTTCATATCCTATTTTGTAAGAAGAAAGATATTTTTAATTTGATTTTTTTTATGACTTTCTTCTCCCGTGGTTGTGCACTGGAAAAGAAATACTACATCAGACACAGCATGAATTATCATATCTTGGCCCTCCAGACAAAGAGAAATGGAACAAAGGCTCCCAATTATTTTCACTGCCACACATCATTTGGAGGTCCAACTGTGAATTGAGTCTTGAGAAAACTTACTAACTTTTGCTAGTGAGAGATAGGTAGAAAAGAAGTAGGAAGAATTTTGATGTGGTATTTTTTTTAATAAAGCTGGGAAATCTAAAGCAAGTCAGAAGATGACAACTTCATCATTATCTGAGAGCAATATCACTTTTAAGTTATATATATATCTACCCCACATTGTTCAACTGTCATAGACATTCAAAAAACCACTTAAGGAATACTTGCTTTTTTATGTAAAGGTAAATGAAAAACTCCCAGTTGTCATAACAAGAGGATAAAATCAAAGAAATCTCCATGAAGAGGTGACTGTTTTACCTGAAGTACAGTCTCCTAGTTAATTTTTGGTGGCTGATATGTGACATTATATGACATTCAAAGACCTTCAGGTGCATTTATGACACTGTGTATGACACTAGAATGAAAAAATAAGTTTTCAAAGCTTAAAAAATAGCATCACACGAGGTGCCATCCTTTTCATAACTTTTTCTTGACAATTTTGACATAACAAAAGTATATAATATTATATACTGCATATACAAAGATCTTCATGCAAGTGTTGGATTTTTTTGTCTGCTTTACATGTCTGTGCTGCAGTAACTGGAGTTAGGGTGGGCGTGCGAGCGGGTGTGTGATGGATAGCAAAGATAAACCAGGTGAGCTGACAAGCAGGTGTAGAGGTCTGGGAGCTGAGGAGATAAGTGGATCTCCAAGACACATCTCAGAGTTGTGGCACACGTGTATCTCCAGAGACAAGAGCACTGGCAGCCAGATATCAGGACTGGGGGATCCTGGGGAGTGTGAAGGGAGTGAAGATTGTACCAGCAACTGCAGTAGGGCTGTGGTGCAGGGGTTTGTTTACCCACGTGTCAGGAATGGGACAGATGGGAGGAGTCCAGGGGCCAGAGGCAGAGACAGGGCAGTGTGGGCCCTGCTGCTGGGGAGATCCACCTTCCTCATATGTGCACATTTATATTTCTTTTACTAGTAGAAACCCACCCTGATGCATCAGAGATGTCAGACAATTGGTGCTTCCACTCTTCCTGTGAGTGTGTCAGGTTTGTGTAGCCATCAGTATATAAATGTACATTGTACATGGCCTGTAGGAGACTCCCTATCTGGAATATGCGCTCACCTTGCTCTTGGAGACACCAGGGGCCCAGCTGGACTGGGGTGAACTGTGGTTTGGGCTGCAGTGCTCCTCACACAGGGCACCACTTGTCGCTAGCTGAGGCTGGGTGTGTCCCCCTTTAGGGACAGGAAGAGAGCAGGCAGACACAGCAGCAGTGAGGGGATCACTCTCTATTTTTATTTACATTTTTTACTTTTATACATTTGTACAGAAGTCTAGAGATTAGCTAGAGAGGTCACCACCTCTTAACTTGTTTGCTGGACATGACCATCAATCAATTCTCTCAGAGGAGAAGAATGCAAACATTCCAAGAATAAACTTTGTTTACAGAAGAAGGCTACATGTGAAGGTTCTGCACAGAGGCAGAAAGGCAGAAAACTGGGCAACAGTGAACCTGGGTCCTACTGACTGCCAAAGGAGGTCCAGAAGATGAGGAAGGAGGGATCAGAGAGGTTCCCAAGCTTATTTGATAGGGTGGTAAGAGTCACAATGTAAAGATGACCAAACAAACCACAGAGACCATACACTACAGATCTCTCCAGACTGCAATGGCTTTTACAGCACCACAATTGTATGAGGTGCAAAGAGAGGGTGAGACTGGGTCACAGTGGCTCTAAACAAAATATTCATCAGGAGCCTTTAGAGATTCCAGAGGTTGCTCTAAATTGAGTCATCAAAATGGGATGCCCTGTGTTATCCCTGAGGACAAACTTATAAAGGAAATGTTTGTTGTTGAGATTAGAAGATAATGGAAGTAGGTCAGGTTAAAGCAGCAATCCAGTGAATCATTATCTCAAGTACTGATTTATCCCAATTAAGTCAAACCATTAAGTTAGAAACTATTTTTTTGGTTTCCCTCTCTTCTCCATGGAGAAAAAAAATCCAGAGAGGAATTCAGCTGATCAGAAAGGAATTTTGTTTTTGTTGGTTTTGTTTTTTGTTTTTTTTTTTTTTTTTTTTTTTTTGTTGTTTTTTTTNGAATGGTCCAAGTTATACAAGTAAAGTCTCTGTCTGAGCTCTAATTTCTAGACTTGGTCTCTTCAAAATATTTAAGCACTATTGTTAAAAGGGATAGATGGGAGGGGGGAGGGGATGATTGGGTTACAACTTTAGTGTAGATTGAAACAATAATAGTGCAAGTTTCTTTCTTTCTTTTTCCTGCCTGTGTGAACAGTAGGAAAGAAATGTCATGCTTCCAACCCAGTCTGATTGACAGCTGGATGTACATCTCAGTCACAAAGACACTGAGAGACAGAGAGTCATACTTTACATTTAAGGGTAGTTTTGGGCTAAAACAGCCTCTACAGAGCCTCTGTCTCTAAAATCTGATCTGTTTGGGTGGTAGTATGGAACACTCCTCTCTAAGGTTAGGGCAGGATTTGGGAAACCCTGCCAGCATTCCTCTTAAAAAGAATTCTAAAGTGCGTAGGTGAGCATAAACTACAGCTGAATGCATAACTGCTGATAACTTTAGTGCACTATCAGTATTTAATTTCCAGCTTTATGAAGTGCTCTGTAATGCTCTAAAGATAATAGGGAGGTATCAAGGTAAAAAATTACATATGCGATGCAAGCAATCAGCCACATCTAAAGTAGAAAGGTCAGAGAAAACTCATTGCAGAAGCATAACATGAATTTTCCAGGGCTTTGCTATCCCTTTCGGAGTGCAGATAATTTTTTTATCCAGCAAGAAGAACTCCAAAAATATACCTTTGTTGGTTGAGTTTTCTCAGTAGATATCTCTGGAATTCATTAGCATGATTCCATACAACTCATAGGTCACTGAGAAAGAGCATAAGGTAACCGCCTTGATTTTTGTACTTCTAAGTCATAGCAAAATCAGCTTCAATTGTAAAACAAAACAAAACAAAGGGAAACAAAACCCTCACTTTGCTGTGTAACATTCTGAAATATGTGATGTTGAAAATCAAAAGGTAAAGTTGCCACGGGACTTTATGCAGCCTTTTTTAAATGCTCAAAATATATAGCAAAAGGATTTAAGTTTTCCTGGATCCAGGCTCTGTCTGCCATGCTTCAAACAGATAAATTATCTCTTCTGCCCAGTGTTTGACATGACTGATGTTTTGTGGATGTTGTTAGTTCATTACATTGGAGTTAATATTCTAATAAACCCACATAAATACTTGGGTTCATACCCTTCAGCATTGTGCCATAACTTTTCATCAACTGGGATCATGGAATGAGTATTCAAGCGTATGACTGGCAGAAATTTATGCAAACGCTTTCTTAAAAATTCTTAATCAATGGTAGTCTTATCCCAGATAGGGAATTTAAAATCATGCCAGGTCCGTGTGGAGTTCTTGAATAGGTCTTGTGTGCATAACTAGATCAGTCACCAAACTGACTGATCTAGTGTGATTCATCAAATGTATCACACACCTGACTAATGTAAATTCCCTGTTTGTTACAATTAGAGCAATCTCAGTTTCACTGCTGTAAATGTAGAGCAAATCAACATGTAAATTTCTGTTGATGTGAGGCAGTTCCATCATCTCAGTAGGTTTGTTCCACACTAATATAGCTACGTGAAATTTCACAATCTGTTCTGAATTTCCTTATTGCTATGATAGGGTGATGCACTTGAGGGATATACAAAAATAAAACAAGCTCATTTCAATGTCTAGGGAAAAAAGAAGAAAATATGTATTATAATATAGTGGCGTCAGCAGCATTATTATAATAAATTCTAGTAATCTACATGCCAGGGGAAATCAATTTTATATACCCCATAAAATTCCACTGTTGCTTAAAGTGACATTTTAAAGGGAAATTTTTCTGAAAAGAAATGAAATTTCAGAATGCACCCTGGAATTAAAAAAAATTACACATCAGTTACAAAGTTGTTTCCAATTACACTAACCTATATACATCTATAGTATTTTCACTGTAGTCAAAGGTGTCACGCTAGTTTAACAGAAGTCTGAAGACACGATCATGCTCATAACATCTAGAGAATATGGAATAATTTACAGAGGTTCTTAGTTCTGTGTGTACACAGCAGTATTGAAGAAGGAAAAAAAAAGTGACCCAGATTATATATGAAAATTTTCTCCAAATTTGTAGTCATTGATGCAAAAAAATCACTTTAAAAGTTGTTGTTGTTTTGGTTTTTTGGGTTTTTTTTTAAAGTTTAATAAAAGATACTCTTCCACCATAAGTCATCTCTTTGGAGAAAATAAATGGGTTTATACTGAATACTCTTCCATTAACATTACCGCTTAAAAAGAGCAATGTCATAGGGATTATAATGCCTTGTGGGAAAAAAACCAAACAAAACAAAACCCCAAATCTTTTTTTAAATAATTCTTGCACATGACCACAAAAATTAATAATACCGTAGATTACAGTATAAATTCCAGACTTACCTGAAGACAGTTTTTGTCAGAGAAATGAGACTTCTTCTGGATACAGGATAGTGAACCATTCATCTGAAGAGAATAAATGCTAGTCAAGGAGATGAAGTCTCATGAATATTTCCAATTCTTTGTTAATTCCATGAAGGCCACAAAGGGGCAGAAATCTCTACCAGAAAATAGATAAATAACTCATCAAGAAAACAATATGCTTAGAAAAGTTTTGCTAGAAAACTGAAACACTATTCCAGAAAACCAGTGCAAAAAAATAAAGTGATACCACACACTCAGACAATATGAGACACAGCAGTTTTATATGCAAAAATAACTCAGATATGGACTAATTATTTGGAAAAGTTAAGGTTTTGGGTTCAGTGCCTTGCCTGGGCCAAAATGACTGAGGTGAGTCATTCCCAAGCTATTTTGACTTTGCTCCAACCTCCCTGTCTCCTTTTGGACAGCAATTTAACTCCAGGGTGCCACTGGGACTCTGTAGCAAAAAGGTTCCAGGCTTCAGGAGCTCTTGAACAGCTTCTGCAGGGGATGGGGGGCAGGGAGAGAACCTCTTGGGGGTACCACCAGCTCTGTGACACCAACACAGCCTTGACCCCATCCCATCCTGCAACACCCTGGCGGCCCAGGACCTTGTTCCCACATCCCTCAGCAGGATATACCTGGAGGATTTGAATGGGATCCTCCTTCCTTTACAGCCTTCACCCTGCAAGACAGGCCCCATGCCCTCACCCTTGTCTGCTCAGGAACCTGGGTCAGCAATTTTGAAGGGAGAGAATTCATTTAGCCTGAGTTTCATCGCCCAAAATTAGATGTGTGCCGTGAGAGCACTGTGATGGCCAGAGATATTTTTTTCATGCCTGAAACATCAAAGATTTCCTGGCTTCAAACTGGGTGTGGGGCATTCCTACAAAGTGTTTGAATCCTTTCATTTCCTTACGCTTGTTCTCTCAGCAGAAGTTGCTGGTCCCCGAGGTAAATAGAAAGGTCTTATTCTGTGTGCTATGTGGTGTTGAAAGAATGCATCTGCACAGGATGAGATGTAATTTGTAAGCAGGCTGTGTTTCCTACATGGCCCTGCTACCTGCTGATAGCTTATCTAAGAAGACCGAGTAAAAGAGATGTGAAATGATAGCAAGCAGAAAGGAAAATAAGTAAAGAAATCTGCAAACCAAGGTAATCTACAGCTGCTGTTGCCATGAATATAGAACTTCTGACTCCACTAGTAAATTCTTACGGTGGGTACATCTAAATCATCTTGAACACACACCAAATAACACATAAACATGATTTCTGACTATAAATTGCTTTGTCAACTGAAATGAAATATTCTTTTGCAGGAAGGTATTAGGTGACCCAACATCCAACAGTCCCTCTTCGTGTTTCTACGTTATTATTCAGTCTTTGGAAGAGGGTTTGCATGGATATATATATATTTATCCGATGGATAGGAACTTGAATGACACCCAGCTGCTTCCAACAGACTATTAAGCCTGTCAAGTGACTGAGCTTGAACAGCACAAGAAACCATCACACCCATTTAGTAATAGACTTGGAAAATGAACTTTGCTGTGATTCAGTAGAACTGAAATACTTGGCTGGCTTTGACACTCCTCAAATCATTCTAATTAGATGCTCGGGTATGTGATTTGCTATTGTACTTTCTTATAAGAAAACTGTACCAGTAGCTCCAAATTTCATCTAGTCTAGAATACCAAGGAGCAAGAGGTGGGCTCTGAGGACAAACCAGCCAAGTCTCATAGACCTGAAAAAGAAAAGTAAAGAGTGGAATGAAAAACAAAACTGTGATGGAATAAAAAAGAATGCTCCTAGACTCCAGCCGAGTTGTATCTTTGGATTTAAATGTGCCATCTCAGCTCCTTCTAACAGGATAAGGTGATATCAATGTTGACTCTATCAGCATTTTACAGAAATCCACCAGCAGCTAAAGTCTTTAAGGCATAATCCCCTAAATGTGTGCAGTGCTAGCTCCTGAGCTGGTGTTAGGGTGTCAGGCAGCTCAGAGATGCTGAGGCACACACAGCACAGCGATGGCATATCAGTTCCAGACAAGCTGGAGAGTCCCGGGCTGAAATGGATTGTCACGATCGTGGGCTAAGCCTCCCGTGTAGAGCTGAATCTGAAGTTTCAGCCAGTAACTTTGGCAGGAGAGGAAACCATCCCTGAATCATGTGAAATTGAACAGTTTTTTGCAAATTTGCTTGTGAATTTTGAGGGAAAACTTATGCACACGTATATAAAAATACACGATTAGTTGCTGTTGCTGCACAGTACAATAAAAAAGAAAATATACTTTGGTTATCCTAGCTTTATCTTGTAATAAGAAAAAAAAATAAAAATTATCTTTTTTCTCTGTGCAATTTAACTCCAGTTGAAGATGGCTTAGTTAATGCTAGTTTACTATTATTTCAGGTGGGAAAAATTAGATTTCAAGAATTGGATCTAACTTCAGATGTATGCTATTGGAAATATGCTGCAGAAGTAGACTAGCATTATATCTGATTAAAATAATAGAGAGATATTCCAGCAAACAGACTTATTTTATTATCCTGTACTTTAAACTTTTCTGCTGCCGTATAAATGTTCCAGGAGTCACATCTCAAAGCTATTTAACACGAGTAATCCCTGGCCAATTAAAATTCATCCAGTAAGGTACACAGCACAATGGGCCACGACTCAGGTAGAATGTGCTGAATGGGGTTTTAGAGTTGCACATAAGCATATATTCACAGAATCCCAGGATATCCTGAGTTGGAAGTGACCCACAAGGATTGAGTCCAGTTCCTGACTCTGCACAGTACACCCCAAGAATCCCACCACATCCCTGAGAGCGTTGTCCATGCACTTGAAACCTGTCAGGTGCTCTGGCCACTGCCCTGGGGAAGCCTGTTCCAGTGTCTGACCACCCTCTGGGTGAAATGTCTTTTTCCAATATCCAAACTAAACCTCCTCTGACACAACTTCAGGCCATTCCGTAAGGTGCTGTCACTGGTCACCACAGAGAAGAAATCAGTGCTTGCTCCTCCTTTTCCCCTCACAAGATGTAATTTTAAGATGTAATTCTGAACCAAAACATGCTAAATATGTCTGAGCATCTCTCCTTGCAGCCTAATGAGACTCTGCTATCTGCACATAAAAATATCAGTGAACTTCTAAACCAACTACCTTTGCATGCATTTGCTTCATTTGCATAGGTTGCTATTCTCGTTTCCTGATGCTGAAGCTATAAAATATTTATGGGATATCAAGGCTGAGAGTTTTGTCCTTGTTTGACAACATGTTTATATTGCGAAAATTTTAGACACACAAAGCACGCATGCTTTGCAGTCAGTCATACTGGGTTTCTTACACAACATTTCTGACCAACACATGAGTAAGCAAAGTCCCTTACCCACAAGCTTCATATAAAACCAGACAAAACCTCTCAATGCCTGAAAGAAGTTACAAGAATAAGACTCCAAACCCTCAGATGAGGATGGATTTCCCCAAGCGGGAAGTAGGCCAGTTGGCAACAAAGGCTCCAATAAGATGGGGCTGAGCTTGGTCTCAAGACAACCCTGCACAGTCATCTTTAGTAGCAAAGATATAATTCTTTGGCCAATAACTGGTAATTGAGAATACCCAGAAAAACTTCCATTGCAGTGCCATTGTGGTGATGTGCAGAAACCTCAGCTTAAGATGCCATTTGAATACCCGTGAAACCACAATCTGGAGGCTGCAGAGTCAAACATGGGACTAAATGTGTCTAAGAGCAGCTCAAACATGAGAAACTACTGGTTTCAATGTGTTTTATACTGCTGTTGACTCGCATTCAGATCATTATTCCGATACAACTCTAATGGAAACTGAGACCTTAATTCTAAATATGCTTTTTCAGGAAAATCAAAGAAAGATGAGGCTGTGCATCATCAGCATCACTAATGGCAACCGAGATGCACACATTAATACAGCCAGATGTTAGAGCACTTCTCTGGAAGAGTGGGTTCCAAAGCATGTAATAATAAATAGATCCATGTAATGGAATTTGTTGCAAGATTTTGTCAGCAGGATGCATACCTCTTACTGCAGTATGTAGTTTACTGAAAAATTCCTTCTGCAATGTTTCCTAGTACTCCGAGGATGAGTTTCAGCTCAATACAGAATTTTAGTTTCCAACTTTGGAATTTTTTTTAAGATGTTTTAGAACAGGCTTTTGCAGAGAGTTTTCTTATCAACAGCTGACTCAAAGGGGAGAGTCTTCAGGTATGCACATTTATTCCATTGCTAAAGATTGAGTTTACTTAACTCAGATTGAGAACCCGAAGAGAGCAGGAATCAGGAAAATCCTAGCTGTAACATTTTGAAGAACTGCTGTGCCTGTATTGCTTGGACTGGGAATCACCTTCTCTGAGAATGTCTCCTGTTCTCACATTTGCTCCCGCCAGGAATCAGGGCAGAAACTAAACCACAAAGGATTATAAAGAAATCCCACTATTTCTTATCAAAAGCAAGCATTTCTGCATTTTTTTGATTGAAGTGCTTCATGCCAATTTTTATCCATCTAAACTGCCAGTATCTCCCACATGTGACTCTTGATGCATGTCCCTGTTCCTTTGTTCTAGGGCCACACCATTTTCTGTAGTTCTACTCACGAAGCTCTCAGTCTAGATTGGAGTGGTCTATTAACAATGTAAATTGTTAATCCTATGAAGACAGGCTGAGAGAGTTGTGGTTGCTCAGCCTGGGGGCGAGGAGGCTCAGGAGAGATCTTAGAGTACCTCCCAGTACCTGAAGGAGGCCAACAAGAAGGCTGGGGATGGACTTTTTACAAGTGCTTTGAACAGTCTTGTCTTTTAGGAAGAGTAACCCTCTCCTGCCTTTAGTATAGACCTTTCCAAACAATTCTGGAAGTTAGCAGAGCTCATAAATTCTGTCCCTCCCAAAAGTGTTGCAAAACACTTGGAAAATGTCAGGACCAGAACAAAGGAGGATTTCTATTTCACAGGCACATGAAAGGTGCTGTACAATAGATTTACATCAGTATGCTGGCCAGCTCTTCCCTCATGCTGTGTGAAGTGTAGATCTTCTTGAGAGGTACTTTGACTGCAGAAAAGTCCCTGCCTGACCTCAAATCAGAGAGAAGCAATGGCCAATGGGTACCACGGGAAAAACTTATTTCTCTGTCTTCATTCCAGCCTCAGTGCCAGCTGTCTTCAAAGTCACTCCTGTACCCACAGCTGCAAAATAAAGGAGCCTTCATCAAAACAGGTGGCTGAGTCCCTTGCTCCTTACTTGAAAGTAACTGGGGTCTTTTAGATATTTCTAAATTAGATTTCTTTTTAAGATGTGGATTTTAAAAACACGGATGAAAATTCACAAAACAAGTATCAGCTTTAAAAATGAAGATGGTTTATGACATGAGGATTTTCAAAAGTAATTATTTTCTTTGTGACAACAGTAAATACTAGCAAATAGTCATATTTAATTATTGCTTCTACTTTATTAATATCTAGTACTTCTCATGCCTCTAATATGCACAAAGCAGCTTCTTGCCTTGTCTCTGGAGTCACAATACACAGCAGGAGAAAGTTTATCTCAGAGGTATTTCTCCTCAGTTCTTCTCTATTTAGTTAACTTCCTCTTACATTTAATTCTACCATTTCCTTTATGAAAATTTAATTAGACCTCTAAATGTACCATTTGACATCTAGTAGTGATGTTGCTACCTGGAGGTTTGGTGCTTTGCAATGTTTCTCAGGTCAGCTCACCAGAAGCCTTGGTGCCCTTCCCGTGGGTAGGGTAAAACAGGCTAAACCTAAATTTAAACCCTGAGAACCCTGAGTGGAGGGGGGCAGGAGGTGATCCAGGTTCCCCAGCAAGAAACTCTGGCAGCAGTGACTTTCCAGGCAAGGCAGCTTAATTAATGTGTGTTCCCACTCAGCTCTGCATCCCACTCTTTAAAACAGGAATAATTTCTCAGAGATATAATTCGAACACATTTTTCTGTTTGATAAGAGAATTCTTTTCTTGCAGTGATTTTAGGACTTATATAGCAAGATGATTCATCAAAAAGGGATACCAAAACATACATTTTAACAGTGTGAGCCTCTTGATTCACATTTACTCAGATTTCATTTGATCAGTGTTTCTAATGTGTAATCTTACCCATGGGCTATCTGTTTACCAAGATTTCAAGTATGCTTTGCCTCTGTTTCCTGTCTCACTTTATTTCTATTAAATTTGTTAAAAAATTGCTCTGGTCTCTAACCTTCCCTTTATATATCATAAGAAACAAGAAGCACTCGCTCACTTCTCTCTTTCGCTTTGCTGATTTTTGCAGTTACAGATCATTTTTTTGTGTTGCTTTGAATGGAGTTAAGAATAATAAGAGCAATAAAAAAAAGTGCAGCTGAAAGAAAAAAAGGGTTCAGTTTAGCAGAATAAAAGAGTCCAGCCAATAAACTTTCAAAATAGACAGTCAAATAATTAGATTCTAGCAGGAAATCACAGTATTGTCACTACTATAAATATTCAGAGGCTATGCAGGCTGGGTATGAACATCCATCACAGATGATTTAGAAATAATGAAATGAAACAGCTCTGGACAGAAGATAGCCTAGGTAACAGAGCAAAGAATTCTCTAGTTCAATTGACATTTTTGTGACATTTTCTGGAAACTGAGAAACCCATTGTAGCTGGCAAAATAAAGTGTGACCTACAAAGTTTTCGTACAAACAGTAAATTTGATTCTGTGACACAACAGGCTTGGACATCATTCCTATTAATTTTGTCAGCATCTCCTTTTTGGATTGAATGTGTGAAATCAGATTCCCTCTTCTCTCTTTTATTAGACTAGGAAGAGATGAGCCTGTATCAGCTGCTACTATCATGACAGTAATTCAGGCCAATGCCTTTAAATTCCATATGCAATTTTATAGCCACATGAAACCTGCATTTAAAGGAGATTCACAATTTTTAGATTAACCTTCTTTCTCAATTATTATTCCTCAATGCACTGTTTTCAGCTGAGGAAAATTCAAGGGTAATGTAAAACTTAATAGCATACAGATCCAACCATCATTGATTAGTGCTAGGATTTTAAAAAGAAATATAATCTTTTGCAAAACAAGATAGCAGGATACTTCTGCAAACTTAATCTAATTTTAAATTTGTTCATCATTCACTCTTGATTGCAATTAGAGTCTACTTATTACATACCATCTGTTTTCTAAGCATCAAGGAGTACTCTGAAAAGATTTCTCTGAAGGAAACAAAAACCTCAATAAAACCTTGTTGATCAATAAGATAATTATTGAATATTCTAAAATGATGAAAGTGTAATGAGTAATTTCTTTTTTCAAAAAAAACCATGACCTTACATATTCTTGTCGTTTATCTGCATTTACTTCTACACCAGGGAAATCTAGAGAAAAATGTCTTTTTCCATTTAATTTCTTATTTATTTATTTATTATTATTTTTAGTAAATTTATTTATGATTCTACACAATTCTTCTTACTAGAATATAGACTATGTACATCCTTTTTATTTTTTTTGGAAATATTTTCTATTTTCTGGAATCACCTCTGCAATGAACCAAATAGTTTATGTTTAGTTTTGATAAAACTGTCTTCTGAAAAGGTACATTGTGACCTGAAAATACTGAACATGTGGAAACCCCATTATTTATCTTGTAAATTTGTTTCCAGTGTGACTGTTTTCATTAATTTTTGTCTGGGAAACTGATAACACACCATCTCTTATGCTGAAAGCCTTGTTCTAGACAAAAAAAATGAGACATCTGAAATATAAAGCTGAGGATTTGCTGTGATTATTATTGTTATTTTGACAATCTAATCACGGAATTACTTCCCATTTTCCGTGTACTTAGTACTACACAAAAAAAAGAGAGAAGAAACAAAATACCACAATAATATAATTAAAAGTACTGTACAAAACCCTGTCACTTTACACTTACACTGCCTCTCTGTGGCCCAAAGTGCTGGATTCAGTCTATGGAAGGGTGGGATGAGATGGCAGCATCTGGAGTCTTCTCCTGGGAGAAACATGGTGTTGAAGTTAANCATTATATTCACTTGGCTTCTTGGACTGGAGTTTTTGTTTGGGGTAAGCATGCCCCACTCCTTTAATCCAACTGCAGCTGTGAAGATTCACACAGGCCATGTGCCTGACATGAGAGAAAGCCTTTAAATGGATATCAAGTCTTGATTTTTTATGTAAGTGATACACTTCTCTACTGTTCTAAAAGTAACTGAAAGGAAGCCTTTCTTATGGTTCTGCTCAAATATCTGTCCAGGCACAATTTGAATAAGTACTCAACAAGTCTTTGAGTTACAGCATGGATTTAATCAAGGAAGAAAAGAGAAATTCTATATATTTGTGAAGCAAAGAAAATCCAAGTTTCAGAAATTATTTCATTTACTGGGCAGAAAACCTGAATTCCTTATATTCCTGGCCATTGAATTGTAATCCCCCTGACCTTACCTGTATATTTCCCAGAGGCTCGGTGTTACACTATTTATAACCAGATTGAGATCACCTTCTGCGGGCAAATTACGTGATATCTCTGCTGATGCACAAAGAATAGACATGTATTTTTCATTTTTTGGAGCTGTAGTTTAATGAAAGAACCTAATATTTTCTATTTAGAGAAATTAACATTTTGCTATTAACAACAGTCATGTTTCTATGTCAGTCTGACACCGGTGACAGGAAATAGATTCATCAAAACTCTCTGGGTAGGTTTGTATGGTAAGACATTATCAGAAAAGAAGTAATCACTTTTAATTAATTTAATATTTCAACTATTTAGTGCATAAGTATTTAAATTATCTGGTACATTAATTACTTCAAAAATTTATCTGGATTGGAGCTTTGGAGAAACTGTAATCTAGGCAGGACGACACAAGAGCAAAGAAAAGGAGGGATGAGGGCATCCTTTATAGAAAAAGATAAGAAAAGATTGTCAGGATCTTGCTGATTAGGAGGCCCACAGAGAGAACAGGTGAAAAGAAGAGTTATTTAAAAGCCTAGTCACTTCATGGAGCAGGAAAAAAATTCATTGTATCTCTTGTTTCATAGACACAGAAGTGTTGGACTGCAGTTTCACCACAGATTCAGCTTCAAGGCTCTTTCTTCAAAGACCTGGCAGAGCATTTCCTTTCTTTGCAATCTAATTGCAATATGAACATGCTAGTGGGTGTTTGATGTTATCCTTCTAAAACAAAACAAAAATCCCCACCAACACTTAACTGGTCTCACGCAAGAGGTGTAGAATTATAAAATGCACTGAGGAAACCCAACAAACCTAGAAATATGGCATAAACACTGAAGTGCACTCTGAATTATTAGGGTTAATCAAGAAAAACTCAAACTTCAGAAATTAATTAATTTAAAAAAAAAAGGCAAAATCAACCACATTAGCAAAATACACATCTGATGCCACGAAGCCAAGAACATCAATGGGTTTATTACCATTCTTCAATCATTTAAAAACGTGACCAGTTTTATTATACAACCTGCATTTAGGCAAAGTACATTGCCCAAGAACACTTGCCCTTTGTTTAATATTTTAATGATGACATGGATGAGAATATTGAGTCTTTTATCAGTAAATTTGCAGATGACACTAAGCTGGGAGCATGTGTAGATCTGTTGGAAGATAGGAGGGCTCTGCAGTGAGACCTGGAATGGTTGGATGGATGGGCAGAGTCCAACAAGATGAAGTTTAACAAGTCCAAGTGCTGAGTCCTGCACTTTGCCCACAATAACCCCCTGTAGCATTATGGGGTGGGGACGGTGTGGCTGGACAGTGCCCAGGCAGAAAGGGACCTGGGGGTACTGGTGACAGTAGCTGAACATGAGCCAGCTGTGCCCAGGTGGCCAAGAGGGCCAATGTCACCTGGCCTGGATCAGGAATGGTGTGGCCAGTAGGAGCAGGGAGGTCATTCTTCCCCTGTACTCAGCACTGGTGAGGCCGTACCTCGAGTGCTGTGTCCAGTTCTGGGCCCCTTAGTTAACGAACGGTGTTGAGACACTTGAGCACGTCCCAAGGAGGTCAATGAGGCTGGTGAGGGGCTTGGAACATGAGGCTGAGGAACAACTGAGGGAGTTGGGGTTGTTCAGCCTGGAGAAAAGGAGACTCAAAGGTGACCTCATCACTCTCTATAACTTCCTGAAGGGTGGTTGTAGACAGCTGGGGGTTGGTCTCTTTCTTCAGGCAGCAACTGACAGAATGAGAGAACAGAGTCTCAAGCTGTGCCAAGGGTAATGTAGGCTCGATATCAAGAAAAAGATTTTACAGAAAGGGTAATAGAGTATTGGAATGGTCTGCCTGGGGAGGTGGTGGATTCACCATCTCTGGATGTGTTTAAGAAAAGATTGGGTGTGGCACTTGGTGCCATTGTTTATTTGAGGTTAGGGTTGGGTTGGACTTGATGATCCTGGAGGTCTCTTCCAACATAATGATTCTGATTCTGACTCTGATTCTGATTGATTCTGATTCTGATTCTCTTTGATTGTAAAGGTGTGCAAATGTGTATGTGACACTGCACGAGTGTGTGAGCAGGGCAGTGTGAGGGCATGTGGGCAAGAGAGAAACAGTTGGGGTTTAGAAAAATTCAAATTTTAAAATAAATTCTCAACATTGGGCTACCCAGAAATTTTCAGATTTTGTAGCTTGACACAAGATATTTGCAATGTTCTCATGCAACATAATTATACCTGCATTTAGAAGGGCTTTTTTGTCAATAAACAATCATTTTATTTGAAATTTATTTCTAGAAGGATTTATTGCAGTGGTCTTCCACAGCATTACTAAGAACACTCCTTGTTTAAATACCCTGATGATTAGGGCTTGAGAACTGATTGACAGGAAGACAAACAACTGTGAAAAATATCCCAACGAGAGGATATGACCTAATTTTGATCCTGAATGCAAATGCTATGGGTAACAGGGACACCTCTCTGAAATCAATAACCAAGGCCAGTCTCTGCTCTCAGTTTCATCAGTGAGTCCTCTCCTGTGCTGAATGAATAAAGACATTGAAAATACATGAGAGATGTACTTTAAAAGTGAGAGAAAAACAGAGAACAGGCAGTTTATATGTACTTTATTTTTGTAGTGCAACCTGCTTAATAAATAAACATGTTCCTGCTAAAACGGGGAAGTGAAGACAAGAACATGAGTAATCATTTTTGTGGGAATTAAAAATATTAATAGTAGTGATTTAGAATAATCTAGGTCACTTTTCTCTATATTCACTTGCTTTTCTTTCAAGTTCTGAATATTTACTTCCAGGATGAAGTTTTAGTGAAGCATAACCTTGTGTGCTGAAAAACACAACAACATTTCAATCTCCAGAATTTCACAGCCAGAAGTGGCCTTTGATCCTGGGAACAATATCTGAGGCACCAGAAATGGCTTATGTGTTTCACTGGTCACTTATGAGGGAGTGAGGGTGAGGAACGGGGCTTAGAATTTTTCTGAAGAAATGTCAAAAACATTCCCACTGGACTGACTCTGAGATATGAAAATTCTTATCAAGTGTTCCCTGTAGAATAAAAATCAGCTGGCTTTTTCAACCTGGCCAAAAGAAAAAAGAAAGAATATTCTTTTAGATATTGGTGGTTTTACTATTATTATTATGGTGGTTTTATTATTATTATTATTATTAT